>OY747701.1:30982500-31607500 GCA_963556495.2 Valencia hispanica | reverse complement strand
TTTTCTTTTTTACCATAACTTCAAAATATAAAGATGGTGCATACTGAAGCTGGTAAACACTAGCCTCCAGTTTTTTGGTTCCTCGATGTGCCAAAACAACATTGAACAGAGGTGGGATATGAGGAGGGGGAGCGGAGGGGGAACATGAGAGGCTGTATGGTGGATAGGTTAGGGGTGTGAATTTAGGACAAAGCATGGAGGTAAAAGGAATTAGAAAATTCGTCGGGATGGAACGAGGGATGCGATTACCCCCCCTCAACCTCGGCGCCACCCTTCGCCACACCCCCAGAAGCCCCCGCCCACCCCCTTTTCCTCCAGCAGAGCTCCTGCCAGATGGAGGTATGGGTGGGTGGGTGGATTGATGGGCTGAAGGGATTAAAACTCTGCAGCCCCATTTTGGAGCCTGAACAGAGTGTCACTCCTTGCAAAGATGGGGAACAGAGGGGCACTTGTGGCTAGAATCGCACGGTTGTGGAAATGAGTGTGCACAAGCTAATGTCAAAGAGGCAAGGATGCTGCCCCTCCCTTTGTTGCACACCCCTCTTGTCTTCCTCCACCTTTATCCACTGAGTACTGAACTGCTTGAAGGCAGTGAGGAGAAGGAGGGGGAGTGCATCTCCATAACCTAATAGAGCTCTCTTTAATTAATCAGCTCATCTGCAGAGGCCTGATACCTGCAGCTGACCCCCTCTGCACACGCATTCACACCCCCCCCCTCCTCATATCCGACCACCCTCACCCCAACACAACATCCTCATACTGCTGCTATGACATTGTGGTAATAAGCTAACATGTCTACAATGTCATGGAAACGTTACAGAGACATTATCTGTCACACACCCTGATGTTCCTGATCCTCTTCAGTGTAGAAATGCCTTGCGATTCGGGACCACCCCCCACCCCCATCCTCTCAAAAAACAACAACAAAGCAACTAAATATAAACATGGCTACGATCCACGATGCCTCTATTTCCAAAGGAAAAGAAAGAGGGAGGGGCTGCGTTTACGTCAAGCAAACATTTGAAACAGATGCCGATTTCCAAGCAAGCCTCATCAATCTTTGTTGACGCTACACCCTTTTTAAACTACTCTTATGTAGGATATTTGCAATTATAATGCATACTGTAAGCTCATTTGAATATCAAATTAATTTATGAACACACTGGAGTAAATACCTCTTTTATACGTCCTTGTTAAAAGTGAAAGGTTCTCGACTACGGTTGGATGGTGTATTAATTTACAGTGATATCTAATCCCAAGTTACTTCACATAAAAGGCATTACTATACATATTTTAATGGGGAGGTGGTTGTTTTCCATGCAATTTTCTGCTAGAGTACATTTTTAATTTATTCATATTTAATTTATTGGTCTCTGCCTACGAGCTCAGTGAAACTAATCAACAGCATGTATGGCCCTCTTAAAGCCACATTCCTCCTTGGCAGGCAGACAGGCAAGCCTCTGACGTCGGATAAGCTCCCTTCTCTGGTACTATGGAGAGCTGGGTGAAATGCCCCACATTCAGTCAAGCAGGAGGATGCCACCTCCAAGGAGACTCTTGAGTTTCCCACAAACAACCTTTTAATCAGAAGAAATGGGGGAGGGGGAAATGAAAAATGCGCCCAGCCTTGAATGATCCAAAACAGCGCAATTTCTGAGGATAGTGACTGTCGTTACTGCTGTCAGAATGCAGCTCACTGGGGACAATGCCTTTTCCCCCCTCACCTCTTTCCGCTTCTCCTTGCCCTCATACTCATCTGCCCTTGAATTGGTTTTATGGAGCTTTGGCAGTCATTTAGCACAGTATGACTGGATTTCTTATCACCTGACTCCACTATACACTCCAAATATCTATCGACCCCTATGACACACCTTAAAGAGGGATCTGCTTCACCCTTACACATGCAAATGATTTCAATTAGTTACCATTTTTCTTTGACAAGTATTTACAACAGGGCAGTCTCTCTGGAGTAACATTCACCACATGTTACAAGAAGCGGAAAGGTCATTTGACACATTTCTGCCCCAAAATGAATACATTTATTTCAAGCACTTAATTCTGCAGGCACCTCACTGTTGCATGGGTTGGCAGGGCTCTGAGAGGGTGCATTACCACAAGTGGAGGCTTAGCTTCCGCCCCAAAAGCAAGTTGGTGACCGCAGGTCCGTGGGAATGCCTGAAGAGCAGGGGAGGGAAAGAGACAGTGAAATGGAGTGTGTGAGTTCCAATCATCTATTATAGGAAAATCGCCTTCATCACCTTCAGAATAATTGGAACATTCATTACAGTACAGGAAAAAAAAATAAAAATGCAGGTCTCCATTAAATGAGCAATTTAAAAGTGGGCTCCTACAGAATGGGAGACTTGAGAGGTCATGATATGGGGTCATAGTCAAGTAAATAATGGGAATTGGTCCCACGAGGCTTTAGAAATCACAAAGCTTGTGGCCGTGCACCAGAAAAACAACTCTAAGGAGTCAAGAATTCAATCATCAGACAGAAAATAAAATGCCCTGTGCCCTTTCAGTTGTACAGTAATTACAATTAGAAAGGCAGAATGTAATCTGCAGAAGTAAACATACTTTAATCTGATGAATGCAGAAGCTGCTGCGATGCCTAATGTAATAACTTTTTCTTATGTTTATCACAAAGCTTTTATTAATGATGAGGTGCTGCAGGAAAATTGAATTATATTTGCCCTAAAGTAAATGTAAAATGTATATCTACTGTAAGTGCAAACTAAAACACTTCAGAGGACAAATATGGAACAATTCTTCTTTACTAATAAGCTCTGGTTTAAGGGGATGTTATTGCACTCAGCCGCCAGTAGAGGCCTCACTCTGGCTTAAAGTTAGACCAGTTTTGTAATTTTTTTTTTTTTTACATATACACTGTTTTTCTCCTGCTCTTGTTTTGAGTGTTTTAACATTTCTCTGCAGGGAAACCATAAACACTAGGCTGATCAAAGGAAGCATATTTAATATGTTTAGGTTGGAAAACCGAGTTGTTACAGTTAAGATATTTTACAAAACTTTGTTCTAAGCAAAGAAACCATAACAATAGTTCATGGCTTTGTGTGCAGCAGTGCTTTAACTAACTGCAAACATGCCTGAAGTCAGTCATGATTTGAGATTCTCTTTGAGAGATTCAACAGCAGAGTTAGGTATTTATTTCTTCTTGATGCTCCCACTAATGACCATGTTTTGCAGGAGAAAATGCCTCCACATTAAATATGAATAAACACATCATGATGAAACAATTAGGCAATGGTCCTCAGTGTGTAGCTGGTTTACATTTCTGGATAGAAAGAAAATGGTAATAACAAAAACAAAGCTGCGGAGTAGTTTTCATCAATTAAGCGTACTTCTCTGTGGAAAAGAAATTCAATTTGCAAAGAAAGACCACAAAGGTCCCTCTCTTTACTGAAGAATGAACCTTTACAACTGATGAAAATAGACAGTAGTATGACCACCCAGTCGAAGGGGGGGCGCAGCGGTTCATGATAGGATGACACGCAGCCTCACAGTCAGAAGCTGGTCCGCAGCATCCGGCCTGTACCTTCCTCTCAGCACTTTTACCACTCAGGAGGCAGATTGGAGTTCTCACTCTCAGCTCCTCCACATTATTGTCCATTATCACACCGTGGTCCATGTGTAAGGTGACTGTGGTGCTCTGATGGAGAGGCGACAGGGGGGACCTAGTCTGCAATAACATATTATTAGCTTTTTTTCCCCCCCTGCTCCACTAGGCTGGATTTACACTGGATATCCAAAGACCTCTGAGGGCAGCTCACTGTCATAGTGGTGTCCAACAGCAGAGCAATTGCACAGGATACGCAGGTGTGTGCAGGCTGAACTACTGTTCACACAGACAAAACGGACACATCCACACATACAAACACACGCGCACACACCTACACAGACACACACACACTGTGCACAAGTTTGTCTTTAATCAGTGAAACACTCTTTCCAACTAGTCTGTATGTGGTGTCAATCTTCTTGCTTTAGTTTAAGGGTTTCTTTTAGCTGTGAAGACACGTCTACTGTTAGTTTGAAATGGACTGATAGAGTACTGTACAAAAGTAAATTGACCCCAATTAAGTTATGATTTGTTTCCAAGCCACCAGAGTTTCTTTTAACCTCCTAAAGTTGTTCTGATTAAAGGTTTTCTTGAATTTCTGGTGAAGTTTTTATTTGGACTTTGTCAAGTTTTTTTTATTGTTTTTCAGTCCAGCACTTTTGTCAGACCGTTATCGTGTATTGTACAGTTTGAGTCTAAAAAAGAGGCACCCAGCTACAGATAAGATGGCAGACACTAAAAAAATTGAGAATATTGGACAAATGAGGGACGAAGAATTGTCAGCACATCAAAGACCTCAACACATGACCTGAGAAATGCATTGACCCTCTGTTAATCAGCAACTTTATGCCTTATAGAGTCCTTATAAAGGCTCGCTCTGTCCTTCAGGATCAGAACCACCCCTTACTGCACGAGTTCCAGCTGCTCCCTTCAGGGCGTAGATACATTCTGCCAAGATGCAGAACTAACAGATATAAGAACTCTTTTATTCCTGCCGCCGTTGCTCTGTTAAATAAGTAGTGTATGATGTTTGATTTTTTTCATTTGTTTATTTGTTCATATTTTTTTTTATCCACTGCTGGCTACACAACAGTTTGCCTCACGGGGACAATAAAGATTAATTAATTTATTTATTTTTAACTAATACTTCTTTGTGTATCAGTTCAATTCAGTTTAATTGTATAGTGCCAATTCACAATGCATGTCATCTCAAGGCACTTTACAAGAAAAGTCATTTCAGTTCAATCGTACATGCATTCCAATTAATCCTTTAGTTCATTATTCCAATCAGTTTAAAACATTTTTTATCTAAGAAACCCAAAAGATTGCATCTAGTCATTGACTTGCAGCATTCACTCCTCCTGGACGAAAGTGTAGCGACTGTAGACAGTTGCCTGCATTGTGCCGTTGACTTCATAGCAATCCCTCATACTGAGCAAGCATATAGCGACAGTAGAGAGGAAAAACTCCCCTTTAACAGGAAAAAACCTCCAGCAGAACCAGAACATGGCTCAGTAAGAGTGGCCATCTGCCATGACTGACTGGAAGTTAGAGAAGACAGAGACACAAAAAGAACAGATGTAGGAGTACTTTCTATGTTAAAGAAAGTAAAAAGTTGATAACAGGACACAGAGAACGTTCAGTCACTGGGAGCATCATCCCAGTCAATGCCCCCTTCCAACAAGGCATCACAGCCAAACAGAATACTGGACCAGGTGCATCTTTTATGGAAGAAAAACACAGAGAGAAACCAAAGTTAACACTTGAAATAACAGCAAATAATGCAATTGGAGAGTAATAGAAGAGAAAAGTACCAGAGTGAAGAAAAATGGTCAGTATGTCCTCCAACAGTCCAAGCCTATAGCAGCATAACTACAGAGATAGCTCAGGATGACCTTAGCCACTCTAACTATAAGCTTTATCAAAATGTAAAGTTTTAAGCCTGCTTTAAGTCTGTAGTCAGAGTGTCTGCCTCACGGACTAAAACTGGGAGCTGGTTCCACAGGAGAGGAGCCTGATAACTAAAAGATCTGCCTCCCATTCTACTTTTAGAAATCCTAGGAACTACAAGTAAACCTACAGTCTGAGAGCAAAGTGCTCTGTTGGGAACATATGAAACAATTAGATCTCTGATCTATGATGGAGCTTGATTATTAAGGGCTTTGTATGTAAGAAGAAGGATCTTAAATTCTATTCTGGATTTAACAGGGAGCCAATGAAGGGAAGCTAAAACAGGAGAAATGTGATCTCTCTTTTTAATATTCATCAGGACTCTTGCTGCTGCATTTTGGATCAATTGAAGGCTTTTAATTAAATTTTGTGTACTTCCTGATAGTAAAGAATTAGAGTAGTCCAGCCTTGAGGTAACAAATGCATGGACCAGTTTCACAGCATCACCCATGAACAGGATGTATCTAATTTGAGAATTATTCCTAAGGTAAAAGAAGGAAATCCTAGAAACCTGTTTAATATTGGATTTAAATGCCATGTCTTGGTCAAAAATAATGCAGAGGTTCTTTACGTTATTACTGGAGGCCAATTTAATACCATAAATGATTGTCTAAGTAGTTTCTTTTTTAAAGCTTCTGATCCAAAGATGGCAACTTCTGTCTTGTCAGAATTTAAAAGCAAAAAGTTTAGATTCATCCATGTTTTTATGTCTTCCAGACATGCCTGTGATCTACCTAACTGACTGAATTCATCAGGATTTATGGATAAATATAGTTGCTTATCGCCGGCATAGCTGTGGAAATTTATCCCATGCTTTTTAATGATTTTATCCATTGGAAGCATTTTGTACAAAGAAATGGCCCAAGCACAGAACCTTGTGGTACTCCACAAGTAACCCTTGAGTGTGAAGAAGATTGATCATTTGAACAAACTGGAATCTGTCAGACAGATATGTTTTAAACCAGCCTAGTGCTGTTCCTTTGATCCCTGCAACATGTTCAAGCCTTTCTAAGAGAATATTATGATCGACTGTGTCAAAAGCAGAACTGAGATCTAACAAGACCAGAAAAGTCACAAGTCCAGTATCTGAGGCCATGAGAATATCATTAGTAACCTTCAACAGTACTGTTTCAGTGCTATGATGAGCTCTAAATCCAGACTAAAACTCTTCAAACAGGTATTTACTGTTTCTATTTTCATGAGGATCTTAAATAAGAAAGGAAGATTAGATATAGGTGTATAATTTATTAAGTCATCTTGATCAAGAGAAGGTTTCTTAAGTAAAGGTTTAATTACAGCAACTTTAAAATCCTGTGGCACGTATCCATTTATTAAGGATAGATTCATCATATCTAAAAAGGGAACAGTAATTGAAGAGAACACTTCCTTGAATAATTTGCTTGGGATTGGGTCCAACATGCAAGTTGAAGGTTTAGATGATAATATTTTTGATAATCCCGAAAGCTCGACTGAATCAAAACAGTCCAAACACAAATGAGGCTATAATAAAGCGCCTTATCAGGACACCCAAGGACACTGTACATTAAAAAGAGTCAAATAATAAAATTAAAAAAACATAAATAAGACAAATACTGCGGCAAGACAACATTGAGCTGATATGGGTCAGGTGGAATATGACTGTCTGAACAGAAGAGTTTTGTGTTTGGACTTGAAAAGGTGAAATGAGTACATGGTACGGAGGTCAGGAGGGAGAGAATTCCAGACATGGGGAGCCATTATGACAAGACGAGCAGGGGGGACGGAAAGCTGGCAGGTATGGGAGGATCGGAGTGAACGGGTCGGGATGTTTAAATGGAGGAGATCGGAGATGTATGGAGGAGCCATGTTATGGACTGCTTTGAAGGTGATGAGAAGTATTTTAAAGATGATCCTCTGTTTGACGGGAAGGCCAGTGAAGTTGTTGCAGGAGGGGAGTGATATGATGTCCAAGTAATCAGGCGTGCAGCAGAGTTCTGGAGGAGCTGCAGTTTCTGGAGGGACTTATTAGGGAGACCAAACAATGGAATTTTATGTTGGTAGGTTCTACAATTCCCTCCAATGCTGCCTCACTTACTGAGAAAGAAGTAATCATGTTTGGGAGGGTGAAAAATTATTTTATTTTTAATAGAACTAATTTTATTTGCAGTATGAAGAATCCCATAAATTTATAACTACTGAGAACCGGGGGAATAGTTGGCTCAACAGAGCTATGACTCTGTGTTATTTGGCAACTGTACTAAAAAGAAACCTAGGATTGTTCTTATTCTCCTCTATTAATGTTACAGTGTGACATCCTCCCTATCTGCGTCACTCCCTGTCTCCTAATGTTTGTCTGGTTATTGTCATCAGCTGTCTCCTGTTTTCCCTGATTACCTTCCCATTGTTGTCCCAGCCCTTTTAAACCCCAGTTCTCCCTCAGTCCCTCTTCGGGTCCTCGTCTACTCTCCTGCCTGTCATCCCCTCGGCTATTCTTCCTCGTCGTGTTCTCCTTGCTTATTTGGATTAAGTCTGCCAATAAAATGGGCAATAACCAATCTTAGCCGATCGCTACATCTGAGTCCGACTTCCACACCATGACAATTAATCATGAAAAATATGCTGTTCTAGCTGGTCGAAGGGTCTTTTTATACAGCAGTACACATTTTTTTTCAGGTCAAATCTGGAAATAACCCCTTTGTTGGTGCTAAAATACTAATTTCTTTCTGTTAAACCTTTTTATTTTTTAAATATTCAACCGAAACCGAGGAAATGGCGGCAAACTTGATCTTTGTGACAGGCTGTCTAGCACCAATTGCCTGAAGATCCCATTTAAAACATGTTCTTTGTTAAACTGTCTTTAGTATGTTAATTGGTTCATTTCTTGAATTATGTCAGATTGATTTATAGGTCAAAGCTAAGCTGCTTGATAAAAAAAATACTCTTCTGAAAATAATTGGGTACTTGACTGAAAATGAGTTAAATACTAGTTAAAAGTCTGAAATTTTTTGAAAAACCTCCAGAAAGGCATAAGAACTATTGCTTGAGAGGACTAATGCCAGACTGCTGTACATATGTGTTAATAGTGCTGTGAAAAACAGTAAATACATTTTAAACAGATAACCTATCAAAGTTGGTGGTGTCATGATCCATGGGTCTTTGGTTTTGTATCTGTATTTATTTTGGGCTGTGATTATTTAATAGTTTTGTCGCTCACATTGTTCTTGCACATGGTTTATTCTGTTGTTCTGAGTCTCTTGGCTCTTAAATCAGTTTGATATTTTGTGTATTGAGCTAGACTCCTATTTTAGGGTTAATCTTTAGCTTTTGCTTTAGAATATCATGTTTGGATCCCTGTGTAGTCATTTCTGTTATTAGTCAATATCTCCTCACTCCTTAGTTAATGTCCCATCTATGCTACAGTGCATTCTGTTGATTAAATTCACTTGGTTACTATGCCACTGATGACCTCACCTGTAGGCAAAAGCCTGCCAGCTTCCTTACCTTCTCATCACATCTTTCTGTTACTCACCATGCCTGTTTTTGTGTCGTCCGCTTTTTTGTTTATTCTCATCACCAGAATTTCTGTAGTTCCTCTTGGTTCTTTCCATATCCAAGTTCTTTGTAAATAAAGGTATAGTATTTTTTTCTGTTCTGCACACCAGCAGGTCCATAATTGAAAAAAAAGAAACTTGCAGTGGCCTGTCTGGACTTAATTCTGATAGGCCAGTCAGGCTATTAACCCTCCAATGTGACTGAATTAAAGTAATTGTGGAACAAAGAGTGGGCCAATGGACAGTTACTTTTTACATGCGGTTGATTGGACAGCTTTATTCCCTTAACAAAAATAAATAATGCTATTTTCTCAGGCCGTCTTTGATATATGGATAGAAAGACAGGCAGACAGAATATCAGCTGCTCCTTTTAAATGAGAGCTCCTCTTGTCCTTGGTAATGTTACGGGTCTCCCTTGTGACTGATGCGTCTCATCCCAGCCCTGTTTATAAAACAGTCAGAACTTCGTTAAAGGACAATAACATCAGCCAAGCTCAATTATGGTGACATTTTGCTGACATGCAGATTGCCTCCCCTCAATCTCTTTTATGTAAAATACTGTGTGCCAGTCACATATGGATGGATGAACTTTGCGAGGATCGATGGTATTGATGAATCATAGATCATACAAGTCAACAAGAGTGACACCAGGAGGGTGACTTCGTTGTGCATGGAAAGTCAATATTAAACTGTAATCATAATCAGACAAAATGAGTTATGTGTAATCAATAGCCCAATTATGATTGTTCGTAGGACTCTCTTCTGTGCAATACAGACAGTAAAGTCTTTTAAACAGACAACATTTTTTCCTACAGCAGTAGCTTTTGTAAATAGAGAACGATTAATTCCGATATACATTATCTGAAGCAGGATGTCCATGATAAAACTGAAAGCTTGCAAACATCAGTCTTAATCAATGTAACTGGGTGCATAAAGTAAAAATAGAGTGTCTATTAGTAAAATACCTTACAATTAACTGCTAGGTAGTAATTTTGCTATTAGATGTGAAAGGGGTGTAAGAATATGGTTACTGAACTTCAAGGTATTCTCTGGAAAGGATCAGTCACCACCTTACTGGAGTTTGTAGAATTTGTGAATGGATTCTGCAGGTTTTACTCTTGATCATAGTCCTAAAGAAATCAACCTTCTTGACATTAAAGTAACCAAACGTTACTGTCCACCTTTTTTCACTCCAAAGTTAAAGATCAGAATATATTACTTCATGCTGGACGTTTTCATTCCATCCACCTTAACAAAAGCGTTACCAGTAAGGCAGCTCAGACTTAAACAAATGTGAGAAATCTTTCAGAACAATACAATAAGAGCAAGGAAGAGATGTTACAAAAATTCAAAGGAATAAATAATAAAGAGGACTGGCTAAGTTCTGCAAAAAGTAAAGTGGATTCAAAAAGCAGAACTTTTTACTTAGAAGCAAACCTTTAATATTGGAATCCAATCTTACTTTTTATTTTTTGTACAATCTTTACACCAAACCAAGAACCCAGAATAATAACCTACAAGAGAGGCAAAAACATTAGAGATGGGTTGTTGGAGATTTTCAGGATACTAAAACCCCAGACACAACCCTCAGAATTTACAAGAGAAGTTTAAATGTGGGTTTTGCATCAATCATCAATACACCAAAAACGTCTGGGGAGACCCAGACGTTTTTGTTCCTTCAATAAACAGTTAAATTCTGTAGCATGGTCCTTGCTAGTGAAATCAGTGAAAGGGACTCATGACTCTGACTACTGGTTGCTTATTCATGAAACTTTGCAAACTAATTTAAACAGGATCACAATTTCCACACAAACTGCATCAACAGTTAATGAATTGCCTTTATTTATTTGTAAATTATGTGTTTATTGTTGTTTAACCTTAACATCATGAATATGCTTGTCTATTGTCATTTATCTTATTTAGTTCCATTTCTTTAGAGTATCTTAAGACCCCACACTTATTGCTGGGGTCATGACCCCAACTTTGAGAATCACTTTTCCACTATATCTGTGATTTACTTAATTTCCCTCTGTGATCAATACAATAAAGTATTTTTGAATTTGAATTGAATTGAATTGCGTAACAAATGTTTTTGCTGACTGGAAACAAAACTTTGCTGGGATGTAGCTTTATCATTTAAAAGATGCTAAAGTTTACCACATCCCCTCTGTTAATCTCTGCTTTGTCTCGTGATGAGATCTGGACATTTCAAGGCTGTCAGGGCTTAAAACCTATGTTGAGATTTGATTTCATTAGAAGGTTTTTGCAACATTTCTAGGGCAGAAATTGGCTAAAACATGTTAGCCTAAGCCATAGGGCCAATTACAAAAGGGCAAGACCTGAACCCCTAACATATCTTAAAAGTAGATAGTCTGGAAAAAAGCAGAATAAGAAACCAAACTTTACTTGTCATGTGGTGACACTGGTGCCCCATTATGTGCGTACTCAGACGAAATACTCACTGATAATAATTACTCAACAATATATCAGATCCATATGTTGTCATTTGGTGTCCTGAAGATCACTGATCAGCACTAGCTATGTTGAAATCAGCCAGTGAATCTTTTAAAATATCCTACAGCCATAGAAACATATAAAGAAAATGTATGTAGAATATAATTCAAAACATGATTGTGTGATCAAACTGTACAGCCAAACTCTGGCTCCTATTTGTTTTTATGGTCTGGATTTTCCATCAAGGTTTGTGAATACCCTGGTGGGAGGAAGTTCTGCTCAGAAACAGCCAACTTTATCGGTACATTTTTTACAGAATAAAACTCTCCAGATGTGCCAAGACAGATTACCAGAAACACAGTAGACTATAGAAGCATCTTAGCTATTATTTCTATCTATCCTATAAAAATGGTTGAAATATAAATATTTTAACTTTTATCATTTTTGGCCCCTTTCAGGGCTTTAGAACACCTGGGAGGATTTGTCACTCGGTATAATTGTGGGAAATATAACCAAAGACAGGGTCTGATTTTAAAATCCAGAATTCGAGATAACTGTGGATACGTCACACTGTTGTGGGAAGACGTGATGCATGGCAAGCGGTGTAACAAACAAAACAACAAAGAGAATGGTAGACATTTTACATTCATCCTCTTCTGCTAGTTTAATTATTTTCTTGCTTTGTAATGCAGTTATAGAGCAGATCTTACTGTTTCAGGCTCAGGTCTAATTAATTCTAATTAGTTCAATAGACAACCTCTAAAGCAAGTGAATATTTATTTGCCAGAGAGAATAGATTTTTTAAATTTTATTTAGAAAATTACTCAGCAGAAGTAACACTAAGGGGCTGCAGGGTGGTACGGTTGTTAGCACTGTTGCCTATCAGCTAGAAGTTCCTAGGTGTGTGACACAGTTGTGCCCTTTCTCTGTGGAGTTAGATGTTTTCCTAAAGGATGCATGGGTTCTCTCCGGGTATTCTAGCTTTCCCTCTCCATTCAAAAAATATGCAAAGTCTAAAATCTTAAATGCATTATAATCTTCATGCATACCATTTTAAGCTTTCCATACTGTACTGTATGTATGTATGTTTTGCAGGGGTATTAGCTAACCTTCTTACATCCAGAATGTTTTGCTATAAAAGGTTCCTGCATGTAGAAGATAGAGCACTGCCTTTTGACCTAAAGTCAATACTACCTGACAAAGTTTCATGCCTCAGGTCTGCATTGAGTTTGGTTATATACAAATGTAATTTATCAAGAAGTTTCTTCCCTATTCTCTCTGACTATGCTAATTGTCTGCATCCATCTGTGTCTTGACATATAATTCAATATGCAAATGACCCAAAGCAATGAGGGAAAAAAAGTCAGAGTATGGCACTGTGATGCATAAACCTGCTGAGTTAAGTGTCAGTAATGAATATGATAAGCCCCCCCTCCAAAACAATAAAGAAAATTCTTACATACACTTTCCATCCTGGGAAAATTGAAGCAAATAAAAACTGACTTGATTTCTTAATGGAAAGTTTTTAGTTTTTTTTATTGAAATGACAAGCAAATACACTCACTGGCCACTTTATTAGGCACACCTATCCAACTGCTCGTTAACGCAAATTTCTAATCGGCCAATCAACTGGCGGCAACTCAATGCATTTAGGCATGTAGACATGGTCAAGACGATCTGCTGCAGTTCAAACCGAGCATGAGAATGGGGATGAAAGGTGTTTTAAGTGACTTTGAACGTGTCATGGTTGTTGGTGCCAGACAGGCTGGTCTGAGTATTTCAGAAACTGCTGATCTACTGGGTTTTTTACCCACAACCATCTCTAGGGTTTACAGAGAATGGTCAGAAAAAGGGAAAATATCCAGTGAACGGCTGTTCTGTGGGCAAAAATGCCTTGTTGATCCCAGAGGTCAGAGGAGAATGGCCAGACCGGTTTGAGCTGATAGAAAGGCAACAGTAACTCAAATAACCACTCGTTATAGCCAAGTTATGCAGAAGAGCATCTCTGAACGCACAACACGTTGAGCTTTGGGTCAAATGGGCATTCATCAGCAGAAAACCACACCGGGTGCCACTCCTGCCAGCTAAAAACAGGTAACTGAGGCTACAATTCGCACAGGCTCACCAAAATTGGACAATAGAAGATTGGGAAAATGTTGCCTGGTCTGATGAGTCTCGATTTCTTCCAGCAGGATAATGCGCCATGTCATAAAGCTTGAATCATCTCAGACTGGTTTCTTGAACATGACAATGAGTTCACTGTACTCAAATGGCCTCCACAGTCACCAGATCTCAATCCAATAGAGCACCTTTGGGATCTGGTGGAACGGGAGATTTGCATCATGGATGTGCAGCCGACAAATCTGCAGCAATTGCGTTATGCTATCATGTCAATATGAACCAAAATCTCTGAGAAATGTTTCTAGTACCTTGTTGAATCTATGCCACGAAGAATTAAGGCAGTTCTGAAGGCAAAAGGGGATCCAACCTGGTACTAGCGAGGTGTACCTAATAAAGTGGCCAATGAGTGTATGTTGTCTGTCATTCTGCTCTTTCCTGATTATCTTTTAGGATATTTTAAAAAAATTTATATCCTTCCACATTAGCTCATTGTGAAGGATTTTATTAGCTGCAGACACCCAATATGCAATGAAGATGAAAAGTTCAGATTACTTTCATTCTTAAGAATACAAACAGAACACATCCACTGCATCAGCAAATGCAAAACATTTTTAGACACGAGCTGTGCAGCTCGGCAAGGTCCACCCAAATATGGCTGACTAACCAATGAGAGAGCTGGTTACGTTCGAGGAGCAGCTGTGATTGGTTGAACTTGGTTTTCAGCGTGCTCAGGGACCAAGAGGGTCACTCGAATGCTAAAGGGAGAGGGGGAAACTATTTAGGAAATGCAATTGCAAAAAGGATTTGAAAATGAGAGCCGGAAAGAGAAAACGGATGTAGAAAAGGGAATAACTTTTTTAAATGTATGAAAAGGAAAGATATTTACAATCTCATTAATTAATTGTGTTATTTAATTCTCCATTTTGAAATAGGATTTGAAAAACATTTTCAAATCACAGTATTTAATAATCAAATAATAAATACAATTTGCAATTCCTCTTTAGTATTTCAATTTAAAATGTGTAATTACAAAATCCTTTTCAAATTTGTCTTTTTTTGTATGGATTAATTGTTGAACTTGAAATTATATCTAGCAATTTATATTTTTAATTCACAATTTAGCACTCATCGTCAAAATGCTGTATTGCTTTTCCAATGACCCCCGTAGTCCTCCATATCAACCAGGACATGTTGCACACTACCAGACCCAAAGCTCTAAAGCATAACAGTTTCATTAAGGTATTCAATGGTAGGAGGGTTGTGCTTTTAATTAACAAATATTGCCTTTGTTCTCTAAACCTACTGTATACATAAGGGGAAGGTTTTGAATCATTTTCAAAGATTTTCTCAGGCATTGAGGTTTTTAATGGGCATACATAAAATGTACATCTGAACAAACCAAAAAATACACACAAACAAAGAATCAAAACTAGATCATAACTCAAGCTATGTATAATACAGTGTGATGAAACTGGACATAAGTACTAAACAAAGTACTTTAATTAGCGGCAAAATTATAGGGAAATCCAGGGAAATAACTAAATATGTTACTGTAGAAAGCAACCCTCCTCTTTTACTTGTGCCAATATCTGCTAGATTAGTTTTAACTGATGGCCTATAAAAACATTTTCCATTACCAAGGTATCACACAGGAAACATACTGTATCATGATGCATAAAAGGCAAAACAACTCTTTTAAGATCATTTTGTTGCTAAATATTCTGATGAAATTGATAACAGAAATATTTCTAAACTTCTGAATGTTTCCTTGAGCACCGTTGAGGCCATAATTTTACCAAAAACTTCTGTCAGGACAGCCAAAAAATCTCCGTAATTGTTCATTAGCCAAGTACTACTAATAGGGAACTAATGAAAGACCTAGAATAAGCAGGTACACTTTTTCCATGACAACAATATGTAATGCACAACACTACAATAGGCTATAAGTATGCTCACTGCACAAGACTCCACTGTTCAAGAAAAAGCATGTTGAAGCTCGTTGAAAGTTTACTGCTAACAAATTAGACCAGCCAATGAAATACAAAGAGAACATAGTCTGGCCAGATGAAACCAAGCTTAAACTCTTTGAATGTCATTGTAGACACCATGCTTGGATGAGGCATGCACATCCCCCTAAAAACTCCATCTCTAAATTATAGAGCTGAGAATGTTATGCTTGTGGAGCTGTCTTCTAGAATATAGTACTTCAAATATTGAAGATAAAATGGTGGAAGACATTCTTAATAACCACTGGAAAATGAAACGAGGCTCGATTTTTCAACAAAATATCTAATAATTTTATTGAATTTCGGCCGACTGACCAAAAATATCAGTTTTATTTTTTTTATAGATATTTTTTTCCTGTTGTCAGGTTGGAAAATGTCCTTTTTTACATTTTCCACAAATGTCAACATTCCACAGCAGAAAATCTACACATCCACTTTTTGCAAAAGTTGTTTTTTTTTATTTTAAGACCTAAAAATATAAATGACAACACATTAAATTATTAGTTCTTTTTTTCCAAAGGTCCTGTAACATTTGCAACTCTAAACAAGTTTTATTAGCTGAACTGAGGGCAAAAATGGCTCTTTAAATTGCCAAAACTGCAGACCACTTGTCTAATGGATCTGAAATACATCTGGCATCTTTCGGACTTTAGTCTTTGATGTCTGTTACTTAATTTTCATGACAATACAGAATGTTTTTTTTCTTCATGAAAGTTGCCTTTCTGTTGATGCCTAACTCCTGAAAACTCTGCTAAATCATCTCCAGGAATGATGTTACCTCTGTTATAAATTATTTCAAATATTGTAAACTTTAACTTGACCTCCACCACTCCTGTTAAATTGCATTTCTTAGTTATGTACCCCGTTAAGAAGACAACTTCCTGAAAAAACCCTTTACGTTCGTATAGCTTTTTCCTTCTTTGATCACATAAGTATGAACAAACACACATGGATTATGCAACTCAAAGAGATATTAATATACTTCCCAGATTGAATATAATCATCCAAACAAGTCCTCTCTCTTCCTCTCTCGCTTGTGAGTGCAGCAATAAAAAGCATTACATGTGACTCACATGATGTGAGGCCCCTTTTTTCTAATAAATTCTCTAGAGTGTGACAGCCCCTCTCATCTTCATTAGAAGATGACAGCTTTTCTCCATCAAAAAGCTCATCATAAGTACGTGTAAGCGCTTTGAATCACAGAGACTGTAATTGCTGACCAATGAGAATATTCAGGGCTGTGCAAAGTCCTCACAGAGGCCTCATTTTAATTGTGTTGTCTAGATTTTGCTACAAGGCCCAATAACTTCAGAAACCTGACAGGTGCACACCCTGAAATTCATCTTTCTCTCTTTTATCAACTTTTCCCCTCATTATTTCCACTTAACTGCTGACAGCTCAGAGGCCAAAGAATTTCCTTTTAGTTTTTCCTCGACTGTTTGGTGTGCAACAGACTATTAGAAGAAGAACACAAGAGCTCTGCCACAGGAAATTAATGTAATATGCATTGGATGAAAGGTGAACGAGGTTGGAGACTTTCACCTTTGCTTATTTAGATTAGACTTTCCTTTGCCCTTCACTCTGTTGTCTTACTTCCACTGGCTTTTGTTGATTAACCGTAATGAGGTGACCTACTATAGTCACTCAGTTCATCCCCTGGCTCCCTCTCTTTCCCTTCTATTCTCGCTGAGGTGCTGCTGATAAAAAACAGTCCATCCATGCAGTTGTCATGGGGGGGCGTGGTGGCAGTGGTGCTGTGTGTGTGTGTGTGTGTGTGTGTGTGTGTGTGTAGGTAGGTGGGTGGGGGGGTCAGGACAAATAAGATGGAGGTGCTTTTTTGTGTCTGCCAGCCGACACTTTCAAATGTTAATGGATGGGGGCGAACAAAGTTGAAGTGGGTCTGAAAATGCTAATTGTCCCTAATTCATGTAAATAGGTTCCTTAATGGAGGAATTAAGCATTTTAAATATGCAATTGGAGGCAATCAGTCCTTTCATTTGCTGGGGTGGCACAGGTGTAGTGGATTGAAATTCATCTTTCACACAGGGAGGCTCATTTTTCATTTGGCTGTGTTCAGGCATGGATGTTGAGGAAGTAACAGGAGGAAAGATCCTACTGCTGAGTGCAGATATGAGTGGAACATGTCACAAAACCTAGAACCAGTGAATGTTCTTATATTAATATTAGCCCCATAGCAAGCTCATCCACATACACACACTTGTACGCACATGCACGCACACACACACACATACGCACGCACCCTCGCCTGTACATGCACACAAATATATATATATATTGTTAGTCATTGTTAGGGATGTTTATTGGCAAAAATCTGGCGATACAGGGGAGACGATACGATATATCTCGATATATTGCGATGCTGTGAGTAAGACTATATATGATTTTTTAAAACTGAATTTAACTGTAGGAAAACTTTCACAGCATTTTAAACACTCCAACCTGTTTCATACTTTAACACATCCAGTTTTATTACTAGGTCTAGTTCATCCACTGGAACAAAAAAGGTGAAAACAGCCACAAACTACCAGTTATACTTTTAATTTTAGTACAAAAATTACAGTCATCATTAATGGTTCCATTCAAATCCTTGAATTTTTTTTTTGATATTTTTGTTTTGAATATCAATACAATATTGGGAAATAAAATATGGCAATATATTGGTGTATCAATATTTTCTTACATCCCTAGTAATTGTTAATATTGCATTTTTCATGCTCATCTCAGTCTAAAGTTGTTTTCATGCCAAAAACAAACAAAAAGATGGAAAATGCTCCTTTTATGTGTTATTAGGTGTTTATATTTTCAAACTATCTTTTGGAAAATTTTCTGATTAGTATAGAATAATTATCGTTAGGTTTGATCAGTAATTTAGATTTTGAACAAGAGAGGAAGAATTCAACCATTAAATGAGCACCAAACAGGACTCTTGAATTAGATTGGATCAATTTTGTCAACATGAGAAGATGCTCATACTTTCTTACAACACCTAAACTGCAAAAACTCTCTAATAAATAGACTTGCAAATCAATGACAACATTTTTTGGTTCAACTAACATCACTTTTTTTAAGTGCCCCCTGAACATGGTGCCCAGGAAGAAAAGCCATATAACCCATTTCACAAACCCTTTTAATTCAATTCAATTCAGCTTATTTATATAGCGCCAATTCACAACAGATGTCATCTCAAGGCACTTAACAAGAAGTCATTTCAATACATTTATACAAACATTCCAATCAGTTAAAAAGTTTCCTATTTAAGGAATCCCAGCAGATTGCATCAGTCATTGGCGTGAGGTTGGGCCCCGTTGATGCAGACTTTCCAACCACAGCAATCCTTCAGCAATCGCTCATACTGAGCAAGCATGTAGCGACGGTGGAGAGGAAAAACTCCCCTTTAGCAGGAAGAAACCTCCAACAGAACCAGGCTCAGTAGGAGCGGCCATCTGCCACGACCATCTGGGGGTTTGAGAAGACAGAGCAGAAACACAGAAGGAACAGAAGATCTGATATAAGAGAACTCTCTATGTTACAGAAAGTAAAAAGTTGATAACAGGACACAGTGGATGTTCAGTTACTGGGAGGATCATCCCAGTCGATGCCCCCCATCCAACAAGGCATTGCAGCCAAGCAGGATACCAGACCAGGTATATCTTCTATGGAAAGAAAAACACTGAGAGAAAACAAAGTTAACAGTCGAAATAACAGAATGTACGGTAATACAACTGGAGAGTCGTAGGAGAAAAGGAAGTAGCAGAGTGAAGAAAAATGGTCAGTCTGTCCTCCAACAGTCCAAGCCTATAGCAACATAACTACAGAGATAGCTCAGGATGACCTTAGCCACTCTAACTATAAGCTTTATCAAAAAGGAAAGTTTTAAGCCTGGCCTTAAAAGTAAACAGAGTGTCTGCCTCACGGACTAAAACTGGGAGCTGGTTCCACAGGAGAGGAGCCTGATAACTAAAAGATCTGCCTCCCATTCTACTTTTAGAAATCCTAGGAACTACAAGTAAACCTGCAGTCTGAGAGCGAATGGCTCTGTTAGGAACATAAGGACCAATTAGATCTCTGATGTATGATGGAGCTTGATTATTTAGGGCTTTGTATGTAAGAAGAAGTATCTTAAATTCTATCTGGATTTAACAGGGAGCCAATGAAGGGAAGCTAAAACAGGAGAAATGTGATGTCTCTTTTTAATATTCATCAGAACTCTTGCTGCCGCATTTTGGATCAACTGAAGGCTTTTAATGGCATTTTGTTGACTTCCTGATAGTAAAGAATTAAAGTAGTCCAGCCTTGAGGTAACAAATGCATGGACTAGTTTCTCAGCATCACTCCTGGACAGGATGTTTCTAATTTTAGCAATATTCCGGAGGTGAAAGAAAGAAATCCTAGAAACCTGTTTAATATGGGATTTAAATGTCAAGTCTCGGTCAAAAATAACGCCGAGGTTCTTTACGTTATTACTGGGGGCCAATTTAATGCCATCCAGATGAAGTGATTGACTAATCAGTTTCTGTTTAAGAACTTCTGGTCCAAAGACAGCAACTTCTGTTTTGTCAGAATTTAAAAGCAAAAAGTTTAGGGTCATCCATGTTTTTATGTCTTCCAGACATGCCTGTAATCTACCTAACTGACTGGGTTCATCAGGATTTATGGATAAATATAGTTGTGTATCATCTTCATAGCTGTGGAAATTTATCCCATGCTGTCAAATGATTCTACCAATTGGGAGCATATATATGGTGAACAGAATTTTAAAATTGTTGTTGATTGAATCGAGATGGCAGGAATCTCAATAACTGCAATGCCCATACATTTAGTTAAAATTATTGTCTATTTATGGAAAAAATGTATGAAACAACACACAACAAAGAAGTTAGGCCACCCACATATCACAGCCAAAGGAGCAGTAAATAGACAGCTCTGACTTATTATTCTGATCATCTCAAACAGACAATAAACCAGGAGGTCATGCTTCAGCGTGCAATAACACGTTGTAGCAGCAGGAGCAGAGACACAGGAAAACACACACAGCTCATATAGGCCATGAATCAAACGGGCAAGGCATTGTCTCTGAAAATGACTTATTAGTCAATAAGAAGGGGGGATACTGTGTCTTTGAGTTTAAATAGCCATGGCCCTGTGGAGAGGAGGAGGCAGCCCTAGTTAATGAACGAGACAAGAAAAACCTTGTTTAAAAGGACAAATCAGATCACAAGATTTCAAACCCATTAGCTGCTACTCACACAGAATGATAATAATGATAACGGATGGTGAGGCCTTTTGATGGTGAGAGTAGCGAACTGTGTTGTCTTGGGAAAAAATCTTTTCCTGGAGGAGAATCAAAGAGCAGTTCATTTTCACACTGACCTTCAGGGCTCAAGGCAGCCAGACAAGGGCACAAACAGATTGAGAATTAATTGGAGCAATTAACATTTTGTGATTATAAGGACTTCAGATCAATACCTTATGCAAATAGCAGTATTGATGTGCAGCAGAAACCTTGTTAATTGTGTTTGGCGAACAAACAGGCTCCTGTGTTACTATTCCATAATGGAACAGGAGGCACGGACAGGTTTTGCTGACGACTTTAGATGCACGAGGGCATGTGGAAGTTTCTACCTCCTCCATCCTGTTAATTCAACCTTTCCTCTGCTCAAAACTCCTACAGAAAGTTAGAGTTTGACATGGTTGCTTTGAATTTGGGCTTCCAGTTACTCTTTGAAGAAGCTCTTTAAAAAACTGGATGGAGATTCTTCAGCATTTCTCTGATCACCATGTTCATGTCAGGCTGCAGCAGATTACATACAAATGGCTGTCTTCTTTCTTTAAAAGTTTCGAGCCGTGTGGGGAAGAATTGAGCCCCCTCCTCCCATACTGCGCCAACAGCCATTGGAATGAATTAGTTTCAGCTTTATTGCTGTGGACTGGATTTTCCACTCTCGTTATTAAACTGCGTTAAAAATGCACTTTCATTTCAGATAAGTACCAGTAATCCTGTTTGCAGACCACGGCAGATGAAGTTAAATATAATTTAAGCAGAAACGGAAACGGGTGGAACAATGTAATCACTGAAAGTGAGATTGAAGTGATGCTATTCTCACCATTATTATTATTTTCATTACTGTCAGGGTGGAAAGATTCTTCTGAGGTAGTAACAACAACAAGCAGAACGTGGGAAAGCATGGGGGAAAAAAATTCTCCATCCAATAACTATCAGAGCCAATAAATCCAATTCACTACTAGCTGTCTGTTTGTGACGGTTGGCTTGCAGATTGTTGCATTGCTTATGTTGCCTTGAAGAAAACACAAGGAGAGAAAAATGCAGAAAGCACCATGGCACAAATGATCTTAATGCATTGGCTGAGCAAAAATGATAAAGAAAAACATTAAATATATAAATTGCGTCCTTGTAAAACATACTTAAATATTGTTGGAAGTGCAAAGCCATTCACATAAAGTAGTCAAAGGAACATTAATTAAACAGATCAAATGGGCTGGGCAAACCTGACTCTAACAAAGTTTATTTGGACTGAATTTGGGGGAGGACATAAATAAGCCCAATATTTCACCAGGTTTTTTTCTGGAACGTAAAACACTGTAACATGACATATGCATAAAAATATAGCAGCATGGAACTTCTTGTAGAAGTTATTTTGAATCAACAATTTAATATTTACTATTCATTGAAAAGTTCTGTAATTAAAATTTTAACGTAAAAACTCTTAACTGTATATTGATTCAGTAAACACAGAAGGATACATTTCAAATGTTCATTTCTGCTAGTTCTGATTATTATGGCTTGCAGCTAATGAAAACCAGAAATTTAGTTTCTCATAAAAATCTGAAAATTACATTAGACCAATAAAAACTTTTTTTATTTTTAAATGAGATTGTCCCAAATTTATGACCCACATAGTCATGCCAAGTGGACATCATCATTGACATCATTATCATTATCATTGACATTGACAAAGTTACTGTTAAACAAGCTGGCTGTTCACACTATACCAAAGCATTTCATTGGTAAGTTGTGTTGCGGACACACAGCCATTGGGGGGCGCTAACCCACATTCTAGCTCCGACAGGAGAAGAAGAGGACCAGAGGTTATATAAGGCCCCGCCGCCGGCCGCCTTAGTCTCTCCAGTTCTGGCGTTCAGCCAAACAGCGACAGGAGAGATCCATGTTTCCTTTGCTGGCTAGGGAAAAGACGCGAGTTTTGGGAGGAACCCACTTCAAGGACGACAAGACTGTTGATCAATTAGGTGAATCGCAAACCCAGTGTCTTGAGATAAACCCCACTATTCTGCCCTGAGCCCTACAGAAACTCTCTGAATTTCAGATGCTACCGTGAGGAAGCGAACTGCTAACCAGCTACTGTTGCCGCAGAGCCAAGTCCAGACTACAGCCGTTACATCCACCGCCGACGGAGCTTATGTGAGATGAATGCTGTGCTGGAAGCTACGAACTAAGGTACTTTCAGTGAAAGTAGAGCTGATCGCTGTTTAAGCAAGCGGGAGAGGACAACGACGTTCCAGCTCCATGGCTGCTACGCTACAACAGCCATACGGCCTACCGCTGCTAACCGACCGCAGCTATTGCTAACCTGCCGGCTAATGTTGTGTTAGCCTCACCCATCATCCACGGAGCGACTTGGAGCACATTAACCATTCAATATGGTCTGTCTGGGCAGAGGCGAGATTAGGTTAGTTTAAACAAGATTTAAGGGTTGTTTATTTTCACTGTGATTTGTTACTTTGTGTAAGATTTCATTTATTGTTTGGGTACAAACAGGTCGGTCGGCCTGGAGGTTTAAACAGTGATTTTCGAGGTTTCCGATGGAAAGTCTTTTAATATCCTGCAACCTGAGTTAATCAATCAGACAGTTTTTCCTTTGTTTGGTGTTTAATAAATGAACCAGAGCGACTTTAAGCAGCGCCACGTGAGTTAGCTGTAAGCTACATGCTCTAGCGAACCACGCGGCCCGCCATTGACAGCCTTTTAATCATGAACAATAGACTGCCATTAATGCTATTCAAAATATAGATCTACTTAAAACAGATAGTTTAAACACTAAACTAATCTTTTAAGTCATTTTTGAGACCGCCTTCTTGGTAAGTCAAAATGCAAAATTAGATAGACATAATTGGTACTGCCGTTAACGTCAACATAAAGTCTAACTATTAATTTAGATCAATCACTGCGGTGACCGATCCATTAAATAGAATCAATTATCTAAAGGTTATTGATTTCTAATTCAGCAAATGGTTTAATGAAACATTGCTTATTCCAAATAATGTTTTTCTTCACTTCTCCTTTGCATTGTGAATTGGTGGTTTGAAAACAATCCAGAATGTGCTGATTAATCTTAAACTAATCACAATTAGTTTAAAACTAACTTAGCTTCATTCTTCTTCATTCATTTTACTGTTTTACTTCTGAGTGTGAGTTTTATTATCGTTATTCTTTTCATAGTGGTTTAGTTGTGTGTTACTAGTTTGGTGATTAAAGTATGTTAACTGAAAGGGAATCATTTTTGTAATAAACTCTTCTATTTTGGAAAACTGTTGTTGTTATTTCACCTACATGTGTAGTAACTTGCTGTTCAGGTACGCCAAGAACTTATTCCTTTATATATTGTTTAATTACCTCAGCCTTATCAGGCAAGTAATCATAAACATAAACTGAGACTGAACAATTTGGCTATTGATATTCCTGGAATCCAGGTGGTGCCCCTACATTTTTACATAAAATTATTTATCTGATTAATAATTGACCTAAGCAATTATTCATAATTATTCATAGCCAAAACCTACCTATCTGTGGCACAACAGTTGAGTGGAAGGAAAAAGTGTGATTTTAGAAAAGACTCACTAGCAACAGGGATAACTGGAAAAAAGTTTGGTGTGGATTCTTATGGCATGGACTGTAGCTGTAGTTGGTGCTTCAAGAGCCATCATACAAAGACGTATTAAGGACATGGGCTACAATCGTAAAAGGAGGAAAGGGCTGGGTTGTTGCACAAATAGTTCAAAGTCTTCTTTTCAGATTAAAGTCAATTTTGGATTTCATTTTGAAATCAAGGTCTAAGAGTAACTTGGCACAGAACCAATGTTGCTTGAGGTCCAGGGTAAAATCTTAGAGAATGTCATGTCTTTTATGTTGACAAGCATAGAAGGCCATGGTACCTGCCATTGCTACCTGTCCACATACCACAAATACCAACACCCGCTTTAATGACCACAATATCACTGTACTTGACTGCCCAGCAAACACTTCTGACTTAATGCCCATAGAGAATCTATAGGATATTTTCATGAGGAAGGCATGAGACACTAGAACTAACAATGCAGTCGTGCTATTAAAGCAAATATACTTTTCAATTGGCCAACATTTCTACTCTAAAAAATGTTTGTTTTATTTGTTTTGTTTTCTGAGAAATCAAATTTTGGGTTTTCAGTTGTAAGGCATATTCATCAAAATGAACAGAATTATATCCTTCATATACTTTTCATTTAGATGCACTTTTGTGTTTTGTACTGCATGCTTTAACTCCACATTGATTTGATTTTTTGATTATTAAACCCCAGCTCACCAATATTTAAAAAAGGCCCTCAAGAGTAATATTACAGATTTTCCAACAAATATATCACAATTGTATTAACATTGGTTAGCATGCTAATTACAGTTAATTCTTTTCAGTTTTGAGCTTTGCTCCTTAAGGCATTCACTTTAATCTCCCTGGTGATGAAGCCAGTATATTAAATGGAAAGCACTTGTGGGAGGGAAAAGTGGACATAGAATTAAACCAATTATCCATCACCAGTGTATTAAAAACACAGATTTGACCCTGCTTTAAAACTAAAATGCTTTGGAGGATGAGTGTAAAGGCAAGGCAATTTTATTTGTATTGCACACTTTTAACAACAAGGTAATTCAAGGTGCTTTACATGATTAAGGGGTAAAATAAAAAATAGCGGTTAAACAAAGACAAAGTAAAAGATAAGTAAAGATAAAGTAAAAACAGCAATAAAGCAAGAAGCATACACAAAACATATGATATGTCAAAGCATTACTCAAAGGCAGCTCTAAACAGATACGTTTTTAGTTGTGATTTAAAAGAACTCAGTGTTTCAGCAGCTTTGCAGTTTTCTGGAAGTTTGTTCCAGATTAGAGGAGCATAGAAACTGAAAGCTGCTTTTCCATGTGTGGTTCTGATTCTAGGGATGTTGAGTAGACTGGAATTAGAGGACCTGAGTGATTTGGTGGGTTGGTATAAAGCAGAGCTTCTCAACCTTTTGCAAGCTGGGCCCCCCCAAAGCTGGTTCATTGCAGTTGGGGCCCCAGTGCACCACTCCCCCTCAACCCCCCTCCCCACTCCACATCATCTTGCATCGATAGATTGATGGATAGATAGCCCGCCCTAGGCTATTATTTTTAGGCCCACATTATTATTATTGTTATCATCATCATCATCAGTAGGCCTATCATCATTACTAGGCTATTGCTATATAATTATGAGGTTACATGCTTTATTGTTGTTATTATTATTATTTACAGTAGGCCTATTATCATTACTAGGCTATTGCTATAATTGGGAATTGGCACCAGACCTCTGCTATTATTTTATCCTTTATTATTGTTATTATTACTAGGCCTAATAGTAGGCATCATCTGCATTTTTTACAGAAGTTTGCAGGTAGGTGATGTTGATGTGAGACCTGAGCCTGCTTTGCCTTGCAAAGATCCTCAATTCTTGGCTCAATGTTTGATAAACATAGCCTCAAATCATCCTCGATTTGTTCACGATTGCGATATTTTGTTTTGAGTGCAGTCATTTATGAGAATCCTGCCTCACAAATATGTCGACGTGAAAGGAAGGAGAATCTTCAAGGCGACGTCACAGAGTTGAGGATATTCCTGCATCACTGCTGCCCAGAATGACGAAAGAGGGGAGGAGCCAAAGAGTTCCTTCAGTCTGCTGTCACTCTTCAGCTCAGTAAGCTGCTCCTGCATATCAACTGACATAGGGTGACCATATTTTGATTTCTAAAAAAGAGGCCATCTGGCACAGTACTGAAACACTTTCAGGACTTGGCCAAGACTTTTGATTTTAACATATTTAAAGTGTGCATTCTCAATGTGGTTAGAAAAGATTAGTTAATAAAAAAAAACATCAAAAAGCCTTTCACAAGTAGAAAAATAATTTTATATTCTCTGGAAATAAATTATAATAGAAATAGTTACTCTTCTGAATTATAATAAGTTACCAGCAACAATATGAGTTAACTTTTTAAATTGCGCTGGACAAAAACTGAAGAAAAATCTGAAATAATCTTCTGAGAAAACAAGTATTTTCTTTTCACTGTAATAAAAGTAAACAGCTGCAGACTCAAAAACAAAATAAAGTGCTTACTCTGTTTAGTTTGCATCTTCATCCTCCACAGTCAGTTTATAGATGAACTCTCACTTTGCTCAGGCTTTTTATAGTTTTTGTGTCCATGTGATCTTTGGGATATTTACCACTTTTGTCACACAGAAACACACATGCCAGCTATGTGAATGGTGCACTCTGCCACCCATTTGTTGCGACTTGACGGTATATATTTTGTGGTTCGTGCATGAAGCTTGTGCTTTGGCTTCTTGTAAACAGCAGTAACTCGGCGCTGCGCGGCCCAGCGCTGCGCAATTGCGTTGCCCAATGCAGGATAACGCGGTGCGTTGCAACTCGGCGCAGAGCAGCGCTGCGCAATGCATGCGGCGCAGCTCGGCCCACAACCTGCTGTCTGTGGCGTCAATAAACGGATCAAAACCAGCTCGGGAGGACATTATATGAGAGAAAGGCTGTCATAATGCATGCATCACACCAGTCAGTTTAAGTATGGTCCTATGAAAAACAATAAAGACCCGGACATTTTCATCAGCCTATAAATCCCCCCCGGATGATCCGGACAGCACATGAAAAGTGGACATGTCGGGGAAAAGAGGACGGTTGGTCACCCTAAATTGACAACTAGTTTGCTGTGCACACAAACGGATCTCGGACCCACGCAAAAGAGCGATAATACTCTTTAAAGTCCGTCGCAAATAGTTTTCTCATTGCTGACAGGCGCTCAGACGCTGATTGAAATAGAGAGGAGAAATCGTGTGACGTGTCTGCATGAGTGATAAAGTCTACAAGGCTGGGGTTCCGTCTACTGATGCAGCCATAGATGTCTAGTTTTTGTGTGAAGGCGTGCACTTTGTCTGCAAGGAGCAAAGTATGAGTTTCGCGGCCTTGCAAAGACAGTTTAAGGCCAATCAAGCGGTCAAATATAGATCAAATAGGACAGAGACGCAAGCCACATAGTGTCATCCAGATGCTTCACCAGATCTGATTTGATTTCTGTCAAAAACCACTTCACCTCCTCTCGCAGCTCATACAACCGCTGTAACACCTGCCCCCCTGGAGAGCCCGCAAACTTCAGTGTGACTCGCTGAAACCGCTGAAAACGCTTATCACCTGCATTTGCGCTCACGATCGACAAACAAATCAAATTTGTTCAAAACTTCTTTTTTTTGAATCAGTCCAAACACATTTTAATTTCTATTCGGGAGTTATTTATATACAAAACTATAACTTTTTATGACAGTAGTTTAATAAAAAAAATAAAAATTGCAAATGTTCTTTTTCTGTTTTTTTCCTCCCATCCTGTAGCCTACTGGCGCCCCACTGGTTGAGAATCACTGGTATAAAGGAAGACAACAGTGATACAAATGCCATAGTGGTTTTGGCTGACCTGTGGCAGACTGATGACCTGTTCAGGGTGTACCCCGCCTCTCCCACAATGACCACTTGAGATAGACACAAGCCCCCCTGCAACTTTATGTGGCTAAAGCAAGCATGGAAAATTGATGAAATGGGGGTGTTTCTTCAACAGCTAAATGAAAGCTGGTCAGAGTTAACGGGAAATAATAGAAATGGTTTACATCAAAACATATTTAAGTGACGGCCTAGTCAAAATCCAGTCCTATATCCAATAGAAAATTTAGACTTTCATTTGTTTTTATTTTCACCAAATTTATCTGCTTTTATTGTCTTTCACATGATCAATAAACACAGGTGACCCAATGTCACTGAAAACCATTTAACTTGGAAAATCAATCTGTCAACTTATTGGGGAGTATTCCTCACACATGGTCAAATGCTGTGAAGGGCCTCTACTGTAGTATTCAATTCAATTCAATTCAATTCAAAAACACTTTATTGATCCCAGAGGGAAATTAAGTGTTGGTATAGCTCATATAATTAATTCTTTAAGGAGTTGTTGTAGATAATGATGGTTGTGGGCAGGAAGGATTTCCTGTAGCGGTCTGTATTGCAGCGAAACTGAAGAAGCCTCCGACTGAAGACGCTCTGTTGTTGTATGACAGTCTCATGAAGAGGATGCTCAGGGTTGTCCATATTTTTTTTGATTTTATGAAGAATCCTTCTTTGCATTATCATCTCCAGATTTTCCACAGTTGTCCCAAGAACAGAACCAGCCGTCTTTATCAGGTTGTTTAGCCTATTTAAATCCCTGGCTCTGATGCTGCTACCCCAACAGATGACGGCTGAAGAGATTACACTCTCCACAACAGACTTGTAGAAGATCTGCAGCATCTTGCTGCAAACCTTGAAGGACCTAAGCTTCCTCAAGAAGTACAGTCTGCTCTGTCCCTTCTTGTAGACGGCTTCACTGTTGCGCCTCCAGTCCAGTCTGTTATAGGATCCTACTTTCAACTAGTATTCTGTTATTCTAGGTTTTTACCCATACATTTGCTTTTCTTCTGAATGTGCCAAACAACGGATTTGGCCACTCACCATGTGCCCACTCCTTCTCTGATGGATGTGCTGCTGCAGCCAAAATGGCTTGTTTCACTTTTGAAAAAAACTCCTTTGACTAAATGTTCAGTTTCTGACAGCTAAAAAATGCAAATGGTCGTAAAAACACCTCAATTCAATTCCAGACCTTTTACCTGGCTATCTCAATGAGCTAATGACAAATAGCCCACAAATGAGGTGTCCAATTACATATGACTCCCACAAACATATGATTTTTCATGTTAAAAAGCTTTAAATCCTAAACTGGAAAGTTTGCATTAAAGATCATATTTATAACACTAACCAAGAATAATCTTTTGGACGTTCATAATTTTTTATGTTTAGTTTATTGTTGAGGTAAAAAAGGAAAAAAAACAACAACTGACAAGTAGATAATTAGAAGTTAAACATACAAATGTTGTAGCCCCAGTGGTATTTTTAACTTGACGCTGCTGGGCCGTATTAGGCAAAAAGATTGGAGACCATTGCTCTAAATTGTTCTGGGTCTATTCAGCTCACCACACAGGTTTGCTATGGTCTTAACTATATATTTGGTCTTGGAATAAGGTTAATTTTGTGTTTAACTAAGATTTATGTGTTGATTTCACCATTTGTCTTCGTATGTATTACCTTCCTTTTGAAAGATCCAATAAGGACCCATTTTCAGTTTGCTGACAGGCCGCAAGAAATATACTTAAAATCTTTTGGTATTTCAAAGAGTTCATAATACTGCAGATTTAAAAGGTTCCCTAGGTCTTTAAAAGGGAAACAGACCCACGGCATCAAAGGTTCTCTGTCATACTTAACAGGAATGAGGTGCCTTTCTAAATGTAGTATTCATGCGTTGTTTCATGCCAAACCCACCTGGAATATTTTTTTGCCAGAAAGGGCAGTCTTGGTTGGACTCATCTGAGCAAAGCACACAGCTCCAGTTAAAATAGAGTTTAACTCAACATGTTTCCATTAATGATGGTAGGACAGAAAAGGCTTTTCTTCCCTTACCATCCTCATCATTGTGCATTTTGAGTGAGATAAATATGTATTTTCTTGTCCACCGTTGTTGTTTACAGTTCAAGTTGATTTAAACTTAATCCTTGCTCTGAGGCAATAGAGCAAGTAATCGGCAAGTAGCTATTTTCCTCTGGCCATTTCCTGGCTTTTAAATATTGACATCTGTTTTACTTTAAATGACATGCTCTCTTCTTTTTCCCATTTTGAATACTGTCAAAAAATATGGATTACTTACTACACTCTGAAACTCTTAACAGCTTAGCATAAATCACAAAAATGATCTAGTTACACTTCTTTTGTATGAACTGTTAGAGATTCAAAAAAATGTTCTACCAGGGATTTTGTAACAAATATTTCCTAACGAATTTTCCGTCCACTAAATAAATGTGTTCTAGTCAAAGATTGGAAATTTGAAAAGTTTTCAATGTGACATCACATTTTAATTGTATATTTTACATACATTTTTACCAGGGATGACAAAGAATCTGGAGGATGCAGTATATAAGTGATATGCTGAAAAATATTTTCAGAACTCACTTTATTTTGTTTCATAAAATGTAATAAGTAAAATGTTGTTTATATAATTGTGTTCAGACTGAACTGAGTGGTATCTGAATGCTTAGACGGCAACAACAAACCACTTTAATGGACTGATGGAAAAGCTGTTCCAAATTTAATATGTAGAGTTTAATTTAACATTAAGTTGTAAGAGTTTCTGGCATAACAAAAGACTAGAAAGTTATTTGTACTGGAAATTGCAGCATAATTAATATGGATCGCAGATTGTTACATTGTGACCTTTGATCATTGTGGTTTTAAAGAATCTGTCTACACACTGATGTGGCTGCTGCTGATGGACTTCCTCTGCCTCTAGATCAATTACTCCTTACAGCTGCAAATGTAAGTAAAATTGCGAGGTTCAGGTTCAATATTCAACTAAAAATAAGCAAAAGATGACTTAGATGCTGGAAGTAAAAGAAAATATTTGTGCTAAAATAAAACTGGTAATTTTTAAGACTGATTGTGATGCTGCTGCTTTCAATTTTAAAGAACAGTCCACATCTAGAAAAAACATAATGATGAGATATGAACAAATTTCCAAGAACAGTTATAGAGACAAAAAAAATAATGCAGATAATAAATCATAAAGCCTCTAGCTTAAACACCCATCTATGGTCAGCCTGGGGAGAGCAGGTGAAAAATACACAACGGTATTGCATTTTCAGATGCGGCTGAAAAAGTCCTTGTCAAGATTGATGTCCCTCATGTAGCTATGGTTAATAGTAAGGAAACACTTCTGAAATTAGAATCCACTTCTTTTTGAACGCACCGCCTGTGAATGGAGGACATCTGAGGGAGGAAAAAAAAGAAAGGTTACATGTCATTTCTTTAGGTTTCCAAGACACAGGGAAAAGTGAACAGCCAATCTATGAGGTGTAATGGATATGTCAAGAACTGCTAAATCATAGGTGTTTGAAGCAGAAAGACAACCAACCCAAACATAATGTCATTCTGAAGGCAGAAAAGGAAGCAACTGCAAGAAGGACGAGGAAACAAGATTGTAGAAGGGATTGGGTTTGAATTTTTTTGGCTCCAAACAGAAAAAATAAGTTAACTGTTTATTTGTCTGCATGATTTTCTTTCTTTATTATTACTACATATTTGGCATCTCTGTCTGGGTGCATTATGGAAATGAAGTAATACCGCTTTGCTTAACAATAACACACTGACTTTGAATCCTCTTACTTAAGGTCTGATTGCTTCTTGACGGTGGTTTTAAAAGAATTGTGTTGAGGAGTGATAAAGAGCTTATTGCCAGGAATAAAAGCCCGGAGCAATGAGGAAAAGCTACACATGGAGTGGCGAGGCGATACAGGCTATTACGGTGAGGGAATGGTGTCCTTGACTGCCAGGACGGCTTAGAATTTTATTTCATCTTGTTTTGCCGGCTGCTGACAATGATGCGTGACTCTGGCACTGGAGGAAGAGAGCATGCATGAGAGTTGTTTTAGATTGCATTTACATAGTCTTTGCCTATAATGACATGAAAATAATTGAGATAGTATATTTGTCGATGTACAGATACACATTCACATCTCACTTATGTGCAGAAAAAAACATTTGGAGCATATCCAGGTGTTTCATTAAAGTATCATACCAAAAATTTTATATTCTAGTTTTTCTTTGAGAGAAACTTATGTTTACCTGTGTTCCATGTATTACTGAATATAACCTCGTTCTGACCTCTGACAGTCACATGTTTGGGAGCTCCTAACCCCTCATGTAAATTTGGTCAGTCGATGACTCAGAGACTTTGGGAATTGGTGTTTATCAGCGCAGAGAAAAGAAGCTGCAAATGCTCTCTTGTGGGCTCAGTGTGCAAACTCACAGAGCAGCAACTTTGGGGCCTCCCCTCTGAGCTGCACATCCCTGTGTTATTTCAGTTGGTTGCCTGATTAGTTTGGGACCAGTTCATTTGGAAGTTATCGCTGTTCTGTCAAGGTGAATCGGTATGTTTTTGCTGCACTCACAGGCTCTATTGATGTTAGAACAAAACTTTCCTCGGATTGATGCCTGCTCACACCAGCTATCGAACACTCTTATGGAGAAACCTTATATGCACCAGCATGGTCACACACACACATAGATGTGGGGTCTCTGGTGTTTAAGGATATATTATTGGGCTGAGGTTATCATTACTAGAGCTTGATTAATCGGTACCATGAGTTTTTCTGTGACATTGTTGTTGTATTTTTATATCTATTTTTGTGTGATGTGGTTGTGTAATTCTTAGTTCACAATGTTTGGTTTGTTTTGTCGATGTTCCTTTTTCGTGTTTTGTTTTGTTTTTTCCGTCTCCCTGCCGTCCTGTGGGTATGGAGGCAGACTTCAATGTCTTCCTGTGTTTTCTTTGTTCCCCTTCCTCTTTTGTATTTTCAACTCACCCTCTCTCTTGACTTTTTGTCTCCTACCTCTCTTCTTCATCTTCTTTCTTTCTTCCCCTTTATTTTCCATCTCCGTGTCCATAACATCAGAAAATAAAACCCACAGCAATTCGTAATAAAGATTTTTCACACATATATCAAGTGGAGGACTATAGCAAAAGCTGTACTGCTCCGCTTGTGAAAGTAAATCTGTTGGGCTTCTACTTGGTACTCAGACACCAATTCTGAGCTCCACACTGCCAAACAGGACACGTAAAAAAAAAAAAAAAAGAACAAAACTTTCCTATTCTTTTTCTTGTTGTTTTTGATTAAAAACCTGCAATACAAAATCGAGGAAAAACAGTTAAACCACTACTTGAAATGAAATAAAAACAAATCCATAAAGCTAAAGTTTTGGCATTTTGCTCATCTCTTGCATTAATGTGTGTATAAACATGATAGTAAGAAGAAAAGGCATTAGCAGTTATCTTAGAAGCAATTGTTGCAGCCCATCAATTTAGGTAGTGTTGTAAGGCCATTAGCAGAAAATGTAGAGCTCATCATTCAACTCTAAAAAAGATTATTCACCTGTGGAAAAACATTTAAGGCAGTCACCAACCTAGCAAAAAGTGAAGGTTAAGTTCACCTTGATTGACCGCAAAGGGCTTAGAGAAATTCAAAACACCATAAAACCATATTCATTTCTGCTCAAAACATAATTTCAAGATTGTAAGTAGAGGTTTAAAATGATAATAGAAGAAACAAATGCAACAGACAGTAAGATTAAAGTTTGATAAAATATTACTAACTGGTTTTCTTGTAATTTTCTGTCAGGCATTCGCACACTCATGAGGTCCAGATCAGACAGGTGAAGTTAAGTTGCACAAGCAAGGCCTCTCACATCACTCCATCACTGCAGAGGTTAGACGCAGTTGCAAATTTCTTAAAAGATGCTAACCTGTCCCTGTGTCTGTATAGAAAGACACAGGGACTGCCTCGGCCCAAATCAAGGCCTTTATTGATCCTGACTGCAGAATAATAACCATAAGATGGGATCTGTGATAAAAAGGCTTACAGAACGAAACACGCCTTAAACAGCCACACCTCCTTCCTTGTCAAAAACTTGCCCTTTTGGTCTTTGTAAGGGAGCTTTAAATATGGAACACTTAAAGGTGAAAGAAAGTTTTACTCTCTACTAAGAAGATTCTGTGAGGTTCTAAAGGTTTGCAAGGATGAACGGATGCTCTGCCTTGAGATGTTTCTGCTTGGCACAATGGAGGGAGCTCAATCATGATCTGAAACATCCATCCATCCATCCATCCATCCATCCAGGCCGTGGAGCGTTTTACTCCATCCCATTCAGCCATTTTTGTAGTTTGATAACATGGACCGCGCAGAGTAATAAAACACGACGCCCCCGATAAATTCCGCTTTAATTATTATTATTTTTTTTATTTCCTCATCGTTTGGGTGGGTGGAGGCTGAAATCTCTATGGAAGAAAAACCCCGAGCACTGGTTATTCGCTAGTTTTAGAGATGCATAAACAGTTACATCCTCCTCTTTCCCTTTCTCACCAAGTTATCCAAACACTTCCATGAATTTTCCATTTGCCCCCGCCCAAAGTTCCAGTGTCACCTCAGCCATCTAATAACTTCCAAATAATCCTGACACTCTCACGAGCTTTAACCAACCTTGTCCAGGCTAATTTTCTTCCACACTACCACAATATGAATGAAGTAAACAAGGCCTGGAGAGTTACAGAGTTAGCTAACACGAGCGTCAAAAACGTCACTGAAACCACCTAGATCATGTGTTCACAACAACCAAAAATGGCAATTACAAAGCCAAATAATTTTATTCAAAGCATGCAGTACAGTTATATCCTCAGGGAAATAGCCAAAAGCTAGCACATTGGCTAACAGAAGCAGCACGCAAAATGCTGCTACTATCAAAACAATGTGCAGGACGTCAGATTAACACACAAAATTCATGTCTAAAATTAAAATAGCTGTCATCTTAACATTATTTGGTGCTTACCGCTTTGCTTTGTCCGTCGTTTCCATAGATAGAAGGAACCAACCCCTCAATCAGACGGAGTCTTTCTGCTAATCCCTCTTGATACTGGCAGAGGTTGCTGTTGAAACTGGCGGAGGTTGCTGAAGCTCTCGTCCTTGAAGTGCTTCGCGCAAACAAGGAGAACCTTCCCCACTACATTTCCAAGGAAAATAAAATTTAACCAGGCACTTCGTAGAGGCTCTGATGCTGGGGGCGATGTAAGGATTTGTGTGGGTTGATACACCCACAATGGAACATTTAGACTTCTCCACTTGCAACTTCGGCATTACTGAACTTGGACTACAAAATCGAGGCTGAAAAAAAAAGGCGGATTCACGAAGTTGGTAACCTGGAAGTCCATGACCTTATTTGGCAGTTCTACAGCAAATACTGTGACGTAATAGACAAGAAAACGTAATAGTGAATAGAGAAAACTAAACAGACTGAAAAATATGACCCAAAGAAAATATAAATATGTATACACAGCACTGAGAGAAAATACATTGAAGTTGTCTGCACTCCTAAACACTCAAAATACTGAAACACATGTATTTAAGGGTGAAAAAAGTGGATTTTTCATGATATGTCTCCTTTAAGCAAAGACACCCAGACTTCCCTCTCCCCAGCCACATTTGGTTACTTAAACTCCTCCACTTGGGGAAGGACCTCATCCCCGATCCAGAGAAGGCACCCCAACCCTTTTCCGGCTCAAGACTGGTGTCTCGGATTTGGAGGTGCTGATTCTCAACCCAGCCACTCCAGCGAAAGCTGTAGATCATGTTCTGATGAAGCCAGCAGGACCAAATCATCTGCAAAAAACAGAGACCCGATCCTGAGGCCACTGAAACGTATCCCCTCAACATTTTGACTGCGCCTAGAAATCCTGTCCATAAAAGTTAGGAACAGGATCGGTGACAAAGGGCAACCTTGGCGGAGTCTAACTCTCACCGGAAACAAGCCTGACTTACTGCCGGCAATGCGAACCAAACTCTGGCACCAGTCGTACAGGGACCTAACAGCCCGTATCAAGGGGCCTGGTACCCCATACTCCGGGAGTACCCCCCACAGGACTCCCTGAGGGACACAGTCAAACGCCTTCTCCAAGTCCACAAAACACATGTAGACCGGTTGGGCAAACTCCCACGCACCCTCCAGGACCCTGCTGAGGGTGTAGAGCTGGTCCAATCTTCCACGGCCAGGACGAAAACCGCATTGTTCCTGTTGGACCCTCCTCTCCAGAACCCCTGAATAGACCTTACCAGGAAGGCTCAAAAGTGTGATCCCCCTGTAGTTGGAGCACACTCTGTGATCCCCCTTTTTAAACAGGTGGACCACCACCCCGGTCTGCCAATCCAAGGGAACTGCCCCTGATGTCCACGCAATATTGCAGCATTAACCAACACAGCCCCACAACATCCAGAGCCTCGAGGAACTCCTGTCGAATCTCATCCACCCCCAGAGCTTTGCCACCGAGGAGCTTTTTAATGACCTCGGTGACCTCAGCACCAGAGATTGGAGAGCCCGACCCAAACTCCCCAGACTATGCTTCCAGATTGGCAGACCGCTTCCCCACCCTGAGATGCCGGATGGTGGACCAGACACGCTTCGAAGCAGCACAGAAGTCGTTCTCCATGGCCTCTCCCAACTCCTCCCACGCCCCAAGTTTTTGCCTCAGCAACCACCCAGGCCGCACTCCGCCTGGCCCGCCGGTACCTATGAGCTGCTTCAGGGGTCCCACAAGCCAAAAATACGATAGGACTCCTTCTTCAGCCTGACAGCATCCCTTACCACCGGTGTCCACCGGTGTGGTTTGAGGCGAATCTGACGATGTCAAGTTGAAACCTCTCAACCTCGCACACCAGTTCCGGCTCCTTCCCCACCAAAGAGGTGACGTTCTACGTCCCAAGAGCCAACTTGTGAAACCGAGGATTGGACTGCCAAGGTCCCCGTCTTCGGCTGCCGCTCATCCTGCATTGGACCCGACCCCTATGGCCCCTCTGACAGGTGGAGAGCTCATGGGAAGGGTGACCCATGTTACCTCTTCGGTCTGAGCCCGACCGGGCCCCACAGGTAAAGGCCCAGCCACCAGGCACTTGCCAACGTGCCCCACCTCCGGGCCTGGCTCCAGAGGGGGGCCCCGGGACCCACTTCCGGGCGAGGGAACACGAGATCCATTTGCTGTATTCATCATAGGGGTCTTTTGGGCTGCATTTTGTCTGATCCCTCACCTATAACCAAATTGCCATGGATGACCCTACCAGGAGCAAAAAGCCCCCGACAACATAGCTCCTACGATCATTGGGACACTCAAACCCCTCCACCACGATAAGGTGGCAGCCCAGGGAGGGGTCTAAAACAGCACATCAGAACTTACATTTTGCAGTTTTTTTCACTTGAAACGCACAAGATTTGAAGACCTTTTAGTCAGAGTCAGGCATGATATCATATCCATATTTTTAAACTGACAGACATTTGAAGCAATGTTGTACTAAATGTGAGACACAAAGATGGACAGAACAGGCTTTTTCTATCAGACAGAAGATGTTTACTTCACGTTATTGGAGGTAAATACATCAGAAGCTCTTTATTTATGAAGTTGACTTCCTTTTACAAGTTGCTTTAGTATTTTAGATCACAGTTGCTAACAGATAAAGTAGAGATTCACCCATTAAGGCTTTTTCTGGCTGATAGAGACTTTGGTTTACTTTGATCTGACCAGCTGATTCCGATTATTTGTCATGACACCATGGGGTAAAGGACCCCAAATGCAGACATGCAGCAGACAGGCTGCATTATGTTGCGAACTAGAATGACTAGAAAAGTACTAGAGCACAGACCTTTGCCAAAGCAGCTCAGTTCCTCTCCCAGACTGTGATACGGATCAACCCCAAAATCGAATCACTTGTTCCTGGTCCCACTGCGCACATTGCCTGAAATGTGATCAAATTCTACCCTCAGCTTTTGGAGTTATGCTGCTAACTAATAGACAAACAAACAAACCCTGGCGAAAACATAACCTCCCAGGTTGATCAACAAAGGTACTATGGGGATCTGATATAAGCAACTGTAAAGACTGAGCTTAAATGCAATAAGTGTGAGGTTATCATTACTAGATCTTGATTAATTGGTATCATGAGTTTTTCTGTGACATTGTTGTTGTATTTTTATATCCATTTTCGTGTGATGTGGTTGTGTGTGGTTGTTCACAATATTTGGTTTGTGTTGTCAATCTTCCTTTTTCGTTTTTTTTGTTTTTTCCCCTCTCTCTGCCATCCTGTGGGTATGGAGGCAGACTTCGATGTTTTCCTGTGTTTTCTTTGTTCCCCTTCCTCTCTTGTATTTTCAACTCACCCTCTCTCTTGACTTTTTGTTTCCTACCTCTCTTCTTCATCTTCTTTCTTTCTTCCCCTTTATTTTCCATCTCCGTGTCCATAACATCAGAAAATAAAACCCACAGCAATTCGTAATAAAGATTTTTCACACATATATATCAAGTGGAGTACTTTAGCAAAAGCTGTAGTGCTCCGCTTGTGAAAGTAAATCTGTTGGGCTTCTACTTGGTACTCAGACACCAATTCTGAGCTCCCCAATGCCAAACAGGACATGTTAAAAAAAATAAAATAAAAACAAATGCAATAAGTGTGTTCGAGAGAAGGAGCTTCAGGTGGTGTTATTGCAAACAGAAACGCAGTGTAACCCCTCCTTTCCACTGGACGCGTAAGCAGCACGTTACAGGAGCAGCACGTCATACGCAGCTGATAGCCACCACTGTAGTCAATAGAGCCCTTTCCACCGGCGGCAAAAGCAGCACCAGTCTGCCGCGTCTCAGAAGCGTCATGTCGCAGCACTGTTCTAAATATACGCGGCAGTCCTATTTTCTACGCGGTACGCCTCTGAAACACGTAAATTTCTACATTTTGGATAGGGGAGACAGGAAATATACGGCTCGGCACGGGAAATTTTCAAAATAAAAGAAACGTGCTGCTTTCCGGTTGCTTTACTTAAAAACAAGTCACTACCTGTGCTGCCCGGTTAAAAGTCAGTACCTCGCGGGGGGGTCTCATTTGTGTGTCATCACACAGATGAGCGATTTTGGATATTCCCTGACATAACATAAGCTTATTGACCAATATAAAACGGACATAACATAAAACACAAACCTTTTGGAGCCATGTTGTTGTCTTTTCCTGGTTATTGTTGTCATAGACGTTTATATATGTCTATGGTTGTTGTGTTTACTGACGAAACCACGCGTGATTTTGCTAATCTCGCGTGATTTCGTGCTCTCTCTGTGACAGCTGCTTCCCTGCTGCTATGCGCCTCATACGCACCGGGTGGAAAGGGCCAAGCAGCAGAATATGCAAGTGAAACGTGCTGCTCCTGTAACGTGCTGCTTACGCGTCCAGTGGAAAGGAGGGGTGACACTGAAGTGGGAAGTAAGATCCACTGAAGGAACAAGAGGAAGACTACTACCAAAACAAGGCAATGAAACAAGTCTGTCTAAAAATACAAATCACTATCCACCGTATTTCTGGCAGTGTTGCTGTAGCTTTGTTTTTGTGTGCAAATAATGGGTACTGCTCAAGGGCATAGGTTTGTTTTTAAAATTGGTGGGGACAATAACCATAAACATGAGTGTGGTTTGAAGATTGGTGGGGACAATAAATAATCATTCATATACAGGTATTTATCCTTGTGAGGTTGTATTATAATATACACTGTGGTATAATAACAGATGTAAAAATTGAAAGCCCGTTGTGTTTTATTTAGTTTTTCAAACGGCGCTGAAAACCATCATTACACTGTTATCTGGGAAAGATCTTGTTTATCCACATCATAGCACAAAGAATAATGTTGGCTACATTGATAATATGTTCGCCCCAGAAGAAGAATGCGTAACAAAAAAAACAAACGCATTTCCCTTGCAACAGTCGCCGTTCTGTATAAAATAAGAATGAGCTGTGCAACATTCCAGAAAATAAAAGGGGAAATAATTTATTGTAATACGGGGTCACGTTTACAGTTCGCATGACCACTTGTTGCAGACGTGCAGACATTTTCAAATTTACGCACAGAGGTAGCTCAATCAATAAAAAGAGTTGCTAAAACTTTAACTAACAGTTCAGATTCCTGCAATGTTGCTGGTACCCGCGGGTGGAATATTCCAAAGCAATAAAATACAAATAATTAATTCCACTATAATTTACATTAAATCAGGGATCCCATTATTTTCTGTCTTTGACAGTTTTTTAAACTTTGAAAAAATCTGAAACATATTCAATGTTATTTAATTCTTCATTCATTTTAGTTAATATTCAGTCCCAACAATTTGAACAAAGAATCTTCATCATGCCATCACACATGGAGCAGATGAAAACATGTACTAATTATGAACATCTTACCTGCAGTCTCACAACTTTCTCATGGTCTATGGACATGAATTGCGCACCTGCTTGTGCGTAATGGAGGCTGAATCCACTCTGGTCGCACACTGCAGACTGGAATAACAAGTGCCACTTCTTTCTCAACGGGGACTTTCCTTATTGCCTCAGCAGGAGGAAATCCACAGCATGCTCTCCTTCTGGATCAGTGGATAAGATGCTGGTCTGTATCCGCTGCTGTTAAGCGCTCTAAAGCCTCCATACATCTCCAAGGTGCTGTCAGTTCCTGGATAGCGTTCCATTGAGTACGGTGTCCAGGTACGAGATGATGATACTCAGATGCTCTCATTATAATCTTTTTTGATTGATTCAGTTTCCTAAACTCTGTGCGTAAAGTTGAAAATGACTGCGTGTGTGCATCAAGTGGTCATGGGCGTGAATTGTAAACTTTCACAATGAAGGACGGCTGTTAGTTTTTGCGTCCACAGGTGTTTCTGATTATTGTACTGATGAAAAGAGGTTGCGTCATAATAATGTGATGGCAAAAGCTCATCACACAAACACTCTTCAGATGGTGTTCCTTTTTGTGAATGCACTCACTACCTTCAAAATACTTTTACTAGTTTATAAATCACTAAATGGCATAACGCCAAGGTAAGTTGAACATCTACTGTCACTATACCAACCCTACAGACCACTCAGGTCCTCTGATTCCAGTCTACTCAACATCCCTAGAATCAGAACCAAACATGGAGAAGCAGCTTTCAGTTTCTATGCCCCTATAATCTGGAAGAAACTTCCAGACAACTGCAAAGCTGCTGAAACACTGAGTTCTTTTAAATCACGACTAAATATTCATCTCTTTAGAGCTGCCTGGAGTACTGTTTTCATGTACCATATATTTTGTGTGTGCTTCATGCTTTATTGCTGTTATTACTTTATCCTAAATTCATGTCTGCTTTTGAGTTATGTTTTTACATGTCATATGCTCTGTGTGTGTGTTTATGCTTTATTGCTGTTTTTACTTTATCCCCATATCATGTAAAGCACCTTGAATTACCTTGTTGTTGAAGGTGTGCTATACAAATAAAATTGACTTGCCTTGCCTAGATGACACATATTTCTTTTTTCAGTAAAAGTATTATTGTGACACATTTATCTAGCAAATAGAAACATGACAAAACCTTCAGTTGATTTTTCACAGAGGTTATGACTGCTCTGAGGACTAGAGCTGATTATTTCTTAATCTGCTCATCTGTTCTTTGCACATCGCTCCACAAAAATCAAAATACAATCCTGTTGTTGTGTACTTGTTTAACAATCTGCTTGTGTTGTGTTGCAGGAATTTAAAGAAGTCCAGCACAGAGATAACAATCTCTGCAGGGAGGTACAATGTAGCTGTTGAATGATGGAGTAAAATTTTATTACTGCCACTGTATTCCCTGACAGCAAATGATTTACTCTTATTCTTTTATTTACATAACAAGACATACCATTTACAGTTTATAGCTGAAAGACTTAATCCTGCGTCTTGTCATATAGGAAATAGTATATGAGTAAAACATATATTTTTTGTTGTTGTTGTGGATATTCAACCTGTTAACAGCTATATTCTGGATTAGTCTCAGATCGAGATGCTGCCATCTCCAATCAGGAGTCCTAGCAGTGTAAGACATTTACTGTCACAATTCCAACCTGTGCAAATGGTACTGCAGAGTGAAAATACAACCTGAAACATTAAAATTTCAATCAAATAAAATGTCAAAAATTGTTTAATCAATAGAAGTATGCTGTTTATACAGTTACAGTATACAGTTAGCGCTTTTTCCTCTCAGCAGAAAGTAGTTTGAGTTTGCTAACCCAATATGTAGGTATTTCCTTGACAAACTGAATGTTCTCGCTGTCAGGTTCATAGTATATTTACAAAAGAAACTCAATTATGTTATGCTAGATATGAGGTATTGTGGATACCATGATATTGTGTCTCTCTTGTTTTTCTATTTCGTGTTCCTGTGGTTTTGTTGTGACTTTGGTTTTGGGGTTTTGTGTTTTGCTGTACATCATTTTGTCTTAATGGTTCTGTGTTTGGCTTTGTTGGGATCATCTTGTTTTTACTCAGAGTTTGTTCTTTTTGTTTTTCAGGTTGGTTTTGGTTTTTTCAGTCTACACATCTGGTTTTAGTCAATTGGTTACTTCACCTGTGCTGTTCCAGTCATTATTCTGCATCAGAATAAACACCCCCTGGATTCATTTGAACTTTGTCAGTTCATTGCCCTATTTCTCATAACCATGTTTCGTGCCATGCTGTGGGAAAACTCAGTTGTGTTTGCACACATGCAGAGCCATCCCTTCTTGATTTTGTGAGTTGGAAGCCAAAAGCTGTTATTCTTTAAGGTAAATGTATTGGAAATATTTCGTTTCACAAAGCAGATTGCATTAAATATTTTCTGAATGTCTGAAAACAGTGGGGTGGGTGCCGGGTGATATACAAGTTTAACAAGGTATTATTAAAATTTAAAGTATTAAATGTGACCACTCCTGAGTTATGATTTTCAAATGCTAATTCTAGATGCAGCAGATCTTCTCCTAAAATACATAGTTTACCCATTAGATGAGGCATCGTGCATGCATTTAGAGGAAAATCTAACCATAATCATATATATTTTATGTAAATTAAAAGCAAGACTAAAAAGAATTCCATTCTGACAGATGAGAATCATTTGTGTTAAGTAGATTATGCAGAAAAAAATACCACCAGTGGGAGGTTGGTGTTAATTTCAGTGCAAGAGCAGAAAGATAAAAAAGTTACCTGTTTTGATGCTGGGATTTCAGAGAAGATTCAATTCCTCCTGTAACAATAATGTAGGCCTGATATTTTAGAAAATAGTTTTGTTAATCCAACAAATTTTGAAATTGTGTTAAAAATAACGCTGACACTAGAATGCAGGGTACAAACCTTTCAAAAGGATTGTGAAACTATCCAACAGATGCTGCACAAGGAGATATGATAAACAGAACTCAAATAAATTAACTCTGTAAAGAAGATCTGTTCATACTGCATAACTAAGGCAAAGAACCCCAAGTAAACGCTGCCTGCTCAGCTGTTGAATTGATTGTGAGATGGGAGGCATTTGGACAGGGTTGTGGGTCTACGTAAGCAGTCAAGTACACAGGCAAAACAATACAAACTAAATTCTATGTTTTATATTTTAAGGTAAATTATCAGCACATAATTGTGAAAAAGATTTTACTGACAATATATAATTATATTCTAATATACATTTTTTTTATTTCAGTAAATGCAGTGAAAGTGTTTTATTTTCAAATCAATCAGGAATACATAATTCGAATGCATTTTACAATCTGCAACATTAGTTATTATTGATTAAGAAACAACATTCTGACCTGATTCCACCAGGCAGATGTTACTTTTTTGTGGAATGGGTACTCTAAACAAGGCCTGCATTTCATTAGTGGTTTAAACAGTAACAGAAACATAAAACGTTTTTTTCTCTTTGTTCACTTCAGCATCTACAGTACCTTATTTGTGTCTGAAAAGAGGGCAACCATGATTTGATTCAAGAGGAAATTGCTCACATAATAAAGGACATTTTCGCATCTATATATTATGATTGTGTGAGAAACTGCAGAACGCCAACCAAAGAGACTTGGTCATAGCTTTTCCTGGACTTAAAACACATAAATACTGAGGATTAATTTGTGGGATTAGTGGACACTGTTGAAATGAAGTTGGTACTAAAGCGGCCCTCATCACTATTGTCCTCCCCTCTCCCCAGTGTCCTACTAAAGTCCTGTTACAGCTCCATTCTAAGCCCACCCAAACCTCAAATGCAGTCACACACCAAGCTCAGTGCAATATTCATCTCTTACAACGCAAGCCGAAATTGCAGCTCTGTCCCTGATCTAATGCCCTCCCTGACTTGTCTACCCCCTTCCCACCCCACCAAAAATTATTTAATGAGTAAAGTTTTGTGGTGGGAGTTCTGGGGGTCTCACACCAGGCCTGGAGTGACGGATGAGGTGCTTTCATAAACCACTGTTGGACAAATGGGATTTAACACACAAGAGGTTCTGATGGCCTATTAATTTTGCTTTGGCTGGAATCCAGAACGAGTCCAGCCTTTCTCCTAATTCATGGCTAATTTCTATCTGAGGTATCGGGGGACTTATTTCCCACTCCCTGAGCAGGATGCATCCACATAACTTTAATGGATTCATTCAAGGGCTACGGCACGCAGACATTGATTAGATTGCCTTTGAGGCCCTGCTGCTAGTCGCTTGACATAGGCAGCAAATGAAATGTGACCTATGGTAAAAGGCCTGGACCAGCCAGCCCCAGTCTAATCCATTAGCTCGCAACCTTTCTCAATTCCATTTAATTAATGAAGTGATTTGAAAAAGGGCGAACATTTACCAATTCCTGGAATAAGAAAATAGTGTATGTAAAGAGGGCAAAACAAGGGCCATAGCTGCAGTCTTAAAGAAAAACATGAGTTATGTTCCTGAAAATTGTTTGCAATGGAATGGAAAATATTCCAACTCTGGAACAAGATTATCCAACCTTTAAATAAACACAGATACAGGGTAATGAGTCGTCTTAAGGAAAATTGGCTTCTTCTTTTATTTGTCACAAGAGAAAGCATAGGAGTGTTGATCATTTAAATGTGTAAGTAAAAGAAAATAGCAAAAAGATCACTTTTGTATGCAGTAAGAATTTGCAGCCCAAATCCTCAGTCATTACCACAACCTAAAATACACATTTTGTTCAGACATTTCATTTTTTTCTAAGCATCCATTTCACTGTGCACAGTTTATTCTAAAAGCTGCAAAAAGCCAAATCTCAATGTCAAAAACAAAGGCAAACATGGGATCTCTGTTGGTGCATATGTTACATTACTTATTTTTCTAATTGAATTCATTTATTTATCTCCAATTAATAATTTATGATGCAACACACAGTGGTATGCAAATGAACAGTTTAAATTTAATGAGTTTTTAATGACCAAACAAATAATTAGCAGAGCCTGCTGTGGTGTGTGTTCAGTTTGAGAAGAAATGAGCTCGAGAGCTTTGTTCAGACGGCAGAAAGGCTAATTTACTTATAGTGCAGTTTATGGAGGAAAAGGACTTGTGCAGTTAATACAAAACAATGTAAAGTCATTAACTTAAGGTTGTTAGGTAGTTCCCTTAAAGGGCAGTTTTGGACATGTAATGTTCAAGAAATAATGCAACCATTATGTTCTACACAATCACAGTAATGTAGAGGTGCATGTTCTGAATATGACTCACATGCTGACAACTGATGAATCCACTCTGGATTTTCTAAATATTCCAACTATTCCCATTGGTGTGAGGGGGAAGAGGCAGAAAGCTGCATGCCACTGAAGCCAAATGGCATTTGATAATGGCTTTTTCCCCCAGCAAACCCAAAAGACATTGTTAAGATTTACATTTTCAAATATATGCTGACCTTTTTTCCCTCCTCTCCTCTGTTCGCTTGTCATCAGCACTGTAATTGAATCAATATATTTCCTGATCAACCCAGAGATTGAATAAGGTCACAGGAAGCCATGTGTGGACATTAAAAATCATTATTCTACTCAAATTGAGCAGAGATGGCATAGACCATTCAGGGTTCAAAATGAAATTATATTAGAGTCTATTACACTTTTACAATTATGGAGACGTTCCAATATTACAAGAGGAAATGAAGTCATAATAAAAAGCCCAGGGGTGTTTTACAAAGAAATGACCCAACTATTTTTTTCACACACACAGTGTATTATTGAATTGATGAAGAGAACTTGGTGACATTACATTCACTGATAAGTGACCTTATTCATGAAAAATAGAAGGGCCTGTTTCGCTTGCTCCATTTCCTTACTTCAGGTTAGCTGTGGAGCCATTTTCCACCTACACGGGACTAAAAGTCAGTGCTGCATCATGCACATTTCCTCTCCTCACAGACACAAGTGGTGCTAATGTAGCTGCTGAAGTGGTTACTGGTTTAATTGCCTTTAAGCATACAGTTATTTTAATTATTCATTTATTTTCTGGGTTACGGTCGGGATTTTGCTTTATGCACATGTCTGAGCAGGAGAATGGCTAATTAAATAGGCCAATAGAGTTGTGCAAGTAGTAGACAAAATTTCAATCCTTTAATCCAATACTCCAGAAAAAAAAGTGTAAAATTGAATTATACCATACTATTAGCTGGGAGTTTTCAGTCTAAACTCTTGGTAAATTACGTCTATCGAATTAGATAAAACTGCCTTTTTAATTGGCTTACTCATTGTAATGAATAACACTTATCGTTGATCAACTTATCAGCGCAGCATGAAACAGAAAGTAGCAGCAGTACCAGAAAAAAGAATAATAAAAAAAGATTCCTTCTGGGTTTGGAGTCTACGATGGGGTCCAGTTTCCTGTCTTTTTCACATTTGAAAATCAATCTCAAATTAGAAAATTACATAGTATGACACTTATCAAGCAATGACCTGTAATTTGTTTGCGCTGTCATGTCCATCTGTGGAGAAGGAGATTATTTTTTTCCTCACTTTTTTTAGTTATGTTTTACTTAAGGCACAGCCCCACTGCTTAATTAGGTGTGATGGTCACACAGCCTGCATGGCTCCAGTAGCTTCCCCCCTTAAAGCCTTTCAAATGATGGTGAGCTGCAGTCGTCTGGAAATGATGCCGGCTCCCACAGCCATTGTCATCATCATCTCAGGATGTAAATAGCCTTTTATCTCAGGTGGAACAGAGCCATTGAGCCAACACGTTTATGTTGCCCTGTTTAAACTCTGCACACAGATGGATGAACACTAATGAAGGGCCATTTATGCCGCCTATTCCATCCACACCTTTCCAGATTTTTATAATATAACACCTCAGAGTGGAACGTTTATGAAACATATAATGACAGACTAAATCAGTGGGTGGCTTCACTCTGGATTAGTGGGCTTGATGTAGTTCAACATGTGAAGGTATACTTGTCACCTTATTACTGGAAGAGCTTTAGAAGTCCTCCCCAAAGGATGGAGTGAAGGGGGATTCAAGTATGCCAAAGATCTCTTGCAGCAAATTAGGAGCCATGTTCTCTATTCAAAGAGGGAAGAAGAGGCTGTAGATACCTGTTTTGTCATGTACAGCAGATTTCTTTTTTACCAGAACAAGGACAAGAAACACCAAAGAAGAATGTATTGTTTCTTTTGCAAACAATAAAAAAATGTCTGCAGTCACTGTTATAAATGGTGACAGATATAAAATAGAAAAAAGTTGAAAGAAACCTCCACTTGTTCATGACTATGTAAAGGATAATGTTAACACTGTAGCAAAGCAAGCTAATCAAGGAAGCTAAAGAAGAAGCTGTTTAAAAGTCCCACAAGTTTTGATGTAAAAGTAAATTGTTGACTGATGTGAATTTATGCGATTTTTCAGTTTCTGAGATGTAAGATCATTTTTAGAAAGATAATTATAGAGTTTTCAATAGTTTTCATCACTGATGTAAATGTAGATGAAGATGTTGGCTTATTGCTGACTCTAGTAATAGAAATACAAGTCACCCAATTCGAATGTTATCAACCTTTAAATGGCCGTTATTAGCGATCATCACTCCCATACAATAGCTTCAGAATGTGCCTCCTCTACATCCTAGAAGGCTAGAAGGTGCGCATCTACCAATCTTATCGGTGATAATATGCATTAGAATTTTTTTCAGCAAGTTTCGTTTTTGTTAACTTTATTTAAAACCTGTGTTTACAATTTAGCTAACGATGGATATTTACTCATAACATTACCCCACCCCCAACCCTCATCCTAAAAACTCAGGACAAGTTCCTAAACCTAAAGTCACAAGATAACAACCTACCGAGCAGGAGGTAGAGGAGGAACATTCTGAAGCTATTGCATGGGAGTGATGAGCGCTAATAATGGCCATTTAATGGGATGATAACATTCGAAACAGGTGTACAAGTTCTATATTAAGAAATTGTTTGCTGCCAGTGTTGGATAAATGAACACATTTCTAGCCTTCAAAGTAAAGAACATTTATACTTTTTTTTGTTTGGCACTGTTGCTTTGCAGCAAGAAGGTCGTGGATTCAAATCCCAGCTGGGGGTCTCTTGCATGGAGCTTTCATGTTCTCCCTGTGCATGTGTGGAATCTCTCCAGGTACTCCAGCTTCCTCCTACAGTCCAAAAACATGACTGTTAGGTTAACTGGTCTCTCTAAATTGTATTTAGGTATGAGTGTGTGCATGTATGGTTGTTTGTCATCACTTGAAATTTCTCTCCAAGGAGTGCAGGGTTGAAAGAACATGGGGTGAAGACAGGCCTCTTTACAATACAATTTCTGGTTTAATATGCATGTTTGAAGTTTAAAAAGGCTGTTGTTTAAGCAGTAATGGGATTTATAGATCAATGTATTTTGGGTGCTGTTCTAAGGTGGTAGAACCTTGGAGCTTTTGGTACTCAAGAAAAAAATCATAGTTTCAGGCAGTTATTACCCTACTTTTCAGATCAAGTCATGATGTTTTCTTGACCTTTACTATGAAATACAAAATGGTATTTTAACTTCTAAATCTAGCCAAGTTATGCATGTAATATCAGCTATCAGTGCATAAAAATTTATGAGAAACACTTAAAAAAGCTTTTAAAAGTAATATTATTTTTAAACATGACTGGTTAGGGCAGGCTTTTTTTAAATTATTTTCCCAAATTTAGTCATCGTTTCACAATATATACAGTTACCTCTTCCAGGAAATAGTAAATGCACTGAACTTATATAACATTGTACAGTCATTCCAAACACTCAGTGTGCTTTGGGTCACACTCACCCAGCCTCACTCAAAAAAGAAGACACATTCATACGCAGATCGCTAGGCAACATGGGGTTGAGTGCCTTCCCCAAGATTAACATGTGGTTGGAGAGAAAGATGGAGTCGAACCCACAACCTTCTAACTGAAAAATTACTTGCTCTTTCTACTTAGTCACAGCTGTCTTATGTGACCCCAAATATGACACAATTTTGGATTTTCAGACACAGGTGATCAGTTTGAAGTTTTCAGATGGGTGTGGATATTTGCTGTTGGATTTTGTGCTGATACTATTGACCATGGTAAAACCAGGGTATGCATGAATAGTTTAATCTTTCAATGCTTTTCTGTTTTTGCGCTATTGTTTTTGTCGCTCATTATTTACCAGAAGTAATCTCAAAGCACAAATGGATGTCCTGTGAAAGGATGCAGTGCTACATTCAGAGAAAACAAAACATTGAGTAAATTGGTGTGTTTTATCTATTTTGATCTGATTTTATAAAAAGTGCATGTTAGAGTGGGAAAGTCGAGAAAGACCTTGACTAAAATCTTGGGCTTTCAGCTAGGGGATTCAATTCTACTTATCAGGACCATGTGACAAGAAGGGGTTCACTCTTCCAGCTGCATGTTGAAAAAACACAATCCAGTTTTGATACATTTACAGGCCTGACCACTGCAGGTGTGCTAGTATGTTAATTTATACCTACATCACATAATTGCATATCTGCCTGGCATCTCAATGCCATAGAGAGTTATGCTGCTTCGTGTACAAAACGTTCCAGTAAAGCTTTCCTAAACATGTGAACCTGTAGAAAATGCAATGTAATAACCAGCTAAGCTAGGGTGGCATAGATATTTAAGACATGCGGGAAAATTCTGTTGCTTGAATTTGTTACAGAAATGATGCAAATGCAAATCTGATGTTGCAGAAATAAATTCAAAATGCCATAACATAATCATAAGATCTGTTGTGAAGGCGCTCCGTCTACACTGATGAAGATTCATTCACCTGAGTATGCCAAATGCCTTGAGTGGCACAAACTGATAAGAGTCTAACCTGCTTTCTGATCTATTCACCCTATAATAATTTGACCTTTTGGGAGCAGTCTTATGCGGCATTCACACCGGTCAGCGCGTCCACACGTCAAATTGTTCGAACGGAGAAAGTTAACGCTTTAAAATTAGAACCCAGCTGCTTGCACACTTTGTAGTCCGCATCACCGCATCACGTTCTGTAGCTGCTAACATAACAAGAAAGTTAAAAGAAAATATTTAACTGCTTACCTGGCACTCCAATATCTTCTGATATCTTCCTTCAAATATGGTCCGATCTCTTCCCGTCTTTGTAAAAAGACGAAGATGGGAAATACAGCTCTCAAGACCGCCTTCCACCTTCCACCAGTCTCTTAATGATGACCTGGCTAGCAGAGACGAACCCGATACTCTTAATGAACTGATAAATGTAGCTATTAGACTGGATAACCGAGCCCGAGAAAGGTGCAGGACAAGAGCTTCTACAGCTGTAGCTCCAGTCAGGTCAGCTTCCAGGCCAATTGATAATGAGCAATCACAGCCTAGAGGCGATTCTTCCGAGCTGATGCAGCTGGGTCGTACTCGACTTTCAGCTGAAGAAAGACAGAGGCGCATAACCTCCGGTTGTTGTCTCTATTGTGGGTCACCCCAGCATTTATTTGCTACCTGTCCTGTTCGGCCAAAAACCCCAACCCGTCAGGGAGGCTGGGGGTCCTGACGGGTCGATCCAGTAATAGCCAAAGATTTTCAGTGCCCACATCTATTTGTGCTAATGCTAAAACCCCCATCTCCTGTCAGGCCCTGATAGATTCAGGCTCTGAGCAGAATTGGATTCATCCTAATTTTGTTGCGCAGTTGGAGGTTCCTACTTTTAAATTCGACCCTCCCATCCGGGTTACTATTTTAGATGGTAGTGTCATGTCATCCATTACACACCAGACTGGTCCTATTTCCCTAGTTGTGTCAGGAAATCATCACGAGAAGATTCAGTTTTACGTTTTCCCCTCAGAGGAGGCTCCCATCGTTCTTGGGTATCCATGGCTTGCCTTACACAACCCCCACATTAACTGGGCTAGTCCTCGTATTGACTCATGGAGTTCCTTCTGTCTGGAGAACTGTCTCCACTCCGCTGTATCACCTAGCCCTCCATATGAGCCCCTTACTAAACCCTCTCCGGATCTGACAGGAGTCCGCCTGAGTACCACGACCTAAGAACCGTGTTCAGCAAAGATTTGACCCTCTCTTTGCCACATCACCGTACTTACCATTGCTCTTTAAAACTTCTGCCTGGTGCACCACTTCCCTCTGGAAGGTTATTCAACCTCTCTAGAAATGAAAGAGAGGCTATGGAGAACTGTATTAGCGATTCTCTTAAAGCTGGAATCATTTGTCCCTCCTCGTCGCCGCTAGGGGCTGGATTCTTCTTTGTTCAAAAGAAAGATAAGACGCTACGACCATGTATTGATTACCGAGGGTTAAACCTAATCACCATTAAAAACAATTACTCCCTCCCTCTCATCTCCTCAGCATTTAAACCGGTTTCCAAGGCATCCATTTTCTCCAAATTGGACTTAAGGAACGCTTACCATCTCGTTAGGATTCGGGCTGGGGATGAGTGGAAGACAGCATTCAAAACACATATCGGACATTTCAAGTATCTAGTCATGCCCTTCGGACTCATCAACGCCCCTGCTGTTTTTCAAAATCTGGTTAATGATGTTCTAAGAGACTTCCTCCATAAGTTCGTGTTTGTCTATTTAGACGACATACTCATCTTCTCAAACACCTTCGAGGAACATAAATCTCATGTCAGACATGTTCTTCAACGGCTGTTGGAGAATAGACTCTATGTTAAAGCAGAAAAGTGTGAATTTCACGTGACATCCATCACCTTCCTGGGATTTGTCTTCGAGGGTGGACAGGTCAGGACCGATCCAGGAAAGACCAGGGCTGTGGAGGAGTGGCCAGTTCCTGAAACCCGAAGACAACTCCAGCGTTTCCTTGGTTTTGCTAATTTTTACAGACGATTCATACGAAACTTCAGTATTATCGCTGCACCACTTACTGTCCTCACATCTATTAAGAAACCATTCCGCTGGACTCCAGAGGCTGACCAGGCATTTAACGAACTCAGACACAGATTTGCCCAGGCCCCCATTCTCATTCATCCTGATCCCAGCTCCCAATTCATCCTCGAAGTGGATGCCTCCGACACTGGTGTGGGGCCCGTCCTCTCCCAACGTTCACCACAGGATCGCAAACTCCATCCCTGTGCGTTCTTTTCTAAAGGTTTCAGTCCCACTGAGCGAAATTATGATATCGGTGACCGGGAGCTTCTTGCCATTAAATTGGCCTTGGAACACCAAACTACCTTCTGCTCATGAAACCGCCAAACTCCTAGTCCGCCACGTCTTCCGGCTTCATGGAATACTTACCGAGATCCTCTCAGACCGAGCCCCCCAGTTAATTTCCTGGGTTTGGAAAGACTTCTGCTCGGCATTGGGGGCCAAGGTTCGACTCACTTCCGATTTCCATCCTCAATCCAATGGTCAGTGTGAACGACTCAATCAAGAGATTGAAAGTGCCCTTCAGTGTATCTGCGCCCAGAATCCTACCTCCTGGAGCCAGAACCTCGTCTGGATTGAGTACGCTCACAACATCCACATGTCCTCCGCTACCAGCCGAACGCCTTTTGAGGTCTCTCTTAGCTACCAACCTACCCTTCTCCCATCTTCACACCCTGAAACAGTTATTCCTTCAGTTCAATCCCTACTCAATGTCACGCTGCCCTATTCCTGCCTGATTGTCTTCACCTGTCTGTCTCATCATCCACACCTGATCCTACTCACCTCCTGCCTTTAAGACATCCTCCTAGCCTTCCTCCTTCCTCCTAGTAGTCCTCCTTAGTAGTAGTAATTGTCAATCCCCATGGTGTGTCGTCTTCCTGCTGTCTTCCTTCCCTGCCCGATGTCCAGTGTCTCCGTTCACCACCATCATCACGATCTCCTCACTTTAATAAACATCCTGCACCTTCCTTCAGCGAGTGCGTTTGGGTCCATTCTCCACACAGCACGTGACAGAATGATCCGGCCCTAAACATGGACCCAGCACTCGCCCGGGAGATCGCCGCCCTGCGCCAGGACGTCTGGGCTAACCTGGCCAGACTCGCTGCCTCTCCTCACCTCCCTGTGCGGGTCTCCGGAGCCGGGGAGATCCTCGGAGTGCTCCCTCACTTCCAGAGTGTCTTCTCGGCCCGGGAGCTCGCCGATCTGCGGCGCGAGGCGGAGAGGATTCGCCAGGAGGCGTTGGACCAGACGATCGGTCCGCCCTCTCCGCCTCCACCATCTGGCTGTAGGCGACGGACCCGCCGAACCGGAGATTCAGCGAGCGAGGAGCAGGGCGGCACGGCCACACGGACCACCAACGTCGGCTCGATCTCCGCGTGGCTCCCACCGCCGGTTCTCTCCCCCGCCGTCTTTGTCCCTCCTCCAGCTGGCTCTTCGGGGGCTCCTCACATCAGGGAGGAGGACCTCTTCGAGTTTTTCTATGGGGACAAGACGGCCTACCTCTGCTCCAGGGGAGCGCCTCGCCGCAGGCAGCGACGCCGCCGAGGTGGGGCCGCTCCCGGGGAAGTTCCGGCTCCGGTCCTTTAGCCCGTTCCAGTCCCAGTCCATGAGCCCGTTCCAGTCCCAGTCCATGAGCCCGTTCCAGTTCCAGTCCATGAGCCCGTTCCAGTTCCAGTCCATGAGCCCGTTCCAGTTCCAGTCCATGAGCCCGTTCCAGCTCCAGTCCATGAGCCCGTTCCAGCTCCAGAGCCAGTCTCAGCTTCCAACATTCCTGCAGTCTTCCTGGCCATCACTTTGGCTGCACTCCAGCGATGGACATTTCCCCATGCGTCGCTGGAGCTCCCGGGGAGGGTCAGGGAGGACCCGTCCCCGTCGCTGGAGCTCCCGGGGAGGGTCAGGGAGGACCCGTCCCCGTCGCTGGAGCTCCCGGGGAGGGTCAGGGAGGACCCGTCCCCGTCGCTGAAGCTCCCGGGGAGGGTCAGGGAGGACCCGTCCCCGTCGCTGAAGCTCCCAGGGAGGGTCAGGGAGGACCCGTCCCCGTCACTGGAGCCTCCAGAACGGTCGTCTGAGGAGGCGTCCGAGCCTCCAGAACCTTCGTCTGAGGAGGCGTCCGAGCCTCCAGAACCTCCGTCTGAGGAGGCGTCCGAGCCTCCAGACTCTCCGTCTGAGGAGGCGTCCGAGCCTCCAGACTCTCCGTCTGAGGAGGCGTCCGAGTCTCCAGACTCTCCGTCTCAGGAGGCGTCCGAGCCTCCAGACTCTCCGTCTCAGGAGGCGTCTCCAGCTCCCAATTCATCCTCGAAGTGGATGCCTCCGACACTGGTGTGGGGCCCGTCCTCTCCCAACGTTCACCACAGGATCGCAAACTCCATCCCTCTCTTTGTCTCGGCCGACCTTTACCGGCCAGGCATCTTTGGCGCTACCTGACCCTCAGAAGAGGACCTAAGGGCCGTCCGCCCGACCTCCGTCCAGCCAGAGGACGCCGCCGGGGCCGTCCGCCCGACCTCCGTCCAGCCAGAGGACGCCGCCGGGGCCGTCCGCCCGACCTCCGTCCAGCCAGAGGACGCCGCCGAGGCCATCCGCCCGACCTCCAGGTCCTCAGGGGCCGCCACCGGGGCCGTCCGCCAGACTTCCAGGGGCGTACCCAAAGAGACTCGGGGCCCTCCTTCCGTGGGCCCCCTCCACCCACCCTGGCAAGGGTGCTTGTTTTTTTTCTCTTCCCTTTCTTTTTCACTCTTTCCACGGTGTCTGGAATCCACCTTTAAAGGGGGGGGTCCTGTCACGCTGCCCTATTCCTGCCTGATTGTCTTCACCTGTCTGTCTCATCATCCACACCTGATCCTACTCACCTCCTGCCTTTAAGACCCCTCACTTCCTTTCACTCCCGGCCGGATCATCCTCCTAGCCTTCCTCCTTCCTCCTAGTAGTCCTCCTTAGTAGTAGTAATTGTCAATCCCCATGGTGTGTTGTCTTCCTGCTGTCTTCCTTCCCTGCCCGATGTCCAGTGTCTCCGTTCACCACCATCATCACGATCTCCTCACTTTAATAAACATCCTGCACCTTCCTTCAGCGAGTGCGTTTGGGTCCATTCTCCACACAGCACGTGACACTCAATTCTTTTCGTCGTGTTTGGAGCCAAACCAAAGCTGCCGTGCAACGCACTGCTTTTCAAAATAAAAGGATTGCTGATCACAGACGTCTCCCAGCTCCCGCTTACTCACCGGGTGAACAAGTCTGGCTCTCTGCCAAGGATTTCCCCTTCAAAGGCTATGCCATCATCTAGGTTCGTCGGTCCATTTCCCATAGAAATGGTCATCAGCCCATCCACTGTTAAATTAAAACTCCCTTCTCACCTCAGGGTTCATCCAGTTTTCCATGTTTCCCAGATTAAACCTGCCTCCTCCAGCTCTTTGTCCGTTGAGGGGGAGGTACTGTTAGGAGTCTGTTACTGTGTGCTTGGGTTTGGGTGGCTTCTGTTCTGTTTACCTCTCTTCCCAGGGTGTGGCTGGCAGGCGCTGCACCAGGTGCTTCCAATCAGGGCTTCATTAACTCCAGCTCAAAAGGGGAGTGAATCCTGGAGGCTGGTGCCAGTGGATTCTCGCTCCCATGCGTGGTACAAGGCCAATTTAGTTTGCTCTCCGTAGCATGCTCTATCTTAGTGAAATTGCAAGTTTAGATTTACCTTCTTGTCTTCCTGTAGATCCTCTCCCGTCTGCTCCTGCATTGGCATTACAACTGGAAGCAGGTTACACTCCGCTGATTGGTTCGTCTGGAATCCTCCCTGGTCAGCGTCCCGCCACCTCCACCTGGAGCATTCATCAAGACTCACCTTCACCGTTCTCCGCAGCCACCTGCCTGTCCACCCTCCAACGCTCCAGCCCGCACACAACAAAACCATCCGCCCACAAGACTACAAGAACTGGACCATCACCCACACAGCCCCTCATCCCAGTCAAACTCAGTATCAGTCTCCTACTACCCTCCTCCTCCAGGAATCCATCCTTCGAAAGTCCAAGTAAGCCTGCATCCACGTTTTAAATTTACTTGCATCTCAAACTCAGAATTATTTTAACCACTCACCTGCTTCTCCCTAGAAATCCCTGCCCACCGAGTTTCTGCTTGACCACCCCAGTTCTCCAGCTCAAAATAAACATTGAACCAACTGTTATCCGTTGTTTGGAGTTGTTGCTTGAATTAGAGTCACTCGGCAATCATGACATACGTAGTTTAACATTTTTAAAGTAACTTATGTACATTTGTAAAGTAAATTTGACTATCTCATCTTGTTATATGATATAAATTAGGCAATCTTTCAGCATATATATGTCCCTCTCCTGGCTTCTACAATTAACCAACGAGAATGCGCCCCAGTCCCCAGCGTGCACAATGGGGTGACGCGCCTCAGTCATCTTAGGAGTAAACAGTAAATAGCTAATGTTTTGGTTAAAACAACATCCTTACCTTGAAAAACTCCATTGTAAAAAGTAGTTCAATGAAGCAATGGTCTCTCTGTTGACTTCGCTTTCAGCTCCTTGCAGGAGCAGGGGCAGGAGCTATTACCGTTCACAACTCAAAATCTTCTCCTCTCCTTGATGATGTCACTCTACGGACCACAGCTTTAAAGTTAATATTGATGCCTCGATGCCAAAAAAATAATGAGAACTCGGCCCAAATGGCTGACCACTGGAGGGCACCGCAGTGAATAAAGTCATTGGCACAATATGATCACGTAAAAACAAAAAAGTTAAGAGGATTTGATGCTAATGTTAGAAAACAACATTAATATTCCTTTTTTAAATGCAGATTTGATCTCCAAGAATTGAAGATAATAAGTTATAAATAATAAAAAATAATTGAAAATAAACAGTGAAACTCTTATTGAAAAATATTCAGATTTGGAAAACTCAGAATTGAAGCAAATATTGATTACCCTAATGGCACTAAATGCAAAGATAAATTAAATCATGCAGTCGTCTGTTTATATGAGGGACTGTTTACTTCATGCTCAGCAGTCTGATCACCTCCTTTCTCAGCCAAACACTCTGGGTCTCTGTGAACCTGGTTTGGTGGAGGCCCGATGGTGATGAATGCCTTTTTCCTTTTTTGTGAAGTCCCCTTCACTGCTGCAGCATGCCAGCCAGAATGAAAAACAGATTAAAGAGGCAGGAAACCGACATAGAGAGGATGTTTGGCTGTTGGCTATTGAGTTATCAGCCCTTTTCACACCTAATGAAACAACTTTCAGCACTGCAGCTTATTAAATATCCCCCAGTCACTGGGCAGAGCTGCAGAGCTGCCAGGCCCTGTGAAAGCTGCATTAGATTTTAATTAAAAACAAACAAATTACCCAGAGCTTTATGCATCCAGTAAATTTAACTCCATCCAAATAGAACCCAACTTTTAACAGCAAAATGGTTCCTGTGAGAGGTTTGCAGATACACAAAATATTTATTATTACCGAGAGGGGGTTTAATACATCAAAGGAGTTTACAGTTAAAAAATATGCAAATAATTACTGATAAGATGTCCATTATATGATTAGGAGACTGGCATTGAATATCAACAAATATATTTTATAAGCCCAGCAAACTGATTAGCTGATTTATTATTTGATAATCAGCCTAAACGCTTTAACCTTCATAGTGGGCACCTTAATATTCCCACAATAAATAATATCAAATAAAGGTTAATAATGTTGTCAGTGGCCTTAATGAGAATTTTAGATTTTATGGTGATATTTCTTTCTTGTCTGAACAAAATTAACTAATTATACACTTGACTTTATAAGGTGCTTAAATAAGTATATATGTTTCTGTGTTTCTTGTTGGTTTGTTTAAAAGTAAAGTTGTTTGGCTCCAGCCTCATCAGAACAACTGACCAAATGCTTTTCATAAAAATAATTAACTTTAACTCAAAATCATTTCTGACAGTCTGCCCCTGACTGATTCATAAAAGACGCTGCATACACAGGCCTCCTTAAGTAGGTCCCAAAAAATCCCTTTCGAATGCAGTCGGCATTTAAAAAGTTGCTATTTTAGATAACCACAAAAAAACAACAACTGGAGTTTAAAGTATTGTACATAGGGATGTGTTTCTGCTTGAGTAACCCTTGAACTCAGGTAATTTTACTATAGCAGAATACATAATGCAGAATAAGCTCAGTCTTAAAATATACTGTAGGTGTATAACAGTGAATGAACTTTTTTTGTTTGCCGTTTCTTTGCCACAAGACAAAAGACAGCGTAGTTAAAGCAGGACTTTGGCTGTGAGGCTAAAGGGTTCAAACCCATGTGGACTGCTTTCTCTTCTTTACCCCATTTCCTCTCTGCATTACTGCTTTTCTTCCTTTGGATTTCTGCTCATTCGTTTCATTCGGGTTTGACCCCTTCCTACCTTCCTTCCGAGTGGGCTTCATTAAATGTCTTTCTGTTTCTTTCAGGGCCTTCTCTAACTCCATCTCGCTTTCTCTCTCTGAGACATTAAATGGAAGAACTGGAACAAAGGGAAAGCCTCCAATGTGCAATTCTCAGTGGAGAGGGTGACCCCAACTTTAAGGAGAAAAAGAACCTGAGGATAATAGCAAATGAAGCCAAAGGCTGCGTTAATGGGCACACACAGTGGCTCCTAAAGCTGCCTTAACTGACAGACATGTATATTAATACTCAGCACTTTTTGTTCTTATTGAAGAGGAAGAAATATGAATATTCATCCTCATCTATTTTTCAAGGCATTCCCATTCCTGCGGGGGCCTTGGTGGGTTTTGACCAATTTCCATCCCCATTACGAAAATGACAGCTCTCACTCTTGGGCCTTGACAGAGGTCTGCCTGACGCACAGGAGGTCCAACGAGGAGGGAGCCGGCGCCCGTTCCCAGCTGTCCACAAACACTCATTAACAGAGGAAAATATCCAACGGAATCTCTGTGAGAATTTTTAATCACACAAAGGCCCTGCTAATTAGGCAGCTGATGGGGCATGGAGAGCACAAGGACGAATTCTTTAAACAAAGGACTGGAAACTTTAGGAGCCTTAATTACTCGGGCAAAGAGTTCACTCTGGAATGGCAGAGCACATCATTCCACTAATGAGACCAAGTGGCAGCACATATTAGCGAGAAATAATGTGGAAAGTTCAATTATATTGTGCTTTTGGAGCCTTTTCCCACTTTCCCCTCCCTGCTACTTATGCAAACACATAAGACAAAGTCCGGGGCCAGCACAGGAAGGAGGCAGGGGCGGAGGACACGTAATCGCTGGCACCAGCACTCCGCTCCTCACGTGTATCTTGGCAGGCTTGATCATCTTAATTGCCCATTAGAATGTTCTCCTGTTTGAAAATGAATATCATTATGGCACTCAGTTCTGGCCTCTTCTAGAGAAAGACTTGACGCAGTTTTGTCAGCATGTGTCTTGAATTCCTAACACTCAGTTGACTAAGAGTTTGAAGCAATGAAACTCTTTAAAAATGTCATGACTTCAAAGGACATCGGTGGAGTTAATTACTGTTACCGTTTGAATTAACTCTTTCTTTTTCTTGTAGCTTGTGCAAATTCTCTCTACAAATATTTAAACCAATAAAACTGCTCCAAGAAAGACTTCACATCAAAGTTTGTGAAGTTTTCAAATATTTCTCACCTTCGGGCAGTGAGCCTCCACACTCGTATTTAGCTAATAACATCAACCACAATCTTTGACTTTTTGCATGCAGAGTATGGGTAAATAATTGTGAACGGCAATCAAATAATGTGCCCCCAAAAGGGTAATATATGCACACTCTCACCTGTGTGTAAGATTGTATTAAAAATCCTAATGCCCACATCAGGAGGTGGCTACATACCAATTACAGCAAGCAGGAAGCAAATTTCCCGTGAAATAAAACAGCTAATGGGAGTTGGGCGACAGGCAGCATTCCTTATTGCACACAAAGCTGGAACACACAAAAAACGAATGGCAGGCAAAACCAAATGTACACAACTGGCCTGGTTAAACCAAACAGGAGCCAATTGAATCATACATGCAAAATGAAAAAGATTATAGGAGATCAGCTTTTGATAAAGACCAAATTTACTGCTTGGTTTTTAAAATATCTGATGATATTATGAACTGATATTTAAGATTTAATTTGTAAGGTATTTATTGTTCATTTCCTCACTGACCTCTAAGAGTGCACATGTGTAATGCAGACACAGATGTAATCAAACAAGCACATCAAGCATCTTGGTTTCAAAGGAAATAAGAGGGTGAGTGTCAGTCAGGAGCTGTTAATCAAATGCATTTGATTAACTTAACATAAGCAAACATAAGACAAAGTCTTATGCTCTATTTTAAGAGCAGATGTTTTCTTCTCCAGGCCATTCAGGTGTGTTTTAATACGAGAAAAGGCATCAGGAGTGATCTTAGAACAGTCAGTGGTGCAGCCCATCAATCCAGAAAAGGATGATTAGACAATTTGCACTCCCGACAATGATTCAGCAATGAGAAAATTTATTCATCCGAGGAAAACATTCAGCAGAGCTGCATTTCACAATCTAAAATGCCTCATTTAGCCATTTATATATTTTAGATTTTTGACAGGAAAATTATAAAAATAAAAATTTGTTTTGAAGCACAAATATCTCAGACAACTGTCAAGCACAGTGAGGGATGTGTGACAATGTGGGCAGCAACAGGAGCTTAGCACTTTGTAGTTGCTGATTTAACCATGAACTTCTCCAGAAGTTCCTGAACTCTGTTTAAGAGTCCAGTGCTGAATCTTTAAAATGATAGTGTGGTTCAATACTATTGTGGCAGGTGGTAGTCTTAGTATGAATAAATTAAGGATAAAAAGTTGCAACAACGCCACCCTGGGTTAACCCCCCCAGAGAAGGGTAAAATAAGGCCCGTAGGTTTGACAATCACCAAGGGAACAGATAGTTTCTTTCCAATAAGACAATTCTTTATTTTAATATTTAATTTAACACATACATATGAAAAAAATAAGACTTGTAGGTTATCAGAGTCAAGTTACCAAGAGTGAACCACAATAATTACCCATACGACCTAGGGCAACCAAATACAAAAAAAACAAAAATTAAACATGCAACAAAAATTAGTTAACACTCAAATAATAATGAAAAGCACTGCAAACACAACAAGCCAAATAAAGATAACTCCCCTTAACCCTGTGGGCGTTCTGGTGGTTGCCCCGGCAACCAGACGTCCGACGACCAGGGTCTAGTTAAAACAAACGGGTTAGACAAAAAAGCAGTTGTGGACCCCCGGGCGCACCACCAGGTCTGAAGATGGACTGATCGTGGCGGGACGGCGAGATGGAGCGGCAGGAGAGCAGGTGCCCCGCCTATGATGTCAGACGCTCAGCTGATGAGGTGGAGCCGCCGCAGGCAAAGCCGGATGACAGAGCGGCTCTCGGGCCCCAATCAGCGCGGGCAGCCACACTGCAGACAAACAAAACTGGCATGGTCCCCCTGGATCAACACAACCCTCCCCAAGCAGAGATGAGGCGCCGCTGTATCAGATCAGCCTGAATATGGCTGACACACCCACACGGGCAGAGAGCTGACTAGGAGTACCGGGCTGCAGTGTTAATGCTGTAACTGCATGCGCAGCTCTGGTTCCACTCAGCAATCGCACGCTACAAACAAATTAGGAGCCATGATCATAGGCTACTATGCGCAGGAAACAGGAGGGAGAGTACTTACGATCGCAGCTTCCAGTTAGAGTCTTCCAGCATCTGAGGTGACATACAAGAGCTGTGTCTGGAGAAGCAGGCAGCTGCCTTTTATTGGATGGCTCACCCTGGCCCGCAATCAGTCCAATGCGAGCCAACTGGCTCTTTACCGAGATGGGACCAGAAAGCATCTGTCTGTCCCATCACATTCTACCCCCCTTTTTGCATCGTTGGCCCGACGATGTACAGTACCAAACCCCATAGCTCAACACCATGGTCGGAAAATTGCAGTCTGTGCTTTTACTGCTGGCTGCTGAGCACCCAATCGTGGGCCCACCGGTCGAGGGAGGTGGTGCACATTTGCCTGCTGCCCTGCTCCACGGCGAGTACTTCGGCGCAGTGACGGCCATTCAGAGTCCGCTGGCTCTACCTGAGAAGAAACAGATCTATTTACCAAGGTTTCAGAGTCATACTGGCCTACAGCCACACTTGAACCAGATGTAATAGGCCGAGTAGAGGCAGAAGATGTTGATGGTGCAGAGGTGTCCAAAACCTGCATCCACACCTCCTCAAGTGATTCGTCTGGATCCCTGGAAGGAGACAAAGTTGGAATTTGAGGGACTACAGGCACTGCCTCTGGGCCAACTCGTGCCTTTAATTGGTCCCGGTGTACAGTCCTAACCCTCTGCAAATCTTCAGTTGGTGCAATGGTGTACACTGCTCCACCGGCCGGTGGTGCCTTGAGCACCTTATAAACCACAGAACTCCAAAGGTCCTGAATCTTATGGCATCCTCTGGCACTGTGGTCCCTCAGGTACACCAACTGGCCCACGGACAACGGGACCTCTTGTGTACCCCGGTCGTGACGGGCCTTGCGATGTTCAGCTGCCGCCACCAACCGTTCACGAGCCTGTTGGAACGCAAGCTCCAGCCTTTTCTTGTGCTCCATGAGCCAGCCTTCCACTGGCCCAGCAACAGGCTCCTGGACGCGACCCAAAAGAAAGTCAGTTGGCAGTCGTGGTTCCCTGCCAAACATTAGAAAAAATGGTGACTCCCCTGTCCCATGATGAGGGGTGGTGTTATATGAAAAGAGCACGTGTGGAAGACATGCAGGCCAATCCCTCTTCCGAGAAGTGGGCAAAGTTCGCAGCAGATTGTGAAGGGTTCTGTTGAACCTCTCGCACTGCCCATTTCCCTCAGGATGATATGGAGTAGTCCGCGACTTTACTTCTTCATACAGCTGACAAAGCTGCCCGATCATTGGCTACCATGGAGGCCCTCTGGTCTGAGGTTGCAATGGCGACTGTGCATTTACTAAACACGTCGGTCATCACCAAAACATTCTCCACACCCTGATTTGATGGTTCTAACACAGTAAAATCCATAGCCACAATTTCATTTGGGCTTGATGCCAACAAGTGACCCATGTAGCTGTTGTGCATTGGCTGGGAGTCTTTCGCAACCTGGCAACGTTCACACTCCCTGACCCATTGCTTGATGTCATTAGCCATTCCTGGCCAGTAGCAAGGTAAACGTACCAGTTCAGTTGTCCGCACAACACCCTGATGGCCATGTTCTTGGTGCAACTGTGTCAATACCAGTTGCAGTATTTCCTCACCCCCATCTGAAAGATAGACTCTGTGATGTAACACTCCATCTTTTTCTGTCAGATGGTCCCACTGCTTCAACAGAACCAAAGCTGGTTTTGGAAGCTGTCGTTTTTCTTCTGGGCTAGGGGGAACACGCTTCTTCCAATAAACCAGGATGCCTTTAACAATGGGGTCGGCTTCCTGCAGGGTACGAAGGTCCAATGGTGTGTGAGATGGCAAAACAGCAACAATGGACTGGGAAACCGACACCATCCCCTTAGCAGGAACCGACTGTAAGGCCTCCGGGACCGGGGTACCAGCCAGAACCTGCTGCCACATACTTATCCCAGCCACAGACTAGCGGGAAAGTGCGTCAGCATTTCGGTTGCTGGTCCCTGAACAATACTTTGTGAAGTCAAAGGAAGCAAGCTGGGATGCCCAACGGTGTTCCACAACACCCAACTTGGCAGACTGAAGATAACTTAAGGGATTATTGTCTGTATAGACCACACACTGGTGCTCCATGAGGTACTCCCTAAATTTCTCCGCCATGGCCCACTTCAGCGCCAGAAACTCCAGCTTCATGGAGCTATAGTTGGACATGTTGCGCTCAGTGGGTCTTAGGCCTCTGCTGGCATATGCTACTGGTCTAACTCCATCCTCAGTCTCCTGCGAGAGCACAGCCCCGAGTGGCTAGCATCTGTTTCTAGGATAAAAGGATGAGAAAAATCCGCATAAGCCAACACTGGAGTAGATGTCAATCGGGCCTTCAGATCCTCAAAGCTGGCCTCACACTCTTCGGTCCATGCAGCTTGAAGGGCCTGTCCAGACCCCTTCCTGGACTTAGAACCTGCCAACTGGACTACCAACTTATGAAGAGGTCCTGCAAGTTTGGCAAAACCTTCCACAAAACGCCTGTAGTAATTGGCAAACCCCAAAAAGGAGCGAAGCTCTGACACATGGCTCAGACGTGGCCATTTAGCCACAGCTTCAATTTGAGCAGGGTCGGTAGCAACCCCTTTGTCAGAAATGACTTGGCCCAGGTACTTCACCTGCTGCCGCAGAAAAGAGCACTTCTCCAACTTCACCTTCAACCCCTCTCTCTGGAGTCTGTCAAGGACTACTTCCAGCCGCTGAACGTGCTGAGAAACAGAAGATGAAAACACAATGACATCATCCAGATAAAGGAGGAGGGACTGACACTGTTGGTCCCCAAACATTCTCTGCATTAAACGCTGGAAGGTACTTGGCGCATTACACAACCCAAAAGGCATACGATTCCACTCAAACAGCCCAAACGGTGTACAACAAGCAGTCTTAGGCCGGTCTTTCTCAGAGACAGGAACTTGGTTATACCTACTAGCCAAGTCAAGGGTGGAAAACCACCGTGCCCCTGCTAGTGCATCAAGACTTTCTTCGATCCGAGGTAAGGGGAAAGCATCTTTCCTAGTCTTATTATTAAGAAGGCGGTAATCCACGCACATGCGTAGGCTACCATCTTTCTTCCTCGCCAGAACTATTGGGGAGGCATAAGGACTGCAGCTTTCCCTTATTACCTGATGTTCCAAGAGCTGGTTGATGTGGGCTTTAACTGCCTCATAATCTGAGGTAGGAATGTGCCGGTACCGTTGTCTGACGGGGACTTCATCCAACAGAGGGATGTCATGGGAAACCAGGTCAGTGCATCCCAGATCACCTTCATGAAGGAAGAAGACTGAACGATATTTTTGTAACAAGGACCGCACCTGGAGCTGATCTTTTTCTGCCAAACCAGACAAGTCAATGTTTTCCAGTGCATCTCTCCCTTCTCCTGATGCCCCCTGAGAGGAGATTGTAACAGGACATCTGATCTCCTCAACACCTGGCGGGAGACTAACCACCTCCACATAACTTAATGTCCCTAGACAGGTTTGTAGGTAGAGAACAACCTCTACCGTACCCACGTTGATAACAGGGATGTGAATTGTACCTTGCGTCCCTTGGGCCAAACAGGGAGAACCTAACAACCCAGCTGGCAGCCCCCCTTCTGAGGGCTCAAAAATAAAGTCGGGCCCTCCAGCCTTGCGGGACAGGTGCTAACTACCAGCTTCATAACCCCACCCGGGATTCGGACCCCTCTGGAACCCCGAACTCTCACGGCCCCCATAGAAGGTCCCTGGTTCTTTCTGAGTACCTGATGACACTGTTGGAGGGCTTCCAACACAGGACCCGGACACTGCGTTACCGCAGGTAAGTTGAAGATCGAGTGGGCATCAGACCCTAGCAGTTTCTTGTAAAAATGATTCATTACATTCGTCCCCAGGATTCCTGAAACTGAGGACCCTGTACCAGGAGGGTCCCTAACCACCAGGATCCCACAACCTGGGATGACTTTGTCACACAAGGTAACGTCCAACTCTATATAGCCGATATAGGGGATGGACAGTCCATTTGCTGCCCGGAGTTGCAGCCAATGACAAGCCTGCAATTTCTCATGCCCCAAGGATGCAAAATGGCTGGAAAAACATCCATCCATTTTCTTCCGCTTATCCGGAGTCGGGTCGCAGGGGCAGCAGCCTAAGCAAAGAGACCCAGACTTCCCTCTCCCCAGCCACTTTTTCCGGCTCCTCGGGAGGAATCCCAAGGCGTTCCCAGGCAAGCCGAGAAACATAGGCCCTCCAGCGTGTCCTGGATCTTCCGCTGGGCCTCCTCCCGGTGGGACGTGCCCGAAACACCTCACCAGGCAGGCGTCCAGGAGGAATCCTGACCAGATGAGCCACCTCAACGGACTCCTCTCAATGTGGAGAAGCAGCGGCTCTACTCTGAGCCCCCTCCGGATGACTGAGCTTCTCACCCTATCTCTAGGGGAGAGCCCAGACATTCTACGAAGGAAACTTATTTCAGCCGCTTGCATCCTTGATCTCGTTCTTTCAGTCACCACCCAGAGTTCGTGACCATAGATGAGGGTAGGAACGTAGAACAGGTAAATTGAGAGCTTCGCCTTTCGGCTCAGCTCTCTCTTCACCACGACAGACCGGTACAGCGCCCACATAACTGCAGATGCCCTACCAATCCGTCTATCGATCTCCCGCTCCATTTTTCCCCCATTCGTGAACAAGACCCCCAGATACTTAAACTCCTCCACTTGGGGAAGGACCCCATCACCGACCCAGAGAAGGCACCCCACCCTTTTCCTGACCCGATCCTGAGGCCACCAAAACGGATCCCCTCAACACCTTGGCTGAGCCTAGAACTTATGTCGATAAAGGTTAGGAACAGGATCGGTGACAAAGGGCAACCTTGGCGGAGTCCAACTCTCACCGGAAACAAGCCCGACTTACTGCCGGCAATGCGAACCAAACTCTGGCACCGGTCGTACAGGGACCTAACAGCCTGTATCAAGGGGCCTGGTACCCCATACTCCCGGAGTACCCCCTACAGGGCCCCCCGAGGGACACGGTCAAACGCCTTCTCCAAGTCCACAAAACATGTAGACCAGTTGGGCGAACTCCCACGCACCCTCCAGGACCCTGCTGAGGGTGTAGAGCTGGTCCAGTGTTCCACAGCCAGGACGAAACCGCATTGTTCCTCCTGGATCCGAGATTCGACTATCCGTCGGACCCTCCTCTCCAGAACCCCTGAATAGACAAGAACAGAAGAGAAACAACTCTCCGTAATTGTCGACACCATGGAGCCGGTGTCAACCAAACATTTCACGGTGACGCCACCCATAACTACATCCATAGTGCAACAAGGTGTAATTAGTTTTGACGCCCCTACCTGTGAGCCCATCAAACCCCCCTCTGAGCTGTGGCTCTCCACCTCAGCGGGTACTAGTTTTCCGACCTCTGTGTATGGCCGGGCCTACGCGGCATGTCGTCGCGCACCCTTTCCCCATCGCACTGGCTAGCAAAGTGCCCTGGCTGTCGACAACGATGACAGATAATCGGGCCTGAATGCGACGACCGGGGTTGGGCTTGTGGGAGGTTCACCTACAAAGAAGCAACAGTTTGGGTAAGTTGATTAAGTTGTTCTTGCTGTTTTCTTAACAGCTCCTTCAGTTCCGTCAGTTCTGGACTTGGGGCCGGTACTGTTGGCCTGGAACTGCCCAATACCCCACACTGAAGCCCGTACACCGCAGGGAGCGAATGAGTTTGGGAAAGGGAGTTTGTTCCCCCGGGGAACCCTCCCTTTCCCACTGAATAGCCTCCCCTCGCACTTCAGGCTGGCTGTGGGATGACCCCGAACAAATTGCTTCAGGTGTCGGCGGAGTGAACCAGCCAACACATGCTCCACAAATTGGTCCCTTAACAGGTCCACAGCATTCTCCAGCCCATTAGGTGCTTTTTGCTTTACTCGGTCCATTAAGGCCATCAAAGACAAGGAAAACTCCAACAAAGTATCCCCCTCCTGTTGCCTTCTAGAAAAGAAAGCCTGTTGCAGGGTCAAATAAGATCTGGCTAACCCATATAGCTCCTTCAAAATGGCTAACACTTTCACCGGGTCACTCCTCTCTGCACCAGTGCGATACTTTATTTCCTTCCTCGCTTCCCCCTTTAGGTGGTCAAAGATAAATAAGGCTTGGTCAGTAGGTAGCAAATGAGGAGCCCGCATGCATGCTTGGACCTCTTCTTCCCACTCTCAAAAAGGAATACCTGTTTTGCCATTAAACATGGGGCATCGCCGATCCCTGGGGACCACTACCAGCCGCTCGGCAACAGCATGAGCAGGTGTAGAACCGCTAGATGTGGAGCCCGAGGCCGCCGCACCCAGCCCCGCACCAGAACCGCCACCCCCCTCGAGCAGCTTTGCGTTCTCAGACTTCAGCTGGGCCACCAGATCCTTCAACCGCTGCACCTCGCCGTCCATAGCCACCCAGATTAGACTGAACCAATGGTCCTTAGAGAAGGGAGAGAGAAAGAAAATTAGGCCACACAAAGGCTTAGTACACCACTGCTGTTTTGTCTTACATACTGCCCCCCTCCCCAAAACAAACTTTGAGGGGAAAGAAAAAAATAAATTAAAAGAAATTACATCCGTTCCCAAAAGTGACAATCCTGTCAAAAATGCCAAATGTGGCAAGTGGTAGTCTTAGTATGAATAAATTAAGGATAAAAAGTTGCAACAACGCCACCCTGGGTTAACCCCCCCAGAGAAGGGTAAAATAAGGCCCGTAGGTTTGACAATCACCAAGGGAACAGATAGTTTCTTTCCAATAAGACAATTCTTTATTTTAATATTTCATTTAACACATACATATAAAAAAAAAAATAAGACTTGTAGGTTATCAGAGTCAAGTTACCAAGAGTGAACCACAATAATCACCCATACGGCCTAAGGCAACCAAATACAAAAAAAAACAAAAATTAAACATGCAACAAAAATTAGTTAACACTCAAATAATAATGAAAAGCACTGCAAACACAACAAGCCAAATAAAGATAACTCCCCTTAACCCTGTGGGCGTTCTGGTGGTTGCCCCGGCAACCAGACGTCCGACGACCAGGGTCTAGTTAAAACAAACGGGTTAGACAAAAAAGCAGTTGTGGACCCCCGGGCGCACCACCGGGTCTGAAGATGGACTGATCGTGGCGGGACGGCGAGATGGAGCGGCAGGAGAGCAGGTGCCCCGCCTATGATGTCAGACGCTCAGCTGATGAGGTGGAGCCGCCGCAGGCAAAGCCAGATGACAGAGCAGCTCTTGGGCCCCAACCAGCGTGGGCAGCCACACAGCAGACAAACAAAACTGGCATGGTCCCCCTGGAGCAACGCAACCTTCCCCAACCAGAGATGAGGACTTACGGTCGTTGCGCCGCTGAATCAGATCAGCCTGAATACAGCTGACACACCCACACGGGCAGAGAGCTGACTAGGAGTACCGGGCTGCAGTGTTAATGCTGTAACTGCATGCACAGCTCTGGTTCCACTCAGCAATCGCACGCTACAAACAAATTAGGAGCAATGAACATTAGACTGCTAATGAATAGGAAACAGGAGGGAGAGTACTTACAATCGCAGCTTGCGGTTAGAGTCTTCCAGCATACCAGCACCTGAGGTGACATACAAGAGCTGTGTCTGGAGAAGCAGGCAGCTGCCTTTTATTGGATGGCTCACCCCGCCTTGCAATCAGTCCAATGCGAGCCACCTGGCTCTTTACCGAGATGGGACCAGACAGGATCTGTCTGTCCCATCACACTATGATAAAAGGCTAGTGCTCCACAACACTTGTTATTTTTCTTAATCCCCCTTTCCTCACGTAGACCCCCATGCATTTCACACTGAGCGTTGAACTTTATAGCCAATAGAATTTGAGTTTCCACATTGTCGGCTGTCAATCAACTTGCATAAGGATCGCGCAAACATGTGAACATGGGGCCGTGCACTCAGACTGCTCCATGTCTTCCCGTTTACAGTCGCCATATTGTGAGAAAGCATCAGTCATGCAGAAGTTGCTCACCTCCGAAATGTCCATAGCAAAAATACAATCGGGTGGTGCTCAACATTGCTTCCTGCTTACTACTTTACCCTTGCTATTGCTATCATTTATTTTGTAGAACATTAGCATCAGTTGAAACCACATATTTACATACACTTTATTAAAAGACACATAAAGACATAAAAAAGACACATAAACCCCTCACAAACATATTTCATAGTTATTTATATTTGCTAAATGTGTGGATAATGAGGAAATCAGTTACATTTCTTTTAACTTCTTTCTTTTGTACATACATCTCCATAGTATCTTAATCTATATGACTATATGGGTCAAACGTTTCGATTATCCTTCCAAAAGTATCTTTCCATAGTTTGCCAAAATTGTGGCCCATTCCTTCAGAGAGAACTGCTGTAACTGAATCATGTTTTTTAGGCTGCCTTACTCGCACACAACTTTTCAGCTCTGCCAACAGATGTTTTACGGGATTGAGATTAAAGCTTTGTAATTGACACTCCAGAACATTGACTATGTTGTCCTTTAGACACCTTTTAGCTAATTTAGCAGTACATTTAGGGAAAACTTTGTGACTGATGTCTTAAGATATTGCTTCAATATTTCAACCTAATGCTCCCTTGGAGAACCCATGGAGAATGGTTTTCAGCTTGTTCATCATGTTTTATCATAATGCTATCTATTTTGTGAAACACACCAGTCCCTCTTCTAGCAAAAATGATGATGCCACTCCTGTACTTCTCATTTGGGGTGGTGTTCTTAGACTTGCAAGTGTACCCCTTTAACCATCAAATGTAACGATGTTCATTATGGTCAAAGACTTCAAAATTCACTTCAAACTTAGGGGCTGTTTACACGACAACGTTTTTCAGCAAAACTGAGGTTTTTCTCTCCGATTCGGCCTCTCGTTTAGACGACAACGGGAAAACAGAGGGGCGAAAACGCAGCTTTTCGGAAACGGCTTCCAGAGTGGAGAGTTTTGAAAACGCTGGGTGATTCGTTCATGTAAACGCAAGCCGGAGACTTTTGAAAACGATGACGTCACTGCCAGCCACCTACGGACATGTTGCACTTGCGCACTCCGCCTTTCTACAGAAAAACAACAACAATGGCGGATCCAGGTATGCGGTTACTGCTGATGCAGCTTCTGAAGTTATTTGGTCTCTCTGTAAGCAAAACTTAGAGATCATCAGGCTTCTATGCAATCGCCAACGGAAACGCATACAATACGTGTGCCAAATAATCAATATGCTTTTATTTAAGCAGAGGAGAACTACAAGAAGACCGCCATTGTTAGTTATCATGAAATGTTTCTTTTCCAGGTTGTGAGGGGGAAAACTGCAACACTGAATTCACGGGGCACACTGCCATCTAAAGGCCGGGCATATGTACTACATCGTTTTCCATCGCGCGCCCTGTCGTGTAAACGCAGTGCGTTTTCACCCGCGTATTCAAACAAAAACGGCAACGTTGTCGTGTAAACAGCCACTTAGTTTCATCATACCACAGAAATTAAGATATTTGTCCCCTGAGTGCAATTGCAAGCTAATCACATTTTTATGTTGGTTTTTAGAAAAATACTTATTTTTTGCTGAGTGGCCTTATAACCTATGTGAACTTGTTTCACTTTAGGTCGTGACACTCTTCTACTAAGTTCAGTCAGCATCTTCACATTCTTTTGTTTTTGTCCCAGGGTTTTTCACACCACATCATGTTCATCTCTGGGACACAGAACCCCTTCTCCTTCTAGAATGGTATGATGGATGGACATTGCCATGGTATTCATACTTGTATACAATTGTTTGAAGAGATAAAGATGGTACTTTAAGGCATCTGGAAAACATCCCAAAGATTTAGGCAGACTTTTGGAGGTCCACATCTTTGTTAGGAGAAAACTGCCTCCAGCCCTAAAATGCTTCCTTTAAGGTGTTTAAAATGGAATAGGTGGCTGTGGTAATCGATGCTTTATCTTTTATTAAAATGTAAAACTTAAACAGCAAGTGGTGCTCAAAAACAGACTGGCATGCAAAATTGCTCGAGAAACCAAACTACAGAAAGTAATGTGAGACCATCTGTATCGCATAGCTTACTAATTTTACAAAATTTGGTGGTTTTTTTGTCAATATCTTCAAGTTACTTGAACATAAGCAGTGTTTCTGTTCAAGTTCCATAAAACAAAAATTTGGAATACAGGATGATGTTGACAGAGTGCCTCCCTGCAGCCCTTCTATCTCCCTCCCTGTCTGCACAAAGCCAAACCCACAGAGAATATTCTGACCAGAGAAGACCCACCACTGAGGGTATCTATTGATTTTTCCCCCATGTTCTCTCTGCTAGAGCTGTTTGTTTCTTTTTTGCCCACCACCCCTGTTTATTTACAGGCTGAAGGATCAATGGAGACACTTCCTCACTGCTGTTCCAGCTTCATGAAAACACATCTTTTAGTCTCTTAAGCACACAAGCAGATCTACATCATTTCGCTGAAGTGCTGATCAGAGCTGAAATGATGGACAGGTGAAATTGTACAAAAAGGTGGCTTAAAGAGCAAGATGAAAAGCTGTATATTTGTTGAGTTCTCCTTGGAACTGTCATGAACTTGAAAACCATCTCCTGAATATTGACCTTTGCAGCTGTCAGTTCCTAAAAGAAAGTTGTAAAATGTGCTTCGAAGACCTTTATGTCTCAGACAGTCTCAATTATTGTTAGCTGAACTTGGTTGAGGCCATCAAGCATCTTGACTACTGTGTTCTCAGCATTGTATATTACAAATGAAAGTAGTACAGTTTTCAGTTCTTTGTTCAAAAGTACACAACTATGAACATTAGGATGGTACATATGAGACAGAAGAGTTCGTTGTCTTGTTAACAGACTTATTTAGCTATTCTAAATTTCTTGTTAAAATTAGTTGCATCTTTACATAAAAAAAACAACGAACCTCTAAAACTAGGTGAAACTGTTTCTTTAAGGTTCTATCTTACCAGGTAAATTCCCACCTCACATTTTCTTCTTACAGCAGAAGAGATGTGTGTGTATATATATATATAAAAAATACAATAATATTATATATTATTAGTGGAAGGATATTAATACATGTGTTTGAATATATTTTTAATATATATGTTATTTTTTTACAAATAGATATCTGAAAAAGATCCACTACAGGAAATTTTACCAGACCTTCACGGTATGCGTATGTCTCCATTTCATCGGGCCGGCCTGGAAGGACCACTTTCAGGGCCATTTCAGGAACCAACCGATTATCTGCACTGGGGTATGCACTCGGAAAGGACCCGGTAGAGTCGCTTACCGGGGCCTGTGGTTAAATCTTGCTGATTGGTTGAAACTCAGTGGGAAATTTCATTGTAAAATTGAAAGAGTTGCTGGCGAAGCAGTGTATAACAACATAGCAAACAGAAACGTGCCAACCCTCCCTGCCTCTTCCATTGTCGATCTATTGTTATCCTGTGCTGGTGTGGGCGCCTTTTACTGCTGGTTACTGACGTGACTCACTGCCGAAAAGGTTACAACAGGCAGACTTCTTAGCAAATAACTTAAAGGGCCAATTTTGTATGGAGACACAATGGCTGAGAGGACCGGGCCAGCAGATTTATCCTGTCACCTCCCCGTGATGGTCTACTGGAACTTTCCTAAACTTGCAGCTACATCAATCCTTTTTACTTTAATAGTGATTGTAAGTTGAAAAAGAATCTGAAAATTTTGAAGGGTATGCATACTTTAATAGGCACTGAAGCCATCCAAGAGTAAGTATGTTACATATTTTGTAAAGAAATTGTCACTTTGTTATGAATATCTACCAGTTAAATAATTTAAATATCTTTAGTCCCTAAAGAAATGGTTTTTGTATTTCATAGCCCCGTCTCCCGACTCTTGTTGACTGGCAAGCTTCTCCTTCTCTGATGCACAATGTTTACACGCTCTCATTTCGCTGCAGAGCATGCTGCACATTGAATTAAAAGAGTTCTGATTGATAAGGTAGTTGAAGGCAAATCTGCTCCCACTAATTGTCTTTCAAATGCCCTCATTAATCAAAGCGGAGCCGACCCGCTGTCGGGCGGCCCTGTCAGCCGCTCTGCTACAGGCTCTCCTCCGGCCGCTCACCTCCCAGCATGACGCCCGTTTCTCCCTTGTCAGGCTCCACTGTCCGAGGACTACAGGAGCACAGGCCATCCGTCCGTCCGCCACACACCTGCCTCTTGCCAGACAAGATCTGACCGCCCCCTGCCACTAGGACAGCCCCAGAGACCAATTTAGCAGCCACTTAATGATTCATGACTTCAAGTGGTGGAAATGAGGCCAGCATATGATAACAGAAATAAACACATTTAATTAGCTTCTCATATACATTATTTATTTATTTACCTGCACTCTGATTAATTTATATATTTTCTGTCACGGGAATTTTTGATATTCACAGCATCTGGCAGTGAGCCTTTGTTGTGCACCTTCCCGCACATGTATCTTTCCTTCTTTCTATGCGTGTGTGTGTATGTGTAGGGGAGGATGGGGGTAACCTCCTCATCCGGTACCACCTCCTAATCGGAGGAACTTTTGCAGGCTGTATTGGGGTGGGGTATCAGTGGGGATTTGGCAAACTCCCCTTGCTCCAATGAAATGAAAAGAAGCAGGCTTTAAAATATACAGTTCGCCTTGCTCTAAGTAGCCTTGTTTGTGAATTTCCTGACAGGTAGTTACTCCCCCAGTTTCTTTGAGGATAGGGCATACATTTTCATGGAGGTACTAATCAAAGCTGTGCTGCAGCAAACAGCACAGCCACAGAAGGCCCAATCAAAGTCGCGTACCTGGCACTCTTCCATGAGCCTCTGGAGCGCTGATGACAACTCTTAGCCCAACATCTGCCATTGCATCCATCACAGGTTGACTCCCTTCACTCTCACTGTCTCTCAAAGACACTTGACTGCTCTGTGAGCTTTCTCTCAATAGTCTGAACCTGTTTGTGAACATGTTCCCAAACCTAAGTTACATCTAGCAGCTTTAAGTGCTAAATGAGTCTGTCAAAATAAATCATAAATAGGAAAATTAGATTTAAGTGTCAGATTTATGTGCAGAATGTTAAGTAACTGACATTTTCCAAGAATCTCTCAGTCGTGTACCCGCCCCCTCCTCCTTCCACTGATTACTGAGGCTGTAAAGGGGAGGAGGCAACTAAAGAAAGAAAATACATTAGAAACTGTCACTGACATTCTCTTAATTAGCTGTTGTTGAAGAAATAAACCATAATTGTGTGCATGGCAGGAAATTAAAAAGCCTTGTGTAAAACAAGCTTGGAAACACAGTGTAGAAGTGACCTCTAAGTGGTATCTCCCCAAAGGGTGTCGTCTTCATTGGGTGTTAAAAAAAGGGGAATCACATGAAGTGTACGGAGTTGGAGAGGAGTTGAGGTGAGAGTAGCCTACGTCCAAAAAAACGAACAGGGGTGTTTCCACTGACTACTGTCCTTTTCTCTTCACCATCTCTGTGCTTCCCCTCTAATCCCTGGCCGTTGAAGAAGACCTCCAGACGCCCTCTTCTTATAATGACACAGCTATCAAGTCCAATTGCTGTGGCTCAGACCCAAGGCAGTGCATTAAACCCCTTAGAGTCTGATTGCTCCTCCAGAGTCAAGTGGACATGTCTTCACTGTCTTTCTCCTGGCCACCACCACTGCTATACTTCCTGCTCGAAGCTGCTAAAACAAGAGCCCTCACACCAACTGACCCACTCAGTGAATCATGTTGAGATGATACGTACATGCCATGAGACAGGAGGCCTGGGGGAAAACTTCAGTTCTGATTGCATGACAATCAGGGAGGATTGTCTTTTCTTTTTCTTTTTAGAAATAGAGATGGGAGTAACAATCAGTAATGTAAAGAGTTTTGAAGGTTTGCATTTTGAATATCGTAAATTGAGTGACCAAGACCAAAGAATTCATGGTGCGTCATTCTTATTAACAGAAATTCAACAAAAAAGGTAAACATAAAGTCAAGTGGACCAAAGAGGATTCCTTTACAAATCTAGAAAAAAAACATTGAAAAATTAATACAAAATCTTAAATGAGTTTTATTAGCTTTAAAACCTGTGGGTGACAACATAGTGTTTAATGATAACCACATACATTAATGACAGAACTACTTTACAAACCAGATCAATAAATGTCGTACATCATCTCATTAGGACTGTATTCTTCATATTGGATAATAAAAATCTGATGATCTAACCTTCTGGAGAATGTTACGAATCATAGCAATGGTTAAACTGGATGGTTTACAGTTGCTTTTGTTAAGTAGGCCCTGAGTAACTGAATTTACATTTACTGGGGTGCATGCATATTTGTATTGTAATATTCACTCAAATGGTACTTAATCAGTGTGAAACACACTGCTTGATGTATATGACTATTGAAGGGGAACTCGTAAACACTGTGTGATGAAGTGAGGGTACAGCAAGAAAAGTAAGGCTAGTGTTTTACATAGGAAACAGTGTTTCAGTTTATGTTAGTAGAACTATTAACATGTTGTCTAATCTCTAATTATTGTAGTTTTCAGCGTAGAACAGAAGCAACAGGTACATGTTAGCCCACTTTTGTCTTCAGTTGATTTACATTTTAAGGATATGTTTGCCTGTTTATTTCAGTCATGTTTTCGCACTGTTCAGTGCTGGTGTTCAGTGGTGGTTCTTGCTTAGAAGGAGTCCTGGGTGAATCAATGCCTGTGCCCACCCAAATGAGAGCTACAAGTAACCTGTTAAGTACTTGGCTAGTTTATGTTGTGAGCCCTTCGCTCTCAGACTGCAGGTTTACTTGTAGTTCCTAGGATTTCTAAAAGTAGAATGGGAGGCAGATCTTTTAGTTATCAGGCTCCTCTCCTGTGGAACCAGCTCCCAGCTTTAGTCCGTGAGGCAGACACTCTGTTTACTTTTAAGGCCAGGCTTAAAACTTTCCTTTTTGATAAAGCTTATAGTTAGAGTGGCTAAGGTCATCCTGAGCTATCTCTGTAGTTATGCTGCTATAGGCTTAGACTGCTGGAGGACAGACTTACCAATTTTCTTCACTCTGCTACTTCCTTTTCTCCTACGACTCTCCAATTGTATTACAGTACATTCTGTTATTTCGACTGTTAACTTTGTTTTCTCTCGGTGTTTTTCTCTCCATAGAAGATATACCTGGTCTGGTATCCTGCTTGGCTGCAATGCCCTGTTGGACGGGGGGCATCGACTGGGATGATCCTCCCAGTAAATGAACATTCACTGTGTCCTGTTATTAACTTTTTACTTTGTGTAACATAGAAAGTACTCTTATATCAGATCTTCTGTTCCTTCTGTGTCTCTGCTCTGTCTTCTCAAACCCCCAGACGGTCGTGGCAGATGGCCGCTCCTACTGAGCCTGGTTCTGTTGGAGGTTTCTTCCTGTTAAAGGGGAGTTTTTCCTCTCCACCGTCGCTACATGCTTGCTCAGTATGAGGGATTGCTGAAGGATTGCTGTGGTTGGAAAGTCTGCATCAACGGGGCCCAACCTCTCGCCAATGACTGACGCAATCTGCTGGGATTCCTTAAATAGGAAACTTTTTAACTGATTGGAATGTTTGTATAAATGTATTGAAATGACTTCTTGTCAAGTGCCTTGAGATGACATCTGTTGTGAATTGGCGCTATATAAATAAACTGAATTGAATTGAAAAATCTGCCAATAATTGATAATCTGTAACATGCATTAGGGAATATAGTTGAAACATCACCAAAACCACATATTTTGATTCAGAAAGAAAAATTAAGTGTGACATAAAGCAAAAAGCAACACATTTTCATGCTCTAAACAACTGAACATTACTAAAAGAACTACAACAATGCAAAGCAAGGCTGCGAATGTGTGTATAAACAATTCTCTGTTTTAGTCAATGCATTTACTCATACATCTCAGCAGCACTTTCAGATAACTGTATTTCAGGTTTTAAATAAAAATACGTAACACATTTTTTGTTTAAAATCAATCACATTTATTTCCATGTTTTTGTTAACTTAAAATGGTCTTTTTCTTTTTCTTCCAAATTGAAATTCGTTAGGCAAAACTGCTGGATAACATCTTGTGGGAGAAATGCTGTTAGCTGGTGAAGACAATAGATAAAGAGCTTTATGAAAAGTCAGCATAAAAGTAACAGGTCGGAGGCACACTGTCAGCAGACTACAAACAATCTCCGAAAAAGAAACATGATTTATGAAACGTTTAACAGAGTTGAAACTTCACGACACAATAGATATTGCCTCAGTTTGTCAGAAAGCAAATGAAAACCATATTTTTCTATCCTCTGAGACTGTGAAGATTTAAAGCAGAAATCTGATCAAGCAATTACCAAATGTTATATTTTTTTATAGTTGGAGTCACATAAGGTGCTTCAGTGTATTTCAAAACAACATGTTTTGATGTTATGCATAATTAAATCCTTAGTGTTATGGACCCATACAACAGTAATAATTTGCAGTCACCAAACATTGCTGCAGGGATATTCGCAGAGTGCAAATGGCAACATGGGCAGCATGTACAACCGGGAGCACTGAAGAGAAAAAAAAATAATGGGAATGAAAGACCAAATATCTGTAAGCATTTGTTTGTCAGTGGGAGTGTGTTCCTTATTTGGATGTGTGTACAGCGCCGTATGTGTGTTGGTGCGTAAGATGGAGTGTGGTGTCGCAGTTTGGGCAGAAGGTGAATAACTACAGCACTTACAGTGTAATCATGGTTCCTGTCAGCTCTACTGCAGGAGAGGAGGGGGCGACCGCTAGACTGAACTCCTTGGTGATGAAGTACAGGCACAGAGGAGCGGTCTACACCTGGATATTTATTAACACAGGGGCTGACAGTAATGAGGGCTGAACAGGTGGGCTGGGACACACATAGAGTGAGGAGCATCAGCCAGGAAGTAGTGGGGGAGATGGTGCAGGCATCTGGGAGAAGTTCACCCTGGAGAAACACAGAGCTATGGAGAGCTGCAGCTACACTCCCACTCATTGCTACATACACATGTGACCAGAAACAACAACAACTAGTTATTTATTTCTGCTATGCTGCTTTAACATGCTGCAATATTTTGAAAACACAGTGTGTTGTTTTATCTAATTATAGACCTCATTCATTCAACACCCCAGCCTAAGTTCATTGCAGTTCAATTTAATTGAGTTCATTTCTATTAGTTTACACAGTGTCAATTCCCAGGAAACATCTTCTCAAGATCCTTTAAAAGACAGATTCATATAGAACTGATCTAAGCAATGCAACTTCATAAGCACATTAAAATTAAATTCCATACATCCCAATAAAATCCAAAGTTTTCTATCAAAAAACCCAACCGATTGGATCGAGTTACACTCCAGGATTACTGTAATATGTATTTGAGACTATAGTATATACAACTTGATCAACAGGTGAACTAAGCTGCAAGGGATTTCAATTGCAAAAACCTTCTCGAATGACTGCTATGGTACCTACAGCTTATGTATACAGCAGTTGTGCCACTGCTGTTGAATCTGTATCTGTGACTCAAATATTGCAGCAATGACTGAATGAAAACATTTGGTACCATCACACTATGCCATATATCCCTTTTTTTGGCCTCAACATGATGGATGCTTGAAACTGAAACACGTCACATATGTTTTTCAGTACCCAAGCATGCATGTCAAGACTCGAAGCAGTTTCTAATTTGATTAGGCAGGACTGGACCGAATTTTTTTTAGGGTTAAATGAAAAGAGTTAGACTTCATTGACAAACAGGGACATGATTTTCTTTTCTTTTGTTATAGTGCCATGAATTCTTTTTTGCTGTTGTTGCTTAACTGTAAATAACATGGATTTCTATAAATTTGGGCCTGCCATTGCAATGCAAGGAGAAGCAGTGAATTGCAACGCTTTGCAATGAATTGCAATGCTCGCAACTGGACTCTCAAATTTATAAATAGCCAAAAACCACGCCCAAAGATCCCATAGGAATGAATGGAGTAAGGGGTCGAAGCCATCATAAAAATTCAAAAAATCCAGTTTTTGAGGATTTCCTGTGTCATCATACTTACATACTAGGAAAATCCGTGCTGTATTCAGAAGTGAAGATGGAATGTTGATATCTTTTATGGTTTCTTTCACAATTGACTCTGAGCGACCCGAAGTTTGCCCCAAATTTTTAGAGTGCAGCGCTCGTTAAGTATTGGATCAGAACAGTATCACCTTGAAATTAAACTGAAAATAAATATTGGCATTGAAAAATATTATTGTAACTGAAAATATTAATTTTGAATCTGGAATAAATCTAGTGAACATTTTTGTATTGAAAGTGATTTTTTTTCTCCATGAAACTCATGTATATGCATTGAAAGAAATAACTCAAGTTTTCAAACTTTAAATTTTTGTACAATGCTAATCTTTTTTTACAATGCCAATAATTTTTTACAATGCCAATCTTTTTTTCAATACCAATCCTTTTTTCAATGCCATCATTTTTTTCAGCTTCATTCAGGTGATACTGTTTTGACGCTTGTGTGTGCACGCACATGAGGGGCGGGGCTTTAGCCCCCCATATGTTTGCATGAACGAGGCAGGAGGGAAACTCCGACTGTCCGAGGCGAGACGCGAGACACAGCAGGACATTTACATTGCTAATAATGTGGTTTGTGGAAGAAAAAAAGACATAAACGGTTTCTTCTCAGTTTCTTCTACTGACCAGTAGACTAGAAGTCTTGTGATAAAGTTTTATGGTTGTGTAGCCTGTCTTTGTTGGAGGCTTTCCTCATTACAGACAGTGTGGTATGAAGGGATGTAAATACACACTATATATACCATATTAAATAACTGTATTTATTTCAGATCCACAATACATATTTACAATACATGTCAATAACGTTAACAAATCAATTAAGACTGGTGTAAGCAAAGCTAACAACACTGACAACTCGTTTTTTTTTTTATTAGATTGCAAAACGTAATTGTGACACACACTCTAAACCAGAAGGTGGCGGTAATGTGCGCCAACTACCATGGCAAACTGAGAAGAAACCGTTTATATCTTATTTTAATCATTATTATTCCACAAACCCTATTATGCTTTCTGTACACCTAGAGACTTTGAAACGATTTAGAAAAGATTCTTAAAGATTATCAGCTCACATCTAAAGACTTGGGTTCACAGTTTTTTAGACTCATACTAAAGATTTTATAAACACTGAATCTGGTTGGGACACTATTTAAGACTACACCTAGGCTATTTTAGCTTCCCGCAAAATTCCTCCCATTATGCTCAGCATTATACAGTTTCTTTATGTGCGAATGTTGTAGCATTCTTTGCCAAGATTAATGTTATGTCAAATAAAGACTTGCATTCAAAGTGGGTACTGTATCATCAAGTAACTGGTTAACTCATATCATTTTAATGCAAGGTGTTTATGCGGTACCACTTGCTCCATGCAGATGCACATATAGCGCTGGTTTGTGCCTGTATTCCAGGGGGCAAGGTTGGCATACACTTTGTAATTTATGGCCCATTACTCAGCCATGGAACACAAATATTGTATTTGTTGTGTATAGACGCTGCCAGGCTCCATAGGTGGCTACAAAACTGTTATTTATAAATATGACACCTATGTTTATAGCCTACTTTCCCGCAGGAACAAAATAAATTTGATATGGGGCAAGGTGGAAGACAATATCATAAACAGGACTTGAACCCACCATCATCAGTGATGTAACCCTGCTTATTAACCATTGCGCCATAGCAGTAAAGTACAACCCAAATCAGCCAGGGTACACTGTAAGCAGACAGGACCCCCACACGGTCACATAGTTGAATGAACGGAGGGAACAGATTACGACTCCATGCGCATGGTTTAATAAACCGAGGGTACAGATTCTTACCCCTCAAAAATTATTTCTGCACCTGACCTCTGTAGCTTTGTGCTTCCGCTTGTGTGAGAACAGCTTTATTGGTTGGTTGATTTAACGACTACACAAGGACTTGCGATAACATCAAACATGTTTGATTCAAAAGACTAAAGATTGGCATAAATCGGGTCCCCAACTGCAGAATATCACCTTCCACAAACCACATTAGTAGCAAAGAAAATGTTGATCCCACTCGGACAGTCGGAGTTTCCCTCCTGCCTCGTTCATGCAAACATATGGGGGGCTGAAGCCCCGCCCCTCATGCGCGTGCACACACAAGCGTCAAAACAGTATCACCTGAATCAAGCTGAAAAAAATTATGACATTGAAAAAAAGATTGGCATTGTAAAAAAGATTGGCATTGTAAAAAAGGATTGGCATTGTAAAAAAAGATTTCACTTTCAATACAAAAATTTTCACTAGATTTATTTCCGATTCAAAATTAACATTTTCAGTTACAATAATATTTTTCAATACCAATTTTTATTTTCAATGCCAATATTTATTTTCAGTTTCATTTCAAGGTGATACTGTTCTAATCCCATAGTTAAGTTAGAGTGTGAGATTCTCTGGAAGCCAGATGATTTTTTTCACTCGCCGTCACAATCACATATTTCGCTCTACTGAAATGATATTCGGACATGTGAAAGCCACAGATTTTGACAAGCTCACGATATTTTCAAAATTTCTCACCGTTTTCTTTCTAGGCACTTCAGAGCACTCAGATGACAAAGAATTCCTACTAGATTTTAGAAGATTCTCCTATACTTTAACATGTAGGATTTCTGTGATTTTCTGAAGCTGAGCCTTGCTGCAAGTAATTTCTCTCTCGTTTATTCTTGGACTGTGAACAAGGGAGAGAGTTGTATTTTTCCATGATCGGAGACGAAACATAAGTCTCACTGACACCTTGAGAATTTTTCTGATACCATGTAAGGTTTTTAAACAGCAACAATTTGTTCGGACCCCTTTTTTGAGTCAGAATTTGGCTTCATCAAAAGGAGACATCAGCTGACGAATCAGCTGACAAACACACACAGCTGGCAGCCTTGCTGTTACCTAGCAACAGCACAGCTGTGCTTCTGAGGAGAACAAAAGGTCACTTAAGGTCATCATAACTCTATTTGGATGTAGATTTAAGGCCTGATAGATTATTGGATTACCATTCCGGAGAATTTCCTTACACATATGATCCTCAATCAGCCTTAACTGACATCTATGCTAGACTTTCAAAATAAGACTCAAACAATCTCTTCTGACTAAAGGCACTCAGATTTTCAATAGATCATGCCGGCTTAATGCTTTACACAACTCCTAAAGTAAATGTTACATGTAGGTTCTCTTTCTCTCTGCCCCTCAGCAGCAGGTGCAACTGGCTTCTCTTTGGCGAAGAGCCCATTAAAGGTCACGACGGGTCATCTTAAAACTAATAGACATATATTTAAAGTAGAACTGAACCCCATGAAAAATAATAACCCCACCCCCAGACAACATTTGAAAAATTCTACCAAAGTGGGCAGTGCCAGGAGGCACAGAGGGGCGTGGCTAAGTGTGGAGGATGAGCGGAGGGGGGAACGTGGGGGTGTGGTCAGGAGGACAGTGACAGCTAGCTTAATCTCACTTTGAAACATGGACAGTGACCGAAAGTGATGTTGGCAGTTTGCAACTGATCGATCTGATCGACGTTCATCTGTCTTGAACATTAGCCTATGTTAGCATTACCACTCAGAGACTGTACCCATCCTGTCTCCCTCTGCCTCAGCAGCACCTGCAGCGCCAGCCTCTGGCAGCGTTGACTCAGCGCCCTGAGCCAGCGGATCTCCTCTGCCGTCACCAGAGGTAGGGGGAGGCTTTATGGAACCCAGCAGCACCGAGCCATAACAATTCAAGTCACTGGCTCAGGGCGCTGAGGCAGCGGCTTAGCATGCTAGCTCATGTTAGCATTTTAGCTAATTTTTGAATTTTGCTCAACTTTTTCTACTCTTTGCTTCGAGGCTATTGATAACATGCTAGCTAGCATTAGCATGCTACTTGGCATTACTTATGACTGTTTATAATTGCTTGCTTGGTTTTAGCTATTTAAGCTTTGAAGCTCAATAAATATATCTCGCTGAAGCTAGCTCGGACACCGAACATCTGATTGGGGCCCGACTGATTACGCACCACGTGGCAGGCCCGTTTAAATTTCCTGAAATTCTCTAGTATTGTGAACTAAAACTGAACTCAATACATTAAGTGTTTCCTTCGTAAAATAGCAGCTTCAATGACAGTTAGTTTTCTTCAATTTGACTGGAAAAAGGGGTTTCCTTTTGTTTTTTAAAGGTAAACACCTTTTTAAATAAAGATATAAAACTCACATCCTAGTATTAATAGCATTTAAATATTAAAACTTCAAATTTAAGCTTCTTGACACATTTTCAAACTTTCAACAATTCCAATAATCATTTGTAAATAGATTCGAATTGAAGGATAGATGAGCAATAAGAACTTTCAAAACATAAAGTACTATCTATGTTTTAATTGTTTTTAGCAGCAATAATGTAAAGACTGTTAAAATGCAGACAGATCACTAACTGGAAGAGACACTTTTCAGACCTTATTAGGGTTGAAGACACCCTCACGGTCAGGTTAAGAGTAAAGGTATAAAGTAAGCACAAAAGAGCATGCCGTGATTACAGCTGTTTGTTCCAATGTGTTTGTGAGTTCATGTTCACCTTGCACTGGCTCTCTGTACTCTGGTTGTCTTATTAAGACTCTGAGTGAGGCTAATCAGTGCTGTCATCTGATGCTGAACAGATGTGCTGAACAAAGAAGAGGAGGAGACTGCTGCTGGCCCAAGGTGCATCTGCGGGGGAGGAGAGTGCTGCGCTGCCTGAGCTGATGCTGGCTGATGGCACTCCCTGTCAAGTACGCCTCTCAGAGACTAATGGGTGGGGAAAAGGTAGAGGGTGACTACGTCCAACATTTCATGTCAAATCCACCTTAATAATTCGTCATTGCCAGCTGTGACTGACACAAACTGGAGGTAAGACGGCTTCCAGAGCACACCCAAGATGGCACATGGGGAAATTCACTTAACTAACGCAGTCCACTCTGGATGCACTCTGTAGCACTGTGGGTAATTTGAATTTTTGGTGTGTGAATAAAGAGTGAAAGTTGAACCTCGCAGAGGGGACATTTGAAATTGATAACGGGAAAGGGGTGGATGATGGTGCTACGTGAGCGCTTTCCTATTCTCTGTTCTTAAAACTCTCTCTCACTATCATTTTTTGTCACTTGCTTCCTGTCTTCCTGTCTCGTCGTCAAACAAAATCCATGACAGTCATGGACAGAGAGTGAAGAACTCAACTAGGAGTGTGAAAAGTCTTTAAAACCAGAGCATGGACTATTAACTCCTCTCTACGGCCTTCCTGCTGAGTCTGCTGGGAGCTTAACCTCATTTCCAATGCAGACACTTCTAACAGATGACCTTGGTCTTATCAGGACAGCTCAGAATCTTGCCAAAACTGGGAAGACATAATATACGTACTGAATACATTTTGGTGCAATGACACCAGTATCATTGTTCATCTGCTATTGTGTTCCAGTCCGGCCTCCTTGCTGAATGAGAAGGCAGAGACTCATCTATCTAATAAACGGCAACAACTTACAGATAAGTCTAATTTTCTTTTTTTAAGTCTAATACTGTGGCTTTTGGTTAATCTGCTCAGATGAGTATCTAACAACGATGGACCTAAGCCTAAAGTGCATGTTCTGCAACAAAATCCACTGCAAGTGCAATTAGAAAGACATGAATTGTACAAAAATGTTCATTTAAATTAACTTCATACATATCCTACTTTAAACATGGGTGACAAAAAAGTTTTTTTTCTTATTCAGTTGATTCCCTTTTTAGCTCTGCAGTTGAAGCAGTCACATCGGCATACAATAGGGCATTATTAGACTATCCCCCCACATTGCTGTTCAGTGAGGACAGATCTCCAATCTGAAGAGTACAAGCAGTTCCTTTTAAATAACCGTTGTCTGCGACTAATCTGGTAAACTCTCATAAATGCTCCTTAGGACTCCAGATGGAAGGAATTAGCTGCACCAGACAGTGCAGAGAGGCCTTAAGCCTGTGCTATACCTCTGAGATTAATTAGCTCACAACTTGAGTTATTATTAAAAGAGGAAAATCCTAACTTGCCAGAGAAACTACCTCATCTTCACCTCCATTAGACAACTTTGTGCAGCATAACTGCAGAGTCGAGGTGCTCACCAAAGCACTGTCTTCCATAATGCATGTTGGCCTCATCCGTTCTCTGACAGCACTTAAGAAACCTGCAGCCATTTGAGTGACAAAGATCTCATCCATTTTTAAGTTTTGACTCTTAACTGTGTAAGAGGCACTCCAAGGAGAAAATGTGTAGACGATAGTGTAATCGTGTGTATGTTGAGACAATTAAGAGTAAAATTGTTGGACAACAGCTTTGGATTTACTCACAAAATATCTCAACTGTGTGCGAGCCGGCATGTATTTTAATCGGTTCTTTTCATGCAGTCCTCCACCGCTTCACTCGCTGGCGCTGCAGATTCACTCTTCTCCTCTGAATTTGAGGAGGACAAGAGAAGCAAAACAGGCAATCTCCTGTTTTAAATTGCTCTGTGGGTGTAACCCACAGTGGACAGCTTAGACCTCTATCTCATTCTGTGTCAGGAAGCCTTCTTCTCACAACTATCTACTCTACTCTTGTGAAAATGATTAATGAAATTATGCAAACCAGAAATATTCAGCAGTTGTAGCAATTTGTCATAATACAAAATGTATGAATTTTCTCGTTAAGCAGAGTCTCTGTCCAAGTAATCCATTAACTCGGCATAAGACCAAACCTTCAAGCTTCTTTCAGACAAGTCACCTCCATCATTTGGCAGTATCCGAGGTGGGCAGCTGCTTATTGCACATTAAGTGCTTTTAGACTCGAGAACAGAGCATGTGGGGAGGGGCAGACTGTCGAAGACGTTCTCTCTCACGGATGCTCCTCGTATTGATTTCTATAGCCTTTTAATTTAAGGCACTTTCACTTAAGGCTGGGACAAATGTGAGAAAGGGCTGGCTGCATATTCAGCTGGTAATGCTACAATAATGTCCAATTAAAAATGCATGAGACCACAGATTTAAATGCTGGGGTTTGAAATTAGCTCGCGTTTGGTTGTTATCAAATAATTAGTGTTGTTAAGAAAACCCACGCTGCAAAATTAAAATGCCGCCTAATGATCAGCAAGCACCTTAAACGAGAGAGAGAGGAGTTATGGATCTGTTTGTCGTGATCCTAAATAAGACAGCGCTGGGAAATTAATCCCTCAGAGGCTCCAGGCTGTCAAACCAAGCAGAGGCAACCTGAGTGTCTGACCTTTCCTAACAGTCTTGAAAAGCACAGGTGACCACTCTGCTGCTTGATAACTTCCCCATTGTGCATGTGCTAAGTGAAATCACTGTTTTCAGCTTCAGGTTGATGGCATGCAGAGAGAAGAGGGGAACGAGTGCAAGGCTGTTGAGCAGGCTGGGGCACTCTGTGTCAAGCTCATTAACATCGGCAAAAGAAATGTTACAATGAAACAGAAGATATGCGTGGCACAAGGTTGCATCCTGGAGTGCTGCTCCTTGTAGAACCTAAACTCTCTCTAACTGACACAGTGGTGCTGGCGTTTCATATATTAAAGACCTTTTTCTCTGAAGTTGTGGTATAGTTTTGAGAGGAGCATGGGGAATGAGGTGATACTGCAAGGAAATTTAAATAAGCAAATGCAGCAGTGGTTCAAACAAAGGTGATTTGTTGAGAAGCCTTGCTTTGTCTTTCTCACCAGAATAATTTGCCATTATACTCATACCAGGGCCTTTTCAGAATATCTGCGTTTATACCCCTTCTCACTTAGTCTTTGACTATCTTGACCTGTCCAAATAAATCCTTCGTCCCAGGCAGACACCATCAGAGTGATGAGTAAACACATATGCTATGTCTATCTTGCCTATCAATCTAGGCACCCAGCTGTAAGGAGGGCTTTGCTGTCCTATCTCCTCTGGTCCACACTGTAGCCCGCTGGTACTGCTGCTCATGTTTAGATTTCATCGAGACCTCAAGATTGTCTCGGTGCAGTACAGATCAGGGCACACTAGTGAATGGATTGTGTCAATATTTCTGTAAAAATCTTTGACATGCCTTTTGAGATAGTTCTTGTGGTTTCAAAATGTGAGGAGTTTGTATTTCGTCAATGCTGGCACATATTGGGAGGTTCTAATGGCAACACAGAAATAAAGGTAGTGTTTTTAAATGTATTGCTACCTAATACAATAGCCTCTTATCATGTACAGCTACTGGATTATTGTGTATGATTGCTATTGTGTGCAACTGTAGTGGAATATCTACAACTGATTGCATACAAGTAATTATTATATGTATTGATGTAGTGATGCATTATTATACATCATTGTTACATTGTTAGAAACTGAAAAACAGGGTTGGGAAGCCAGTGACTTTCTAATAACTGGACAAAACTGATTCGATTACAATGCAGGATTTCACCAAAATAGGATTTTTTTTTTTAAAGAGAGCCTAAAAACACGTGTTTCTGCATGGTGATCATCAAAGTTATTCAATGTCACAGAGGGTTACAAGGTCCGACAAGGGACAGACAGAACAATTCCAAAAAAGGAGAGCTAACTCAACCATCTAAGGTTCAAGTTGATTTGTTGGCTTTTGTTAACACTGTGCTTAAAGAGCTTCTAACGAAAGTCTGGTGTGAATTCTGAGACTTTTTAATCCGTTTTACATAATGTTACTTTAGGGTTACACTCTGAAGAGGGTTCAGCCTTATATGTCTGAGCAAAAATAGGACTCTGATGAGACACAAGACAGGATATATGTTAATTTGCATGTGGAGGCTGAAACAAGGATAATAATCATCTTCAGAACCTAAGACCATATAAATCTTTAGTTTTAGTTTCTATTTGCCCATTTAAATTAATCTTACTCTACTAGTGGAGCACTCAGTAACCTTGAACATAATGTTGTTTGAAGTCTTGGAACCCTCTCTCCCTCAAAACTTTAACACCAGGGTTTGGTTAATACTGACTCTGAAGAGTCTGTCACAGACTGTCAGATATATAGAGCCAGCAACAAAGAAGTTTGCTCCAAGTAGCCTGATCAACTTGTTTTTTTTTGCTATGTAAATGTTATTTTTTATTCAGCACTCAGAAAAAATTGATACAGTAGTCTATTTTTGGACCAAGGTAAGGAATTATCTTATTAGTTTTATTGTGGTGGTTGGCTGACCTGACAGAACAAGCCCATTCCAGCTCATCTCCCCCTTTTTCTTCTCAAAACTTTCCCCGACTCTACTCATGAAAAAAATTCCAAATTATGCATAAAAACCTTTGCTTTAATATTTCAGAGGGAAAAGTTGATAAGTTGATTTCATGTTAAGCCTTGTTTTGATTCTTAACCTATTTTGTCATTGCAATATAATACTTGTTAGGATCCACAGATGTTTGTGTTTTGATTTACTTTTTTAACCCCCTCTTATTAATTCTGGGTTTATTATTGTTATAAAAGGTCTTGACATATTCAGTTGTTAATTATTGCCATTATGGTTTTGCTTTATTAATTCTATCATTTGTTATTAATTTCGTATTGTTCTGTTCTTTGTGCATTTTGATTTATTTCCCCTAGATCAGTTTTTATCTTTTTCCTCTTGGGTTGTAGTTTCCTTGTGTTTAGGTTAGCTTGTTTTGTTATATTATTCGCCTTCCCTCAGTCTGCCTGTTTGCTCTTCACTGGTTGACACTCCTTTATCCTGTGATAGTCTGCCCTGTTTAATTCTGACCTTTGTCTTCTGTCCATGTTCCTGGTTTGTTTTTGGATTTTTGTCATGTCATGATTTTTGGATCACATTCTTGATCTTGGACTTTGTTTTTGTAAGCTGCCTATTTGATTTATTAAACAGCTTTATTTTTGCTCCATTTCTGCCTCCATTGCCTCCATTTGGATCCTTCACAACTATCATTGCTTTGTTTACTTCACGGTTAGTTATATCCCTCCGGGTGCTCCGGCTTGCTCTCACAGTCCAAAAACATGACTGTTAGGTTAATTGGTCTCTCTAAATTGGTCTTAAGTATGAATGTGTGTGTGTGTGTATGTGTATGCATGGTTGTTTGTCCTGTGTGTCTCTGTATTGCCCTGTGATGTACTGGCGACCTCTCCAGGGTGTACCCTGCCTTATGTCCAATGACCGCTGGGGATAGGCACCAGCTCGTCCAACAACCCTGCATGGACAAGTGGGTATAGACGAAAAGTGGATGATTACTTTTTTCAACATTGAAAACTGACTATTTTTACTATCAGTTAGAATGAATCAAAACAGCTTATAAATAAACTTCAGTTTTTATTACTAGAGATTGCAAATCCTATCAATAATCTGAAAAGCATAACATATTTAAATTTTTTCCCTTTAATTTACCATTTCCTGAATGCATTTATTTGACTGACTCAAGGAATTCCCGATATAAATGTCTATCCATTTCTGAGTATAGTGCAGTTGTCAAAAATGGGTAATCTAGTATGGACTGGTACTTTGTTGGCTATCGCTCCAAGAAAGTTTCAGCTGAGCCAAGCCACTTTGGAAGAGATCACTCAACGATTCTCCATAATAGCAGTAAAAGAACAAGTAGGAAGTGACAATGACTTGCTGTCATTGTCAAATTTGTTCAAGTTTGCCAGGTCAGTATTTATAATACTGGAACATTCTGCTTCCTTGCAAATAATAAGTGGAAAATCCGATTTAAACAATGTGCCACTTTGGTAGGAATCCATTAAATCTAATTCGGTATAAAGACAAATGTATTTTGAAAAGCTTAAAATATTTTAATATATATTTACCACAAAGTTTTTAAGAAAAACCATGAAATAGTGAAAATATGAGCTCCTCTGTTGATCTAAAATTCCATGAAATTTTATCCGAGGTCATATCAACATTTTGGGCAACTCTGACGAAGTGAGCAGAAGTGCTGTTTGAAGCATGAATACAATGTTGAACATAAAAAACAACTGATATGGGCAAAGTCACAGGGATTAATACTGTTTGGTGCCACGAGGTATTACTGAATACTTTTAAAATCACAACATATTAAATGCCAGAGAATCTATTTTCCTTTTCCGTCATGACCACCATCTTGCGAAATCAGAAGATTGAGTTCATCGAGAACATAGATGTAGAAAAAATAAAGCATAAGAGGAATATCCTTATTCTTTTAAATCTGAGTGTGAAATGCTTAAATTGCAAATAAGAGGAGATGTAAGAAAGCAGTTAATGAAGGGTTCTGATTAGCATTTGTTAAAACTCAGTGAAGTTCTTACATGCTAAAGGTCAGGCGGCTGTTCTGACATGGTGAGATGAAAACGTTCCAGTTTTGGGGGGAATGTCATGATTTGAATTAAGATTGTCAGATTGGCTGTAAGCTCATATCACGGTGCAGGCATCTTGTATGACCTTTTCAAGGAATTGTCATTTTCCGCCCCTGTGATGCCACCATGGCTCGGCGGGGGAGCGGCCCCTCTTCTGTCGCCATGTAATTTGTCTGGGGTGTTACCATTCACACTGTGCTACTCTCAGTCACTCACCCAAATGCCTATGTATCTACAGACCAGCAGGCTGCGACCATGGAATAACAAGAATGTTGCTGCTCAGGTTCTACTCTATGCTCTGTGTCAAGCAGGAAAGGCCTCTGCTGTGTGCTGCTGCTGGTCTGAGCGTCACACACTCACAGCCCTGCATGGCTCCAGTGATGGAGCAACCAGTGGTCTACAGCAAATATGATCTCAGCTAACGATATTAACTACACTTGCTGCAACACCTACACTGCTCAGTGATCAAGCACTGAAGTCAGCCAAAGTTTTTTGTGTACTTTGCAGTAAACTACTTTTATACTTACAGTGGTGTGTGTTCATAAGATAAAAACACTGCTTGCATGATTTAAATGCTACTGCTCGTGTTGGATAGGTAAGAAGTTCTCTGTTGCATTTTTGCGAAATGAAAATTAAGGTATTACCATATATTGTAGAAGGACATCTTAGAAATGTGGGCCATTTTTTACTAAGCTCAGTAAAGTAAGAATCCATTGTTTCAATATCAATGTCATGTGTTTGTGGCAATGAAAAAAAAGGTTTAGTCCAATAAATGTTGCATCATTTTCTGTAAACCAAAACTTACTGAAAGTATTTGTTTACTGAAAGTAAAACAGAACAATACTGAAGACTTGTGTTTGTGAACGATATGTGTAGTTCCTCTGCTCACTAAATGTTTTAATTGTGTGTGTGTGTGCGTGCGTTCACACTACACATCATCTTGTTCATGCACTAGAGGTGTTTTTGCCTGATTTGATTATTGATAATTTATTGATAATTTAAAGTAGTACCTCTTTTCAAACTCTACTGTACAGAAATTGTGTTATGGGATTCCACTAGGCATGGGCCGGTATGAGATTCTGACGGTATGATAACGGTAGGCAAAAATATCACGGTTTCACGGTATTATGATTACAGCTCTAAAATGTGTATTTTGAATGTCTGTATTTTTTTTAAAAGGAAAACACTTTTTAATGATGCAGATATTGTAACTAACTAGCATGCTAAGATAAATCATCATTACAATGCTAGTTACCATATCTGCCTCAGTTTAAAAAAAGTTACTAACGATAGAGATAAAGAAAAGATAAAATAAGGTAGTTACCATATCTGCCAAGGTAACAAGCTCACTTCAATAATGTCAGACGCTAATACGCTCGTTCATTCCAAGACAGCATTAACTTTACCTTGAATTTAGCATACAATGATGGGTGGTGCTCCCGAACATGCGCAATCATATTCAATGTATTGTTTCCTCGGGCTGCCACTGTTCTCAAGCACGTTTTGCACGTCGGATGACCTTCTTCCAAGCCGTGAACGTCTGGCTTTTTACGGTAGCCGAAGTATTCCCAAACATCCGCTTAGAGACGCTGGAAAAAGTTCAGCCATCACACAGCCTGCAACGCTGGCCATTTGTCACTCACAACAAACGCAGGTGTGCGCGGGGGGGGAGGGGGAGTGGCACTTTACGCTGCAGCTTTACACAGCATGAGGGAGAGGGACCTTTACTTTCACCCTGGCGAGACGTCACATTAAAAAAAAACGCTTATACCGCAGGGACGGTATGACGGAAAATTTGAGTGGTTTTGAAACCTTGACTTTTTCATACCGCGGTATACCTTAAAGCCGGTAACCGGCCCATGCCTAGATTCCACTAAGAAATATATACTTATTATGGCTTAATAAAGGGCCAAAATCTTTTATATGTCAAATGAGTCAATTGGTCCAAATGGCCATTTGAACCACATCGGAGATAAGCTTTATTAAAATCTTGAGTGAAATATATTGTTAAAAGGTAACAAAGTCCCTCAACAGTAAACAATTTGTTTATTAAAGTGGCAAAGATTCGAATTGACCCAAATACAATGAATGTGGACCTGGTGGATCATTGCAATTCATATGGATAGGTGGATTCCAGGGACAGCAGTGTGGATTTGCAAAGACCACTGTGTGTTTGTTATAACACCACTTTCAAGAACTTCATTTCAGACATGCTATATGTTAATTCCCATTTATAGTCTTCAAAATTGTAGCGTTTTAAGAAAATAAATAAATAAATAAAAAAACAAGCGAGAACTAGGACTGAGTTCGTCTATGGGTTGTGGCCAGACTAAATAATTATATGTACTGTATATAGAATGACTATGTGGAAATTAAAGCCAACGGATGGCCATGGCACAACATAAGACTCCACATCCACATGCTCTATCAAACCTTATCACTACATGGAAATCAAATTAGACCAAGTTTTTTTCAGTCACTGGCCACAGCTGGATGTTGATGTGGTAAAGTCAGTCATAAATAAACCTTCCTAAGCAAAACATTAGATTTCCTGTCCTCAGGGGGTGGGGCTAAGGTGACATCAGCAAATGACCATGGGAGTGTGTTGAGTGTAGGTCTGTGCTAAGACACAGGCAGTCTGGTACAGCTCTGAACCTGTTATTTTACCATCTTCTTTCATGGTGAGAAGCCACATTTTGAGGCTTGGGCACGGCCACATACTTTGATGCAGCAAAAACCTTTGAACAACTTTTAATCCCCAATGTCTTCAGACTGTCAGTCTGAGACCATGACTGAGTCTGGCGGACCTTTAAGATAATTCCTAAAGTTCTCTCTCTGTGTAAACTTTACTGTGTAAAACACCTTGTAACCAATCCAAAACCCCCCAAAAATAACATAAACAGATTGGACAATGACATGGAACAAGGTTGTGAAAACATTCATGTTTTATGAAAAAAAACAAAAACAATATGTACAGCAATTGTACTAAGTAATTTGGTCCAAAACGTGAACTGTGCCCAACATGACTTTTGCTATTTCCTATATTCCGGGATGTACAGTGGATTATGTCATTTGATTGGTGCTGAAAATGTCAGGAAGGTGCAACAAATCATGTAATCAGAATCCCTGTTGACACCAGTAGCCTTTAAAGTAGAATGATACTTTTCATTCTTCCAATCACATCAATAGTGTGGGGAAGTAAGTCGAAGAATTAAGTACAAGTGGGGCTTTACAGAAGAGTGAAGTAAGGTGACTTCTATACACATTGCACAGATAATTCTGTTTCACTGGTAGGAACAATTGACTGAATAATTAGATAGAACTATATTTTCTGTTAAATCTATTTGTTACCCGTAAGGAGTCTAGATGCAGTACAATGAATAAAGAAGAAAAGTCACAGAAAAAAAGTGAAAACTTCCTGAACAATTCAACATGGCTGCATATTATTTTCATACCCGTTACCTCTTAGATACCTCTGCCTGCTTAGTCTAGCAGGGCTCCACACATCTAACCACGGTGATGTGACTTTAGCAGAGTGCCTTCTGAGATTTACACCTACAACAAAGATCATGCAGCATAGCAGCACAGCAGCTGATGTGGCACTGCTGCCCTTTCACAGCTAATTGGTCGCTCTGCGCTCATCATCTGGTTATCAGCGATGATTGGCTGATGGTAAGCTGCGACTGGTCATTCGAGTGTCACCGGTCTGTGTTCCTGTAATTAAAATCTGTCATCCAGAACCACATCCCTCGTCACTGCAAAACACTTTCGTGAGATGGCAGCACTCAGATAAACTGCCCTGCAGCTCTTTCTTTGATGAGACAGTGGCACATTTAGTAGTGCAGGGCTTAGAATATTCCCTGAAAGTCTGCCTGAAGTTTGGCTCATTGTTACAGCCAGAAGCAAAATGTACATATTTAAAATACCACATTAATAAACTAAAAAAACATGGGATTTATGTAGAGACAAAATGTTGTCTTTGTTCTTAAAGGAAGTTCTAACTGTTTTCCCACTGTAGTTGCAGTAGCAAGACACAGAAAGGCGAGGGCACAAAAGATACTTGATATTTTTTAATGATGTGGAACATTTTTTTCGGGGCTTTAACTGCTGGAGGGCACTCTGCTATTGAGTTTCCACCGGGGCTGGCATTCAGAAAAGTGGACGGCCAAATTCTTCGGAAATTAATTAGAGACAAATCCCTTCTTGCCGCTGAAGTGTGGCATTTAAGGCTTTGTCCTTGGTGCTCGCGCAGCACCACCTTTCAGTGTCAGCCCTTCTTCCACCGGCTGGATAAAGCAGCCTAATCCACATCAGCGATCACTCCCTCCCCCTGTTGTGTAGTCACGGCCCTTCCTAATTGCCTGGCATTATTTGGTACTTTACTTGTAAATTTGAAGGGGAAGAAACATCGTTCTTCTGCATCCAAGCGGCAAATGATCCAATTTGCTTAATTTCTAACACACACCAGCAGCATGATCAGAGTATCACTGCTCCCCCTATTGTACGCTGAGGGGACTGATGAGCTGACAGACAAAACAGAACTGGGTGTTGGGGTATTGTTTCACTCTAATTATAACTTGAAAGCAGCTTCAGGTATCAAATATATATCCACATAAAATAAAAAAAGTTGTATACCCACAGACTAAGAGCAAAGAACAGCAAGAGTTGCATCAGACTTGTGTGTATTGGAGCCCTTAATCAAAAGAAAAATCTTTCTGAATTCTGCTTTTATTCAAATGATCCAGTGCCATTGTTTAGAATTTTTCAAAGGAGGCAGAAGAAGAATACCTTTGATCTAATGCGACGCCCATCCTTCAGCACTGCAGAGTTGTTTACTTAATTAGATTAGGTGGATGCGATAGCTAGTACATCAGCATGAGGGCAGGGAACTGACTCACACTCTGCTGATTTAGTATTGCAGAAGAATATTGACTTTAAATCCCCAATATGTGAATATCTGAGTGACTTAATCTGAAACTCAGAAGCTGGCCTGAGGGGCAGGAGAAGCAAAACAGTGTCATAATCTGTAAACCTGTCATTCTTGATCTCCTTTCTCTCTGAAACTTCACAGCTCTAGGTTTCTCTCAGCCTCTTGATGCTCCTTTTTTAAAGTTTTATACTAACTGTCTAGGCCCTCGCTTTCAAATTTAAAGAGATTTACTTATGAGTTGTTGTCTGCTGGTCGGTCTTTATTTCTGTTTGAATTAAGGGGGGGCATACGTGGCTCATCTCTCTCTCTGCCTGTCAGTCAGGCAGACGGCCAGCGTCCCTGAACCATGCGTTGAGGGTGGGAGGGAGGAGGGGCAAAGTCGCCCAAGGCATGCTGCTGCACACCAAGATGGGGAACAAGGCAAACATGACAGCCTGATGACACTTGCTTTTGTATATCATATCATTTTACCAATCATCTGAATTTCATTTATCTCAGACTATTCTACTTCAACGCAGAGTGTCAGGCCCGTTGGCCCAGTTAGGTTGGAAGTGAAGTTGGCTGTATGAAAAAAGTGAGCTGATGAAACCCTCCCGTCCACAGCCTACCGACAACCCCGGCGCTCCAAATCAAAGTGGAAAGGCGGCCTTATTACAGTACGTTTCAGGCAGCAAATGGAGAAACAAATGTGACTTGATATCCCAGGATGGCCTTTGTTGTTGTTATTACCGCTGTTGCTGTTGTCAATAATGGTGATGATAATGCCTGGTGCTTTTGTTTCTGTGCTCGCTTTTGTTGTCTTTTTGTTGTTTTTACCCTAACAGAGTTTGTTGGCAGAAGAAGCCACTGCAGCAGGGAAGAAACATATTTCTCACAGTAAGGCTGCTGTGATCCTATAGGTCGAGTTTTAGATGTAACAAGAAAACTGAAAGCTGATTTTCTTTAAGAAACTGTGGATTGAGTGTGGATCTGCTTCTAAAGCTGAACACTTTGTCTGAATGTGTATCAAATAGGAACCCGATGGATCTATTTGTTTTAAATTATGGATGATTTTCTAAACTAATGACCTCTTTCATTAGATTTCCTGGAATATTTACCATCAGTATGTAGTGGATGCATCATTAAATAAGTGACAGTTTGTAGTTCAGACTGATAAATCTCAAACTGTTCTTACACTGTTTCCTATCTTGCCAATATGTTGGTGTATTGAAAAAGGCATTGTGCAGGTTTAAACATGAGGAATTAAGGGGAACTTTGTTGAACATAATTCTCTTTTCCATTTTTTTTTAATTGAGTTTTAGGATCAAGAGGGTGGATTTCACAGTATTCAGCTTAATCAGGACGGGGTAATATTTCTGTCTTGACATCACCATCTTGTATTCTCCCCTCATATTTTTAAGGATCATCTCACCATATGAGGATGACATTTAAATGTATATATTCTCGTTAAAAAGTCTATGGACTGTTTTGATTCAGTCGAGCTTAAGAATAATCAAAAATATTAGCCTCATCTAAACCTTCATCTTGCATGTTGGACCCAATCCCAACCAAATTATTTAAGGCAGTGTTCCCTTTGGTTCCTGGCCCCATTTTAGATATGATGATTCTACTCTTAGTAAATGGATACGGACTATGGGAATTTAAGGTTGCTGTAATTAAACCTTGACTTAAGAAACTTTACCTCGATCAAGATGACTTAGTTAACTACAAACCTATATCTAATCTTCCTTTCTTATCTAAAATCCTTGAGAAAATATTTGCTAATCAAGTCTGTGTAACCTTGCGCTACAAGCTAGATTCTTGCGAGATTTGGATTTTTACAAACCCACGAAAATCCATCTTGCACTGCTCAAACTAAACCATCTGACTTGACTCCAGTGGTGGTGTGGACCAATCGTTGGTTAGCATTTTATTTTGGGGCAGGCGTAGGTGTTCAGGTATGACGACAGTAGCAAGTGCCCAGGCAAGGGAAAACAAACATGTCCGCGCTGGTGGACGTACGCGTAGAAGCGGCTATTAAATCTGTTTTAGGAGAACTAGAGACAATTTCTTCTTTGAAAAATGCAATAGGTGTTTTTCAAAACACCCTTTATGCGCATATTCTCTATGCAAAACTGGCAGAAATCACTCGATGACATGGCGTAAGTGAAGCTTGGGCGATATATATATTTTTTTTTTGCTTGGGCGATTTGTTGTTTCCCTGGCGCATATGGTATACGTTATATGAGTCGTTACTGTGATTTGCTAATGACAAGCCAAGGTAGGCAGACACTTGCTGGCACGTTCTCCAATCAGTTCAAAATATTATTCAAGATGGCCCTCCCTTTTTCAGACGCTTTCTGCAGGAGCAGTTCCAGATCGATGTGTAGACATGGGGTGGGGCTACACATAAATCTGGCTTTTGCCAGGTTAAAATCTGAGGGCATCTAAACAGTAATGACCTGTTTAAAGAGTTTCAGTCGGGTTTGGAGCTCATCATAGCACTGAAACAGCACTGGTGAAGGAAGTATGAGGAATTTGCTGTGGTTGGAGTCTGCAAGAAAGGGGCACAACCTCAAGTTAATGACTATGCAATCTGCTGTGATTCCTTAAACAGAAAACTTTAAAACTGATTGGAATGTTTTTATGATTGTATTGAAATGACTTTTCTTGTAAAGTGCCTTGACATGACATCTGTTGTGAATCAATTCAGTTTATTTTATACAAATAAACTGAATTCAATTGAAATGAAATAGACCATTTAGGGCCCATAGATATCTTGGTGAAAATTTGTATATATTTAGTCTAAAAGCGAACATTTCATAGGGGTGTTTTCTGAGGATTTTTAGAAGTCTAAATGTAGCCCTCTTTTATTTGAGATTGACAAACTTGAGAAAAAGAGCAGAATGACCAGAGTCACACCTCTTATACACCAAAACACAGTTGCTCTCTGATGAGCTGCACACCCACTTTCATATACACAAGTAACATATAAGTTCTGGACTTGTTATATGCACCAAAAAGTGCCTTTTTGTTTTTACAAATACAAGTTAAACTCCTAAGGTCTCCTAAGTTTCTTACGTCATTTTCTGTCAGTGCAATATCATCTCTGTGTTATGAAGGAAATCTGTCTCAGAGGTGCTGCCACTGTGTAGTTCTGGTTGGAAGTTTTGGCTTGTGTTGTATGCCTATAACTGACATTTTACTTTGACTCTGGAGTTTTTTGAGAAAGTGCCTTCTTTTCATAGCACAGTCTGCTCAGCTTAAATGTTCAGGTAGAAATTTGTGTTATTTTCATCTGGCCATAAACATGTAAAAATATCAATGTATTGCAATATATTTATAACTTTTAATCAATTTTTAGCGTTACAATAAAAAACTACAGTGCCAGTTGTGTAAATTGATATTACTGCAATATGACAACTGAGAAAATCAGAATCAAAGGAGTTGTCTATTAGTTTCGGTTTTTACTTTGAGATTTTTTTTTATTCATGGAGTGGTTTTGGGAACATTACAAATGTTTTATTCTAAGTTCAGGCTTAGACCAGTTTTAGACTAGGCAGCTTTAGTTTCACTTTTACTTCAAGCATCAAAGAACCTGAGGTAAGTGATGTTTTTACAGTTGTATCAATTTTGACACATGAAAGCTGCAGGCCTTGTGTGGTGTCCAAAATTTCTATGGCTCTATGCATATTCAAATATATCAAATTGTGTCAAGTGTGTAGTAAGGTGATGCTGGCAAGTTATCATTCAAATACAGGAACATTTTCCATGAGCAAAGGTGGTTTTCTGGGGACAGTTTTTATTCTTAAGTGTAGAAATTTACCTCAGAAAATGGCCCATGCAGGCAGATAGTACATTTTCAATTACCAGGAACATTTTGAATTCAAGTCATATCATTTTTAAATAATTTAAAGCTCATATATATATATATATATATATATATATATATATATATATATATATATATATATATATATATATATATATATATATATATATATATATATATATATACATACAAAGAATGCTTTCAAAAATGTAAGTGTTAATTTATTTTCATTAATCAACAAAAAGCAGTGAATGAACAAATAAATATTTGGTGTGACCACCCTTTGCCTTCAAAACAGCATTAATTCTTCTAGGTACACTTGCACACAGTTTTGGAAGGAACTCGGCTAGTAGGTTGTTCCAAACAGAAGATAATTAACCACGAATCTTTGGATGTAGGCTTCTTCACATTCCTTTGTTTCTTCGTCTAATCCAGTGTTTCTCAAACTATGGGGCGAGCCCCACTAGTGGGGCGCAGAGGTATTGCAGCTGGGGCGTGACATCAATGGGATTTAAATAGTTTTCCCCCTTAGATTCTGTCGTTGTGAATGTTTCACTGGACTGTAAATTAAAACAACCAGCTTCCCCCTCTCACAAAATTAAACACACTCAAATAAATTAGCAATTGTGATCATCATTGTCAACAGAACCGGAACCTGGAACATCGGGCTGGGAGTTTGATGTTGGAATATATCGCAGCAGAACAAAACAAGCTGAAGTAGCTGCATTAACAGAGATTCCATCTACAAAATGTACAAATATCTAAAAAGATCAGGGAACGTTTCAGTGTAAGAGAAGTCACACGGTCAACCACAGAGGAAATACAGGGATGAGTATCTTGCTCTTTATTTATTTTATTTTTTATTTTGTACTTTTGAAAGCTTTGTAAATTTGATAAAACTACAACTTTTATTTTCTCCAACTGTGAGCTGAAGTTCTACATGTAGCAACTACTGACACCATATATTTCTGAGCTGGTTTTATAACAGTGCGCAACCCCTTTTTCCAACTAATTTATACCCTTAAAAACTTGTAGACTAACTCGGCTATTTAAATAAATAAAACACTTTAAAAATCAGGCATGGTCACCATTCTGTTGGGGCAATAAAAGCATGGGGGGCTTGTGTATGCTCTTTTGTCCAAAGTGGGGAATGATAAAAAAAGTTTGAGAAACACTGTTCTAATCCCAGACGCACTTGATGATGTTGAGATCAGGGCTCTGTGGGGGCCATACCATCACTTCCAGGACTTCTTGTTCTTCTTTACGATAAAGATAGTTCTTAATGACTTTGGCTGTATGTTCGTGGTCGCTGCTCCAGAATACAGTTTGGAGCCAATCATACGCCTCCCTGATGGTATTGCATGATGAATAAGTATCTGCCTCTATTTCTCAGCATTGAGAACACCATTAATCCTCACCAAATCTCCAACTCCATTTGCAGAAATGCAGCCCCAAATGATCAAGGAGCCTCCACCATGCTTCACTGTTGCCTGCATACACTCAGTATTGTACTGCTCTCCAGCCCCTTGACAAACAAACTGCCTTCTGCTTCAGCCAATTATTTCAAATATTTTGACTCATCAGTCTAGAAGACCTGCTACCATTGTTCTGCACCCAAGTTCCTATGTTTTCATGCATTCCTGAGCCGCTTGGTTTTGTTTCCACATCTGAGGTATGGCTTTTTGGCTGTAGCTCTTCTTGAAGACCACTTCTGGCCAAACTTCTCCAGACAGTAGATGAGTGTACCTGGGTCCCACTGGTTTCTGCTAGTTATGAGCTGATGGCAGTGCTGATCATTTTCCGACTTCAAAGGGTAATAAGCTTGATGTGTTTTTTATCTGCTGCACTAAGTCTACGATCTTCAACATACCCCGTTTCTTTGTGCTTCTTCAAAAGAGCTTGAACAGCACATATAGAAACCCCAGTCTCCTTTGAAATGTTTGTCTGAGAGAGACCTTGCTGATGGAGCGTAACTACCTATTTTTCATACATTATTTTTCATAACTCAATAACCTTTAAAAAGGTATTCCTGGGCATACTTGACTCTTTGAGTATCTAGTTATCCAGAAAAAGGACCTCAACAAAACTTTCTTTTTAACTTTGTATAAACCCCCAAAACTTAACTAATGATTTCAACAACCTTCTTTCATTATATGTATCAATTATGACCAATTAATGATTGTGGGGGACTTCATCATTCATATCAACAACCCCCAAAATAGACAAGCAAAAACATTAGGGGTGATACTCTTCAAAACTTCGGCCTGACCCAGCATGTCAAACAACCAACACACAATCGAGGACACACTCTGAACTTAATTATCACCAAAGGTTTAAATATCTCCAACATCGCTGTAATTGATATTGATTATCTGATCATTCCCGTGTTTTCTTTGAAAGCACCACCTCTGCTAAACTATCTAGCCACAGTGACAACATTATTAAAAAAAGTTTTCTCAGGGACAGTTCAGTTGAAACCTTTAAACAAATTTACTCTCCCACCTCACCTCCATCCCCTTCATCCTCCAACACAAACTCAGTAAACAAGTTGGTAGATCATGCACTCTATAAAATTTCAGACATCATTAATACCATTGCTCTAACTAAAGTTAACTTTCCAGTCTCAGGTTGAAAGAAATGTGTCGAGCCGAGAGAAAATGGCGGAAAACTCGACTCGACAGGTTCACTCTGAGTCTGAGATCTACAATGACAGACTGAACAGATATCACTAAACTTTGAAAGACGCAAGAGAATCGTTCTTTTCTGAAATCATTAACAGAAAACTTTATAATGCGCAGACTTTATTTGCAATAATGGAGACAGTATCCTCCTGTGACAGTAGCCCCATATTAAATTCCACCAGGGCAATGAATTTTGCAGTTTTTTTCACTGAAAAGATCCTGACAATTTGAGGGTCAATCTGTACATCAGTACTAAACACATTACCAGTGTCATCCACACTCAACACCAATGTAGAAAAAATGTCTGAATTCCAAAAACTTTACCAAACAAACCTTGAAGAAATTATTAAACAATTAAGCTCCTCCTCTTGCTCCCTCAATATGTTACCCACAGTTTTTCTTGAGAAAGTTTTCCCTGTCATTGGGTCTGATCTGACTAAAATAGTTAACTCATCCCTCCTGTCAGGTGTCTTCCCCCAGCCTTTAGAAACAGCAGTTATCAAACCACTACTAAAGAAGAACAACCTGGACAACACATTAATCCAGAACTACAGGCCAATCTCTAATCTTCCATTCATCAGTAAGATGAAAAAGTTGTGTTTCATCATTTACATACATTCCTAAGCATGATCAACCATTTTTATATTTTTCAGCCTGGTTTTGGCACACACCACAGCACAGAGACTGCCCTCGTCAAAGTTTTCAATGACATTCGCATAAATATAGGCTGTGGTAGAACCATAGTGTTGGTAGTTTTGAACCTTGTTGATCATAATATACTATTGAAACACCTGTAGAGCTGGGTTGGAATCTCTGGTGCAGTACTTGGCTGATTTCAGTCTTACATAAAGAACAGGAACTTCTTTGTTTCAATAGAAAATTTTTCATCAGAACACACAGAAATCACACATGAAGTGCCCCAGGGCTCCATCCTAGGGCCCCTCCTGTTTAATATCTACATGCTCCCACTAGCCCAGATTATAACAACTAATAACATTAGTTACTATAACTATGCAGATGACACTCAGCTTTACATTACAATGCCACCAGCTGACTTTGAACCCATCCAAACCCCAAATGAATGCATCGAGCAAATCAATGGATGGATGTGCCATAATTTTCTCCAGCTGAATAAAACAAAACTGAAGTAATTATCTTTGGCCCTGAAGAGGAACAATCAATTGTCAGCAGACAGCTTCAGTTAATACAGCTAGACACTACCGATCAGGCCAGAAATCTAGGTGTAGTAATGGACTCAGACCTGATCCTTTAGGGACACATAAAAGCAATACCAAGGTCAGCCTTCTATCAGCTGACGAATATATCTAGAATTAAAGGACTAATGTTGTAACAGGATCTCACAAAACTCATCCATGCGTTTATCTGTAGTCAGAATAATTACTGCAATAGTGTCCTCACAGGTCTGCCTAAAAAGTCAATCAGGCAGCTGCAGCTCAGGTCACCTGCCACATCCTCACTGGAACCAGGAAAGTAGAGTACATCACCCCAGTTCTAAAGCCCTTACACTGGCTCCCTGTAGCTTAGAGAATAGACTTCAGACTAATTTTACTAGTTCATAAGTCATTGAATGGCTTAAACCAAAGTATGTTGAAGATCTGTTGTCACTATGCCAACCCCCCAGACCACTCATATCTTCCAACTCTACTCTACTAATAATCCCTAGAATTAGAACCAAACACGGTGAAGCAGCTTTCAGTTTCTATGCTCCCCCTATCTAGAACAAACTTTCAGACCCCTGCAAAGCTGCTGAAACACTGAGTTCCTTTAAATCAAAGCTAAAAACTCATATGTTTAGAGCTGCCTTTAAGTAAGTGATTAATAATAGCTGGAATGCCATATTTAAATGTGTCATATGTTTTGGGCCTCTAATGTTGTATTTTATGTTTTTACTGTTGTTCTCCCCTAATCATATAAAGCACCTTGAATTGCCTTGTTGTTCAAAGTCTGCAATACAAATAAAGTTGCCTTGCCTACCTTGTGTCTTGTCGATGTGCTCAATCTTGCATTGACATTAAACCATCTTTCACAACCTCACCTTGGTAGTAGAGTTTGGCTGTTCTTCACCCAGTTTTAAGACTCCTACAGTGCTGTTTCTGTTTCAGTTAATGACTGTGTTTCAACCGGGTGTGAGATTGATGATCACGAGCACCTGTTTGGTATAATTGCTTGATCATACACCTGACTATAATCCTACAAAATCCCTAACTGTGTGCAAGTGTACCTATAAGAATTTATGCTGGTTTGAAGGCAAAAGGTAGTAACACCAAATATTGATTTGATTTAGATTTTTCTTTTGTTTTCTCACTTTGCATTTTGTAAATTGATAAAAATAAACAATCATTCATATTTCTGAAAGCATTCTTTGTTTAAAGCATTTTTCACACCTGCTTAAAGCTTTTGCTCAGTACTGTATATATATATATATATATATATATATATATATATATATGTGTGTGTGAAAGTTAAAATTTAAGGAAAAAGACAACACTTGCTTCAAATGAAAAAGCCCATTTATTAACAGCGAGTGCAAATGTACAGTACAAAAAGAGGTTCCCATCATTGTAAGTGCAAAATGGTCTAGCATATAAAACAACACTAAAATCTGGTCTAGAGACAAACTGAAGCTGATGAGCAAAACCAATCCCTGGTTTCGACCCAATGTATTAATGTAGGCAACAGCAAGTCCAGTTGTGTTTTAAATGTGTCTCAGGGTTTTCAGTTATTTATACACTTTTGTTCAAATTTAATGTGATATTGCCACATTTAATAGTTTCGATATTATTATAACTGCATTCATAGTTTGGTGTCTTGGCATAAATAATGTGATCCAAAGCACATATTTTGTTGAATGTAGTTTTATTCATTCTTCTTTTCTTGTAAAATGGTACATAGAAACTTTTTTTTAGCTGACCTATAAACCTATGGGGTTGCAGAAGCGGATGGGTTTGGACACAGATTTTGGGGGAGCGAGCGGGATTGACAGCGAGAGCTGGTGGTGATGGTCACTGATGGTTGCTGAAAGTGACAGTTTTCAATACCTTGGCCAATCACTCCCTCTTTCACTTTGATACCTGGTTCATACCCACTTTTTCTCTCCACAGACGTATATGTTTGACTGTCTTTAAGAATCTTACGCTGTTGTTTCATTTGAGGTAAATTGTTGTAGTTACAGTCTTATAAGGAATGCACTTACGCTTTAGAGTTTTCTTCTATGGGGAGCCTAAGTCTCCTCCCCTTCCTGTTGGCCCATGGGTCCTCTGGGCGAAAAAAAATGAATAGAAGTCAATGGAGCGATAAAAGTTATTTTCTGGTCCGCTTTGTCATATGTCCTAAACCACACATATGATGTACCTCAATTTAAATGACAACTAATGATGTACGTTTCAACTGTGTTTGTCGAGTGATTTGAGATTCATTTGATTGTAAAAATTTTCAATTAAAATCAGAAGTCGCATATATGATGTCATTCGCTAACGCTAGTTAGCACTAGCTAGCACTTAAAATACTCACATAGCCCTTTTCCATTGCAAAGAATCAAGAGGCTGTTCGGAGCTGGAGCTGGTGCTGGAGCCAGAGCTTTCACAAAACCTCCTTCGTTTTCCATAACAAGGAGCCAACTTGGAGCCACCGTGAACTACGGCGTTGCGTCATCGAAGCGTCACTTCAGAAATCACGCGGGAAGCCGCTCCCCGGAAATAAAGCAGACGCAGAAGAAGAAAAACCATAACAACAAAGATGGATGACCTCGTCAGAGTGCAGATGCTAATCGTCGCTTTACAAGCATTTGTTGCGATACAGCGGCAAAAGGCATCGCTGTTGCAGTTGCTGTCGACAAGGCAACATCGTAGTAGGCAACACAGTCTTGATGCTATCCATGTTTTCAACAACAACAAAAAAAAAACATTCCCAGCAGTCTGGATCTAAATATGGCGGTCCTCTATTGTGTAGGCTGTAAATTCCTCCCCCTTCCCTCATGACATAGTGAGTGCTTGGATAGCTCCGCTTTGGCCCCCCACAAGAGTGGTAGCAGAGTAGCACCCGTTTCTGGCTCTCGGAGCTGGTGCTCGCGGGAATCGAAAACGAAAACACCAGAACTTAGTCAGCACGGGAGCCACGGGAGCTCCAGCTCCGCCTCAGTGGAAAAGGGCTAACAGAGACCTTGTGGAGCTGCATGCTGGCTCTCACTTAACACAGAACTCTCAAGCTTCACACAATGAGTGTGAGACACACTTATTTTCGTGTCTTCACACGCCACATAATGAATTCCTCACGCTGAAAATTAACAAAGCCCCTACAGAATGGGCTATGAGTGATCCGTTCACTGCACTGTCTGTTCAGATCTCAGACTAAGCCCTGCCTTCTGAGGAGCTGTTTCGGCCTTCATTGACTATCTGGTGGGCAATCAGTGTGCTGGGATTACAAGATCCATCCGCCTCCCCTTTTCCTTACTGCAACGTGCGATACAGCGCGAAGAACAACGAAAAGATCATAAACACTAAGGACATCTGAAGGTTGGAATTAAAATAAATGATCAGATAATATCTATGTTTTCCATTATCGTATACTGATCGGTTATTGATAGGGAACAACTTTGTGGCATCACACCAATTTGCATTCTGCTGAAAGTCCTCGATCAGTAGCCACAGGTTGCAGTGTGTAGCAAAATTAAGCGCTGAAATTTACGGTGTTTCTTCCCCTTATTCCTCTCGTATTTATCATTATGTACAGCAGTAAATACTGTGAGCAGGCCAGAATGTACAACGATGAACACTTGTGAGTTTGAGGTAAAACGTTTACTAGTTTCTACAACTGGGACCAATGCCGTGGTTACAACAAAATCTGTGACCATCAGAGTCTATGACCGCAGGGAGCGCAAAATTCTGCAATGCAGTGTGGCGTCTGAGACTAGTATTCATTAACAAATATCTATTCTTTATAAAATTAGCATTAAAATTAATACTATTATTAGTCCAAATGTATATTTTTACAGAGACCTTACTCAGAGATGCGAAGTTTGTTGATGTCCAGCACAAGACAGTATAGAGGTGAAAATCTTTTTCTTAATTTGAGGAAAAGGTAGACTTTAACTACTTTTTCCACCTAGTCCATGTTTATAAGTTTATTTTGTTTTTTCTTTTAGAGTTCCTGAACTTCTTCCATTTCATGGATCCAAACAGAATGACCATGTTGGCGAGGAGTTGCTGGAGGACCAACTCATGGACATCCCCTTGCTTCAGGAACCAACCACTTTTGACCTAGAAGCTTTCTGGGGAAACTTTTTCATCAAAGAAGAACCGAGTAGGATACATGTTTGACACACACACACACACACACCCACACACACACACACACACGCACGCACGTCTTACTTGTGTTGACATTGTATTGACTTCCATTGATTTTCCAAGCCTAACCCAGACACTTTCCCTAAACCTAACCATTACTGATACATGCCTAACCCCAACCTTAACCTAAACCTAATTCACACCATACCTCTAAACCTAACTAGTAGAGTTTAATAGCTAGTTAAACATTGTGGGGACCAGGCAAAATGTCCTCACAACTACAAAAGTCCACACAAGGGTGGTAGGCTGTCAAAGGTTGGTCCTCATAAGTACAGCTATACATGTACACACACACACACACACACACACACACACATACACATACACACACACTGACACCATCAACTTGAGAGCTATAACATATTTAGGAGAGTAATTACACCTTCTTGGTTCATTGTTTTTAAAGGTTTGCTGAGGTAGCAAAGCTAGTTTTTGTTGTTCCACACTCAAATGTGGATACCAGGGGATTCATGTGCATTGACAAGCGATGCCCTCTAACGTTAAGGCAGAGAAAAGCTTCACTGCCTTCTGAGTGGGAAGTCACACCCCGTTACTATTGTGAAGTACTGTGCGCATGTGTCGGCGTCTTTTCAGAGAGACTTGCCAACTTCGGCTCCCTAAAAAACACGGTTTTAACTGGCTTTAAAACATTCTTTATGACTAGTTTAACCGATTTTAACACCACTGTCTTTTAGCAACTTGTTTTTACCGGGGGCGTTTTTAATTCGAACACTGACTACTTTTTATTTCGTCATGCTTTCACTCACCTGCACCCCCGGATGTGATGGCTGTTTTAAATTAACTCAAAAAATTCTGGAGCTGGAGAAGAGGATCTCCACGCTCCATCAAATCCAGGACCACGAGCGCGACGTGGACATCATTTTCGGCCGGACTTTCGCCGCCGCCAACAGTGCTCAGCTGGCGGACACAATTCCCTGCCAGCCCAGTGAAGCTGCGAAGGGGGAATCCATTGCTGGGCTCGGACTGCTGAACGCCGGAGGAGCAACAACAACTGCAGAGGAGGACCGCTGGTTCCATCTGGGGGCTAAGCCAAAAGCCCCCATCAGCTCAACACCAGTGCTTCAGGGTGTCTGGTCCATGGTCTGGTCCATGGTCGGGCCCCGCCGCGATGGAGGGGCCCGGAGCAGCCGCCACCGCTCTCCTTCACCCGGCCTACCATTATCAAACCGCTTTGGTGCCCTGGAGCTCGACTTTCCTCCTCTGACTGTCCCTCCGGCCGCCCTGAAACACCGCAGCTCCGCAGGACTGCTGCCCATCCCCTCCCAGCAGCCGGACTCCGGCAGCCCTCCACGTCGCACTAAACCCAGGACTCGCCGAGGAGTGCTCCACTACAACCCGAACCCACGGAACGAGCCCTCGGCGCTGACTACACATCGCTGCAGTCCTGGGGAAGCTAATCCATCCAATATCCAGCAGGTCCTGGACGGTGAAAGATCCTCTCCCAGCATCAACTTGTAGACCAGCCGCCCACCACGCTCATCATTGGAGACTCTATTATCAGGAATGTAAGGATGAGAGGAGCCGTAACACTGTGTTTACCTGGAGCCACCGTAAAGGACATTACTGAACAGATCCTGGACCATATCCAACATCACCCATCTGTGAGTAGAGTTATTATTCACGCTGGAACCAATGACATTCGTAAACAGCAATCTGAGCTGCTGAAGCTGCATTTTATTCATTTGTTTAATCTTGTAAAATACACACATGTGTCTGTTCTTATTTCTGGCCCCACCTCCACTGTTGGCAGAGGTATTGGTCGTTTTAGCAGGCTTTTATCTTTGAACACTTGGCTTTCCTCTGCCACCGTGATGCACAATATTAGTTTTATAGACAATTTTAAAATTTTCTGGGACAGGAGTCAATTGTTTGGACCAGATGGACTACATCTCAACAGACAGGGTGCCCGCATGCTGGCAATAAGCCTGGCATGCCCTCGCCCCCCCTGTCTACCACACCAGCCCCAGCTGCTCCTGCCTTCTCTGCCCCTTCCGCCACATCCTGATGTGCAGCTGGTCCCTGCTCCTATGAACTCAGTTCTGATTTTAACATTAACTCACATATCGGACTTGGACCTTGTTTTACATCATTCATACCTGTTATTATCACCAGAGAGCGGAAAAATAATATAAAACATAGCAAATGCAACCCTAATAATCTCAAACAGTTACCAAAAGTCCCAGCTCCAGTAAACCATACAGTCACTTGATCTCCAATTACCATTAATATGGCACTTCTAAATGTTCACTCTCTGCTGAATAAAACTTTTATAATAAATGACCTAATTTTAGATCATAATATTAATTGTTTATTTTTAACGAAAACATGGCTGAGTGCAGATGCCCCCGTTGTTCTTACAGAGGCGTCCCCACCAAATTTTAACTTCACTTATTCCACGAGGAGTTGCAAAAGGGGAGGCGGAACTGCTTTTATTAGTTCATCAACGCTTTCTGCCAAACCTGTTTTATTTGATAATTTTAGCACTTTTGAATATACTGCGTCTGTTTTTAGCACTCCTCAGATTTTATGTGTCACAGTTTATAGGCCTCCTAAAAAGAGTGCACTTTTTATTCAAGAATTTTCAGAGTTTTTATCAATTTTGCACAACTCATTTGAACAAATAATTTTAGCTGGTGATTTTAATCTACATATAGATAGCATCTTAGATCCTTTATCAACAGAAATTTTAAATGTTTTGAACTATATGGATTTTAGTCAACATGTCACGCAGCCAACTCACAACAGAGGACACACCCTGGACTTGGTCATCACGTATGGCCTGTCCACCAGTGTGTCCTCTGTTGTTGACTTGGCTGTCTCTGACCATTACTGTGTGTTTTTTAATATCACCAGTTTAATCCAGAAGGAGACCTCTGTGAGAACTGTCAGGAAGCTCCATCTAACCCCTGAAGGGGCTGCAGGTTTTCTGGAAATTTTTGAAAAGAATCCTCCTATTGTTTTACCTGCCCCCTGTGATTTTATTGTTAATAATTTTAGCAGAAGGCTTCAATCCGCTCTTGACCTGTTGGCTCCAGTTAAAGTTATAAACACACACTTAAAACCAACAACACCATGGAGAAACGGAGACCTTAAGAGATTAAAAAGGAGCTGCAGGGTAGCAGAGAGAAAATGGAGGAAAAATTAAATCACAATAAATCATCAAATGTACATCGAACGTCTCAAATCATATAACAATGCAGTAAGAAATTCCAGAAATGCATACTTTTCCAGAATCATCTCACAACATAAAAATAATCCCAAAATTCTGTTTTCCACTATAGACAACATTTTTAACTGTACTACTAATGCATATCAGAAAACCCCCTCAAATGCTCTTTGTGAGGAGTTTGCGGACCACTTCAGAGGGACGGTAGACACCATCAGATGTAATATTTCATCTTCTCAATGTAACATGCTTTTAGACAAATCTGATTGTGTGTCTCTACCAGAGGAAACGCTGGACAGTTTTGTCCTGGTAGAAGCTGGGACTCTTGATAAAGTTTTCTCCTCAGTGAGGCCCACCACATGTGTTTTGGACCCGATTCCCACTTCCTTCTTTAAGCAATTTTATGAATCTTTTAGAGATGAGATTTTAAACGTGATGAATCGCTCCCTTCAGACGGGGGTCTTTCCTGCCGCCTTTAAAGGGGCGGTAGTGAGGCCCCTGCTGAAGAAGAGCAATTTAGATTTTAATGATTTAAACAACTTCCGACCGGTATCTAACTTACCATTTTTAAGCAAAGTTTTAGAAAAACTTGTTTTAATTCAACTTAATAATTTTATTAACGCTCATAATGTCCTAGAGAAATTTCAGTCTGGTTTTAGGGTGAACCACAGCACAGAGACGGCTCTTTTAAAGATTTTAAATGATTTTAGATTAAATTATGATGCTCAGAAGGTGACAGTGTTGGTCCTACTGGATCTAAGCTCTGCCTTTGATACAGTGGACCACACTATTCTTTAAACTCGTTTAAAACAGATCGGCCTCTCTGGTGCTGTTCACAAATGGTTTACATCCTATCTCACAGACAGGACTTTTATGGTAAGTTTAGATACCTGCTCCTCTAAGGTCCACAAGATCACATGTGGTGTGCCCCAGGGTTCAATTTTAGGCCCAGTGCTTTTTAACCTCTACATGCTCCCTCTTGGCAGTGTCATCGGAAGACATGGAGTTAATTTTCACAGTTATGCTGATGATACACAGCTGTACATCTCCATGTCTCCCGATGACACACGGCCAATGGATGCACTTTTTAACTGCATTTTAGACATTAAATCCTGGATGGCAGAAAACTTTCTCCAGCTCAAACAGGACAAAACTGAAGTTTTAGTCATCGGTCCTGAGGCTCAGAGAGAGAAACTTTTACCAAAACTGCAATCACTGTCTTTTAATCCTTTTTTACAAGTGAAGAACCTGGGCGTGATTTTTGACTCTGAGCTGACTTTTATTCCTCACATAAATTTTTTTACTATAAAAGGTTTTTATCAACTAAAGAACATCGCCAGAGTCCGCCCCATTCTCTCTCGGGCCAATACGGAGACGCTGATGCATGCTTTTATCACCAGTAGGATTGATTACTGTAATGCCCTGCTTTCTGGTCTTCCCAAAAAGAGTATATCAGGTTTACAACTCCTACAAAATTCAGCAGCACGTGTCCTGACGAAGACCAGGAGGCCGGAACACATTACACCTGTCATAGAATCATTGCATTGGCTCCCCGTATGTTTTAGGATCGATTTTAGAGAACGTTCATGTTTTTAAGAGCAGGCTCAAGACTCACCTTTTTAACATAGCTTTTAACTGATTATTATTTATTAAATCTGTTTAATTGCTCTGCATGTTTTATTTGATTGAATTCTTTTTAGTTTAGCTTTTAGCTGGCTATTTATCAATTATTGTTTATCTGCTTTCCATTTTTATTTGATCATATCTTATAATTTTTTTAATTTTAATATTTTAACTTATTTTAGTTTTCCTTCCAGTGTTTCCTCTGTTGGAGCCCTCTGCCTCTTGGGTGGTGGTCGGCTGTGGCTGCCTTGGTGCTCTCCAGGTGGTGCTTGGGTGGAGGTGGGGGTACCAGCCCTCCCTCCTCTGGGGTCCCTGGGTCAGTGCCTTGGCTGGTGCTGTTGATCTGCTGCTGCCGATGTAGATGGCTCCCATGATGACGTTTCCTGGTTCATCTGTACTCAGCCCGTTCTGCTTTTGTTAATGTGCTGTTGTTTATTGTTGCTTTTATGCAGGGGGGGGGGGGGGGGGGGGGTGATGTTTTTTACTTTTGGGTTTTGAGAAGGGGGGGTTGTGGGTCATTTTTATTCTGTAAAGCACTTTGAGAAGCTTTGTTTTGGTTTGAAAAGCGCTTTATAAATAAAGTTTGATTTGATTTGATTTGAAATGCAGACACAGAAAAAGCTTTCTCAATGGTTGGGCTAAACAAGACTTAAACAAGGAATACCTTGGAACTGGATGGAATGCTGTCTTCAATCATGACAGTAAAAATGGCTGACACTGAGCCACAGTGCTTCAAATGGGAGCCTCCTGTTTGTCATCAAGGCATCAAAGTGTTTCAAATACATTCAACACTAAACTAACTGAAATTCACACACTCCACTGAAATACACTCAAAAACGGAGCACTGTTTAAAGGGGCCATTTGGAACCAACAAAAGTGTATTTTTCTTTGACTATTTGAATTAAAAACAAAAATATGTTTTGCATTTGGCAAAATCTGTATTTTATTAGATTTAACAATCAACAGTTCTATTGGTTGTTTGTAGCGGGGATGATGTAACATTCAAATTTTTTCTTAATACTGAAAAGAACTGGAAGAACAGAATGAGGTTGAGGGGCCGCGGCGGCCAAAACATAGGTAATCTGTGGTTCTGCCGGCTAATCTCGCGGCCATTGTTCTCCTTCTTATTCATCAGTTGTAGTCCACTAAGTGTTTTTACACAAAACCTAAAGTAACTTTTGCCGCCGGTCAAGAATTTGTGTTTTCTCTGCATCAAAATGTGTCTTTAAAATTCACGGACATCATATGTTCAACCCATGGCCCATTTCAAATGGGATCAGAAAATAACTTTTATCGCTTTATTGACTCTCATTCATATTTTTGGGCAGTAGAGGACCCATGGACCGGAAGTAGAAGGCCTCCCCATTGCCAGATGATGAGTACCAGCAGATTTCAGTTGCAGTGGCATCTACTGTTTAAATTAAGAACAACAGTGAATGCCCCAGACATACAAAAGGTACTAAAGGGACGTTTTGTACATCTACATTTTCTTGAGATGTCTGTGGCTTCAGCTGCTGTGTGAGACCTTGGACTTCACAGCTGCAGTGGGTGGAGTCAGTGCTCATCGACGGCCACAGACTTTCGGCATTGTGTCCTCCTTTGTCATAGAAAAGAGATGCAGATACGCGATAATATGAGTTAGTTTTAATTCTCTACATATGCTCTTTAGATTTTATCAAAGACTTCTCAGACTCCCCAAAACCTTTAAAATCATTTCTGTGTCTGTTCGTTTTTCCACGTATTCTCAGAGGTACACACAGAACTGATTTAACCAGTTCAAGCAATGTGCGCGCTCTGGACGTCTTTAAGTGCAAACACAAATGCACCTTATATTGTTGTGTCGATGCACTTAGGAGAAGCACAGATTAGCAATTAGGCCCTCTTCCACTCTTTGCTGGCACTGCTGTCAGTTTTCCGTAGAGACGGCAACACTCTGAGACAAACATTTAAAAGCTTTTCATGTGAAAACACTCTGTGAACTCTGTCTGAGGAAAAAGTATAAATAGAGAGATGAATAAATAAATACAATAAAATGTGGGCACTGTTCTCATTTTGCAACTTGGATGCAGCCTTGTCAGAAGGCACTTAAAAGCAAAGGGGGCTGGTCTTTGGGGATTTTGAGATGTTTATTCTAATGGATGCCATAATGAATGCTTACAGAGTCAGGCCTTGGCTTCGATAGGGGGCTCTGTGCCAGCATGGTTTTAAAGGAGAGCAGTCATCGCCGCAGCCCTGGGCACTTGGCACGCCGAGCCCTTCCACAATCTTCACGGCACACACAGAAAAGGCAGCCAGAACCCAGAGATAACCACCCGTAAAATCTCTCATCACATGCCTTTGATTACTTGTCCACTATTTACTGTTTTTAAACCTTGAACTTCAAACAATCCTCGCAGGGCTATGTTTATTGAAGAGGTCCGATTATAAATTGACCTGACATGTTTCTCAGTGAAGACTCTTTGGAGGCACAAAAACAGATTAGTTTTTCATCAACTCTCTTCTTATAATAGCAATTCTTGGAATCCTGTAAAATATTGAACTAAGTTTTGGGATGTGCAGCTTTCTGCAGAAATTATGTGTGTTTTGCAGAAGTGTGTCTATTTTTTAAGCTTAAATAGAGCCTGTACAGTTTGAACAGCGCATGTGTTTCTGAGCGCGCGTGCGTGCGTGCATGCCTGCTGGGGGTGAAGACTGAAGCGCTTTATTAAAATGATGAGAGCAAGTTCAATTTGAATCATGCAGTGCCTGTCAGTGGCTTCTCGAATTGCAGGGCTGATGAAATTGCTCTTGCGGTTATTTAAAAGCAGTTGTAATCCATCTGAAAATGCTGTGATATAATCCATTTAATTTCTTATTCCTCGCAGCAATAACAGTGAGTAACAAAAATCTATCAAAGCAATGTAGCCTGGTGATTTAGTAATTATCTTTATTTTACATTACCGCAATTCAGCCTGGATTAATTGGAGTCTTATCTGAACAGAGCGGCAGGTCACTTACCTCAATGCACCACAATGTGTTTTTATCTTAATCATCAACCTCCACAGACTCAATTGTGGCCCACTGTGCTGGGAAATGATTACTTTGCTATGCATAAAATCAACAGCATGTTCTGACAAGAACATTTAAACCATTGACGTTTTTCTTTTTATCAGAAAATAAGAACAAAAGTTGGTTAAAAAAATTTAGGACAGTTTGAGCATTGTGAGAGAATATTACACGTAAGAAAATCTAATTTGGAAATAAGTGGGGTGGGTTCATGTGGGTGATTCCTTCACAAGGGAAATCACAAAATATCAGGTATTGATCAGCTGTTTAAGTTGAGTTAATGTATGAGTGATGTTCAGTGTATTCCCAAATGGGTATGCTGCCTGTGGGCAGTGCACTGGTAATAAGACCTAAGACAGCCACATAACTCAACCCGTCTACGAGACCACGCTTGTTTTCCTCCACCTGAGCTATCCAACATCTGATATTACAGAAAGAGGAGTTGGAACAATGGAAGGAGAAGAATCAATCTCAAATTGTATGTCAGTGAAACGTAATTATGACAACATCTTCAAACAAATTTCATTCATTTAATTCAGCATGGGTAAATCACAGATTATTAATTATAAGGTGTGACTTCTCTTCTTGCCTTGCTTTCAGGGTGAAAGATCCAGAAATTTACAGAAGAGTCAGTCACTGAGAAAAATTAACATATTTGAATGAGCTGGACTGGTGGGACATGCAACACATCATACCAAGGCAGCTTGTGGTACAAGTTTCACCTCTGATTCTGCAAAAAACACAACCTGGAATGGTGAGGAATTAAAAATTAGGAACATTTGCCAAATAACATGGTTCTTAGGGTGAACTGTGGGGTGATTTATTTATAAATGTCCCAGTTTCAAAATAAATATTTAGTTTGTAAACCAAATATTTAGTTTGCTTACTAAGTATTAGCTTGCTAAACTGCTGGCAAAATCTTCTAACAAAATATTTAACTCAGAGATAAATATTTAGCTAATATGCAAATTTACTTGCTGATAAGAATAAGTGAACTGTCAAAATAAAAGCTGGGTTTGCGAACCTATATACAGCATATACTCCTGCTGCTGGTGCAGTCACTGTAGCTGTAAATTCATTGGTAAATGTCTGTATTGCAAATAAAACAGCTCATCCTACATTTTAAGCAAAAAAGTTGGATATGCCGGTAGGAAAATAAACAAGGATAAAGAAGTGACATAAACAACATTCAGTCTTGCCAGCAGTTTATACATAGGTTTGCAAGACCCTGCTTTTATTTTGATAGTCCACTTCAGCTTCTTAGAAGTGGACTAGTTTATAAACAAAATATTTTGTTTAAAGTTAAATATTGAATTTGTAAGTCTGATTTAAATATTTAGTTTGTTACCTAAATATCTTGCTAACTAAATATTTAGTTTATGGCTAAATCAAGCCTTTACTCAAATCACAAGATTTTTTTCTTTAAAATACCAATGGCAAAGTATACACGTTTTTACTAACGTTTCTGCTATCTTAGTGTTGTTATAGTACTGAAAGTGAAGTTGTTTTAGAAAATTAAAATGAAAGAAATATTTTAGTTAATTAAAAGGATTTCAGCTCATAACAGCTTATTCATTTAAATGTCAGTAATTCCATGACTTACTATGCTTATCAAAATTAAAGAAATATCGAAATGTTCATTAAAGTTTTCAAGTGTCAAGGTCAGTCAACATTTTTTTGTTCACAAAACTGTAACAGAATAAAAATAAATAAATAAGCAGAAAGCAGATTAGATATTGTGGTTCTCTAGGTTCCTACTTTAGTGGTTTCTCATAGCTTACTGTACATTCTTCTTTCAAATCATGCTGATACAAGGACTGCTGCAAGTGCGCTGTAAGCATCCAACCATAATTTATTGCACAGACCTGCATTGTAAAACTGGCACCGACATTGAATTTGGGTTAACCCATATTTATATGTCTCTGTATATTTTAAAATAGTTTTTTTCTCCAGTATGATCAGTTTAAAAAAATGTGCTACCCAGACTAAATGTTCTCCATACATAGAATAGATGTATTGATCAAGCTGCTGCTTAGACATGCAGTGCTATGACAAAGTATTTGCCCATTACCGATTTTTTGTTGTTGTTGTAACATTTAAACGTTTTAGATTGAAGAATTTTTAATATCAGAAAGATTGTTTTTATGACAATATTTTTTTTCAAAGGAATGTATTCCAACATAGTCCTATGTGCAAAACCAAACGTCCTGCCTCTAATAATGCTGCCACAATTTTGCCACAGCTGTATAATCAAAACATTGGCTCAAAGTTCTCAAAATGCAACGCATCATGTACTGATCTAAAGAAATTCAGGAACAAATTAAAAGCAAAGCCATAGCCATCTGTCAGTCAAAATAGGGTCACAAAGCTATGTCTAAGGCTTTAGGCCTCCATTAAAACTCAATGAGAGCCATTATCCACAAATGGAGAAAACATGGAACAGTGGTGAACCTTCCCTGGAGTTGCCTGGCTTATCAAAATTCTTCCGAAGGTGCGTCGACAGCTCATTCAGGAGGTCACAAACAATGTAGAAAAAACATCTAAAGCGCTGCAGGCCTCACTTGACTCAGTTAAGTTCAGTTCAACAATAAGAAAGAGACTAGGCAAAAATGGTATTTGTAGGAGGGTTCCAACACTATCTTATGTGTTTCAAAAGAGTACATAGGCCCATATCATATTTGCCAGAAAACATCTTGATGTTCCCCAAGACTACTGGGAAAATATTTAGCCCAACAGTCAAACTACATCTGACTTAAAACTAACAGCATTTCAGAAAAAAGGTATGGGATGACAACAGTCAAACATGGTGGTGGTATTGTGGTCAACCATGAATTCTGCTCTCCATGTTTGGCAAAGTGTGTGTGACCCTATGCCCGTTTTCCACTCGTTATCTAGGCCAAGCCGACCCATTTTTCAGACGTACTCTGGCTCAGTTAGAAGCAGGCCGAGCCGACCCAACATGCCCATCCATGGACTGATTGGTCCAGTAAAGTGATGTCACTCCTACTCCTACCTACATAGTGGTAGCCACTGATTGGCCTGGTGTTGTGAGTGTGAAGTGACATCTCAGAATGGCGATGCATGGCTTCCAGCGGAGTTCTAAACATTGCCGGGGGAAACTAGAAATATTTATGTGCGAATATCGGGCCGAATATCTTTGCCATTTCCTTTCTCTGAGCTTGAATATCAGTCGCATCCGCAAACTTTATTAGTGTTTAGATAGAAATTGTGCACTCATGGACAAAGATGGTCTGCTGTAGTACCAGGGTAGCCGCAGGGTCTTGATGTTTTGAAAAAGCATTGAATTCAGTAGAGTCAAATTTAAGGCCCTAAAAGCATTACATTTCAAAAAAAATCATTATTGTTTTTAATTATAGTCTTAGATTTGGCATCTTATTTTTAATAAAAAAATTTTTTTATAAATGTATAAATGAAACATTACTGCAAAGTGCAGATTACGCCACTGCACTTATTGCTATGGTTCCCAGCCACCATTTGAGACAGCCCCTATCCAGAACTGCACCTGCAGGAGCACGTGCGGTGGGAATGTGTCCTCTCCTCTAATCACTACAACACGTAGTACTCCAGCAGGAACCCAATGGGCAAGTGTTAATATAATCCGCAGTGGCCGCAAAACGCGAAATATGACTAGTTTGGACCTATGCCTGGTAACGATCATGAGGCTTTTTGTCGGATCTGCCACAAACGCTTAAGCTGGGGACAATCATGGGAGTGACTGCATTGGAGACCCACATGCGAAGCAAAAAACATGTTGCTAGCCTAAATTCTAGCCAACTTCATGTGCCAGTCACACAGTATTGTGGGAGACAATCACCAGCAATTTCTCTAGCAACGGCATTTTGTACTGTTGCCACTACCACAGCGACTGCTATGACTAGCCACGGCAATGGCAATGGACTTTTAAGTACAACCACAAACTTGCAGCCAGGGACCTGTGAATTGACACCAACCGTGCGGTCAGAAGTTATTTGGATTTTAAAAACTGTTTCTGATCACCAATCCTACACGTCTAATGAAGATATCAGGGAGATATTCAAAAGCATGTTAACAGATTCTAAAATTGCATCTGCATTCACGTGTGGTATAAACAAGAAGGCCTACATTACCAAACCTGGACTTGCATTATTTATTGCAAAGACTACAGGATTTAAACAATTTTCGATTGAAATGGATTTTAATTTAACCAATAAAAAGAAAAAAATATATTTGTTCTGTTGTAAGTGTAGATATGCATATTTCTGGCCACAAACCCAGCATTACATTTTACTGAATAGGAATTAAAAAGGTATGAAATTTCACTACGTCAAACCTGAAGCTACCCTGGGTACTGATTGCACTAACAGATCATCCAAGAAGTTTAAAAGCCAAGAAGTTTTTGTACTTTTTTACATACACCCAAGTGTTATGTCTGTGTGGTCATTTGTAGCATGTTTGTGTTGTTGTGGTGAGTGGGTTTCCAAGTAACACTTGCAATGTGTAAATTTTAAGTTGTTTTTAATATACGTTTTTTTTTCTTACATATTACATCAATCGCCTAAAACTACAAGAAAATCATAAGGATAAGTACTTAACAATATATGCATATCACCTTTAATGCCACTTCTATCATATCCTTAGGTGCTGTCCATTTTTTGTTTCTGTATTGATTAAATAAACAACAATAAATGAAGGAAGTTTCTGTTTGTCTTTCACACAAAAATATTGTTACCATTTTGAGAAAAAAAAATCCATATTTTTCTAGCCACATAAGAGGTATGATTTGGCTTTGTAGTATTGCAGACGCCAAGGTTTATTTTAATATTGAGATGTTGAAGGAATGGATCAAATTCAAAAATGCAGTTGGCTGATAAATTCTTTGTTTTAATTCTTATTTCTTCCCTTGTTATGTACTATTGAAATAATCATTATAGAGAATAAAACATTAAATTTTTTGAACACAACATTCAATATTGAATTAATTATAAAACTTATGTACAGTGAAATGGCAGGCAGAGTTGTCAACAGTGTATGGCAAAAGATGTAACAGGTGAAAAAAAACTACATCAACAACACATTAGACATAACAATTAGGGCTATATTATTTAATTTTTGATTAATTAATTCTTAGATTCAAAAGCAGCAACACTCCTAACTGGAAGCCTTTCACTGACGGTCAAGGTGGCTTATAAGAAAATTAGCAATATCACTTAAAAACATATAATTTCCCCTAATTGTGAAATTAACTTTCTCTGGTAAAAATATCCCTGGATGTTCATGTGTAATGTGAGGATGCATAACGATGTAACCAGCCAAACCAGGAGACACGGACGTCTGGGAGGCCGAGGTTGCCTCCAATGGTTTCTTCAGCTTTCTCAGAACTATGTCGGACATAGCTGTCTCCAATTATCCAAATGGCTATGGAGAAAAAAACTAGCAGAATGAATGGCAGTTGCACAGGTGTGGCATATCGGTTGAAAGTATACTATGACAGTTCTACATGAAGTGATCGAGACAGGTACTTACACTTTCTGCTTTGTTTGGCTGTTGTGGAGGACAGGCATGCAGCCATTGTGACCTGGTAAACCAAATCTACAAAAATAAACGTAAGTGTGTTACTAAAAGTGTAACTTATCCCTTCCAAGACCTCAAGAAATTATTAGTAAAGTTCATACACTGCAGAATTGACTAGGATCAAAATTAGTCATATTAGCTATTGTGAATCTACAATAGCTGTGGGAACAGTTTGTTTCAGTGGGAGATCCTATGTGGTAGTACAATCAGAAACAATTAGGGTAAATACAAACAAGTGTTAATATAAATATGTGAAGTATCCTAAGTAACTTAGCTTGATCATATATCTCATGCATAGACTAAATAGATCTCATTCAAAAAATATTGAAAACTTGCATTAAGTTATTGATAATTTAATTTAAATAAATTATTTTGATTTAAATATTAACTTACCGATTTAATAATTTATTTACAGCCTGGAAGGCTGAGGGTAGCAGAGTTGCTCTACCGGGGTTAAAGGTAAAGGTACCCACTAGCTTCAGTTAGCTTCAGTTAGCTCCCGGATTAGCTCCTGGCTACATCGGCTCAGAGTGTCAATCACCCTGCCCTCACAGCGTCACTCTCAGCTCCACATCTTTGGCCATTTTTGTATTTTCTGGAAGTGACGAGACACGTGACGCAGCCAAGATGGTGGCGGTGGGAACCGCCCAGTTGGCTTCATTTTTGCTCTGCAGAAACCTATTGGTGATGTCAAGGGGGCTTCGTTCATCTTTATATACACTCTATGTTAGCACCCCACACAGCTACTGCTAACTGACCAGCTAGAACAGCTGGTTTCTCTCCTTTATCGCCATCAATCTTCAACAGAGATCTGAGAATTGTTCGACGTAAGGTTGTGTCTGGGCAGAGGTCAATTAGCTTAGGAAAACAATCTTAAAGTTTATTTTTGTCTATTTCACTATGTCATTGCTGTATTTGTAAGATTTAGTTCTTTAGATCGCTTGGGTATAACCATAGACTGTATATAAAGTATAACAGGCCGGTTTTTAAAGGTCTTTGACCGACTGATAGTCGTTTTTAAATCATGCAACATGAGTTACTCCATCTGACCAGAGTTTTCCTTGTTTTTTTGGTGCTAAACTAAAACACGAGTAGTAGTTGGCATGCTTTTGCCAACTGCCAGCGCTTCATAAACAATAAAGATTGCTACCTATGGTATTCAGAATACAGATCGGCTTTAAAATAGATAGATTAAGCAACGGAAACTAATCGTATAAGATGTTTTTTTAAACCACTTTCTTAGTATGTCAAAATACTAAATTAGATCAATCACTGCGGTGACCGATCCATAAAATAGAATAACTTCTCCAAAGTGTTATTGATTAATTCAGCAAATGGTTTAATGAAACATTACTTCCTCCAAAAAATTTTTCTTTCTTCACTTCTGCTTTGCATTGTGAATTGGTGGTTTGAACACAAACCATAAGGTGCTAATTAGTTTGAAACTAATCACAATTAGATGAAAACTAACTTAACTTTACTTACAAAACTCTTTAATACAAGCCTTGGTCTTTAAGCATAAATATTCCCAGTGAAATGTGACCTCACGATAATTTTTTTGGTTATTGTTTCTACTTTGCATATTTGTCCATTTTACGGTTTTACTTTTGGTAGTTTGTTTTATTATTAATTCTCCCTTTTTCTTAGTAGTTTAGTTGGTGTTACTAGCTTAGTTAGTTTGTTGATTAAAGCATTTTAACCAAAGGTTGAATTGTTTTTGTAATAGAGTCTTGTATTTTGGAAAGTCATTGGTATTATTATTCCACATACATGTGTAATAACCTGCTGTTCCAAGAATGCCAAGAAATTATTCCTTCATCTATTGTTGAATTATATCAGCCTTATCAGGCAGGTAACCATAAACACTAACTGAAACTGAACTATCTGGCTATTAATTAGTCCTGGATCCCTGGTGGTGCCCCAAACTTGGTAATGTTTACATTAAATTATTAATCTTATTAATATTTGCCCAGCCATTTGCCCTAAGCAATTATGCATATAGCTAAAACCTACCTATCTGTGCCACAACACTCTTCAACTTTAAAAATAGGAATACTGTTTTTCAAAAATATTTACCACCCATTAAAATAATTTTTATTTCAGTTGTTGCAAAAGACAACATGTATTCCTTTGGTGTTGATGTCAGCTGTTTGCTGTTTGTTGCCTGATGGGGAAAAAGCAACAACAGAGGGGTTAAGAGTAATTAATTATTTCACATTACATTCAGCTCAGAGAACCAGGCAAATTAGGTGTTTTAACATTGACATTGTTGCTGCTCACACCACCATTTGCTTGTTGTCAAAATGCCCACACATTCCCAAAACATCGGAATTTGTTGTTTTTGTAAACCAGGGGAACTAATAGGGCCCTTCTTTAAATCAGTTGACAGGCAGTGCGCAGTGATGGGGGGAGGGTCAGCCCTGCATTGGTCTGTGCTCCTCACTATAGGAAAAAAAACAGTCACTCTGACACTTTTTCTGTGGGATCTTAAAGGCATACTCTGCAACTTTTACACCATAATATAATGTTTAAAAAAAAAGTTATGGTGGAATTTGATCATCTATTATGTTCATTTTTAGAGTTATCACCACCTTACAGGGGTCCTTGACTTTTTTCTGCACTATAGAACTTTTGAGCGGCGACCCGCCGCTGGAAGTGTTCTGCTTTACGGCAGAGTCATTCAGCCTCGCTGTTTAGAGACTGTAGAGATGGCTGATCCACCAAAGAGACCGAGAAATCCCATATCAGAAGAAGCTAGAAAAAGTGAATGTGATAGAGAGAGACCAAAGACCAGAGTAAATATTGGGCCGGCTTTTCCTCGTTGGAGAGTTCTTTTGGAATGAACATCATGTACTACGGACGCCGAGTTAGCCGTGCTGCTAATGGATAGGTAAGAAATCAATTATTTCACCGGGGTTATAGTGTTTGGTCTGGCATGATGTTATTATACAGTAGTGAGAAAGCTATTTATTCAATGTGTGGAGGGGGATGAACATAGTTTGCACGGCATGCCTTACAGTAGTAATGTGAATTATACAACCGAGTCGATCTCTGTTAGCCATCTAGAGGCTAATGTGATGCTAAGGTGTAAGACTCGGTTCTGTAGATAAAGCTGCAAACTCCGGCGTAGTCGGTGTATTTCAGTATATAAGTCACACTTTTTTCTTTTAGTTTTGTCTAGGTAGTGATTTATTTTTTTGTTGTTTGATTTTTTCCTAAAAACACCTAAAGATGTAGGCTGATTCTAGTGTCGGGAGGCGTTTGCTACGTGGTGCTTAGACGTTCTCTGTATCTAATCTCACTGTTTTTCCAATTACCCCGACCTCCCCCACAAACTGAATACCCAGCTGTGAGGTCTTTACTCTAAATTATCCTGATTGTTACAGTTGAATTGCGAATTGAAACGGCGCTTGTTTGTTGTTTGGGCAAGCGATTTGGAAAGCAGCCACTGAAACATGCCTCTCATGAGCGACAGAGAGATTTGATTTTACGACAGTGATGTTGCGCGGCAAGCCTGAAGAGGACGACAGAAAGCAAATATCGTGAAAGTTGCGGAGTATGGCTTTAAAATAATAAGGCTGTTAACCTCTACAAAAGATATGACTTTTTGCTTTAGACCATAACATTTTAAAATTTCGACATACGTAAATACTAAGGGTGTAATAGTACACATATTTGTACCAAAAACATCTAGTACATCTCTTTCACTTCAGTATACACATGTACAAAACAAATACACTGGTGTTTTATAACTGAACACATGCAGAATATTTATGAGTGGAACTAAGTACTCAATGCAACATTTTTTAGTGCAACCTTTAAAAGAGACATCAAAACAGTACAGATAGGATGCCGAGCTATCACTGAATTCCTCTGTTTAGGGAACATTAAGGGTTCTTATGCAACTACAGTAAAGAAAAAAAAGTGCACTGAACCAAAACTTCATTTCAGAGTATGGATTTTTCAACAGCAATAAGCTATGTAGCGTGCTCTACACTTAAATGAATTGCTCACCTGAAACAAAGTCATATTCAACGTAAATATCAGCTGAAGCCCAAATCCCGCTGTCAATCCAAAATGCTGCACAGCACATGAAATGCGACAACACACTGGCACTGTTGTGATGACTCCTTCGGACCAGAGAGGATTTTCAGTGGCAACGCTTTTATGGTGCGTGCAAGTAAATCTTGTACACTGAATTGGTCTCAGTATCACAACATACGGGACGAATTCCTACCACCTGAGCTACCACCTGAGCCACGGCCGCCACATTGACCAATTTCAAGTGGTTTTAGTGTTGTATAAATAATCTATCCATCCATCAACAATAGCAGCTTATCGTTTATTAATAAAAAAAGTAAAATCTACAGATAGTTCTACAGAGGACATTTTTTATTTGTTTCTCTTTAATGAAATGAACAAAATGAACCATGCCTTTAAAACCAAAGTATGTACCGAACCTTGAATTTTGTGGAACACTACACCAATATTACAGTGAATACCAGTAACCAGCCCATGTCTAAACCTGGTTGGTACATATATGAACTGGTTTAAACATCCATCCATCCATTTTCTCTGTATCGCGTCCAGGGTTGCGGGGGGTGGTTGCTGGTTCCTATTTCCAGCAGTCAAGGGGCGAGAGGCAGGGTACACCCTGGACAAACAACCATACACGCACACAAGGGCAATTTAGAGAAACCAATTCACCTAACAGTCATGTTTTTGGACTGTGGGAGGAAGCCAGAATACCCGGAGAGAACCCACGCATGCACAGGCAGAACATGCAAACTCCATGCAGAAAGACCCCAGACTGGGATTTGAACCCAGGACCTTCTTGCTGCAAGGCAACAGTGCTACCAACTGCGCCACTGTGCAGCCCCTGATTTACACATCATTTCTGCTACTATTTTTGGATATTTGTATTAGCGGAATTAGGATCAAACACAGTGGTTATACTAACAAAGTAATCTGTGGCCTTCCATTTACATCATACATATGTTTATGACTATTGTATTAAACTTTTGTAATTTGACTCTTTAAATCACTTATGGTGTGCTAATGGCGGAGATGTCTTCTTTGAAAATATTCTCTCATTTCCTAGAAATAAATACATCGTAGGCAGCAGGTAGAATTTTTTTTATTTTTTTTATTTGAATTTACCTTGCCTGTAGGTATGAGGGTATTGACGTTCCAGTAGTACTTGCACAACAGGCCAAAATAGAAACATGTAAACCCTCGGCTGTGGTGGGACTTCATGATGGCATTTTCATGTAGTTTGATCATACCCTCTGCTCCCCCAGAAAGCTCTCACATGTTTCGTGGCATAAGAGCTCATATCTAATACCCTCGGAGGATGTTTTGGTCTGTCTCTATGAGTCTAATTTACGGATATCTGCATGAATTGAAGGGGCCTGGGGCCAACCATCTCATGTCTTTTTAGGGGAGGGGGGTGGGATGTTGCGTTAGTGGGTCCTTTCGGGACAGGAGCAGCATTTCAGATAAGATCGGCAGCGGGAAGTGGTGAGCCAGGCCGTTTGTTCTTGCTGGCCATCTCTCATGTTGCACCACTGATTGGTAGGAAAGCTAAAATTGCTTTCACCGGGGCTCACTCCAGCAGTAGGCAATGATAACTAACAATGCCCCCGGGACCTAGTTAAAGCTGCATCACACGCGCTGGAAAACCGGTTTAATGTGGCAGCATTAGGAAGCTGTCAGTTGGTTTGGGAGGGAACAGAATCCAATTCATCGTGGATTTTGAAAACATTTGTTATCCTCACTGCAAAAAAAACGTCTAATCAACTAGGCATTTTTTTTTTATTTCGTTCTGCACACCTTACCATGGAAGACAACAGGTTCAAAGATCAGAAAAGTGAGAAAAATAGCTTTTCTCTCAAATCCTCTGCTGCCTCGCTCAGTTGTTGGGATTGTCAAGCTCTTCTCAGAAAGAAATATAGCACTTTGCATCTCTTTTTTGTTTTATTGTAGTTGGAGATGCTGTTTAGTTTCTTTGTTATACTCCTTATGGTATTAATTGACCCATGCAATTTCTCTAAGTGCAGCTTAAAACTAAGTTGCAGCTGTTGTAAACAAAAGCATTTCAAATATTCATGACAGTCGAACAAAGTTATGCATGTTCGTGCAAAGTGACGTTACGTTAGCGCATATGGAGGAGGTGGATCATCGAACTGAAAAGATAAGGAATTGTTTGGGAAATAAAAACCGCGAAACGTCATTGCTGACATTAACAATGCATTATCAGAGCCCTTTTCTCTGTCATTATAATTAAACATAATTAACAGAGGAAAAAAAAACTTTCTTTTTAGGACTCGTCACTTGCCATTGGAAGCTCCTTGTATTGTAGCAGCCTACCTTCCTGCAGCCTATCTGGCTACCTCGAGTCGGGAGTGGATACACCGCTCTACAGTAATTTGAAAAGTGATTACAGTACCAGTTTTGGCCACAATCTTACATACAGCTCCTTTAAGTGACTTTTAAATTGGCTGGTCTGAGTATTTCAGAAACTGGTGATACTGAATTGTGACTCACCGACCATCTCAGGTTTTAGAGAATGGTCGGAAAAAGAGAAAATATCCAGTAAGTGCCAGTTGAGTGGAAAATATTTTGTTGATGTCAAAGGTCAGAGGAGAATGGGCAGACTGGTTTGGGGTGATAGCGAGACAACAGTGGCTCAAAGAACCACGTGTTGCAACCAAAGTATGCAGAAAGCCATCTCTGAACGCACAACAGATCGAACCTTGAAGCCTTGAGCTGCAACCTATAGAAGACCACACCAGGTGCTTTTCTTGTCAGCGGAGCAGAGGAAACTGATGCTACAATTTTCACAGACTCACCAAAATGTAACAATTAACAGATGAGTTTAGATTTCAGCTGTGGCATTCAAATGATAGACTCGGGATTTAACATAAACAGCCAGGCATGAATCATTTATCATTTTGACCACAGTGCGATCATCTTTTGGTGTTACAACAGAATTTATGCACCATGACACAAAATTCAAATAATCCCAACGCGGTTTCTTGAACATTACAATGAGTTCACTGTATTCCAATGGCCTCCACAGTCACCAGATCTTAACCCAATAAGGGACCATTGGGATGTGGTGGAAAGAAAGATTTACATTGTGAATGTGCAGCCCTCAAATCTGCAGCAACTATGTAATGCTATTATGTCAGTTTGTACCAACAACTCTGAGGATTATTTTGGACATTTTGTGGTTTTCCCTTATTTTCAAACATGCTAATTTATTTTGTTGTAATTTATTACCTATCAAACCCAGTGTTTCCTTTAGTTCCCTTTTTATTTAGGGCGGAGTGATATGTGCAAACCTGGGGTGTTATGGGGTAACACCTGCTCATAGACTTTATCAGCTGGATCTTCTTTTCATTCAATATCGCTGTTTTGACTGATGAGGCCGAGCTGGTGAGTTTCTGTGCTGATTGGTTAACGTGTTAAACCTATAGTTATGAATATGTACAGCCATTAATAGATTTACTTTATTAATGTTGAATGGTTGTTTAACTTTGGTGTGTGTCAGTTGATTACCTGACTTCTAGAAAAGGCACGCTTACTGTACTGGTGTCAGTTAATGCTTGTGCAAATAAAACTTGTAAAAAGCAGTAATTGAAGTGTCTGAGCCTGAGTAATACACAGTTTCGCCAGTTAAAACACAGCCTTATGGTGGGAGTTTACTAAGTTAAAGGTAGTTAGCCTAGTAAAAACTGTACAGACATGTTGCTGAATCTAAAGGAATGATGTGACAGAACCTCGAAAAACTCATCCATGCGTTTATCTTTAGTTGGATTGATTACTGCAACAGCGTCTTCAGAGGTCTGAATAAAAGGCAATTAAACAGCTGCTGCTGATCCAGAACGCTGCTGCTCGTGTCCTCACTAGAACCAGGAAAGTAGAGCACATCACCCCAGTTCTAAAGTCCTTACAATATCATCCTCTTGCTCAGAGAATAGACTTCAAAATACTTTTACTAGTTTATAAATCATTGAATGGCTTAGCACCAAAGTATGTTGAAGGTCTGTTGTCACTATACCAACCTCCCAGACCACTCATGTCTTCCAACTCTACTCTACTAATAATCCCTAGTATCAGAACCAAGCATCGAGAAGCAGCTTTCAGTTTCTATGCTCCCCTTATCTGGAACAAATTTCCAGACCACTGCAAAGCTGCTGAAACACTGAGTTCCTTTAAATTAAAGCTAAAAATTCATCTGTTTAGAGCTGCCTTTAAGTAAGTAATCAATAATAGCTGGGATGCCATATGTTTAAATGTGTCATATGTTTTTGGCCTCTAATGTTGTATTTTATGCTTTTACTGTTGTTCTCTCCTAATTATGTAAAGCACCTTGAATTGCCTTGTTGTTGAAAGTGTGCTATACAAATAAAGTTGCCTTGCCTACCTTGTGTTTTGTTGCTGTGCTCAGTCTTGCCATGACATTAAACTATCTTCCACAACCTCACCTTGGTAGCAGAGTTTGGCTGTTCCTCACCCAGTTTTAAGACTCCCACAGAGCTGTTTCTGTTTCAGTTAATGACTGTGTTTCAACCGGGTGTGATATTGATGATCACTAGCACCTGTTTGGTATAATTACTTGATCATACACCTGACTATAATCCTACAAAATCCCTAACTTAGTGCAAGTGTACCTATAAGAATTTATGCTGGTTTGAAGGCAAAAGGTAGTAACACCAAATATTAATTTGTTTAAGATTTTTCTTTTGTTTTCTCACTTTGCATTTTGTAAATTGATCAAAGTAAACAATCATTATTCATATTTTTGAAAGCATTCTTTGTTTACAGCATTTTTTAGCTCAGAGAATAGACTTCAAAATACTTACACCAGTTTATAAATCATTGAATGGCTTAGGACCAAAGTATGTTGAAGATCTACTGTCACTATACCAACTCCGCCAGAAAACTCAGGTTCTCTAATTCCAGTCTACTCAACATCCCTAGAATTAGAACCAAACATGGAGAAGCAGCTTTCAGTTTCTATCATCCACTGATCTGGAAAAAAAACTTCCAAACAACTGTAAAGCTGCTTAAACACTGAGCTCTTTTAAATCATGGCTAAAAACCCATCTGTTTAGAGCTCCCTTTGAGAAAAGTTTTCATTTACGATATGTTTTGTTTGTTCTTCATGCTCTATTGCTGTTTTTACTTTATCCTAAATTCATGTCTGCTTTTGAGTAATGTTTTTACGTGCCATATGCTCTGTGTGTGTTTTATGCTTTATTGCTGTTTTACTTTGTCACCTAATCATGTAAAGCAAATTGAATTAAATTGTTGTTGAAAGTGCGAAAAACAAATAAAATTGCTTGCCTTGCCCTATTCCCCCAGCTCTTAGGAGTGATGGCTTAATGGGATTCTTCATAAATAAAATTTATTCTATTAAATATAAAATCATTGGGATCCTACCAAACATGATTACTTCTTTCTCAAGACGTGAAGTAGCATTGGAGATAACTTTAGAACCTAATTTGTGTTTGGACTGTTTTGATTCAGTCGAGGTTTCGGAAATATCAGAAACATTAGCCACATCTAATTCAATTCAATTCAATTCAGTTTATTTATATAGCGCCAATTCACAACAGATGTCATCTCAAGGCACTTAACAAGAAGTCATTTCAATACATTTATACAAACATTCCAATCAGTTAAAAAGTTTCCTATTTAAGGAATCCCAGCAGATTGCGTCAGTCATTGGCGTGATGTTGGGCCCCGTTGATTCAGACTTTCCAACCACAGCAATCCTTCAGCAATCCCTCATAATGAGCAAGTATGTAGCGACGGTGGAGAGGAAAAACTCCCCTTTAACAGGAAGAAACCTCCAACAGAACCAGGCTCAGTAGGAGCGGCCATCTGCCACGACCGTCTGGGGGTTTGAGAAGACAGAGCAGAGACACAGAAGGAACAGAATATCCGATATAAAAGTACTTTCTATGTTACAGAAAGTAAAAAGTTGATAACATGACACAGTGGATGTTCAGTTACTGGGAGCATCATCCCAGTCGATGCCCCCAGTCCAACAGGGCATTGCAGCCAAGCAGGATACCAAACCAGGTATATCTTCTATGGAGAGAAAAACACTGAGAGAACACAAAGTTAACAGTCGAAATAACAGAATGTACTGTAATACAACTGGAGAGTCGTAGGAGAAAAGGAAGTAGCAGAGTGAAGAAAATTGGTAAGTCTGTCCTCCAGCAGTCTAAGCCTATAGCAGCATAACTACAGAGATAGCTCAGGAACTTCATCTTGTATGTTGGACGTAATCCCAACCAAATTATTTAACCCTCCTGTAGTGTTTACCTCCCGGCCCTTACTTTAGTGGTCAAAATTGACCGGTCTGTTTTAAATTCTCTCAAATTAGCACAAAAACCATTTTTCACCACCGAATTTTTATTCAACATTTTTTAGCTGTGAACAGTGTCTCAAAGTAGTGTTAACATTAATTTATATAATTAGACATAAAATAACTGCAGTGAAAATACAAATAGGCACTGGAAATGTATTACAAAATGAACATGTAATATAAAAAATAAATGGAAAACCAAAGAACAAACACAACGTGAAGTCTTGTGTATGTGTGTGTGTGCATGTGAATTCAGGCACATGAGTTGCATGTGACACTCAGGTCAGAGTGGGCCTTGCAAACATAGGCGTCACATTTGCAGCATCTCAGACTTGGTTACTTGTGAAGTAACCGGGTTCTGTGTTTGGACCAATTCTTTTTACTATATATATGCTTCCAATTGATAAAATCTTTAGACAGCATGGGATACATTTCCACAGCTATGCCGATGATACACAACTATATTTATCCATAAATCCTGATGAATCCAGTCAGTTAGGTAGATTACAGGCATGTCTGGAAGACTTAAAAACATGGATGAATCTAAACGTTTAGCTCTTAAATTCTGACAAGACAGAGGTTGATGTCTTTGGACCTGATGCTCTAAAAAAGAAACTGCTTAGTCAACCACTTCATCTGGATAGTATTAAATTGGACTCCAGTAATAACGTAAAGAACCTCTGCATTATTTTTGACCAAGACATGACATTCAAATCCCATATTAAACAGGTTTCTAGGATTTCCTTCTTTCACGTTAGGAATAATTCTAAAATTAGAAACATTCTGTCCATGGGTGATGCTGTGAAACTGGTCCATGCATTTGTTACCACAAGGCTGGACTACTGTAATTCTTTACAAACAGGAAGTCCTCAAAATGCAATTAAAAGCCTTCAATTGATCCAAAATGCAGCAGCAACAGTTCTGATAAATATTAAATAGAGAGATCACATTTCTCCTGTTTTAGTGTCCCTTCATCGACTCCCTGTTAAATCCAGAATAGATGATCCTCCTTCTTACATATAAAGTCCCTAAATAACCAAGCTCCATCATACATCAGAGATCTGATTGTTCCATATGTTCCTAACACAGCATTTCACTCTCAGACTGCAGGTTTACCTGTGGTTCCTAGGATTTCTAAAAGTAGAATGGGAGGCAGATCTTTTAGTTATCAGGCTCCTCTCCTGTGGAACCAGTTTTAGTCCTTGAGGCAGACGCTCTGTCTACTTTTAAGACCAAGCTTAAAACTTTCCTTTTTGATTAAGCTTATAGTAAGAGTGGCTTAGGTCATCCTGAGCTATCTCTGTAGTTATGCTGCTATAGGCTTAGACTGCTGGAGGACAGATTGACTACTTTTCTTCACTCTGCTACTTTTCTCTTCTACCAATCTCCTGTTGCATTATTTGCTGCTATTTCGACTGTCAACTTTGTTTTTTCTCAATGTTTTTCTCTCCATAGAAGATATACCTGGTCTGGTATCCTGCTTGGCTGCAATGCCCTGTTGGACTGGGGGCATCGACTGGGATGATGCTCCCAGTAACTGAACATCCACCGTGTCATGTTATCAACTTTTTACTTTCTGTAACATAGAAAGTACTGTTATATCAGATCTTCTGTTCCTTCTGTGTTTCTGCTCTGTATTCTCAAACCCCCAGACAGTCGTGGCAGATGGCCGCTCCTACTGAGCCTGGTTCTGCTGGAGGTTTCTTCCTGTTAAAGGGAGTTTTTCCTCTCCACTGTCGCTACATGCTTACTCAGTATGAAGGACTGCTGAGAGAACTGCTGTGGTTGGAGTCTACATAAACAGGGCACAACCTCAAGTCAATGACTCGGTGTGATCTGCTGGGATTCCTTAAATAGAACCCCAACTAAAACTTTAAACTGATTGGAATGTTTTTACTGTAGGATTGTATTGAAATGACTTTTCTTTTAAAGTTCCTTGAGATGACATCTGTTGTGAATCGGTGCTATATAAATAAACTGAATTGAATTGAATCAGTCTGTCCCTGCTCTGCTCCAGTCAGTTTGTACACCTGCTATTCATCAGCTCATCCCTGTAGTACATCTATTCTAGTTCAACAGTCATTCTCCAGCAGATTGTTCTGTCCATTAATTTGGTGGTTTCACTTTGGTGTTTCATATTATGGCACCAAAGGTTATGTCTCCTGCTTTTTTTTAAGTTCCATGCACAAGTTCAGTTCTGTGGGATCCACTTCCTCTGATGCATAAATGCCACTCCAGCTTCTACTTGTTTGATCACCTTTAGCTCTTTGTACCTGCTGCCACTTCTGCAAAATTACATTATGGTTAGTTTCAGACCAATTTCATGGCTTCATTTTGGCTCACATTTGCAGACAGCACACCAGTGGCATGATATCTACATTTTCAGTGGCGTGTTTTATTTTGGAAGGGTTGGGCCGGCACGGCAAACTGTACTTAGGAAAATATATATTTATAAGGTTTACTGGTCATCATATTGACCATAATTCAGGAAGAGTATGTGGTGGAAAATTGTTATGCAATTAGGAATTAAGTGTAAATTCTCTGTTTAGTGAATGCATCTAGGGTAAAATGACAAGGTTATTGCTCCAACTTAATGTTTATGATATATATGTGTCAGGTCACCAGAGAGACAGACGCCGGGGCAATAAGATAACAGTCTGGCCTTCGGATGAGCTGCTTTATGCGTTGCTATGACTCGCATGAAGCAGTTACTCTGGAGGCTGGGCATGAAGGTTGGAGAAGACATCTACAGAGATAAACAATGATTGCTGAATACTATTTAAGCAGTTAGTTAGAAAGGTTGGTTAGGGTGATGCACAAGTAACTCTGTCCCCTCCATGGTCTGGCCAGACATGTTTGAATTAAATACTTAAACGCCTTCTGGGACTCAAGTCTTCTTTATTATGGAAACCTTGAGATATTTTTTTTCCCATAAGAAGTACATGTTTTGCAGTATTTTCAGTGTGGAGCCAAAGTGTCACAATCCTATAGAATATATTTGCTGGTTATAATAATGAATTTGTTTTCAGTTCTGTCACTGTATGTACTGTAACTGGAGTTATGATATTTCAACTCCTCCACTCTCCCACTGTTTTTCTGTTTTCTTCTGCTCATGCAGGCATCTGTTTTCCAGCTGCCTGCATGATTTATCTCTAACATTTTATTTATGTTTACAATGCAATAACAATTTCATATCTTGTTGAACCCATGTCTACAAACCAAAAGAATTCAGAAAATTATATTTACAAGAAAGAAAAAAAAATCCGGATCTGCAAAAGACATTTGACCAAATAGTGTATTATAGGAATGCTAAATTAGGAGGAACAACGGAGTGGTGTTATGTTAGCTAAAGAAGCCTTTGTGTTTTTTGTCAAATAACTATAAATCTCATGTTATAAAACCAATTTAATTAGAGAAGGAGCATAACAAATTTATTGACGAACAGAAGATATTTGTATTAACCACATTTTTGTTGAAAAATGTTTTTTTTTAGGCATCCATAAAACAGGAGCCAGTTTCGTGATTTATCTTCAGAAACATGTATCTGCATATTAATAAGCAAAATCTGTAAACAAGGGACAAGAACTTTGATGTCAGAAGCATTCTGGATTCTGTTTGAAGTTCATTTTACATCCGAGTAACAATGAGCCACTTCAGGCTCAGGCTGCACAGATGTACTGGTGATAAATTTACTTTTACCTTTCATGGCCATGAGTGTTATGCCTTTTTGGGCTTTTAATTATGCATTTAAAAATGTATTTTAAAGGGTTTAATGATTATTGTATACATGTCAACTAGTTTAAAAACAAGAATTAGTTGTTGTTTTTTTCAAAACCACACATGTTGTTCAAGATTCATACACATAGATCACAAACATGTTGATACATCCTCAATAACATTTGGTTAACGGTCCTTTAACAAATTACACTATTGCCAGTTGTTTTTTATTGCGATCAATAAGCTTTTATCATAATTATTTTTTGACAGACTTTAGTTTCCTGGTACACTTTCCAAAAGCTTAATGTCATCTGAGCTTTGTTGTTAGAATTTTCTTTAGGGGTTTAAGTTTTTCTTCCATTTGCGGGTGTGTGTGGTGGGTTAGATTGTTGAAAGTTGGATATACTTAGACATCCCAACAAGACCATAATCCCAAACCAGCATTAAAACTGTTTTTTGAAAAAGTTAAGTAAATAATTCAAAAGTACATAGTAAACTAAATGTGAAAGTCTGAACTTAATCGTGCTTTTCTGTAAACCTGATGGCAAGAACATTTGAGTTTACGGAAACAACTTTCTGAACATGCCCTAAAGTGGTCCTCTAAACATGTTTTTTATCACAATAGTACTGAATAACAGCATTACCTATGTTCAGTAATATACAGATATGTCCTCTGCCATCAAACTCTGGTAATAAGTGGGTCTCACCTATTTTCAGAGAACAGAGGTCTATACTGACCCCCCCCCCCCCCCCCCACACCAAAACAAATAAATAGATAAAGAAGCTGGATTTGAATGTCTTACTACTATTTTTGCAACTACATTTTTGAGTCCACCACATTAATGAGGCTTTGTAAAGCAAAATAACTGAATTTAGATGAATTATACATAATTTATGTAATTTGGTGTTGCTTTTGATTTAGTATCACATTTACTCCTTAGCTTAAAAAAGCATAATTAAGTTAATGCATTTTCTGAAATGGCAACTATTGATTAGCTCCTTCTCCTAAAACTTCTGGATTCAAAACAACATAAACTCTATATAAAGCCTCGACCGTACACATTCTCAACATTCTGACAAAAAAATCTCTCACTCAACAAAAGACTCAGTGTGTTTGCTTAATGCCTTCTCTTCCATTTGCCAAAGCTCTCAGTGTCCAAGAGGTGTTCTTATCCATTTAATACATGCTCACAGTGTATCCTGTCAAATATAGATTTGAATCAATAGCACTCTAGAGTGGCTCGTTAAACTTAAATCAGCTTGGAAGTGGTGCATGCCTGCCTAACAGCTGCTGTCATTAACCACCACCTCGCAGATTATTGGACAAATGTCCTTGTGTGAGGAGCTCCACCAGTTTACCTCAGGACTGTGGGCTGAAACTTAGATGGGTGATGAGCCAGCAGTGAGGTGTAAAAAAGGACATACTTATATCCACACCCTAATCTTAAAGCAAACACAACACCATATATCTTAAAACCAAATGCTGACTAACCTGCATCCAGGTGTAATTCGAAAATGTATTTTAATAATTCCCATTTTAGATAGCAATAATATAATTTATCCTAGTAAAAATACATTCTTCCTAGTCAAAATTTAAATTGAAGATATCAACAACTGTATTGTTACTAGGAGAAATTGTATTTTAGGATATTACCAATTACAATTGTACTAGTAAAAATTAAGTTTGAGATATCTCTAAATTCTTAAAAAGTTATGGTAGTCGTTTAAAAATTTAATAGGTAAACTGGATATGTATTCCAGATCTTTAGGAATTATAGATAGGAGTGGTCATTGATTAAATGTTAAAATGGCTTGCCTTAATTGTCCCTCCCGCCGGAGCGTTGAGGGTTTTTTTCTTCAGTGTGAGTTTCAGAGTTTCAAATCGGAAAGCAGCGAGAGATCACTTCCAAAAATCACGAGATGGCAACCTTGCAGCGGTGTGGACGAAAGTACGAAAGGCATATGTTGCAAAGTTGAATTTTTTTCAGATCTCACATTACAAAGTTTCATAAGTTTTTTGCAAACTTAACGTGGTGGGAAAACAATGCCATATTTTAAACTATGAAAATGTATACTTGAAAAACAGCAAGGGTGAAACCAGCGATTTGAATCTCTGAAAATGTGAGGCTAAAACTTTGTACTTCACATGTTGAATTTATGAAAAATAAAAATGCTAGTACAAAATTATAATTGCAGAGATTCAAAACTTATTTTCAGACTTTCAAAAAATGTTTTCAGGTTTTAAATTTTCAGCCACAGATTTACAAGGTTTCAAAACTTTTTCTTTCGGTTTCAGATTATGTCAGCGTTCTAACTTCATAAAATTAAAAGGTTTCTTTACATCTAAATATACCAGAGGTATGAATAATTTTGTTCTTAAATGTAAATGTGTACTAACTTGAAATGGATTGTTTTTTCCTAAAAGCCTCTTTTTGTAGTTATAGTTCCTTTCTTCATTTGACTTTTGAGTGGATTAATTTCTAACAGAAAATAACTTCCATCATCTATCTCTCTGTTTTTAGGTGCATGAATAAATAATAATAAATAATACAAACATCAGTGGGTGTAAGTGATTCATCTACTTTCTGGTTTCAGTTTAGGCTGCCACACAGCTCCACCTTGTATGAATGGGTTAACTCCGACAGCAACAATAATGAGAGCGCAGTGAGACGTGTGAAGTAATTAGTCAGTCTCCTATCCAATATTTACCCAGTTAATTATTTGTGAGTATTACTCTTGTCTTCCCTTCAGATGGCTGCCTGTGTTGTTTTTTCCACACCATTTGTCACTGTCCACCTCTTGTGGGTTCTCATCCCCGCTTCCTGACATCTTTTTTCTCCTTTTTTCTTTTCCTGCTGTGGCAGAGTATAGCATTATGGCAAACCTTTGCCAATGTAGGGTTTAGACCGCTGTCCTTTGTAGTGTGAGGTCAGCAGTGATTATTTATTAATCTGTCTATTTGTCTAATGTTGGTAGCAAGATGTGAAAATGGTTGCTAACCTCCTTGAGTGTTGCACAGCGATAAAAGGTCAGAGTAAGGACAGATGCGTTCAAAATCAAGTGTGGATAAGTCTTTTAGCCAAAGGATAAGTTACATATCACATTTTAAAACAAACTATCATTCATCTATCAACTATCAAATTAAATGTCACATCTTAAATTCAAAATTCCACCATAGATGGTATGGATTATGTTATGGAGAGTATGATAAACAGATGGCCTCAAAACAAGAATCTTAAAAATGGCTTAAGGAAATGATTGCAATTTTTTTTCAGAAATGGAATGTTTGTTATTATATACTTTGTGGCTTTTTAATAATGGATTTTTCTTCTTATGTCGCTGAGAGACAAATCATTAAAAGGTGTACCCGAGGCTAAACACAGGTATCCATATTTCTACTTCTGTTAAATGATTTGTGCTGTAAATAATTTTTTTGTCACATAGTCCATTCAAAAAATGTCCAAAGCAAGCTGCACTAAAAGAACAATCATTCTTGTGCCAGTGTTAATGTAACTATCATTTTATCTATTTTCATCTAGGGTTTACTCGTCTTTTTGACAGTAATAAAACTAGAGATTGCGACGTTCAAGAGACTTGTGAGCAACTTTCTTTGGGTCAATAGACAACTGGTAGTAATGGTATAATTAGTCTTTGAAGAAACTTCACTCAATGAGCTTACATGCAGTAAAAGAAAACCAAGTTACCCATATATTATGATTAACCTTAGTCCGGCTGAAGTCGAACCTAATTGAGCTAAGGCACCCAAATAATACTGTTAAATAGCAGAGGCTCCCATTTTGGTTATGGCATTAGCTCAATTATTGCTTTAGGTCGATTTAGATGTGCAACACACTGACTGAGTACCAGAGTGTGAAAGATTTTAATACTTTCGGGCCCTCATTTATCAAACTTTCTTAGAAACTGTCCTGTATGCTATCCTACGAATGAAATTTAGAATGTTGGTACGAGAAGTCAAAAGCCGGATTTATCAAATGTGCAGTGGCCACTCGTAAGCATGTTCCTCCGCAATAATCTGTTGATAAATCCCACATGTGCGTACCTAGACGCTTGTACCCGTTCACAGTCATTTGAATACAGAAAACACCCTCAATTTACCCTATTTCGTAACACCACATCCTCTGACACACACAATAAGTCCTTGCGTTCTTCTCGAAAATAATGGCCAAGAGACACCAAGATTGAGGTGAAACATAAGTGGGTCCAAAAAAATAAAAAAAGAGTCCTGATAAACATATTTTTTGAAAATTGTCATCATTAAGGCAAATTCATTTAAACACAGATAGTTTTTGCCCTCTGTTATCAGCGGTTGCTCTGCTAAATGTCCCTCCCCGAGCATGCAGCATTCCTGCTGCAGACTTAAAAGAAATGTTGCAAAGAATTGTTTCATTGGCTATTTTTCAGTTCTGTGGAAATACTTCTTTGAACAAATTAAATCAGTTAAATTTGTCTCGAACTTTGCTGTGTGGTTCTATCAGCTCAAGGGTAACGAATAAAAAAAGAACACTGCCTGGGAGAAAGTGACAGAGGCATTAAATTTGGAAATAAAGGAAAAAATGGTTCGATATCAAACTGAATACAATAAAACGTCCCTTAGCTCACAACTGGGTCAGATCTTCTACTGGGAGTGTACAGATCACTACAGAGCTGACCACATTTGACACACGTGTGCCCAGTGTTATTGGAGACACTGCTTTAGCTTGCATCAGTACGCATAGAGACAGGAACAACCTGCTTCACCGATAAGTGGGACCATGTAGTTTCCACAGTATAGTTTGCAACCCTTTTATTTATAAGTGTATAAGCGCTTGATGTTTCAAGTAACAAAAGCGCACAGAGAGCGCAGACCTCCGTGAAGCACCTCGCATCCCCCATCCCCCGAGATTTAGATTTGCATGATTTCCATGCATGATCAGGACACACACTCACGGTGAGGCGTCTTTCCAGTATTATGGCCCTCACCTCTTGAACAGGCTGCCGTAGAACTTCAGGGCCGCAGAGAACGTTCATGTTTTTAAGAGCAGGCTCAAGGCTCAACATTTTAGCCTTTAACTGATTATTATTTATTATAGTGTGCTTAACTGCTCTGCATGTTTTATTTGCTTATATTTTATCAGTGTTTTACTACTTAGTGTTACCATATTTCTTCATATTTTAACTTGCTATTTTAATCTTCCTTCCAGTGTTTCCTCCTCTGGGTGGAGGTGGGAGTCTCGGCCTTACCTCCTCTGGGCACCCTGTGTCAGTGCTTTGGCTGCTGCTGTTGATGTGCTGCTGCCGTTGCAGATGGCTTCTTTGATGGCGTTTCCTTACCTTACCTGGCTCATCTGTACTCGGCTAGATGTCCTTATTAATGTGGCTCTTGAGTGTGTGTGTGCACAAATTTGATCATGCTTTTAAATCTGTGGGGGAGGTATGGGAATGTGGTTTATGTGAGGTCATTTTAATCTGTAAAGCACTTTGAGTTACAATCTTTGTATAAATAAGTGCTTTATAAATAAAGTTTCATTGATTTGATTGGTTAATTGATCACCCTCAAAATGTAAGCATTTATTTTCCATGGCAAATCTTTAACATTTCCTAAAAGTTTAATCCAAATCTGTTCATAAAATGTTGAGTTATTTGGCTAAAAAACAGACAGACGCCAACATGAGCTCCTTGGCGGAGGTGATAAACCGATGAGATAAATATTCCATCAAAGTAAAACTGTTTCAGTGTTGCAGTTTCCCCGTTCTACCACTAGATGCTGTTGGTACACATGGTCAGAGCTGTTCTTATATTTAGGAACATTTCTACGCAAAAGTACAAGATGGTAAATACCACACAATGCATAAAAATGTTCCAACACACAAAATATGCACAGATCTGTGTGTAAGTATGATTGATAAATGAGGGCCTCATTTTTTTAATTATACACAAAAACCAAGAAAATGACATAATTTTCGGAGGGGTAGTGAATGGGTTGCAACCCGTCCTTTAAAATGCAGAACTGTCTGCCCATATTTGACACATAAAAGAGGTGTTGTATTAAATTGTTATAGAATGTAAACGGCAAATACAGTAACCTTTGGTTCTAAGTTTTGGGTCATCAACTTTGACCAATCTTAAGCAATGTCTATCTCACATATATGTCAGTGTTACAGAATTTACAAAACAGCAACTCAAAAATCACATCAATGAAGCAATAATTTCTCACACTGTGCTAAGCAGGCACTTCAGGCTTGTAGAACTTTTGAATATTTCATCTAATAATTATCTGACAATCTGAGAACACTTGTAGAGCATAGATATTTCCGGTCAGTTTATCGTTAAATATGAAATAATTACAATCTTACATTGAAATCACAACAAAAAGTAACTTACTTGTTCCTGACGTAGTTGAACACCTTGAATCCCAAACCACTGATCTCAATACATGAATGCATTAAAAACAACACACATTTTGAAGACAGAATATGACTTGATGTTTCACAAAATCCCCCTCATTTTCTTATTTTTAGACCTGTCCAACATATGTTATTTCAATACCCCAGTGTACATAGACTTAGACCTAACTTTAATTTAATTTTAACTTAACATAGCAAGATAGAAAACAACTTCAAAACTACATAGGAAATATTTTTTTTATCATTTTCAATTATGGTCGTTTGTTTTGGCTGAACTAGATTGAGACATTAGACCTTAAATCAATAAAATTTAAAGTCACATCAAGATGCTGATGCATATAAAGCATATTTGACTGTGTTTGGGATTTTAGGAACCAATTTATCCATACGATTATAAAAATAAGCTTGGATTGGGGTTGCATTTGTATGACTAAATTGCAGCAAATAAAAAAATCCCAATTTTTATGTTTCTTAAAAAATATTTTGGAGTCATGATCGAATACCTTTGATTTTCTGGACCATAGAATCATCATAACGTTTCAATTCTGTAAACCTGCTAACATAGGGCAAGATGTGGTTTTCTTTTAAAAGAAGTAGTAGTAGCATTGCACTTCAGTTCATACAGAAACTATGTGTTTTTATATTATTAAGCCTCTATCTATCTATCTATCTATCTATCTATCTATCTATCTATCTATCTATCTATCTATCTATCTATCTATCTATCTATCTATCTATCTATCTATCTATCTATCTATCCGTTATCTATACCGCTTCTCCTTGCACAGTCGTAGGGGGAGCTGGTGCCTATCTCCAGCGGTCATCAGGCGAGAAGTTATTAACTCTCCTTTTCAGAAATGTAAGTTTTTAAGTGATTAATAAAGCACATCTTTTGCACACAAAATATGCAGCCAGTGGCCATACATTACCAGTTGTTGAATCTGTTTAGCGCTGATATCCTGGTTTGAAGGGTTCTAAAGAGCAATAGGTCATAACTCTCTACTATGCCTAATTTTTGGGTTGGAAGTTAAACCGATTTGAAGCCACAGGTTTAAAATCCTACGTGGTAAGCATTGTAGTGAACAGTAAACAGAAAGGCTAATCATTTTCTTTGTTTAAAAAACACAAACATAAAAGAGTCTGAAATATCTCAGTCAATTTATGGTGAATTTTAGAAGAAAAAAAATAGACCAATAGACATGTTTGCAACAAACATGATTGTGAATGTTGTGGATGGTGCTTAGTGTGGATGGTGCTTAGTGCATGGTGCACTAAGCACCATGCAGAGTGAAGCTTCTGTGTACAGTTGAGTTTAGCCTCAGATCTGCAAAATAAATAAATGTTGTCTGAGCCCATATTAGTCAAGGTGTAAATCTGTTTGAATGGGAAGGATGCCAGGTAAATTCTGCCAAACCAAAGGAAATTCAAACTTTGGCGCCTCAAGGCCCCACAAAGACTAGATACATGGAAAAATTCTGCAATAAAAGCAACCTTACCAACCCAGATGAAACACTGTTTTGTGTATTCTTACATTTAACAGACATACACAGGAGGTATGTACATTTTCTAATATAAGTCCATACAAGGACAAAAACAATGTTATTTTCACAAAAATGTTGCTCTGTTCCTTTAGATTTTTAGAGGCATAACTTTCCATTAACTGCTATAAGTGACACAAAAGGAGCATAGCTGACAGAAATGTGTCATAGCTGTCATTTAATTAATGTTTCACATTTGGAGGAAATACGTTTTCAACCAATGAAAAAGGGGGAGCTCAAACTAAAGAGAAGGTGGGCCCGGTTGGTTGAAAGGAAGACAAAACAGTAATTATTTCATTATGGAATGGCATGACAGCAGTAATATTAAAGTTGTGCTGTGTGCAGTGTGCTTATCTGTGGAACAAATGAGCTCTCCCAGAGGAGAGCAGGCTGCAACACTGAGCCTGCGGCTGGGTTGCATTGCTGTCTTTCTCTCCTTCTCAGACATAGTTCCTTTCTCCTCTCTCAGCCACCTTTTTAATATTCTCATTCATAGCTCATGCAATTATTTTAAAAATAAATTTAGCACAGATAAAAAAAAATTGGGCCTCTTGGGTGACGCAAATGACTTCCTTGTTTTTATTAGAAGACAAGGTGTTTATTACGAGCCTTGTTGGCTTATTGCATGAGGTTTCTGAGTTTGAGTAATTGTCCAATTAGGTGTAATTTCAGCATTGGTGCTAACCCAGGCGATTGTGCTGTAAGAGGAAGACTACCACCGGGACACACATTAATGAATCCCACTGAGACCTGTCTACCTTTAAGAAAGAGAGAGTGTCTGCTTCTGTTTCGCCTTCCCAAATCTTTTTAACGAGGCATTATAACTGGGATTTACAATTGAGACAAGGCACCACTTCTCCCTCCCCCACTTCATTGTTCGTTATTCTTCACCGTCTGTGCACTGGGTTACAAAAATAATTTATCATTCATGTTATTTCAGTTCTCTGAGCAATTGCCTCTTATTCAGACAGAAAGGTTACCTTAATTGTTATGTAGCTCAGCTATTTATGCCCTGGCATAAAAATGCATGTTTGCTGCTTCATGGAAAGGTTACTCATTACAACCCAAATAACTTTTTCTTTGTCAGAGTTTTCTGGCTACTTTATACAGTTAGATGGTGCAAGGTTTTCAGAAAAAAGCTACAGAGGCCTACACATATGCCCTCTATCTGATGTTAAGAACTTGCTCTCTCTTTGGCCCAGTTCCAGCCTTCATTTGAGTACTCACCAAAACTTTCACAGACTGATTTTACCCCACTGCTTTGCTGCCTGAAAGTGTTCAAGCCAGTTGTCAGAGTAATATGTAGGCATTTTACATTGCTAGACTAAACACACAGATATGAACTTGTGATTGGGGCCTGCCATTGCAGTGCATGGAGAAGCAGTGCAATGCATTGTAAAGCAATGCATTGCACTGCCTCCCATGCAATTGCATGGCAGGCACCTATTATTCTTCACCTCGAAACTGGACGCTCAAACTTTCTCTGTTAATGCGGGTCATACCGTAGCATGCACCCCCACAATATATATATCAAAACGTGCGGCTCGATGCCGGGAGTTATGCTATTCCTTTTATTGCCGATTGCAGTTACCATGGTGACGTAATTAGCCAAAAACCACGCCCAAAAATCCCATAGAAATTAATGGAGTCAGGTGTTGCACCGATCATAAAAATCCACTTTTTTGAGGATTTAGTGTGTCATCATACGTTCACCTAGAAAAACCATTAAACTTTCAGTTTGTAGGAAAATCCGAGCTCTGTTCAGAAGTGAAGACGGAATGTTGATATCTGTTACGTTTTTTTCACAATTTGCCTCTGAGCGACCCAAAGTTTGCCACAAATTTCAATTTTTAGAGTGTAACAGTCGTTAACCTATAGTGAGAGGTTTTCTCAGAGCTGGATCAGAAATTATTTTTTAACTCACCGTCACGGTCACATATTTCATTCTATTGAAATGATTTTCGGGCATGTGAAAGGCACGGATTTTGACATTCACACAATCTTTTCAGGATTTCTCTATGTCTAACCGTTTACTTTGTGCACACTCCAGAGCGCTCAGACGGCGAAGATTTCCAAGCATTTTCTCCCATAGTTAAACATGGAAAATTTTGTGATTTTTTTTTAAGCAGAGCCTTCCTGTAACTCATCTCTCTCTCGTTCGTTCTCGGACTGTAAACAAGGCACAGAGTTGTACTTTTCCATGATCGAAGACGAGAAATAACTCTTACTGACGCTTTGAGAATTTTTCCGATACCATGTACGGTTTTTGAACAGCGGCAATTTGTTCGGACCCCTTTTTGGAGTCAGAATTTGGCTTCATCAAAGGGAGACAACTGCTGATTGTGTCACACACACATGCACCTGTCAGCTTTGCTGTTACTTAGCGACAGCACAGCTGGCTTCTGAGGAGAACAAAAGGTCACTTAAGGTCATTAGAACTCTATTTGGACATGGAGTTAAGGCCTGATAGATTATTGGATTACCATTCTGAGAATTTTCTTATATATATGATACTCAATCAGCCTTAACTGACATCAATGATGGACTTTCAAGATAAGACTCAAACAAACTCTTCAAAATAAAAGCCCTCAGATTTTCAATAGAAGACCATAGTGGCTTTGTATGTTACACTACTATAGGTTCTCTGTCTGTCTGTCTGTCTGTCTGTCTTTCTAAGCAGCAGCTGCACCTTGTGTCTCTTTGGAGAAGAGCCCATTAAAGGTCACGAAAGGTCAACTTAACACTAATAGACATGAATTTAAGGCCTCAAAGAACTTAATTACTAATGGGAGAATCACTATATATACCGGGCAAAAAAAGAAACGTCCCTTTTTCAGGACTGTGTATTTCAACAATAATGTAAAAATCCAAATAATTTTACAGATCTTCATTGTAAAGGGTTTAAACAATGTTTTCCATGCATGTTCAATTAACCATAATCAATTAATTAACATGCACCTGTGGAATGGTCGTTAAGATGTTAACAGCTTACAGAAAGAAGGCATTTAAGGTCATGGTTCCAAAAATGCAGGACACTAAAGAAACTGGTCTACCGACTGTGAAAAACATCCAAAGAAAAATGCCCAGGGACCCTGCTCATTTGCGTGAACGTGCATTAGGCATGCTGCAGGGAGGCATGAGGACTGCTGATGTGGCTGGGGCAATAAATTGCCATGTCCGCACTGTAAGACGCCTAAGACAGCGCTACAGGGAGACAGGAAGGACAGCTGATCATCCTCGCAGTGGAAGACCACGTGTAACAACACCTGCACAGGATCGGTACATCCGAATACCACACCTGCGTGACAGGTACAGGATGGCCACAACAACTGCCTGAGTCACACCAGGAACACACAATCCCTCCATCAGTGCTCAGACTGTCCGCGATAGGCTGAGAGAGGCTGGACTGAGGGCTTGTAGGCCTGTTGTAAGGCAGGTCCTTACCATACATCACCAGGAACAACGCCTATGGGTACAAGCCCACCTTCGCTGGACCCAACAGGAGTGGCAAAAAGTGCTCTTCACTGATGAGTCACGGTTTTGTCTCACCAGGGGTGATGGACGGATTCGTGTTTATCGTCGAAGGAATGAGCGTTACACCGAGGCCTGTACCCTGAAGCGGGATCGATTTGGAGGTGGGGGGTCCGTCATGGTCTGGGGCAGTATATCACATCACCATCGGACTGAGCTTGTTGTCATTGCAGGCAATCTCAATGCCTTGCGGTACAGGAAAGACATCCTCCTCCCTCATGTGGTACCCTTAATGCATGCTCATCCGGACATAATCCTCCAGCAGGACAATGCCACCAGCCATGCTGCTCATTCTGTGCGTGAGTTTCTGCATGACAGCAATGTCAGTGTTCTGCCATGGCCATCGAAGAGCCCAGTTCTCAATCCCACTGAGCACGTCTGGGACCTGTTGGATCGCAGGGTGAGGGCTAGGGCTATTCTACATATTTGTCTACAAGAAGGGACAGAGCAGACTGTACTTCTTGAGGAAACTTAGGTTCTTCAAGGTTTGCAGCAAGATGCTGCAGATCTTCTACAAGTCTCTTGTGGAGAGTGTAATCTCTTCAGCCGTCATCTGTTGGGGTAGCAGCATCAGAGCTAGGGACTTAAAAAGGCTAAACAACCTGATAAAGAAGGCTGGTTCTGTTCTTGGGACAACTGTGGAAAATCTGGAGATGATAATGCAAAGAAGGATTCTTCATAAAATCAAAAAAATTATGGACAACCCTGAGCATCCTCTTCATGAGACAACAACAGAGCGTCTTCAGTCGGAGGCTTCTTCAGTTTCGCTGCAATACAGACCACTACAGGAAATCCTTCCTGCCCACAGCCATCATCATCTACAACAACTCCTTAAAGAATTAATTATATGAGCTATACCAACACTTAATTTCCCTCTGGGATCAATAAAGTATTTTTGAATTGAATTGAATTGAATTGAATTCCACCCAGAAATGTCCAGGAACTTGCAAGTGCCTTGGTGGAAGAATGGGGTAACATCTCACAGCAAGAACTGACAAATCTGGTCCAGTCCATGAGGAGGAGATGCACTGCAGTACTTCAAGCAGCTGGTGGCCACACCAGATACTGACTGGTACTTTGATTTTGAGCCTCCCTTCATTCAAGGACACATTATTCTATTTCTGTTAGTCACATGTCTGTGAAACATTTTTAGTTTATGTCTTATGGTGTTGACTCTTTTAGTGTTCATACAAATATTTACACACATTAAGTTTACTGAAAGTAAAAACAGTTGATAGTCAGAGGACATTTCTTTTTTTGCTGAGTTTATAACTATCGATACTCAGCCAGCCTTAACTGACATCCGTGCTGGACTTTCAAAATAAGACTCAAACAATCTCATAGCACACTTGTTTTACACTACTATTACATATTTATTACATATTTATTACTACTATTACACTACTCTTACATAGAGGTTATTTCTGTCTGTCCGTCAGTGACTGACTCTGAAGGACTTTGTCTCTATGTCTGTCTCTCAGCGGATAGTCCGCTGCGAAAGCAGTGGTCTGAAAGAACTGACACTGACATTGTGTCAGTGGCAGCTGCGCTGCGGAAGCAGCGCTCTCCAAGAACTTTTCTGCCTGTCTCTGTCTCTCTGTCAGCGACTGTCGAGCTGCGAATTGAGTGGTCCTAAAGGACTTTATGTCCCTTTTTCTGTCTCTCTCTTTCTGTCTATAAATTAGTTTCCCATAATGTTTCAGCAATTACATTGTCTATTCATTTATAAGCACATTGCTGCCTGGGCTTTTAAAACAGACTGCTTACCTGACTTAGGAGAGTATTCTTCTACATAGAAAAGTATTCACACCCCTTACATAATATTAAGTTACTTAGCATTATCAAGCTAGTTAGCATTAGCATGCTAGCTCTTTCTAGCATTTTAGCTAAATTTTGGTTTTTGACTAACTTTTCTCCAATAACTTTTCTGCCTGTCTCTCTGTCAGTGACTGTGGAGCTGCAAATTGAGAGCTCATAAAGGACTTAGTTTCCCTTTCTCTGTCTCCCTCTCTCTCTCCGTCTGTCGGTCCATAAATTAGTTTGCTTAAGTGGCACATTCTTTATTCTGCCAAAACTCCATTTCCCATAATGCTTCAGCAATTACATTGTCTATTCATTTCTAAGGACATTGCTGCCTGTGCTTTTAAAGCAGACCTCTTATCTGACTTAGGAGAGTATTCTACATCATACAAAAGTATTCACACCCCTTACCTAATATTATCCTACTTAGCATTATTAAGATAGTTAACATTAAGATAGTTAACATTAGCATGCTAGCTCTTGCTAAAATGTTAACTAAATGTTGGTTTTTGACAAACTTTTTGTACTGATTCCTCAAATGCTAATGATAACATTTTTGAATTTTCTTAAGTATTCGTACTGATTTCTTCGCGGCTAAGGATTACATGCTAGCTTGCATTAGCATGCTAGTTAGCATTAGCATGCTAGCTCATGTTAGCATTTTAGCTAATTTTTTAATTTGGCCCAACTTTTTCTACTTATTGTTTCAAACCTATTGATAACATGTCAGCTAGCATTAACATGCTAGGCTAGGCAACATAACCTCTGATTGGGGGTCTGTGACTGATTACACACCACGTGGCAGGCCCCGTTTAAATTTCCTGAAATTTTCTAGTTTTACATTGCTGTTACAGGTGTTTTTTTTATAGTTATATATATTTGTCTGGCAATATGATAGAAAGATGATAGTTTCTTTATCAGATCCCAGTTGACCACTCTGTTTTTGTTTTTTTTAGTTTTTAACTTATTTGCTGTTTTTTTGTTATACTCAGTGTTTGTTTTTCATATTTTATAAACTATGTTGAAATATTACTTCATGGGGAAATTTGATAATGACAAGTGATTTGCTCTTTTTATATCAGCGATTCTTATTTTTTTTTATTTTTTTTACACAGAGTAGCTAAATTGTTTTTTTTTACCATTTAGCCTTGTTTGCTGGTGGTTTGAGGTGAATTAGCAATGATAGTCTACAAGGGGTTAATCTCATGCTTTTCATTCAAAGGCTTTGAATGCACTGATAAGAATTCATGCTTGACAAATGCTAACCTATTTCGAATTAATTCAGCTAATAAATACATGGCCACTTGGCAGCACTCACTAACTGTTTATAAAGCATTGGATTTCCATCCCTACGTGGTCAGCTGCTTATTCGATATGAAATAAATAAAAAAAGACTTCAAGGCAAACATAGAATAACCATTTTGAATTCTACACCTTTCAATCAATAAACACTAAAGCAGCTTGATTCCTGAAACACTTGGCTTAAGAATTCAAATCTTCATATCAATTCAATAATCACAAGTCTGAGCTTTACATTAACGCTGATCATAAAAGTCCTCATATTGGCAGCTGCTAACTAGACGGGGCACATAAGCAGTCACAAGGAAAGACAGGGGACACCCTGGAAACACCACACATTCAGCTGGTTTGCTTGTTCAGTTCACTTACTTGAGTTAGGGGATTTAATGGAAACATGGCAGACAGAGATGATTTGGTTTGCCGACTTCATTCACTCTTAGTGAGTTTACATGTAGTCAGAGAATACCGAATTATAACCTTGGTCCAACATGTATACACCTTAGTCTGGCTGAAGTCGAACCAAACTGGCCAACTACAAATTCAGCTAAGACACCAAGATAATATGGTTAAAAACCCTCACTTTTCTGGGCGTAAATGACATCCTAGGTTAATCGAGCTATGACCAGCCTGGACACTCTCCCTTCCGGAAGTGACGGGCACGCAGAAGCGGGAATAACAACACCGGTACAACAACAACCCAGCAGCAAAAACACGTGCAACACAATCAAACCGTACAGTACTAACAAAATGTACTGCGCTGCAGCGTTGTCATCTATTTCTTCACTCATTGTTTATATCCTGCTATTTCTCCATCTGGTTCACTGTCACCAGCATTTGTTTATTATCTGTGTGACGCTCTATAGTCCAATGTGAAAGGACGCATGTCACCACCTACCATCGCGTCGAGACGAATGCACTTCATTCAATAATTCGATTTTCTGACTTACATGTAAACTTGGATAAAGTCTCCCATTCTGGTTAAGGTATTAGCTCGATTATTGCCATAGCTTGACTTAGATGTGCATGTAAATGCACTGACTGACTATGCAAATCAATAGTGTCAATACAGCCCTTAGTTAAGGGGTGGTACCATACACAAAGAAGATAAAGAACACCGCCAGTCAAATCAGAGGCATAAAATAAAATGTCATTGGTTTTAGAAATAAAGTATGGGATGATGTGCTATTTTCCTATCTGAATCATTTGCCCTACAACAACTGCCAAAAAAATAAAAAAACTGCACTAATTTGCTGGTTAAGAGATAATTTATTCTTTCATTGTGGTCCTTTAATTTTTCCTCTCTTCAGAGAAGGCAGCATTATAACTCCCTAAACTTACTCTAATGAAACAGTTGATCTGAATTCCTTTTCTGACTTAGACCTGAATACATAAAATAAACTTAGAATACTATTTTCAAGACACACATATTATAGAAAATAGGGCTATCAAGATGACATAAACTTCATTGAAGTACAGGACTTGACCTTCAATAAGTTGGACTTCGTTTACTCACGTATAGACCCACATAAAACACATTTTTATATATACTATCCATGCCCAATGCAAAATTACTTTTGTAGTTTCACAGCATAAAAACATGATCATTTTAACATGCGTCTCAGGCTATATTTTGTCACAGGGTTGATTTTTACTTGTTTTTTGCATTGTGGATGTTTATAGATGTGCAAACGAAGAACCTGAAACACAACAACAAATCCAGGAGATGCTGGAAATAAGAGGTAGATAATACCTAATAGTAGGCTCCAGTAAAAAATAATAATTGTAAAAAGTAGCAGTTGATAAAAATGCTTTAACAAAACTGTCCGTTTCCAATCAGCATGCCAGTTATATGAACTGGGGTTGCCAACCGTCCTGTAATAAACAGAATCGTCCCATATTTAGAGAAAATATTACGCGTTCCGTATTAAGGTGAGAAGGAACGCGGTTTGTCCCGTACTTCAGCTACAATGAAAAAAAGACACAAAGGTGGAGTTATTCTGTCTTTAAGCTGCGCAGCCCTTCTTCTTCTCTCATTCTCTCCCCCTCCCTCTCCTGTTGCTCCTTCAATCATGAAACTGATCAATGTTCGGTAGCGAACAGGTACGTGGAAAGACCCCTAGCCTCTCTCCTCCTGCTCAAATGTGGTGTTGGTGCGTCTTGTTACAATGTGCACCTAAAACAGAGAGGTGGGACATGGAAATGGTGTCAGACACCCCCATCCACTGAGAAACATTTCTAGGATTAAAGGACTGATGTCACAACAGGACCTCGAAAAACTCATCCATGCATTTATCTTTAGTCAGATTGATTACTGCAACAGCGTCCTCACAGGTCTGCCTAAAAAGTTAATTAGACAGCTTCAGCTGATCCAGAGCGTTATTGCTCATGTCCTCACTAGAACCAGGAAAGTAGAGCTCATCACCCCAGTTCTAAAGTCCACCCTTAGATTGGCTCCCCTCAGAGAATAGTCTTCAAAATACTTTTACTAGTTTAAAAATCATTGAATGGCATGGCGCCAAACTATCTTGAAGATTTACTGTCACTATACCGACCCCCCAGACAACTCAGGTCCTCTAATTCCAGTCTACTCAACATCCCTAGAATTAGAACCAAACATGGAGAAGCAGCTTTCACTTTCTATGCTCCTCTAATCTGGAACAGACTTCCAGACAACTGCAAAGCTGCTGAAACACTGAATTCTTTTAAATCACGGCTAAAAAAACCATCTGTTTAGAGCTGCCTTTGAGTATTGTTTTGATGTATATCATGTTTTGTATGCGCAGTTGGTAGCACTGTTGCCTTGCAGCAAGAAGGTCCTGGGTTCAAATCCCGGCCTGGGGTCTTTCTGCATGGAGTTTGCATGTTCTCCCTATGCATGCGTCTCTCCGGGTACTCTGGCTTCCTCCCACAGTCCAAAAACATGACTGTTAGGTTAACTGGTTTCTCTAAATTGTCCTTAGGTGTGTGTGTGTGCGTGTATGGTTGTTTGTCCTGTATGTCTCTGTGTTGCCCTGCGATGGACTGGCAACCTGTCCAGGGTGTACCCCGCCTCTCGCCCCTTGACCGCTGGAGATAGGCACCAGCCCCCCCCTGCAACCCTGCATTAGGATGGACGGGTATAGAAAATGGATGGATGGATGGATGCTTTGTCAGTGTTTTATTGCTATTTTTACTTTATCCCCTAATCATGTAAAGCATCTTGAATTACCTTGTTGTTCAAAGTGTGCCATACAAATAAAATTGTCTTGCCTTGCCTAAGGAAATCCGTTAATTTTACCAACATTTTACTTCTGACTGGAAGTAATTTTTTTCTGGAGACAGAATGAGAAAAGACAAAGAAAAAAATGATGACAGTGTTAGATTGAGAAATGGTAAGGTTGTCTAACATACATGAGAAGGATTAAAATTAATTGGTTGATAAGTGCTGTGATGTCTTTTGTTCAAAGGGTTGCCATTTGCGGACAAATAGTAAGTGTTGGATTGGTCTGAAAAAAAGAAATTCAGCACTCTGCATAATGCAAAGAAGTAAAATAAATAGGCAAGTGGATCTATCCACACTGACTCCATATTCTGGCACTGTGTCATTACATCCGTGTGGTCTCATATTCCAGCAGTATGGAGGTGAAAGAGAACTATACAAGATGTACTTTTAGTCTGGGAGACTCTTCATTAACTCAGAAATTGGTGCAAAAGACCTGGCCTCCACAGCCGCCACCTGACCAAAAGGCTTTTAGTGTGCACCGCCACAAAATGGACATCACGCAGGCCCACTTGCTTCTAACCAGCAGGGAGATAAATCACTAAGCTGTTCATATGAATGCCAGCAGCATTGGGAGAAATGTGCCTGAAGCTCACATCTAGCTTGGGTTCACATCGAGGTTGCATTACACCCACCCAGCAACAGCACCCTCTCCTTCCCTGCTTCATCCCTTCTCACATTAGAGCCTCTCACAGTCTCACCACAACCACTGACACCACCAGCAGCACATCACATCCTCGCAGCAACCCACTGCTCATCTTCGCACTAAACCCTGTCCTTCTTTCAGGCTTATGTCTCGACACCCCCTCAGAAATAAGCCATTTAAAAAAAAGGAGAATCATGAGCAGCTGGAGCCGCCATGCTGTATAACTGCAGCCGTCACAGGCTCCTTCTCTGATGTGGCCTGACGTCTCAAAAGGCTGTGGGATTCAAAACAAAATCAGGTTTCCTCATTCAACGACAAACTGAGCAATTGGGAAAGCGCCTTCGCTAAGACTCTTTGTGACATGATGATTGCGAGACAGACTCACATTCCCTATGAATATGGATGCAACTGTTTATGCCTCTGGGAGAGAAAAAAAATCAAGCACATACTTGACAAATATTTGTTAAGAAATAAATCATGGAATGCTTTTGGCAAGGTAGGCCATATATGGGTTTTGTTAGGGGTAGATTATTTATTTCCAGTGTGTGGGATTGGGCTGTCAGTTCATACTATCTTAAAAAGGATTATCTGATGCACCTAGGTCTGATTTCAATTTGAATAGGTGTGAATTTATTTTGCACTGCTCAATATCACATACAAATAAGTCCGCTATAATCAAATTCCACCCCCACCAGGAAAGAAAAGGATGAAATAGGAATCTCATTATGCTTTTCTGCTTTTTGTTTGCTTGTTTTCTCCCAAAAAAGCTTTTGAATTTAATATCTGTGTATTTACACACAGCTCCTGAAAAGCAGGTGAACGACAGGTAATGTATTTTTTTCTGTCTAATTTCATAAGATTCGGGGACAGAGATTCCTCTCTGAGTATTAATTCATTTTGAAATACCTGCACCCCATGTCTTATTTACTGCCCCTGTGAAACTGAATTCACGGTGATTGAATGCGGTGCTATGAAATTAGATTGCATTGTGTGTCTCTGGCTAATAACTCCAGATGGAATATCTCCTCAGTCTGCTTGACATCATGCACCCCGGGAGAAATATGTGAGCAAAGAGGGAAAGTTAAGGTTGCTTAGGTTCAGTTGGAGACCTAAGAACCACAATGAATCAAGCTTTAGTAAACCTTGAGAGCAGTGAGGACCTGTGTAATTTGCTATGAGAAGTGTTCTCTGAGGAGGTGCCTCCGGCCTGAGGAGTGGGCCTGCCCTCTTCAGTGAGGACAGTGTGATGTGATGATAAGATGAGATGTCCTGTTTAAGAGCCTGATTAATGGCAGAGTATGAGATGGCCTCTGAGCACAGACGCTGTTTGCTTTTGCTGAAGCACACTCGTGTTCAGGCGGAGGAGAAGCACCCAGGGCGCTCCACTACATCTGTGTCCAAACCTCAAATTACCAACACCACTGTCAACACACCTTATCTTTACTTAAGGCATAATGGCAAAGATCACAATCAATTCTCACAGGTCTACTGAAGCAGGCTCCTTCATTATGTTTAAAAACCATTCACACTGATTGATCTGCGATGAGTGCATGGTATTGATAAATAATTAAAAAGCTCTCAGTTTAATTTGAGGGTAAGTAGAGGATGGAGAGTTTGGTGTGGGGGTCGGGCTGGAGTTGTGTTAGGCCAGTGGGCTCTTATTTGGTGTAATGAAGCCTGCCCCCCTGCTGTTAGACGCCCAGCCTCAGCTCCCTGTCTGCCTCCTTGCAATGTCCCAGTGGACGAACAACCAGATGGATTTGTCTGCCATATTCCCAGCAATCAATGCAATCCGGCTTGAAAGAAAATCAATAAGATGTGTCCACTTATGCCTCAAAGTCTAGGAGAATATCCTTTGCTAGGGCAAACTGAAAAAACAAAATGTACTTTTTGAAAGGTTGTACTTTTTTCCCCCAGGAAGTCTTTTTTTTTTTTGGGATACACCGTATTTGAAACTTGACGTACAGAGATGAAGAGGGTTGGTGATAGAGAACAAACTATTTTCTCTGGAAAAAATGCCACGTTATTATTGTTTAATCACCAAAAGCTGAAGTTATATTTTTTACTGTAATTTCAGAAGCGACTTTTATGAAAACTTAGAGCTGCCATGCAGGTAAAAGATTGTAAAGCTATTAAAGCTATATCATGTTATAATGTGAAAACTTTATTGTGTTAACATTATACTCTTCATGTTTGTATGATAAGTATCATGTTATACAAGATATTATCACGCCATTACTGATATATACATATATATACTCTTTACATTCTCTCAATACATTATTCATATCATATGAATGTAATCATTTACATGCTGTGCAATGTCAAAAGATATTATTAGAACAATGTTGATAGTAAAACATTTTATGTCCAGAAATGCCGTCAATCACTACATCTACACATATTAGTTCTAGTTTGTCATAAGAGTCAAGATGCCACATTAATTTGGGTTGAATTTGTCTTTACTCAGCCCATATGGATCCAGATATATCTGTACATGTCCTTCAGGTAAGTAGTGAGAAATGCTGCTACCGCAGTCAGATCAAACTCATTCTTTCTTGTGTACAGCCCTGGTTATTTTGAGTTCCTCCTCAATATACACTTGATTACCCAAATACTGTCCAAGCTTCTGAATAACAGCAACATTTCTCCATGGCTCAATCCAAGAATGACGTAGAACCTTAACGGATATTTTTTCAGTTGCCTATTTGCACTGCTATGGATTTATTATGTTATTAGCAAAACTTATATTATGATCTAACAATAAAAGATATCATGCTTTATTGGCGTTTTTTAAAATTGGACATTAAAAACAGCTTAAAGTCAAACAGGAGCAATGTTTTACTAAATCATCTGGCCCACAAAGGGTAAAGTAGGCTGAAACAAAATGAGTTCTTTCATTGGAGATAAACACCTTGCAAGCAGGAATAGTGTAATAGGGTTTACAATGACATTTGGGTAAGAGGTTCAATATAATTTTGCTCTAAAGAATACAAGTTTGGAACTGCATTACCTGCTGGGGATAAACCCTTATGGTGTCGTTGTAGGCAATAGGCTAAATCTGCACGAAATCTAACAGTCTATTATCATGCAGCACATATGCTGGATGCTCCACTCAATTCCAGTAGTCAAAGTGTTATAACATTTCTCAGTGGATGGAGGGGCATCATATGCTTTTGCCTGCCCACTCTGCTTGCAAAATGTGAGAATTTTTTCAAATACATAGCAAATAAGCATTGTATATAATACATTGATGGAGTTACAAGTGTTTTGCATGGTGATAGGTCCCGATATTGGTACACAGGTTTGCAACAAGCCACAAGTTTGTCAACACTAATCGACTGGATTTTTGTGTGCGACTCAAACGCAGTTCTAAAATAATTTTACCCACAGAACTGATCAGAAGAAAAGTCAACAGGAAACATTGTATAATCTCTTTCTGCTTGTAACCTTCAGTTGATTTCTAGGTACAGGTTTATACCAGTAGCAGAGTGTAATTCCACCAAGACTGATTAAAATACACCTGGATTGTATATCATATATGTATCAAATGAAAGATCAAATACATTTACTACTACTCCCCAAACTCCCTGCTTAAGTAATTCTGCCAGTGGCGTATTTTGATATAAGCTATTTATGCAATTGCCCAGGGTGGCAGCAGAAAGGGGATGTACAAGCGCCAGATGATAGCATACTTATCTGACAGTTGTGAACAGCTTTTGTGGCTATGCAGTCAATAGGAAAACAGCACCCCCATATGTTCCCCTGCTTGATGCTGAAAATAGAAAGACTAGTTTATGTTCTTACTGCAGGACTGTGGGCTGTAATGCATTTCATCCCACCCCACAGACTCAGATTATTTCTTTATTATTTAATTGGTTCAGGGGCGGGTAGAAGAAAAAACTCACCCAGAGCACCATTCATCCAATTTCGGGCACTGAATCCTGCTTACAAATGAACAACAGACCACATACTTTATTTGGGAGAAGAGGCAGTCAAGTACAGTTGGGCTATAATTTTCTATACCCTTATCAGATTTAGATTTAAAATTATTCATTCAAACATGTTTGTTTCAAAATGGAAATGACACAAGCAAATAAATAAATCCTTAGTTTTTCATTACCTTATATTTAACAAAAATTGACATGTAATAAATGTTCTGAGCTTGCAATATTTAAAGAAAGGTATTAAAAGGAGTCTTAAAATTACTTTGAAATGTCACATTTTTAATATGTAATAAGCCACAGCTTTAAACTAAGATTTGAGGTTTCAAATGTCATTTGAAGCATAAAAAAATCTAACTAAGAAAAAAATATTACAAGCAGAGACTTTATGCACTGAAATTGTTCGTGCATTATTTGGAACTCTTTAAGGTAAAAAATCTGAAATTTCCAGCTGAAGACAATTCGAGTTTGTTACATTAATAACTAGTTTTGAGCAACACTTACAAAACATCACATAAAAGAAAGTTTGTGAAGGAGATGAGGAAGCTCACACACTCAAATAAACTTGGAGGCCTTCATGCTAATGTGGACAAAAAAATCTCTTGACCCTGGAAAATGAGACAAAAGAGCAAAAACCAAACCATTTCCATTGCGTAATACATCCATCCATAATCTATACCCGCTTATCCTTCAAGGGTAATGAGGAGGCTGGTGCATATCTACAGCAGTCACTGGGCAAGTGGCAGGGTGCACCCTGGGCAGGCCATCAGTCCATCACAGGGCAACAGAGAGATGCACAAGACAAACATCCACACACACACACACACACACACACACACGCCTACACGCGCACACACACACGCACACACAGACACAGATCTAAGAGAGACCAATTAATCTAACAGTCATGTTTTGGACTGTGGGTGGGTGGTGAGTACCCGGAAATAACCCATGCATGCACAGGGACAACCTGCAAACTCCATGCACAAGGACCCTAGGCCGGGATTCAAACCCAGGAGCAAATAGAGTGAAACACTCTTTTAATTCTGGTAAATTTGATGATGATGGCTCACAGATAAGGAAAACACAAAATTCAATGTCTCAGAAACTTTAAATATAACAAAAGATTAAAAAAAAGAATATTTAAGACCGAAAAGGTTAGGCTTCATAAAGGTATATTTATATGTAAGCACTAAATACTTTGTTGAGCCTCCCTTTGCATGAATTACTGGATTAACACAATGTGGCATGAAGCCAATTCGCTTGTGGCACTGCTGAGGTGTAATGGAAGCCTAGGTTGCTTTGGTAACAGCCTTCAGGTCATTTGCATTGTTGGGTCAGGGGTTTCTCTTGACCATATCAGGTCAGGCAAGTTAATTGGCCAATCATACACAGTAACGGGATGATCATTGAACCAGCTTTTAGTACTTTTGTCAGTTTTGGCTGGTGCCAAGTCCGACTGGAAAATGAAGCCAGTATCTCCATAAGCGAGATTAAATAATGGAATGAATTGGCCATTATCTTTAGGATTTCTGGAATCCTAAAATAGATCATTTACACACATCACATTTTCCTGCCTTTCAATGTCTACCTAGAAGCAGTACATATGATCGTCCACATGTAGAATTAAAAAGCAAGAACGTTAATCTTTTTTTTTTTTGAAGGGAAGGCGTAGACATTCGTGCTCAGTTATTCAAGTATTCATAAGTTGTTAATTTATCACAACTGATAAGGCAGTAGTCCCTCAAACATTAAATATTTCAGGTGGTAAATGTGAAGCTATCAGGATGTACTAGGCCTTTTTTAGGGAGGACTGAATGTGAAAAGCTGGTCAGGAGAAACTGTTGCAGTCTGAGTGTTCATCAGCCCATGGGGGATTTTAATGTTCAACCCTCCAGCCCCCTCTCCCACCATTGCCACCTGACTAAACCAGTTACCACTGCAGGCTTGAGGTCATGGCTCACTGACCCTGTTGCAGACAGCTCCTGGAGGTGTGATATGAGGCCTCTGGTGGTGTCTGCTGAATATCACTACATGGCATTCATGGACTCACACCTGAACAGAGGAGAATGATGTCTGTAAATCTGAAACAAAGCAAGGTCAACACTGCAACAGGCAGATTGGACACAAAAACCCACACAGCTATACTGGATAAGCAAACACATTGCGTGTCTGAGACGGTATGAACAAAGACCCGAAGCTGTCATTTAAAACCTCTCTGAATACAGAGAGAAAGGATGAAGAATTAAAAGTATTATGCTGTGTCACAGTTTTTAGAGCTGATTTCTGTCTAATTGATGACTCTGCAGCACATCAATCCATTATGCATAATTTAACATGGATCAACTCCCATATTAACATAATCACCCATTGGATATTCTGCGTCGTGTGACGTGCAGTTGTGAGGAGCATAACTCCAGTTTGAGAAGGAGTGACAGGGGAAACGTACCCTTGGATGAGTCGGCAAACACATCCACGCTTTCCTTGATACTTAAATCAACCCCCACACAAACACACACACCCACACTTGAACAGCGCTGACTGGGACAGGAGGATGTTAAGATGTCAGATACTTATTCGCTCTGAGCGAATAGTGGGAGTCCGGTCTGAGCATTTTGTGTTTATGCAGAGCCACATTTGAATAAACAGCCACACACACACTTGGAGTGAACAGCTCGGAAAGTGAGGGGTGCAGAGCTCCCTGCTTAGACGCTACCATTTGCAATCACTAAGCAGCTTTAGTGTCTCCTACCACAGTCCTGATTTAAAATTCATAAATGCTAATCCTTCATAATTTACAGTTTAAAAAGCATTTCTGCTCACAGGCCCTGTGGCCACAGCTCTGTCAGAGTAATTATACCAAGGAGCTGGGAATGGACTACTAACAGAGACTTTCAGTAGTCAAGGAAATCCCCCTCACTGGCACCAGACCCAATTACTCCAAATACCTAAACAGATTAGCAAGTCATTTTCCAGTTCAATCTGGACATAGGTGCCAAATCAGTGTTATACTTTAGTTAGGTGGGTAAACAGTATTAAGATCGGGACATGTCTGTTTCTCATTACAGGGACCGTATTCTGAGTAATTTTATTACTTATTTCATTAAATTTGGTCCCAGCGATTGTCTTTTAAGACAAGGTTACCAGGCTCCTCCTGTTCTTCTGGTGTCAGCGGGTGATTTTCTGCTACCCTTACGCTCCATGACATTGCATTGGTTTCATGTATGAGCTCTACACATGTTTGTGTGTGAACATCGTCAATGAGGGTGGCTCCATTTGGGAAGGTGCCAGTTTCCTAAACCAAACTCTTTGTCCCCTACAAGGACAAAACACATCAGTTTAAATGTAGATTATCTGTGATTCTTTCATCCAAGGTCACTAATAGAAGGCCATTATCAAATTGGTCTGATTTCAATGTAATGGTTCACGATGACACCACAAAAGGTATTAAAGCTCCTATGAAAGGGCCCCTGTTCTACACGTGAAGGCTCTCAGTGCAAAATTGCTCACCATCTCTTTTTAATGCATAATTTAGTAGCCGTCTCAGATATTGATTCATCTCTCATCCTGGTGTTATGTTGTGAAGGAGGTAGGGAAATATGTAGGACAAAGTGATGTTTGGTCATTTGCAGGTGCAATGTTCGACACCTAACTAAAGTGTCTATTTCATTTGTGAAGAAAATAACAACCTGATTCAGTTTTTGGACAAAAGTAGAATGAATTTTCATAACTATTTTTTATTTTTCAAAAAGAGCAAAGATCTAAAGCAAGTTATATTGCTATTAGCAGTTTTTAATATTAGCAATATGGCTCATAGCCCAGGACCCCCTCCGTCAGAGGTAAGAGCATGCGATCCTAAAAGATTTGTTGTACTGATAGCAAGTCTTCTAAACCTTACACTGGCTCCCTGTAGCTCAGAGAATAGACTTCACAATACTCCTACTAGTTTATAAATCATTGAATGGTTTAACACCAAAATATGTTGAAGACCTGTTGTCACCGCACCAACCACCCAGACCACACAGGTCCTCCAACTCTAGCCTATTAAATATTCCTAGACTCAAAACCAAACATGGAGAAGCAGCTTTCAGTTTCTATGCTCCCCCTGTCTGAAACAGACTTCCTGGCGACTGCAGAGCTGCTGAAACACTGAGCTGCTTTGAATCAAAACTGAAAACTCATCTTTTTAGAATTGCCTTTTAGTAAACGATTGTCTTTTGTATCATATGTGTTCTTGCTTTATTGATGTTTTTCATGCTTAATTCTGTATCATGTGTGGTGTGTGTTTCATGCTTAATTGTTGCTATTGATTTCCAATTGTTATATTCTATGTTTTTCTTTATCACCAAATCATGTAAAGCACCTTGAATTACCCTGTTGTTGAAAGTATGTTATACAAATAAAATTGTCTTGCCTTATTTTCAAATACAGTGTAAACTGTTTGAGAAGGTATGGTGGTACACCAGAGCTGGGATATGATGCTGAAGTTTGTATTTGATTCACGTATTCATTTTTGTTCCTGAGTGAAATTTATAATTTTTATTAATCAATTCTGAATCCTTGATATTTCCCCATTCAAAATCTGCTCAAAGCTAAACTTTATTACATACACATGTGTACTCTATTTTCTAATTAGGTGACCTCTGAAAGCATCCGGTTGCATTTAATTTCATTTAGGGTTAACACAGTGAAGGAGGTGAAAACAAATACAAATCACAATTCAGTGTTTTATTTGTCAAACATTTTAAAACACATGTATTTTATTCGACTTCACAATATGTACTCCATTTTGCGTTAATTCCATAAATTCCCAAGATAATAAACTGAACTTTATGAGCTCACCCAGGTTGCCATTCATGTAAGATTCGCCACTGAGAAATGCAATTACTGAATGTGTAAATCTACTAATGATTTTTTACAAATGCAATATATTTTTATGATTATTAGGTGGGATCAGTAATTGATAGAGCTTAAAGCGATGCATTCAAGAGTCACACTATTAAAATCAAGCATTTATTTAATATGATGTGCTAGGTCATATTTTTCTTTCAGCACTCATAGTCATGAGCTCTATCAGTTTTTTTTTTATCTCTCAGAACAAATACATTAATAAATACAATAGTTATTTGATAGCTTCTATCATGTCACAGTGAAAAAGTTTTAAAGAAACACACAAACTCTTTGTATTCACCTGGATATTACCTTCTGGATATTTATCCGCCAGTGCCAAAACTCTGGATGATGCCGGAGCTCTGCTGAATATCACAGCGACTCTCATCTCTAAGTGAAAGAAATCAGGATTCTATTAGAGCAGATTAGGACCACCAGACTGGACATCATGTCACAAATCCAGAGCTTTAAAAGTTTCTCTGTAACCGTCAGCCCTGAGGACTGACTCATCCACACACTCAAACATCTTTCTTCTCCTTTTTTCTTTTCTTTAGCTGTAATGCAGGACTGTTCTACTCCAGGTTAATTGCAATGTATTTTTGAATTCATTCCTGCTCTTTGATTTAAAGGAAATATAACACCAAATACTGGAAATACCCCGCATTTGGAGTCTTGGGACCCACAATAAAGGTTCTGACCCTAACTGTAGGAACCGCTGACCACTCAGTCAGTCTCCACATGAATATGACAAACTTGTGCATAATCTAGCATAATGATGGATCACGATGTAAATATTTAATTTTGTAAAAAAGAATCCATCTGTCAGTCCATCCGTCTGTCGTAAGGGAAGTTAAACAATGTCTTTATTGGTCTCAGGCTGCTAATGTTTAAAAATACCACACAGAAGTGGAATGACTTAGAACGCATCAAATCTGTCATATCTTGGCTAGATCAAAAACAGGATGTGGCCTTTGTCAACACACCTGTGTTTTGCCTGCTCGGTTACGTCAACAGGTTTTGGGAATTTCTGTTTCTGAGGCATGTAGAATGAAGTGATTTAAATACTGGGAGGTGAGATTCTCAATATGTCAAAGAGGACACAGCACCTGTGACCAGTTGGTGGTCATACTTTGGCTGATCTGGTTGCACTTTGAACCAACTTTTACCTGGTTCATTTTCTTAATTCTTCACACTTTCACAATTTTGCTGGGGCGATGACTACCATCTTTTTTCTAGGGAATGCAGATGCCAGAATGTGTCAGTTTACAAAAATGGGGTAACAGCATCAGGTAATAACCAGACAACATGTATTTGAATGTATTCACAATATAAGTAATTTAGCTGAAAGTAATATACAGCCAAACATAACGTTTTATGAGGAAGCACATCCATCTGTCACCCTCATACCTCACATTCAAAAATGATCTAGACTAAATCACCATACACTGGAAAAAATGCCTCTCCAAAAACAAGTAAAAAATTTTTTTTATACAAGATAGTTTTCCTTGAAATAAGTTAAAAAATCTGCCAATGGAACAAGTGAAAATTGTCTTGACAAGATTTCTTGAAATAAGACAGTATATTAAACCTTACAAGATCTTGAAATTAGCTGGAAAAACTAATTTTTAGCTATATTTTACTCATCGTAATGTTGTGTGTCTCATAACAAGTTCATGGTACATAAAAGTAGTATTTTTTCCCCTCAAAAGAAGCATTTTCTTTTAAACCTTCCAACATCATCCTCTTTGTTTTAAGTGCATATAACTTGTTTTCAGTTCTGAAATTGTGACACTGTTCTAGATTTAAGTGCAACACCTAACTTTAAATAAGATTAGAAATTGACATTTTGAGACTAAATTTATTTAAAATAGCATTCTTGTACTAGTATTAGGCAATGTTTCTTAGTCATAATCCTCCATTTCTAGTGCATTTACCTTTCTATAAGCCAAATAGCAGTAAATACTGTTCTAGATTCAAGACATTTACCTGCTGCTTAGAAGACAGAAAAAAGTGAAAACTATAGAGTTGCCAATGAACATATTTATTGATAAAGCCCATGAACAGAGTGGACGCATAAAATAACATTTTGCTGTGACTTTTTTATACCTGACTAATCTGGGCCCTTAATACACCTGTAAAATCTGTGCATTACACAGGTACACTCGAACCACAGACAAACTGCTAGGCTCAACCTGTAACATTTATTATAATTAGAAAGTGCTTGAAATGAAAGGTCTTAGGGCTACATTAACATGGACATGTGGCCACATTTCTCAAACAATAACACTGTAACATTACCATTAAGGATGCACAATACTGAATTTTTCATCAATATTCAATATTTTACAGTTGTATTAGCCAATACTTAATAAAACAATTCTCACTCTTATGCCAAACTAATTGCTTAGTCATTTTACTATTTCACAGTAGCTTATCTGCTGACTGTTTAAACTCAATATTAACTGAAAACTTAGAATTGAATAAAAACTACGGTAGGCAGTCTCTGCTTGGACTGCACAAAACACAAAATGTTGGCATGTTACCTGATACTATTGTGCACCCTTAATTATAACACTTGGCTAACCTGGGCAAATTCAAAACAAGAATCAACAGCGACCAACATGAACTGTAGTAGTCTTGTAACAAGAGAGGGAGTGCTTTCCTATAGTCCACATCTGACCATACTGGCTTTACTGGCCAATAAAAGCATTCCACTCAGTCATGCTCTTCTTGTAAGAGAATGTGAGATCTCTCTCATGGATGTGGTCCAAGAGAACCTCCGTCTTTATGACGGAAAGCAGAGTGGCTGCACACTTTGGGGATGTAAGGTGTGGGGTGTAATAGTAGGCCATAAGGTATAAAGCACCCTGTGTAATCTCGTCTCTTGGAAAGGTGGTTATTGGCACATCTCCTACCGCTATGAGGCAGTTGGACGGACTCACGATCAGGACTGGGCAGGAGAGAGGACGTTTCATTAAGTAGCCATTAGGGTCTTCTTTATCCTTTAACACATAACACAGACATACTTTTGTAATGATAATGCATTTTTGTTTCAAACACATAACTAAAGCTAAATTACAAAAGTTGGAAGTTCTCAGAAACTGCATCTGAAATTGCTACTTTTAATTATTCTCAATTCATTTACTGTTCACATATGTCTAACCTTCCTGAAAATAGAAAACCAAGGCTACATTTAATTGGTTATCATTGAGGTGATAAAATATGCTACCATGTATCCATGTTTTAACATACTGGCCACAGAGATCTAACCAGTGAGAATCCTCATCCCAAAAACACATATTTTAGGTGCTTTTGAAGGCTTAGAACATACAGTATGTGAATATGAAATACTTTGGCACTCATAAGAAGTAACTTGAGGTATATATTTTTTTCAGTACTGTTGTCCCAAGAAACCTGCTTCATTTAACACAGCTCACCTCGAGAACATGCACCAGTGCCTCGCTCACATCTCGTACCCTCTTTGGAGGGGCAGAGGTGGATGGGAAGAACAATGGCAGCACACGTAGGATCTCAAGAGCCTGATCAGCTGTAAAGAAAAAAAAAAGATTATCTCATTACCACACTTGAACAAAATGCACAAGGTCAAAGCTGATCAAAAAGGTATACAAAAGACACAATGCTTTCTAAAAAATAAAAACATTTGGCCAGTGAGGGGATAACCATCATGGATGCAAAAGGTAACCGACAAGACATGAGAACACGACCATTAAAGCTGCAGTCTATAGTTTAAACTCGTTAAAGTAACTTAAAAAATGCTTAAATGTGACTATCTGACCATACTGGTTTTTATTTTCAGCCTTTTGTACTGTTCACTCCGTTTTCCTTGTGTCTGACCTGTAGGAGGCGTGGCTTTCAGCTCCTTCTAGAAGGAGTGGGGGAGGGACCTACAGGCCTAAAAAAATTTAAAATCTCCTTCTTGTCCTCAATGACATCACTTTATGGACTACTGCTTTAACATGCCTGAAGATCCAAACTATACTCTGATCACTAATAACACCAAAATATCATTGTTTACCTTTATCCATTCCCATTGGGGGTTTTAGAATCTTTTTCCATACACCAAGAAACTGCATCTTCCGGCAGAAGTCATGCCATCTTCCCTTCAGTTCATTGATGAAGTTGCAATTACCTTTATCCAAAATGCGGTGAAGCTCCTCCATCACCTGTAAAATATTCAGTTTGCCAATACAACATGTCAATGCATCACTGAGGAGGAAGAAATTGGTATGGTAAACATTGTGTTTGGTTTTAATCATGTGTGTTCAACGACTTACATGTCCAATGTCCTTGAAACAAGGATATGCTTCTAGAACCTTTTTGTGTTGGTCCTCTTCGCGAATAGTATTTGAATTAATGAATGCTCTTCTGGCTGAAAATTCTAAATCAAGGAGATGAGAGACATCCTGGTGGTTTGGATTTTTTCTTTTAAGCAAAGTTTGTAGAGTCTTGTAGTGCTTGGCCAAGGTTGCTGGACTGCAGGTGTCTGGACTGTCAATATCTGCAGGCTTGTTTGCTGTAAGAGACAAAATTACTTAAGCACTGGCCCTTACTTAAAAAAAATATCATGTTGTTAAAATGACAAATGTCAGAAGTCTGCCATAAAAAATATGGGCAATACATTAGTGGATTTAAATCTTTTAACAAACTTCAACCCTGATCTTAACTAGAAAACACATTCATTTTTCAGAATTGTAACTATTAAAATACCAATTTACATAATACAAAAAACTCTAAGCTCTCATGGTCATGCAATTGCATACAATTGCATGTAGGCACACAAGATCCCACACCACACACACACACACACACACACACAGCCATGAGGAAGTTGGACGGACTCACTATTAAGACTGGGGAGGCTAGAGGGTTCTTCTTCAACTAGGTTTTGTGCTTTTCTTTCTACTTAAAGACATGGCACAGAGATCTTTTAGTCAGGGGGATACAGTTTAAAAATAATTTTGATATTTTAGAACCTAAATCAAAAAATAGCTAAAAAGAGAAAAAATGCCTCTAATGAGGCACATGGCTTTTAAAAACATCACACAATATGATATACCGTTTTGTTATAGAAAATTATGTTGCACAGCCTGATACTAAAAAGGTACCACGGTATCCATCTGTTCAAAATCATAATATACAGGCTTTTATTAATACCGATACTTTCTTAAGATTCATTTCCACAGTAATGTTAATAAAACAGCACAAATGTGATTTAATTACCACCCTCTGATGCTCATTTTAAAGTCTTTTACTTCTGTCATGTCAGGATTGTCACCTTGACTCAAAATGTGAATTTATTAGTTTTATTGAATTATGAAGACCACTGAATGCCAAATGTGTAAATGCAAAATTGAAACTCACCTTCTAACTCACTTGTTTTACTCCCCGAGTCTGGGCTGCTACTCCCTTCTGTGGACTGATCCAGAATGATTGTCAAGTCACTTGAATCCATTTCTTCTTTGTCACTTGGGTGCTCAAGACGGCGCTTCTTTGTAGACCTGCAAGGATTAGTCAGTTAATCAATTAGTTGTCAACTGTAAAATCAATTAACTCATATCTTTATTTGTATATCACTTTTCATATGACCAAATTATTTTCCCCAAGCTTGTTTGTCCTCTATGACAATTAAATTAAAATCTTCAGGTTGCAGACAAAACAAGACATTTGAAGAAAACATTTCACAACTTTCTGACATCTTACTGATAAAACAGCTGATTGATTAATTTGAAAAATGAATAACAGAATTTTCGCTAGAAAAAAATCATTAGTTGCAGCCTTACCTCTTTGAATGTCTCCCATCTGGAGTGGTTTTCTGGGGGGGGATCTCACATTTTGCAGTCTATTGTTTAGCTGTGCGTACACGGTGACCTGTACAGGACATGTAATACATTTGTCTAACCAGTACTAAAAATTTCAAACATGAAACACTTTGGTCTTAAAGTGGATGCATTTTACTTACCCATGTATTCTTGATGCCTTGGTCCTGTAACATGGGGTAGTACTGTACTATTCTCTTTGCCATAGCTGTAATTTCTGGGTTTGATGGGTATCTATGTGATTCTCCATCCCCTTTTGCCCTCAAGATTGCAATCATACTAGTCATGGTGTTTCGGATGAGCCGGCATCTGAGTTCCTTTGACATTTCGCAGCTGCCTTCTTCACCATTCTTTGACAACTCAAAATATTGTTGGCGGACTTGCTCAAGCTCAGTGTCAGTGTGCAGTACAAATTCTGGAGAGGAGAACTTCACAACCTTTTCAGGGCTCGTGTACTTAGCAGGCGTTGCATTCAAAGGAGTGGATGTCTGTCGCATGGGTGACTCATTAATGGAGGAGCTGCTTAAAGATTTAGAGTCATCTTGGCCAGACCCCTGTAAAATAAAGGATAATAAACAATAGTTAATGCAATTTTTTTTTTTTTTTGGAAGAGTGAAGAGCCATACAACTCTGTCCGTGATTGGCTAAAACTAGCTGTAATCGGTGGTTTGATCCAGAGTTGAAAGAAATCCAGAGTTGGTTTGACAGTGACAATCAGACTGGCTGTATCTTACGTGTTTCCTATGATGTACAACAGCTTCAGGGGACAATATTCTCCATTCACAACAGAGTGCACATAGACTGACCATGAGGTGACAATTATTTGTTCACATCAACATTAGGGTATTGAATAAATCAATTGATGTGTTATTCTTGACCAGTCTATAAAATTGCATCCTTAAATTGTAATGATTGTATTGCACCCTTCAATACTATTCAAGAAAATATACACCAAAAATTCAACTAATATTAGTACATGTGGTTTGCATTATTTTAGCTGATTTGACAGCCTGCAATTAAAAAGAGATGGTCCTTGATAACCATTCCATTATTCCCTTTTGGTGTTGCGGTGACACAGGCTAATGGTAAAGTTATCTATTTTGCCTGAAATAATTAGCCTATTTCTTAAGGTTAGGCTACAACAACATTTAAACATTGACAACAGCCTACTGTAACAGGAATAAAGATAAAGAAGGTAGGTTTGATGACAGTCTACTGATGTTAAAACAAAATAATTGCAAAAGGAACAAAAACGTGCTGATACCAACTTAAATTGGTGGTGAGTTAGAGCCAAGTCCCTAAGAAACTGACCTCCAGTATACCGTGACAAGCATGCCAGACCGCTTTTCTCCGTAAAAAGTTCTCTGGGCCTGGGAAAAGATCCTGCAAGTCTTCACGAGACAGAGTGCCCATCATTGCCTCGTTGATGTTTGCAGCTATGGGAGACAAGCAAAGCAAGATGAAATGGTGCCCTACAAATGAAACGGCATGAGACAAGACTATTAAATTTACACTTCATTAAAATTATATTGCTATTGCTAACTAGTTTAGTATAGAAATGTGAATACCTTATTGTCTGCCACTATTTGTTGTATAGAGCTAAAGAGTAACATGCTAAGAGGCAGCCACCAGGAGCTGTGTGTGGGCCATGACAGCACCAGAGAAGCTGGCTTTGTTTTGTCCTTATCAGTTTAGTGCTTACCCCTTCCTGTCTAAAAGAACACACAAAGACAGCTGTATGTGGCCGCCAGTGCTTGTTTTCTGTTAGCATGTTACATATTAGTTTATGACTGACTGTAGGGTGAACTGAGGTGGGTAGAGTAGCAAAAAGCTGTCCTCAAGTAAAGCCGTTTTAATAAGGGTAATATTCCCTCAACGGTGTGTCTTATGAATGTGCAGTGGCGACATGGCAAAGCGGGAATATTGCGGCATTCGTGCCGCCAGCATGCTTGATAGTAATATTGCTGCAATGTTGCAGCTGAATAGTAGATTTCCAGACAGTTCACAGGGACTGCACTCGCAGCACATTACCTTACCACCACAGGATGAGCACTTATGAATGACCAAAAAGCTCACTGATGCCGGCATTGTCTTTGGAAAGAGGCTTGAAAGTAGTGTTACTTAAAAATAAAATGAAACAAGTACAAATAAAAAAGTATTCTCCTCCAAAAAATTACTCCCTTGTGAAAGTACTACTCAAGTAGTGAGTAACTGTTTGGTCATAACAGCTGATTTATCTTTACAAAATTATTCAATCAGACATGTTAAAATGTGTAATAATACATGCACCATCTTTCTACTTTAGCAGTATTGTTGAGCTCATTTTTATACTAGACACTGATGAAAAAAAAAAATCAAATTTAAATGTTAATGTGTTAAGAGTTTTTCTGAATGGAGTAGAGTAAGATTATGGTTACTTTTCCATAAATCTACTCAAGTAAAAAAATATTCCTGTAAAACTATTCTTAGAAGTACATTTTCCCAAAAGTTAGAGTTAAAGTAGTATATGTTACTGAGTACTACCCACCTAAAATATGCTTGCATAAGTAACACAAATGACAACAAAATTTCCTAAAATGAGAGGATCACGTGAAATGGAAGGTGAAAATTCACCTAAACAACATAGACCACATTATTTGTAAAATAACTTATTTTACACACTTCCGTTTTCTTATACCTATGTAAAACATAAGTCAATTTAATCTGTTTAAAAATAAAATTTGCATACATTACCCCTTAAAATCGACACTGTGACCTCATCCAGTTCTTCCATACTGGTAGCTGACTTGCTCCCTGTTTAGGTCTGCTAGCATTAGCTCGCCTCCTGTCGTCTCTGTTCAGCTGCAACGTTACACAATAAAACACACCAAAACATTTCAAACATTCGAACCATTTTAACTTACTTCCAATGAAACACCGATGCATATAACTCTCTGACAATTTTGTTCAAGGAATGAAGTGGCGGGCACGTCGGCTGAGTCAGCTGATGTTGACCAGATCATTCACGAAAGTCATCCTCAATGTGCCTCACTTTACTTTACCCAAAAATTCCTAAAAGAAAGATCTATTTGTTTTTCAACAAAGCAACTGTCTCCGTGTATTGTAAAATAACCTTGATTATTCTAGATTAATAAGAGAATTTAGTTTAACCCCATATTTACCCCATATTGGAGGCGCGTGTAACCAGGGTAACAAGGTATTCTGCGGCAGTCACAACCACAGCCCGCGCTAGTCTATAACTCCCCAAGTTTCCATTGAAACGTGCCATCTTCCGACATGATTTGGCGTTGCTTTATATGCTGCGTATTTGTAGCTTCGACTCTGAGACAACTTTTGAGTCACATTAACACCATGCACAGCCGCAGCCCTCACTTTCGCGTGGTGTGTGGAATTGATGACTGTCCGAGTGAGTACAGGGTGTATAACTCATTTTACTATCACGTAAAGCGGAAACACGCGCATCACCTTCTCCGAGTGGAAGCGGATGAGGAGGAGGGACCAACTCGCCATGGTTTACCCGTAGCAGGTGAAAGGACAGCCACAGCCGTCGCTGATGAGAGCTCAAGCATCGCCAGACTAACGGTAAGTCATTTTTACACAAGCCGACATAATGTTAGCATACATTAAAGTACGTCCATTAAACGTATTTGTTTTTGACAGACGCATGTTGTAATTGTATTTTAACTGTGATGAGTGTCAAACTAGTTGCTTTGTTAAATTCAGTAACTCACCTGAATTGTAGATGAGAGCAGCAGGCGGTAGAAACGCAAAGTAGTCAGACTGTTTTTCTCATTCATCCGCTGTGGTGAAAGCATCCAAACTTTGCAGAAAGTGTTGAAATAAACTGGTAAAAGTCAGTCAGCTAACTGAATGAGTCGCTATTATATTTACATATGTGTTCAAGGTCGACTCAAAAATAATTATTAAGCAAACAAAATTACATATTCAAAGTTACCACAAAAAAAGTACCCAAAATACTCTTATTCACATTAATAAGTGAATTAAAGTGAATATCAAAAGTAACATAAAAATTTAGCTTTAGAGTTACTGATTACTTCTATTTTCAGTAGCCTATTGGTTATTTCTTTACCAGTTGAAACTAGTAAATATAACAAACTTCCAACTGTCAGTAAGTCGTCCTACAGCAAGTACCTGCTAACATAACCAATTAATTACATATAAAACTATCCGTAAGTTATTTTTTATTTCTTTTAAATGAGTAATCTATTACAAATAACTATTTACAGTTCCTAAGTAACTTACCCAAGACTACTGAAATTAACATTAATTGGGATTTTTTTTTCTGAAAGAATATAATCATTTTTATAAATAAACAACTTTTAAATCATTTTTTTCAAAGCTACCAGACTCAATAGGGAAAACAATATGTTAGTCATTTAAATACCAAATTAAACATTTCTAAAAGGCATCTGCTAATATTTGAGTGCTTGTGGACAGAGTCTATGGCCTTACTTTAATTTGTTCTTTTGTTTTCCTTTTTTCTGAGTATCTCCAGAGGTTATGTTTTTGTGGCGTTTGTCTAACTGTTAGCAAATTAAAAAAAAGTTATGGACAGATTTAAAATTTACCAGAAATGTCAAAAATGGGCCGATGAACAAGTGATTAAAAATGTGGGGTTGATCAGGCATGGTCAAGGAATCTAAGCTGCACTTAGGTGTTTGGCGGATGTGTACGCTGTCCGAGTGCTTTACTAGTCTTATTTATCTATTCTCAAGGACTATTTTGTTTGTCATTTTAGTTGTAATTTTACATGTTAAAATTAAAAGACCTCAATCAGTAAAAACTCAAATACATTGTACCGTAGGGCATGAATTTAGCTAGCTTATCCAGCTAATTAATGCAAGATTGTTTGGTGGTTGCTACCTTCCAATGCAACATTTATTTCTGTTTTAATAAATATGTCTGTTGTTAATTTGTTTCAGAATGGGTTTGAAGAAGATGGAGAGGGTCGGATGCATCTTGATACTTCTAAACATGCAACTGCATTTCTTATTCAAGCCAAGGAAACCCATCGACTCACACAGGTAATTTATGTGATTAATTTTCTAATTAATTGTGTTTCATTGCTAGTGAACTTAAATTCAAATTCAAAAATACTTTATTGATCCCAGAGGGAAATTAAGTGTTGGTATAGCTCATATACTTATTTCTTTAAGGAGTTGTTGTAGATGATGATGGCTTTGGGCAGGAAGGATTTCCTGTAGCGCTCTGTATTGCAGCGAAACTGAAGAAGCCTCTGACTGAAGACGCTCTGTTGTTGTATGACTGTCTCATGAAGAGGATGCTCAGGGTTGTCCATAATTTTTTGGATTTTATGAAGAATCCTTCTTTGCATTATCATCTCCAGATTTTCCACAGTTGTCCCAAGACCAGAACCAGCCTTCTTTATCAGGTTGTTTAGCATTTTTAAATCCCTGGCTCTGATGCTGCTACCCCAACAGATGACGGCTGAAGAGATTGCACTCTCCACAACAGACTTGTAGAATATCTGCAGCATCTTGCTGCAAACCTTGAAGGACCTAAGCTTCCTCAAGAAGTACAGTCTGCTCTGTCCCTTCTTGTAGACGGCTTCACTGTTCAGTCTCCAGTCCGGTCTGTTCTCAAGGTGAACTCTGAGGTATTTATACTCCTCAACCACCTCCACTTCTTCTCCCATGATGGAAACAGTGTTTGACTTATCCCTGTTTCTTCTGAAATCTACAATCATCTCCTTTGTTTTGTTCACATTCAAAGTAAGACGATTGTTTCCACACCATGTCACAAAGCGGTCCACCAGCTCTCTGTATTCAGCTTCTTGTCCATCTCTGATACACCCGACAATTGCAGAGTCATCTGAGTATTTCTGCAGATGACAGGTCTCTGATTTGTACTGGAAGTCTGAGGTGTACAGAGTGAAAAGGAATGGTGAGAGTACGGTCCCCTGTGGTGCTCCTGTGCTGCTGACCACCTGGTTTGACACACAATTCTTCAGTCTCACAAATTGTGGTCTGTTGGTCAGGTAGTCATTGATCCAGGCAACTGTTGAGGGCTCCACCTGTGTCTTAAGGAGTTTCTGACAAAGCAAATCAGGCTGAATTGTGTTAAATGCACTGGAGAAATCAAAGAACATGATCCTCACAGTGCTGCAATATGCAAAAAGCAATATGCGCAAACTGCTGAAAACTGTTTAGACCTGGCATCCTGAATGATTTGATCATAAATGGACAGCTTTAGGAATGTGAGTAAAACACCTGATATTAGAATCTGTCTCCCTGTACTTCATGAGTGACCACTTAGATCTCACTCCCCCACCGTATGTGCAAATAGACATGTATGTTGCATCCAAATTTTGCCTATCCACTATATTTCCTTAACATAAGCTAAGAATAGAGACAACAAAAGAAACACAACATACTTTCTATTTACATTTTCCACTTGTGATCCGATTCCTTAAAACACATTATAATCAAGTGAAAACAAGTTCTTGAAGCTGCAGAAGGCACTATTATTATTCAATGAAACATTTAGAAAGAAATAACTTATTTTGACCATTGCATCCCACTAACAATATGTAATTGAAGGGTTCCTTTTTGAAAAAGTTTGTCTCTGTGACTTTACATGTTGACTGGGTTGTTATATGAATTCTGTAATATAGTATTTTCTTTTGTTTTTTTCCTCCTCCCCAGAAAGCTGTTAACCACATCGTGAGTGGAGTCCAGCAATATCAGGACCGTATTATTGGAGCACCTAAAACGACAAATGAGTTAAATGATTGATAGACATTCTGGGGACCTGGATCAACTAAAGAGTGATGTAATGGGGATATTTAACCAGTTTGTTGACCCTTTCACTCAAATTGCTTCCACCCGTTTGCAGGACAAGACTATCAAAGAACTGTTAAAACCAGTTGAACCAGAGATTATTGTCGGAAAACAAACAATGTGTTATGTGAAACGTGGAGACTCCAGAGTTCTTACTATTAAAGACCATTGTTTTCATTATATACCGTTGGTGATAAGTTTGGAGCAGCTTCTATCACATCCAAGCATTCTTGCAATGATGGACGAGGGGCCAAAGCCGTGCAAGGATGGCTTTTTTCATGATTTCACCGATGGAGACATTTTTAAGTCACACCCACTGTTTATGAAAGTCCCGGCAGCATTGCAGTTGATTTTATATACAGATGAAATTGAGCTATGCAATCCTCTTGGATCTCGAGCAAACAAAAACAAGTTGTTACTGATTTATTACACGTTAGGTAACATCAACCCTAAGTACAGATCAAGACTTCCTGCTATTCGTCTGCTTGCCATGGTAAAATCAAAAGATCTTTCCCATTGTGGTATTGATAAGATATTTGAGAGGATTAACCATGACTTAAATGAGCTGTGTGATGGTGTCCAAGTTGTCACTGCAAGTGGTGAGAGGACAATTCATGGGGCAGTCATGTGTTGTAACTATTAATAATACATAGTTGTTGTCTGGTTTTCTGAGCATCAATAATTATAATCAATAATTTAATATTAATATAATTATTGATGACGTTCGAGTTTAACCTGTTTATTGAAGATTTCGGGGCACCAATCTCATAAATGAGACAATTTTAATTAAACCAGACTGTCAGTCTCTCTGAAAAGGCGTAGAGTTCGTCCGCGGGGTTAAAACAAACTTTACAGCACACACTGAAATAGCACAGGAAACTTCTCATTACTTAAGGGAATTTATTAATGAAATAGGTCAACCTTACAGATTACATTTCATTCATAATTTCCATCTATTCTAACACATGCAAAAATATAGAACAAAGTTAACGTCGAGGGAAGGAGCGTGTGTGTGCCGCTGTGTGTGTGTGTGCAGCACTGTGTGTGTGTGTGTGTGGGAGACAGCGAGTGGATGAGGGGGGTTCAGTTTAGCACACTCAATGCGATAAATAACTCAAGTTTTATCAATTGGCGCGATTGGTTCACAAAGGAAGACCGCGTGGCAATTCAACAAAACGCTAGTTTCATTAGCAATGGTGGCTTGGACAAAGGAAACGAGGGCGACTGAGAAAGGGGATCAACTGAGGCCACCCGACCTGTCTAAACAGACACGCGCCGACCGCAGCAGACAATAAACAAACAAGGAAATAATACAATATAATATACTGCTTCTGGTTGCAACCAAAGTCACATAATAAAACACAAAAAGCATGCACATTCAGGGTCGGTGTACGGCGACAGACGACCAAGAATAACAGTGGTTAACCAGTTGACAAACTTATTTTAACCAACAGAAAACGGATATTAACCGTCGAGACCTCTCCTCTACCCAGACCAAAGATATGAACCAGTTTAATCCTACTTGGTGGGGCAGCTCTCCACAGTCCACGACGAAGAACGTAGAAAGTGTCCAGTTTAAAGGAGCAGTTTTGGGCAAAACCGAGGTCAGAAAAGCGGACGTCCGACTTTAAGGCGCTGAGGGACTCAAGCCTGTTTTCAATAGAGCTCAGATGGCCAGCTGACTCCTCGGTTACGCTGACAAGGAGTCTGTTTGATCGGCCGATTCACTTCGAAGTTTAAAAGGGAAGTTCTTCCTGGTCCAGCAGGTTTGAACGGAAAAAGGGGAAAATGCTAGCAGTGGATTAAAGCGTCTCCTCACAGGCACCGCTCTGGGACCAAAAGAGACCAATAGAGACGCTGATTTCAATATTTGCGCTGCTTTTATCAACTCTGTGATGTCATCACTGGCCACAGACCAATGAGAATGGGCCGAGGGCAGCGCAATGGGTGCTGGGAGATGCAGTCCGTTCAGTGGAAGGATGCTGGGAGATCCAGTTCGTTCAGTAAAGGCCATAGCCTCAACACATGTCTCTGTGTGGATACACTCTAGCTCAGCATGAAGTGGCTGGATTTAAGGAAGGAGTGGGGTTTTCCTACAGTAAATGCGGGCACTGTGAATGCCACTTTGAAGACATGCAGAAACAATTTATTGAAGATTTGTTTGTTAAAAGGACCATGGCCAGTCATAACAGGCAATGTAATGACATTGATAAGGCAAGTACTGACTTTCTGAAAGCCAATTTAAAAATGACGTATGGTATAAACAGGAGAAGCAAATTAACAGAATCTCCTCACTTTGATTTAATCAATCAAACCCATCAAGACATAATGCATGTTATTCTTGAAGGTGTTGCCCCATATGAAATCGAATGTGTTTTAAAGAATCTTGTGCCTTCAGGTCAAATGAACTTGGATACATTCAACAGTGCAATTATTTGCTTTCCTTATTCTCCTGTGGATGTGAGGGATAAGCCTTGGCCCATATCTGTCAATACGCTGTCCTCAAATGACAATAAGTTGAAACAGTCAGCTGGGCAGATGCTGGTTTTGTTAAAGATCCTGCCATTTCTTATTGACAAAATTGGAGAAAATCATTACACACAAATGCTACGTAAGATGTAAGAGATAGTAAAAATTCTTTTTTCACCTATTATTGCTGTCTCAACCCTCTCCAGGCTGAAGCTTTTAATAGAGCAACATTTAAAACATTACAAACAACTGTTTCCAGATGAAAATATTATACCTAAACAGCATTATTTATTGCATCTTCCTTCTCAGATAAAGGCGCTTGGTCCTACAGTGAGGCATATGTGTATGCGCTTTGAGTCAAAACATTGTTTCTTCAAGCAGTGGGCTCTGAAAAGTAGTTTTAAGAATATTTGTAAATCTCTTGTGAAGCACAACCAACTTTATGAATGTAGTCAGAATGTGCATGAGAAACATCCCATTTTTTCAAGTGAATTCGACATGGGTCCAGCCTCTGAGGTGAAAAATATTCACTATGTAGAAGGAAAGATTAAAGACTTCTTGGAGCAAGTTGAACATGTATTTTCTGTACAGTGGATTATGCTACATGGAAATAAACATACATGTGGAAAGTCTTTGGTTATTTCTGATGTTATCAATGATACACCAGAGTTTGCACTTGTTAAAAACATTTAAATTGTAAATGCATCCTTGTATTGTTTTGAATGCCAACCTCTCTCTACAGTTGGGAGGAATGATCGTTATTTAGCCTTCGAGGTAGAAGTTCCCTGTCTAGCTCAGGCAAATATTTTTGTAGATGCTGGAACTCTTGTTGATTACACACCATACTACTATGTAAACTTTAATAACAGGAAGTACATTCCAGTGAAGTATGATCTCACAGATGTCATGAAATTTCATTCTTGATTCTTTTATGAATATAGGTGTTTGGACTGAAATAATGTTTTTAAGCACTGGCAAACAACTGATTGTTCTGTTTACTTGTGGTATATTAGCGCGGTGTGCCCAGTGCAAAACAACAGAGCAGGAAACTCAATTTCAGCTTTTGCCTCTTTTTCAATGTCAAATTGACATGGTTTGGTTAAAATGTAAGAAAAATAACCACTCTGTACTTGTACTCAGAAATCCTAATACAATGTTGGTCATATTTTTAACCTGCAAGTTCTCAATAAAGCATATGTCCTAATTCAAGTTGGGTCTAATTCTTGAAACAAGATCATTAATCTTTTACAAATAACACAGTAGCCTAAACACTTTACCAAATGTCAAAAAAACTTGTTTCATGTGAAATATGACTCAAAACAATATGTTTTGAAGACTTTTTCACTTAACAAGGTATCCAAGATGCACTGTCTAAAAACAAGTTCCTATATCTCACTGAAATTTTACTCTTTATGTAATTGTGTCTTATTTTAAGTGTAATGAGATAGTTTGACTATTAATTAGACAAATATACTTTGTAAGATTTCGAGTTTTTGCAGTGTATCTAGCAGGACAGATTCTCCAAAAGTCTTCTTTCCCCGATGCTTACATTTTTGTCCATGCATGCAGCCCCCCTTGAAAATATCTGCTGCAGAAAAGTGTGCTGCTGCAAACATGAAACCCACATTTTAACAGTTGCTGTTGTTTTGCTGCTCTACTTTCCAGTTATAGCATATCTAAATGTTTGGAAAACTTTTGTTTCTATTAAACCATAACTGAACTTGTGGGAAATGTGAACAAAACTCTAATGAGGTTGATCACAAGCATTATCACAGCAGCTAATCTCTGTTTAATCTGCAGCGATCCATTAACCTGCTCTCATTTAGCATTTGAAGATTATTTCTTCTCTACCTTTTTCTCTCGTCACACTATTTCATCTCAGTTTAAGAGACTTGAATCTCTTCAAAATTTATTTTTTTACAGAGTGAAAAGAAAATCATGGAACAGTAGTGAATCTTCCAATATCTATCAAAGACTACATTTAGCATTTTCTCACATGCTCTTTTCTGACATTGGAATTTGCTGCATGTGACAAAATAAGTACAACAGAATTATTCTATACAAGGGAAATACTTTTTCACATCACTGTAAATCCTAAGCTTACAATTTGGTTTATGTTATACAGTGAGGAACATAAGTATTTGAACACCCTGCGATTTTGCAAGTTCTCCCACTTAGAAATTATAGAGAAGTCTGGAATTCATATTATAGGTGTATTTCCATGGTGAGAGACAACTTTAATTCAGGAAATCACACTGTGTGATTTTTAAATAATTTGTGTTTTATTGCTGTACATACACTACCGTTCAAAAGTTTGGGGTCACATTGAAATGTCCTTATTTTTGAAGGAAAAGCACTGTACTTTTCAATGAAGATAACTTTAAACTAGTCTTAACTTTAAAGAAATACACTCTATACATTGCTAATGTGGTAAATGACTATTCTAGCTCCAAATGTCTGGTTTTTGGTGCAATATCTACATAGGTGTATAGAGGCACATTTCCAGCAACTATCACTCCAGTGTTCTAATGGTACAATGTGTTTGCTCATTGGCTCAGAAGGCTAATTGATGATTAGAAAACCCTTGTGCAATCATGTTCACACATCTGAAAACAGTTTAGCTCGGTACAGAAGCTACAAAACTGACCGTCCTTTGAGCAGATTGAGTTTCTGGAGCATCACATTTGTGGGGTCAATTAAACGCTCAAAATGGCCAGAAAAAGAGAACTTTCATCTGAAACTCGACAGTCTATTCTTGTTCTTAGAAATGAAGGCTATTCCATGCGAGAAATTGCTAAGAAATTGAAGATTTCCTACAACGGTGTGTACTACTCCCTTCAGAGGACAGCACAAACAGGCTCTAACCAGAGTAGAAAAAGAAGAGGGAGGCCGCGTTGCACAACTGAGCAAGAAGATAAGTACATTAGAGTCTCTAGTTTGAGAAACAGACGCCTCACAGGTCCCCAACTGGCATCTTCATTAAATAGTACCCGCAAACACCAGTGTCAACATCTACAGTGAAGAGGCGGCTGCGGGATTCTGGGCTTCAGGGCAGAGTGGCAAAGAAAAAGCCATATCTGAGACTGGCCAATAAAAGCAAAAGATTAAGATGGGCAAAAGAACACAGACATTGGACAGAGGAAGACTGGAAAAAAGTGTTGTGGACGGATGAATCCAAGTTTGAGGTGTTTGGATCACAAAGAAGAACGTTTGTGAGACGCAGAACAACTGAAAAGATGCTGGAAGAATGCCTGACGCCATCTGTTAAGCATGGTGGAGGTAATGTGATGGTCTGGGGTTGCTTTGGTGCTGGTAAGGTGGGAGATTTGTACAGGGTAAAAGGGATTCTGAATAAGGAAGGCTATCACTCCATTTTGCAACGCCATGCCATACCCAGTGGACAGCGCTTGATTGGAGCCAATTTCATCCTACAACAGGACAATGACCCAAAACACACCTCCAAATTGTGCAAGAACTATTTAGAGAAGAAGCAGGCAGCTGGTATTCTATCGGTAATGGAGTGGCCAGCGCAGTCACCAGATTTGAACCCCATTGAGCTGTTGTGGGAGCAGCTTGACCATATGGTACGCAAGAAGTGCCCATCCAACCAATCCAAATTGTGGGAGCTGCTTCTAGAAGCGTGGGGTGCAATTTCTCCAGATTACCTCAACAAATTAACAGCTAGAATGCCAAAGGTCTGCAATGCTGTAATTGCTGCAAATGGAGGATTCTTTGACGAAAGCAAAGTTTGATGTAAAAAAAATCTTATTTCAAATACAAATCATTATTTCTAACCTTGTCAATGTCTTGACTCTATTTTCTATTCATTTCACAACGTATGGTGGTGAATAAGTGTGACTTGTCATGGAAAACACAAAATTGTTTGGGTGACCCCAAACTTTTGAACGGTAGTGTAAGTATTTAAACACGTGAGGAAATCAGTGTTAATATTTGGTACAGAAGCCTTTGTTTGCAATTACTGAGGCCAAACATTTCCTGGAGATTTTGGCCCACTCCTCTACACAGATCTTCTTTAGATCTGTCAGGTTTTGGGGCTGTCGCTGAGCAACATTGAGTTTCAGTTCCCTCCAAAGATTTTCTATTGGATTTTATGGGAATAATTCCCTGCCATTAATCAAAGGCATATTTTGTCAGTGTCAGAGCATTTTTGTTGTTTTTATGCTTAAATCTTATGCTTTTCTCCCTCAAAAGACTCTGTTCACACTCAAAGTTCCTTCTTGCATTCAGATATGTGTTCTTGCACTTAAATTGGCTCCTCTGCGTTTGAGCTTCATTCATCTGTGGTCAGATCTCTTCTCTGCGCTTTCAAAACCTGCTGTCATGAATTTTTCCTGTGGTCTTGGTATTGAGGGGAAATAACCCTACCAGTTTTCTCCTCAGTGAGGCCCACCTCGTGTTTTGGACCCGATTCCCACTTCCTTTTTCAAGCAATTTTATGGATCATTTAGAGATGAGATTTTAACCGTGATGAATTGCTCTCTTCAGACGGGGGTCTTTCCTGCCGCCTTTAAAGGGGCGGTAGTGAGGCCCCTGTTGAAGAAGAGCAATTTAGATTTTAATGATTTTAACAATTTTAGACCGGTATCTAACTTACCTTTTTTAAGCAAAATTTTAGAAAAAATTGTTTTAATTCAACTTAATGATTTTTTTAATGAACACAATGCCCTGGAGAAATTTCAGTCTGGTTTTAGGGTGAACCACAGCACAGAGACAGCCCTTTTGAAGAATTTAAATGATTTTAGATTAAACTATGATGCACAGAGGGTGACAGTGTTGGTTCTACTGGATCTAAGCGCTGCCTTTGATACAGTAGACCACACTTTTCTTTTAACCCGTTTAAAACAGATTGCCCTCTCTGGTGCTGTTCACAAATGGTTTACATCCTATCTCACAGACAGGACCTTTATGGTAAGTTTAGATACCTGCACCTCTAGGGTCCATAGGATTACATGTGGTGTGCCTCAGGGTTCGATTTTAGGCCCAGTGCTTTTTAACCTGTATATGCTCCCTCTTGGCAGCGTCATCAGAAGACATGGAGCCAACTTTCACAGTTATGCTGATTATACAAAGCTGTACATCTCCATGTCTCCCAATGACACATGGTCAATGGATGCACTTTTTAACTGCATTTTAGACATCAAATCCTGGATGGCAGAAAACTTTCTCCAGCTCAACCAGGACAAAACTGAAGTTTTAGTCATCGGTCCTGAAGCTCAGAGAAATAAATTTTTACCAAAACTACAATCACTGTCTTTTAATCCCTCTTTACAAGTAAAAAACCTGGACGTGATTTTTGACTCTGAGCTGAATTTTATTCCACACATAAAAAATATTACTAAAATAGGTTTTTATCAACTAAAGAACATCGCCAGAGTCCGCTCCATTCTCTCTCGGGCCAATACGGAGACACTGGTGCATGCTTTTATCTCCAGTAGAATTGATTACTGTAATGCCCTGCTTTCTGGTCTTCCCAAAAAGAGTATATCAGGTTTACAACTACTACAAAATTCAGCAGCACGTGTCCTGACGAAGACCAGGAGGCGGGAGCACATTACACCGGTCTTAAAATCATTCCATTGGCTCCCCGTAAATTTCAGGAACGATTTTAAGGTTCTTTTAATGGTTTTTAAGTGTCTTAATGGTCTTGGGCCTTCTTATCTCTCTGAACTGCTTTTACCATATAAACCTTCGCGGTCTCTGCGCTCCTCTGGCAGCCGTCTCCTTGTCACCCCAAAAGTCAGGACACACACGCATGGCGAGGCGTCTTTCCAGTTTTATGGCCTTCACCTCTGGAACAGGCTGCCAGAGGACCTCAGGGGCGTGGAGAACGTTCATGTTTTTAAGAGCAGGCTCAAGACTCACCTTTTTAGCCTAGCTTTTAACTGATTATTATTTATTACTGTTTGTTTACTTGCTCTGCATGTTTTATATGATTATATATTTATCAGTGTTTTACTATTTAATCTTAGCACATTAATTTACTGTTTATTTATTTCTCTTTTTTTTTTTACTTTAATTTATCTTAATCCCCGTTCCAGTGTTTCCTCTGTGGGAGCCCTCTGCCCCGGGAACGGTGGTCGGCTGTGGCTGCCTGGGTGCTCTCCAGGTGGAGCTTGGGTGGAGGTGGGGGTCTTGGCCTTGCCTCCACTGGGTGCCCTGTCTCAGCGCCTCGGCTGCTGCTGTTAATCTACCGCTGCCGGGGCAGATGGCTCCTCTGATGGCATTTCCTTGCATGGTTCATCTGCACTCGGCCCAATGTCCTTTTTTACTTTTTCTTTTAACTGTGTGTGTGCATGGGAGATGGGTTGGGGGGAGGGGGGTATAACTGTGACCATGCTTTTAAATCTGTGGGGGAGGGAAGGTGGTTTTATGTGGGGTCATTTTAATCTGTAAAGCACTTTGTGATGCAACTTTTTGTATGAAAAGCGCTTTATAAATAAAGTTTGATTTGATTTGATTTGAAATGTTCCCCAGCCAATAGGAAGCCAGATATTAAAAATGAGCTAATCACAGTCTTCTTTGGCGTGCAGCATTAAAATACAAATAGATTCTTTAAAAATCAGACTATGTGATTTCACTGATTTTTTTTATACTGCATGCTGTCTCTCATAGTGGAAATGCACCTACAATGCGAATTCCAGACCCCTCCATAATTTCTAAGTGAGAGAACTTCCAAAATCGCAGGGTTTTCAAATATGTTTTCTCACTATATGTACTGGGGACTGGGTTATCCAAATAAGTGTTAATGGCCTTTCATGACCATACAATAAACACAAACAAAGTGAAGATAATAAAGAGTATGATATTAAAAATACCATTCAACTCATTTCATTCTAACAGACCCAGCCTTGTTTACAATTTCATAGGAATAACATATTTCTATCGTCTCACAAGATATGACACGTTTCTGTATAATCAAACTTTAATGGAAAAATATACAAAATGAACCATATTTTATCATTTTGAATTATTTCTACAGCTTTGTGAAACCTCTTGCTTTTAAATATTTATGTTCTATATCTTTTACCCTGGTGAATAATGTTGCTTCAGATCCTATTTCAGTTTAAGTCAGTGCTATCATTCTATCTTACATTACACGTTGCTTTTGCTCTGTTGATGCCGCATATGATTGGATGAGAAAGCTGGCATTAACCCACTTAACCATCAAGGCAATTACCTTTTAGCCTTGTCATGTGACAGTGATGAACTCGCCTCATGAAACAGGGCCTGAGTCTATTACTATCAGTCAGAGACGGTCTTAAATTGACAACACAGCCGCACATGCTACCATATATCTGCTTCAAAACACATCGTGGCGTCTAATGTGTCAGGCTTGTGGCGCGGCAATTTCACAACCAAATAGCTCACAGGAACGATAAGGGTTTCATTATTGCGTGAACAAATCAGAGGCAACAAGCAGCATCATTCATAAAACAGATTTCAATATTTCACCTGCTTTAATTTAGGTGTTCAACAAAGCAACGGAGCGATGGGAGACAGAGCAAGAAATAATAGAGAAGGTGGGTATAAGTATACAATGAAAGCTGCACTCTGAAGGATATTACTTTTAGTCACTCTAGTTGTGTGCTCAGTTTTGTGCAACAATAAAATCTAATCAAAACAACAGTTCAAGAATAAAAAAGCCCTGCCATAAGGCTCTGTTTTACACTTCATGAACATTTTTTTCTAGTTTCTAGTTTCAAACGCAAACACAAAGACCAAACTGAATTTATGTCTGCAGAACTGTGAGACTAATTTAGCAATCACACTTGTGTTTTTTGTTTTGTTGTTTATTTTCTTTACAAACTCATCAGACAATAATCACTCAATGGAATGGACACAATAAAGCTACACCTGCACTTAAGGGGACAATAAACAACTCCAATAAATGTTTTTAGGCTCATAAAGCCAAGCTTTTGTCAGCTTTGTGTCAAAGTGACGCAGTGATTCAACTCCATGATCATTTGAAAATTTGTAGTGTTGTAGAGCCAAAGTGCAAAATATTGCACAGGCGTGTTACTGCCGTCTGGTACCACAACACCCAAATCAATGTCCATGACAACAGCTGCCATGTGTTCCAGTTAACTATTAAAGCCATGGCCTTGGACCCACAAACAGCAGTTAAGTGCATAATCATCTGATGTAACAAGGACAAAAACATCCAAATTAAACATTTTATTTTCCCTCTGTGCCTTCTCTTTTTCTGCTCATTGTTCAGCTTGTACACAAAAAATACACAAACACAAAAGAGAGATAGGTTTAAAAGAGGGAATACATTGAAGTTCAATTGATTAAAATACTAAATGATCAAGGACCACTGCCTCTTGTATACTTACAAACAAAAAGCTGTTTTTTAGGTCAAGGGCAGAGCAGGGATTAGCTGAGTGGTTTACTCAGATAAAATGGTTTAAACACAAGTGCAATACATGCAATATTTGAAGATGGCTCCATCTTCATTGTGATGATAGCTGCAGACCAGCAATATCTACTTGAGCTCAGAGAAATTACATACATCTGTATCTGCAGTGGCATTTTAGATGGAGGTAAAACAAAAAATGCTAATTAAAATGTCATTAAATATTTACTTTGCGACTGTAAAGCCGGACACGTCTCCTATTTAATCGTTAAATTACAACTCAAAAAGAGGTAAGATAAGAAAAAACTTGTCAATGCATGTGGTCGATGTGTAGGTCCCTTCAACCTCACAGACCTGTAGAGATTTATCAGCAGTTTTGGAGCTGTTTTAATGAAAAATACTAAAACAGGTAAAAACAATTTTGAAATCACAAAGTAAACAGTCTCAAGACAAAAGATGCTTCCCTCAAAACATCTTGAATTAAAACAAACACAAGCAGAACCAAATTTTACCTCAAAACATGATGTTTAACTTGAATCCCTTCTGTTGAAATTCACCCTTCATTCCACTGTTCTGATGCCAGCAGTTAAAATGGAAAATACAAACCACAACTTTTCAACTGTTTAAAACGTTTAATGTTACATGCAATAGGCTGTTGTTGGGAAAGCAAGTCTGTTTAGCATCAGAGTGTTTTTTTAAGCTATACTCAGACTATACAGCACATTATTTAAACAAATGTTGGATATTGCAGACATGGATCACATCACATTAGTTGCAATTTTGCTATGATTGAATCATGGACACAGCCTTGTGGTTGTAATGTTTAAAGAAGCTAGTATGGAAAGATTGCAAGAAGTAGCGAGTAGTAGAGGTATGGAAAAAAGGGGAGAAACCTTAGATGATCTTACAGCACAACTCTAAACCTTGCCTCCTGGTCTGATATGTAAAGTCACAGCAAAAAGTTTTGGTTGTGACACAAATGTTATTTTTTGTGTAAATTCACAGTTTCATGTTTTTTGGTGAGAGTAAGGGTTGTTTTAAGATTTTTGTTAAGACTAATCAAATTATCCAAAAACCTTTTTTTTTGTTAGCTCAAATGTTTGCTTAAAACCATTCTGCTCAAGGCATAAATTATCAGTTAACTTGACTTCATTACAAGCACAGTTAAAGCTGTAAAACCTCCAGGTCACATAAAGGCAATAACAAGGTCAGCCTTCTATCACCTGAAGAACATTTCTGGGATTAAAGGACTGATGTCGCAACAGGACCTCGAAAAAAATCATCCATGTGTTTATCTTTAGTCGGATTGATTACTGCAACAGCGTTTTCACAGGTCTGCCTAAAAAGTCAATTAGACAGCTGCAGCTGATCCAGAACACTGCCGCTTACGTCCTCACCAGAACCAGAAAAGTAGATCACATCACCCCAGTTCTAAAGTCCTTACAGTGGCTCCCTGTAGCTCAGAGAATAGACTTCAAAATACTTTTACTAGTTTATAAATCATTGAATGGCTTAGCACCAAAGTATGTTGAAGGTCTGTTGTCACCATACCAACCTCCCAGACCACTCATGTCTTCCAACTCTACTCTACTACATAAATAACTGAATGGCTTAGCATCAAAGTATGTTGAAGATCTACTGTCACATTACCAACCCCCCCAGACCACTCAGGTCCTGTAACCCCAGTTTACTCAACATCCCTAGAATCAGAACCAAAAATGGAGAAGCAGCTATCAGTTTCTATGCTCAACTAATTTGGAACAAACTTCCAGACAACTGTAAAACTGAAACACTGAGTTCTTTTAAATCACTCCTAAAAATTTATGTTTAGAGATGTATTTGAGTAAGGCTTTATTGTATCATATGTTTTGTGTGTGCTTCTTGCTTTATTGCTGTCTTTACTTTATATGCTTTGTCTGTGTTTTACAGCTATTTTTATTTTACCCCTTAATCATGTAAAGCACCTTGAATTACATTGTTGTTGAAAGTGTGCTATACAATTAAAATCCCCTTGCCTAAAAATAGTCAGTCATAGATTACTTTACAAAATTAAATAAAAGACTGACAGCTATAGAATAAAGGTAAATGTACTTAAAATTGTTGTCTTCTTCTCATAACAGTGATTGCCATCATTGGCCTCCTAATGGTTTCATGTAAGGAAAACCGATTCCTCGATTATTGCATTTGAAAGACTAGATCTCCAGATCATCAAGAACATCAAGGGGTTATGCTCGGTTGCAGCTAGACAGCTTTAAAACATCCAGTGAGCATGAGGAAAGCCTCCTCCGGAGCAGTGCGCTACAGATTTGTGTTGCTACCTGTGCAGAGCTTCGTCTGCTCTGGAAGTAGATTGGTTTGAGTGCATCATCACACTGCCTTGTGGCCAGAAGACCAAGCATATCTTCAAAGATAGACAGAATTTCTGCAGAAAGGACTAGGCTGGACTGTTGAACATCAATGCAAAGGAATGGGTTTAATCACAATTCTGCCCTAAAACACTGACTTGAAAAAAGAGTTTGATCAAAACCTCTTCTGAAAAAAGCTTTGTCCAACAAGGACACACAATTAAGCACAATTTGATGAGTATCTTTTTTAAGTACACTGTCACACTGTAAAGGGATGATAGAGGCATAAATTAGCAAACAGTGAAAAATTAGACTTGTGACAAGAACATTTTTACCACACTGAGAACTCGTATAGAATATATAAAGAAGTGTCAACACTACAAATGTTGAGTCTTGGCATTGAGTCTTGGATACATCAAACCTTACTTTAGTTGTTCTTTACTATCCCGTAGAATCAAGTAAGAATGACTCAATGGGGGAGCTGGCTCCCTGGGAAGGCATTTCACCCCCCAGTCCTTTCCTCCCCATCCCCCCATCACTCATGTAGGGCCTTGGGGTGTGGGGAGGAGTTTTCATGTCCGCTGTCCCGTGGTGTACAACTTAGACTATAGAGTTTGGAGTATAGCGTTTGCATGAGGAGTATGAGTGGGTATACAGTGCCAGTCCTTGTGTGTCTTTGTGTTAGGCAATTGCAAGAGAGTGTGTGTGTGCGTAGGAGGGAGGGAACTTGTAACTGTTTCTGTATGTTCTTGTGTATCTTTCAGGTTGGGTCTTGGGCTGCCCCCTCTACTGGTGCATCTCAAACCCCCAACCGAATGAGGGGCTGATTTCCCCTCTGTCACACTCCCTGCCGGTGAATGGTGCCTCTACCCACCAGTGCGTTGGTGGCTCCTGATCTCCGGGGATGGGTGCTTGGGGGGGGGGGTGTTCACCCCTTGTGGCTGCCTGGTGGGGCATGGGTGGACCAGTGTATCGGCTGACTGGTGTGTCGGGCCGATGTTTGTCCTTTGGAGCCGTCAGTCAGTGTGCCTCTTTGGTGGTGCTTGTTTGTTGTTGGGGGCATATACGGGTTGCGGATGGGGCCTCAGCTTTGGTGTTTGTTGGAAGTGGAGCACAAGGTATAGCTTCGCCAGGGGGAGTCTCGCTGGCCAGCCTGGTGCTGTGTTGGTTGAGTGCTTGTGGTTACCACTGGGGGCTGTCTGGACCTGCCGGCCACTTCTTTTCATGGCATACTGACTATGGTTTTGTGGGTTGCATTGTTCTTCCTGTGTGGAGGGTTTCCTCTGTGGGTGGGTTCCGGGTGAGACTGGTGTGTTCGCTGTGGCATGAGTTGGGGATGAATGGCCTGCAGGGATGCTGGGGGTTTATTGTTTGGTGGTAGCTGTCGGGTACCTCAGTGGGGGTTAGGTCTGGCGTCTCTGCTTGTTCGCCTGTTTTGTGTGTTTAGTGCTTGGTCAGTATATTGGTGGGTTTGATTGACTTTGGTTGGATGTTTGGTTTTGGTGCTCTGCATTGCACAAGACTGAGATACGAGAGTTGGTTGAGTTTGGTGTTTGGGTGCTGGTTGGGCTTGGTTTGGGGATGTTGTCCGTCTGCTGTGGCTATTGGTGTGGCACTTTGGCATTCATGTGGGGCAGTGGGAATTGGCATGCCCCCCGCGGGAATTGGTCTGGGGTGTCGGGGGTGCATGTTGGCCATTGGCTGGCCGTGCCCTCTGCAGCTTGGCGATGGCGGGGGGGCCCATGCTGGTCAAACTCGCGTCAGATCTCTGCTGGGGGGTGTCTGCCCTTGAGCCTCAGGTCTCTGAGTCCATGGCTGGATCCGCCCTAGCGTAGCCAGCTGCCAGTGGGGCCTGTGGGCTCGTTGCTGCAGCCCCATGGGGCTTACGCATTGTAGCTGCTGGGTGGTTCCCTCGGGGCTCTCCTCTTCTCCTTTCAGGGGGTGCAGTTTGTCCTGTGTTGTTTCGCATGGGGCTCCTGTATTCTGTGGGTCATTTGGACATCTGTGGCTCCGATCTCCTTTGTGCTTGCATTGAGTACAGGGTGGTAGATCAAAGGCTTCTCACATGGACTATTGAACACTGGCATGCTCACGCACACACACACACACATATATATATATATATATATATATATATATATATTACATACATATATACATATATACATACATACATATATATATACATATATATATACATATATACATATATATATATATATATATATATATATATGTATATATATATATATGTATATATATATATATATATATATATATACATACATATATACATATATATATATATTTTATTTCCATAATCCCATTCAAAACGTTAACACACACAGATATTATATAAATTTATATATAGTTATTATAAAATTGCGCTGCTCTGGGTGGCTGTATGTTGGAGTGGCTCTGTTTGCTACATATTAACTTTAGTTTTTTTGTACATTGGTTCCTCTGTTTTCTTGAGGAGGATTGCATTTTTTACCTCTATACTTTCTAGTTTTTGATGCTGTAAAGCTGGAAGGATTTTTGCTGTAAACTTTTTACTTTTTGATAACTTGTTATGATGCGTAACCATGGCAACAGTGTGGTTTACAGCCCGGAGCACCTGATCACTGGCTAACAATATGGATAAACTCCAAGCCCTTTCAAGGACTCAGCCAGAGTATTGGGAATGTAGTGTTTTGTGTTTTATTGAGACGTGGGTGCAGGATCATATCCCAAACTCCAACGTCTCTCTGCCAGGGTTCCTGACTGTACGAGCAAACAGAGATCTGAAGATGAGCCGGAAAAGAAAAGGAGGTGGAGTAGCAATTCTTGTCAACAACAGATGGTGTCATCCAGGACATTTTACTGTGAAGTGTCGTCTCTGCAGTCCAGATATTGAAATCTTGGCAGTAAGTTTTCGTCCATATTATTCTCCTATAGAGTTCACCAGTGTTATTTTGGCAGTTGTTTACATTCCACCTTCAGCCGTTGCCGACAATCCATGTGATATCATCAGTTCCGTTGTTGCTAAGCTACAGAACCAGCACCCCAATGCATTTGTGGCAATATCTGGTGATTTTAATCATGCCTCGCTCTCTACTATACTTCCAACATTTGAACAGTTTTTCAACTGTTCTACAAGAGAAAACAAGACATTGGACTGGTTTTATGCAAATGTAAAGGATGCATACATGTCCAAACCAAAACCTCCTCTGGGACAATCAGATCACAATCTTGTTTTTCTCTGTTCAGAAAAAAAAAACACTTGTTCAGAGGCAACCTGTGACAAAAAGAACTGTGAGAAAATGGTCACAGGAAGCTAAAGAACCCCTGCAGGGTTGTTTTGGGACCACAGACTGGATGACTCTTTGTCAAGCACATGGAGAGGAGATCAATGCCATGACTGAGTGTGTGACTGACTATATAAACTTCTGTGTGGACAACATCATCAACACCAGAACAGTGAGATGCGTCCCCAATAACAAAACCTGGCTCACCGGTTAGCTGAAGGAACTGCTAAACAAGAAAAAAAGAGCCTTCAGGGAGGGAGACAGGAAATTACTGAGGAGTATACAGAAGCAACTTAAGGTCAAGATCAAAGACAGCAAGGAAGCATACAGGAAGAGGCTGGAGAACAAGCTACAGAAGAACAATATCAGAGATGTCTGGTCAGAAACTAAAAGATTTCAGGCTTTAAAGACAGGAAGGATTGGATAGATGGAAGTCTGGACAGAACCAATGAACTGAACACATTCCTCAACAGGTTCGGTTCAAGAACTAACTCAGCATCCTCCTCTCCTGTTCCTAGCCAAACAGAAATCCCACTCTTCTCTGACCACCAGCTTTCCTGTTACACCTCAGATGTTTTATCCTTCACCTCAGCCATGGACTTTTCTGATTCCACAAGTGTGACTTCAACCAAGTCAGGAAATGCTGCTACCCCCTTTGCCTCCCCCTCCCACTTGTCTGTCTGATTCTGCAGCATCTATTCAACCTTAGCCTAACTCAGGAGAAGGTTCCAGTGTTGTGGAAGACATCCTGCCTTGTTCCAGTACCAAAGAGAACTCACCCATCAGTTATCAATGACTATAGACCTGTTTCCCTGACATCCCACATCATGAAGGTCCTGGAGAGACTCCTGTTGGCCCACCTGAGTAAATAAAACAAGAACGTTTTAAGACCCGCTGCAGTTTGCTTATCGCAGTGGAGTTGGAGTTGAAGATGCCATCATACACCTGTTTCAACAAACCCACTGTCATCTGGACAAAGCAGGCAGCACTGTGAGGATCATGTTCTTTGATTTCTCCAGTGCATTTAACACAATTCAGCCTGATTCACTTTGTCAGAAACTTCTGAAGACACAGGTAGAGCCTGTGACTACCTGACACAGGACCACAGTATGTGAAACTGAAGAATTTTGTGTCAAACCAGGTGGTCAGAAGCACTAGGAGCATCACAGGGAACCATACTCTCACCATTAATTTTCCACTCTGTACACCTCAGACTTCCAGTAGAAATCAGAGACCTGTCATCTGCAGAAATATTCAGATGACAATTGTTGGGTGGGTGTCAGAGATGGACAAGAAGCTGAATACAGAGAGCTGGTGGAGTGCTTTGTGACATGGTGTGGAAACAATCATCTTACCTTGAATGTAAACAAAACAAAGGAGATTATTGTAGATTTCAGAAGAAACAGGGATAAGTCAAACACTGTTTCCATCATGGGAGAAGAAGTGGAGGTGGTTGAGGAGTATAAATACCGCGTGAAAGACCAATACAAAGTGGTGTACACGTGAGAAGTTGAATGAAAATCATACATGATTCCAAACATTTTTTACAAATGAATAACTGAAAAGTGGGGTGTGCGTAATTTTTCAGCCCCCTTTGGTCTGAGTGCAGTCAGTTGCCCATAGACATTGCCTGATGAGTGCTAATGACTAAATAGAGTGCACCTGTGTGTAATCTAATGTCAGTACAAATACAGCTGCCCTGTGAGGTTGTCTAAGAGAATGTTGGGTGCAACAACACCATGAAGTCCAAAGAACACACCAGACAGGTCAGGGATAAAGTTATTGAGAAATTTAAAGCAGGCTTAGGCTACAAAAAGATTTCCCAAGCCTTGAACATCCCACGGAGCACTGTTCAAGCGATCATTCAGAAATGGAAGGAGAATGGCACAACTGTAAACCTACCAAGACAAGGCCGTCCACCTAAACTCACAGGCCGAACAAGGAGAGCGCTGATCAGAAATGCAGCCAAGAGGCCCATGGTGACTCTGGATGAGCTGCAGAGATCTATAGCTCAGGTGCGGGAATCTGTCCATAGGACAACTATTAGTGGTGCACTGCACAAAGTTGGCCTTTATGGAAGAGTGGCAAGAAGAAAGCCATTGTTAAAAGAAAACCATAAGAAGTCCCATTTGCAGTCTACCACAAGCAATGTGGGGGACACAGCAAACATGTGGAAGAAGGTGCTCTGGTCAGATGAGACCAAAATGGAACTTTTTGGCCAAAATGCAAAACGCTATGTGTGGCGGAAAACTAACACTGCACATCACTCTGAACACACCATCCCCACTGTGAAATATGGTGGTGGCAGCATCATGCTCTGGGGGTGCTTCTCTTGAGTAGGGACAGGGAAGCCGGTCAGAGTTGATGGGAAGATGGATGGAGCCAAATACAGGACAATCTTGGAAGAAAACCTCTTGGAGTCTGCAAAAGACTTGAGACTGGGGCGGAGGTTCACCTTCCAGCAGGACAACGACCCTAAACATAAATCCAGGGCAACAATGGAATGGTTTAAAGCAAAACATATCCATGTGTTAGAATGGCCCAGTCAAAGTCCAGATCTAAATCCAATAGAGAATCTGTGGCAAGATCTGAAAACTGCTGTTCACAAACGCTGTCCATCTAATCTGACTGAGCTGGAGCTGTTTTCCAAAGAAGAATGGGCAAGAATTTCAGTCTCTAGATGTGCAAAGCTGGTAGAGACATACCCTAAAAGACTGGCAGCTGTAATTGCAGCAGACGGTGGTTCTACAAAGTATTGACTCAGGGGGCTGAATAATTATGCACACCCCACTTTTCAGTTATTTATTTGTAAAAAATGTTTTGAATCATTTATGATTTTTGTTCCACTTCTCACGTGTACACCACTTTGTATTGGTCTTTCACGTGGAATTCCAATAAAATTGATTCATGCTTGTGGCTGTAATGTGACAAAATGTGGAAAAGTTCAAGGGGGCCGAATACTTTTGCAAGCCACTGTATATATATATATATATATATATATATATATATATATATATATAGCTTCTCACAATCCAGTCCTTCTTCTCCTTGGCCCAGTTGAGACTTATCTGAAAGTGGTGGTTTTTGAAGCTGTGACTCCTGCCTCATTCAACTCTTTCTGAGTCTCTGCCAGATTCATGAATCTTCTCTGTTTGATAATCCGCTGAAGCCCACTGTCAGCTCTTCTGCTGGTGCATCTTCCACATTTTGCCCTTCCACTAGACTTTCCATTGATATGCTTGGACACAGCACTCTGTGAACAGCCAGCCTCCTTAGCTATGAACTCTTGTGGTTTACCCATCCTGTGGAGGATATCAATGATGGCCAGTTGTCAAATCTGCGGTCTTCCCCATATTGAACCTAACTGAGACAATTGAACCAAAGTGAAGCATTTTAATGACACCTAGGAAAACCTGTGCAGGTGCTTTGAGTTTAGTAAATGAGTAGCGTGTGAATTTGGGCTTATTTCTTCACAGTATTCAATTTTTTTATTCCTTTTTTCGTGGGTTTTATGAGCTGGAAGCCCAAATAATGAACAAATTCACAACTAAATACTTGAAATCATTTAAGTTGTGGACCCTGGCTCTATAATCTATGGAAGTTTAATGATTTAAATGGAATTTTGGAAATAAATAAACTTTTACATGAATTTGTAGTTTTTTGGAAAGGGTCTTTATATATCGAGTGAATGAGCAGAATGATCAAACTATTTTTTCTGGCTATGATTCACCCTAAATATCTGATGTTTCGTTGGGAGTCTGGGGTTTTGGTTTGTGTGGTGGTTTCTCTGTTTCATTGTTCCATAGGTTGTCCACCAGAGGGCACAGCGGAGGCATAGGTTCCAGCTCTGTTAGGTCAAGGTCTGCAGGTGTGTTCACACACCTGCAAATCATTTGGACTGCAGGAGGATAAAAGTAGCTGGCAGCAAGTCATTTCTCGCCTGAGTGTTATCCAATATGGTAACCCCAAGCCCTCCGAGCTCCTTGAAACTTTGTTCCAAGCTTTTTGTCCGTTCCAAGATTTATCCCCTCGACCAATTTCTAGAAACTCCCTCTTTTTCATTCTCCTCACAGGTTCCTCACTTCCCTGGTTTCCATTCTGAGATCCTATCCTCAAGATCAGAACTCATCTTCAAGTTTCCTCTCTGGCTTCTACCTCCACGACTGCCTCACTGCTTCTTCAAAACAACCATCATCCTCCTGCTCTGTTCCACTCACCCACCGAAGTTTGTTCTTCCCAAGTTCCATCTTCAGTGTGCCTCCTGTCTGCCCTCCTATGACAATCTGTGAGACAAATGTGGTTATTCATCATTATTTTTTATCAAACAGAAACTCGCCTTCCAGCTCACACCCAGCCAGCGCACAGATCTCCACCTCAACACCTCCTGGATTATCACCACACTAGCCATCCACAGGCTCCACTCATTCCTCCCTGGTGATTCCATTTCCTCATCACCTGTAAGCAGATTTATTGTTAAATATTCTTCTCCTCAATATCACTGCTCATATTATCATCCATTTCAGAGTTGCAGCTCCCGATCCCCAGTGGTTATCAGTATATCTCCAGCAGATCCATCCACCTTCACTTATCTTCAATAAACTTTTAAGCCTGATTTTGCCTCCTAAGAGTTTTGTGCATGTGGGTCAACAGCTTACTGAAACCATGGCATGTTTGGTCTTTGCATGGCATTGTATTAACTGTATGGATGAAGCTATGAATGATCATCATTAATAGTGAGTTTATTTTTGTTCCATAGCATGCAGAGATCAACAATATTATGTAAAGAGATCATTAAAATCTTTAATTGTACATGCAGAAATATGTAATTTTGCTACAACCCATTTGTGGATATGTTTTTTGTATTTTACAATTTCTTGTCTCATCAGAATTTGCAGCATCAGATAAAATAAAGACAAAAAGGGGAGAAGTTCTCTCTACAGTGATTTCCTTTGATCGTGTTTGCCTCCAAATCATTGGTAATAATCCCATCTCTACTCAAAAAAGGGAAAATCTAACGCATTTCAATAAAAGCAATTGGTCCTCATCAGGGGTGAAAGTAGTTTTAAATTCTTGCAGGTACTATTACCAAAACCTTCATCGCTCTCTCACTTCATGCATTTTAAAATAGCAAATAGTCAAAACCCAAACAAAAACATTTCAATATTTTTCTGTAGGCCTAGGGTTAAGGGTTAGTTGACAAGAATTAAAATCGACTGACGATATTGTAAAATGATAAAATGGTGGTTTGGTAGATATTTACCTTGGATTATGACCATTTAATTCGGTGGATTTGAAGAAGTTTGACCAAGGATTAAAAAAGTTACCTGGGGGATTCATATTCTGGCGAACAGAATTATCGTGCCTAAAGTAATTTGTATCCCCCGCCTAAAAAGGGCTGTGAGTATCCCATCTTCAAGTGGTTTAATATATTTCTACCTTGGATTATGAACATTTAATTCTGTGGATTTGAAGAAGTTTGACCAAGGAATAAAAAAGTTACCGGGGGAATACAGATTCTGGTGGACATAATTATAATCCCTGATATAATTTGTACCTTGTAATTTTGACAAGGAGGACTTCCAGCCTGAAATATTTCTCTTCACCCACCAAAGAGAAATATCAAAAACTGTTGGAACATGCAAAAAATAGTCAGCAGAAACAGGTTGGAATGCTTTTTTTAAATCACTAAAATGTTTTCTATTAATGTTTGAGAATATAAATGATGTTTTACAAGCCATTTCTCTTTTCAACCGCAGCAATTTCCTAATGTTGTGAATCTGTTCACATATTTAGCAATAAAACCTTCCCGATTTTGATTTTCTTTTACTTTGTTATAATTATTTATTATAACACTAAAATAAACAGCGTTTTCCAGTGTTGAACTCAGGAAGGTGGATTTTTGTCTCTAGCAGACAGAACTTTGGGCGACGTAAAACAATGAAAGAAAATAGTATTTTTATAGGAGATTGTGATAGGGTCGTTTACTTGCCGAGAACAATTTATATTTAGTGTAATTTTTATATGAGTCGAGTTTACACAGACGTGACCGTTTTCTTATTAAGCCGACCGTGCGACACCACGTTAGAAAAATAAATCTATTTATTTCTGTGGTAACCAACAAACAGAGCGATGAAGTAAAGACACTTGGTTTTCACTTATTCAAAGACAAAATATCACTAGTTCAAGGTGTTGTTGGTTGTGATTGTAGCGGAGTCAAGTGGAACCAGTGTTGCCAACTGTCTGACAGAAAGTAGCTGAAGTTGCCCCAGAAAGTCGCTAGATGTCGCCAGATGACCTCATACGCTAATTTGCATAATGATGATTTCATCATGTGATGACGAATAAAACAGAAAGGAGGAAATGATTATACTTAGATTAGGGGTGTTTCTCAATGCCAAGGAACCTCGCCTTGATACCTTGGTCCCACCCCGGTTGCCTAGGAGACATGTCATCAGTACAATGGCTGGGAAGTGCATAACAAAATTACAATAACCTGAAACACATTTACAATCTTACCGAAACACATTTACAAGCTCACCGAAACACTTTTACAAATTTACAGAAACACATTTACAAGTTTACCGAAACACATTTACAAATTTAGAGAAACACATTTACAATCTTACCAAAACACATTTACAAGTTTACCGAAACACATTTACAAATTTACAGAAACACATTTACAAGTTTACCGAAACACATTAACAATCTTACCGAAACACATTTACAAGTTTACCGAAACACTTTTACAAGTTTACCGAAACACTTTTACAAGTTTACCGAAACACTTTTACAAGTTTACCGAAACACATTTTCAAATTAACCGAAACACTTTTAGAAATTTACCGAAAAACATTTACAATCTTACCGAAACACATTTACAAGTTTACCGAAACACATTTACAAATTTACAGAAACACATTTACAAGTTTACCGAAACACATTTACAAATTTACAGAAACACATTTACAATCATACTGAAACACATTTAAAAGTTAAAAAAAGAAACACTTTTACAAGTTTAACAAAACAGATTTACAAAGACATGACCTGGAAATGATACTGCAGGGATGAGGTTAGGGTCGGGACAAGACCAAAGTGGTAACAGTAATGGAATCGATCCTGCCAGCAGCTCAATCTGCAGAGATGTTTTGCCCGTTTTGCGGAATCTATTTTCAAGTTTTAGGGACATTTTGTGGTGATTGTGGACATATTTTGGACTTTGAGAAGGGAGAGGGAGAAGAGGTCGGTTTTATGGACTGCCTCGTAAAGTATTTAAACGAAGGCCACTCATACAGTGTAATTGTTGACATGATGGAACGGCTTCACAGTGTCCACCTGTCTTTGTGGACCGTGAAAACGAAATAAAATAATGCCGGATTCTACCGCAGAAAAAACTATTAATCTGCAGTAGATATCAAAAACGCCATCAGACCTCTTCCCCCTAAAACTTGAAAATAGATTCGGAAAAACGGGGAAAACATCTCTGCAGATTGAGCTGCTGGCAGGATCGATTCCATTACTGTTACCACTTTGGTCTTGTCCCGACCCTAACCTCATCCCTGCAGTATAACTTCCAGGTCATGTCTTTGTAAATGTGTTTTGGTGAATTTGTAAAAGTGTTTCGGTAAACTTGTAAATATGTTTTGGTAAAAATTTAAAAGTCTTTCAGGTTAATGTAATTTTGTTTTGCACTTCCCGGCCACCGTACATCAGGGACCGCCAAGGCGTGTTCCAATGTTCATGTGCTACCGAGGCGTCTGTCCTCCATTTGTCTGCCGTTTAGCTAACTGACCGAGGATACATGGGAGGTTCCTTGATGCCTTCCCTCGGTCAAAAATTTCCCAGAATACATCGCGGTATTTTCGAAGTTGCAGCTTCGGTTGCTAGCAGGTACTAACTCGCTTTCACATTTGATTTAACCAATGTATACACAATTAAAAAAGTTAAACTCTCGTTTTACATCTATATTAAAACTTATATGTATAAAATATAACGATAGGCGGGACGTAAACAGAGCAAAAGGCGGGCCCTAGGCAGCCGCGGTCACGAGATGTAAGTCTGTTCCATTTAACAGTTTTCTTCAACCAAGGAAGGACAGTGTCCTCATAAGCAAGGCACTCACCTAACGAGGCATTGCCCTGGTAGGCGAGGCGCCTTGACATTGAGAAACACCCTAGGATTTTGTCATACAGGGTTAAACAATACATTATTTAAACAGGGGAAACATGCTACAGGGAAATGTGACTTCTGTCTTCAAGAAGGGACTGTGGAACATGTTCTATTATTTTGCCTGAAGTAAACTGTTGAGAAAACTGGTACAAAATTTACAAGATATCAAATTGCAACTGGACATCAAAGACCTTTTAAACGAAATTAAAAGTTCTGGAAAAGATTTTTTTGCTGAGATATCTCAAGAAGACGAAATTAATAGAAAGTAATATAGTTGTTTGTTCTTTAGTATTTTTTAAAAATAAGTAGGGCATATTTAGCATGCATCAAATGTTTATTACCAACCGCCATTAAACAGAAGTTTATTGCTTATGGTATTATTTTCAGTGGTTTTTTTTTGTCATAAGTTTAAAATGTCCTATGTTTTTGAACTCACCATACATTTCGAATGTTCCTTGAATGCACCACAGGTGTGTGGTGCAGCACAGACAAGCTTCTGCCTTAATTCCCGTTGAAAGATCGGTCTTTTATACATGCAGATTTATTTTTTACTTTTGAATTAACATTAACAACCAAACAACTTTGTTTATGAGTGGATGTAATGAACCGAAAAAGGTTTATGATTGGTCAGTCGACATAGTCTGATCATGCAGCATACACATGACTGATCATTCCCTTTGCGAAGGAGCAAGCTGGGTTTCTAAACTGCAGGAAATATTGACAACAAAGTTTCACAGAAAGTAGCTGAGGGTGGTTAGAAATGTCGCTAGGCGCTTTTTTGAAAAAAAAAAAAAAAAGTCGTTAAGGGGGTCTGAAAAGTCGTTAGAAATAGCGACAAAGTTGCTAAATTGGCAACACTGAGTGGAACAGCGCTTCCTTCTACGTGCGCGCTCCCGACGCAGGGGGATACAATTTCTGACGGGGATAACTACCTTTGCACGACAACAGCATTAGCTCATAAGAAGTTTCTTTTCTGAGCTGTTCTGTATGGTTAAAAAACAAAATAACAATTCAGAAACAATTCGGTATGAGTTAAAAGCAATTTTTAAATAGACTGGTTCTGAATGAGGACTTTAAGACGGGCAGCCGCTCTCCCATCTTCCTGGTACTGCGTACCACCACAGAATCTTTTAACGGTACGCAGTACCGGACCGTACCGGCTTACTTTCACCCCTGGTCCTCATAGAAGACAAAGACACATTTTCCATCATTATGTATATGAATGTGGACGTAATTACCTTGCTTGTGAAACCCACCTTCCCATCTCCTACACTCTTGAAAAGTATGTTTTTTTTCCCTGTCTGTGTTATCTGTTGGAGAAGAGGGCTGCTTTGCTGATTAACAAATAACCACATGGCATCCGCTAAAGTTCAGTTAAGTATATTGCATTAGAACAAAACGTTAAAGACATTTTGGGGAACATGAGCACTCAGAAGAAAAATTCCCTCTGGTTTCCTGAGCAGCATTTTCTAATCCTAAACAACTAGATCCACCTCATTTTAAAATTGCAATCAACCACTGCTGGTAGACATGCAGCAAGCCATCCACAGCTGCACAGTGTGACTCTTACAACATAATTAGTCCATCTCTCTGGGAGGGTTTTGCTGGATTTACCTATATGCCAAAGAAAAGTGCAGTTACTTTGATGATAAAAGGGATAAAAAGGCAGAGATAAGGTGGAACGTTGAGCATAGAGCGGCTGGTGTGAGCTAGCCAGCAGAGGTCTAATTGGATGAAGGAGCCCTGTTGCATGAGGTGTTCTTCCCTCAAGAGTGCAAAGACATTATGAAAACCTCCCACGCTGCTTCCAGTTGATTCAATTAATTTATTTTTCTGTTAAACTGATTGAAATAAGGCCTCTTTTCCAATAAATATCTGACAGCCGCCACAGTGCGGCATCAGCCTCAATAATTTAATCGTGAATGAATTCTGTCACTTTGTCCAAACTAGATCCTGTCAGGATGACAAGAAACCTTGCAGTCTGAGCAGCGGTCCATCTCAAGCTTACCCCGAGCTCTAGTTGTTCTTGTCCAGCGCAATAACTCCCTTTTTTTCCATGTCTGGTCCAACGGCTCTGTGTTTTGACTGGGCTGAGAGGGAACCTTAACTGATTATCATGCCTCAATGCATGTGCCGAGGAAAAAACACTGCTTCAAACAATAGGCAGAGGATCACAGACGTGTGAGAGTGAATAATGTGTCAGGTGCTCCGAATGAATCAAAGTACAGAGCAGGGCTATGGAAAAGCCTCTGCGTGAGGCCCTAATCAGTTGCAAACAGGGGAGGGAGAGAAGAGCAGGAGGGGGGAAAGCTTTCATTCCTGTAACTAATCATTTGCGGTTTCCCCATGCAGTCAACCAATGCCAAAGGCAGAGACTAATAAACTAGGAGGCTGTGTAGATTTATAAATGATTAATTAAGGGGCCCCTCGTGGGAACTACAGCCGCTATAAGCAAAAATATTAATTAGTTGAGATGAGACTTAAACTAACAGGAAAACATCCCAGCCATGTTGGAAAGAGGGGAGGGGAGGGGGCTTGTTTGACTCCATGCTGACAAAGAGGGCCCTCACTGCAGCACCACTGTGAGGTGAGGGAGGGGGCTGTTTTGAATTTGGCTGGAGGATAATGAAGAGTTACACAGAGTGTCAGACAGAGAGACACACAGGTCCTTAGTATTGAGTTGTAAGGAGAGATGACTGAGAGGGTTAGGATTGGGTCTGAAATGAGTTCTCAACTGCCTCAAGTACCTCCGCCCCCACCCGTCGCCACTCACACTCACACGCAGACACACACAGCTACATTACCATCTCTGGTTGCCTCTCTTTATGCCTGCCCTTCAGGGAGGTCTCCAAAGCCTCTCTCCTCTACTTCTTTTCATGAATGTCAAGATGCTGAGTTTAAAGTCTGGTAGATTAAATGGGAAGTGTTAAGTTTATTCTGACTCTAATGAAAGAACTAGGTAATTTCATGCAGAGGATCTCAGTGTCACAAAGCTTTCCAACTTTCATAGAAAAGTTGTTTTTTTTACTTCCTGCCACCGCTGAGAAACTGGCAGCTGATTTGACCATTTTTGATTACCGCAGCATCATTATTGTGAGAAGGGAAGTCAGTTCAGAGGTCTTGGGGTGGTAAATTTATGACTGATCTAATCCAGGTTGTCTATCATATTTAGAACATACACAATTTACAGTGTTTAAGGGTGGGCCATTAGAATATATCCAAGTTTTCTTTCTTGTAAAAATGTTTTTTAAAGGAAATACACTCTGTGACCATATTATTCATTTTTTAAATCCACAGTTAGCTTAAATACTCTGCCATATCTTTCTCATACTCTAAAGTATTCTACAGACAGTTGGAACAGGACCAAACCCTAGGCTGTATTGCTGAAATAAAAAAAAATATATTGATGGATGGACTATGTATCATGCCTTGTTACTTGAGCCACTATCCAAAAGGTGTTAGTTCTTTAAAATAAGTTATGTGTCCTGATCCATAGGCGTTTGGTTATTTGTGTTCTGATCATATCCATATCCAGTTAATTTCTATGTTCACTATTGTTGGTTAGGTCCTGCCATTTTATTTCATATCTTTGTGTTTAGCTTCCTACTTATTTCTGGTGTTCTGTTTGTGCATTTATTATTATTATGTTATGCTATTTAATCTTCTAGTTCCTTTGTTCAGCTTTCCTTGTGTTAACTGTTTTAATTAGCCACCTTTCCTCATTCTCCCTTCTTACACTCCTCCACAACTGGTCAGCATTCTACTGATTAGACTCACTTGGTTATCATGCGATTGATCACATTTCCTCTGTTTGTTAGCCCATTGGTTTCCTTTGTTCAGTGCTGGGATTCTTCTGTTATGCTCACACCATTTCCTTGTCGTGTTCTCTACATGCCCTGCATGTAAGTTTCTGTCATTTTACTTTCAATGCTGCTTCCCAGCTCTTGTCAGCATTTTGGTCCTGGTACAAACTCACAATACATGACATTGTGATAATATACAGAATATGACGTAGCCTAAAATATAATTGAACCTTCTGCCACAATTTGTATCTCATAATTCAATCCATCCATCCATCCATTCATTGTCTGAACCCGTCCATCCTATGCAGGGTTGTGGGGGGGCTGGTGCCTATCTCCAGCAGTCACAGGGCAAGAGGTACACCCTGGACAAGTTGCCAGTCTATCGCAGATAATTCAATTCTATTCAATTCAGTTCAATTCAAAAATACTTTATTGATCCCAGAGGGAAATTAACCTTCTTATCCTCCTTAAATATTTATAGTGTATTTACTCCTTGTGCACAAAAAGATGCATTGGAGACTTGTGTGTGAATAATATTTTATAATATATCATAAGTCCCAATTTTTTTACATGAATGTCATCCTTAGCTTCAGTACTAACAAAATATATTAAAATCTTTGTGTTTTTCAGATTTGAGCCCTTTATTGCCTGATTTATGATTAAAATTTGGAGTGTAAAAATGTGAGAAAAAATGAAAAAAATTTAGACTTTTTTTGTCTAATATCCAGAGCACATGTTTTAGGGGTGAATTGTCAGAGCCTTGGAGTGTTAAAAATAGGCATACAAATATATTTTTTTCATTTTCTATTTTTTTGTTTAGTGTAGGATTTTCAAAAATTGCGACATATTTCCTCCTCATGCACAAAAAAATGCTCAAACAAAAATTGATATAGAAATATTATATAATATCACATAAATGTTTCTTTTTTTGCATGAATTTCATCCTTAGCTTCAGTACTCACAAAATAGAAAAAAAATGTATGTTTCTGAGATTTAACCCCTTTATTGCCAGGTTTATGATAAATACCTGTCAACCTGGCAGATGATTAGTTAATAAAAAAAATTATTAATTATTGTTAACTTTTTTTAAATTATTGACCTTTACGAATTAGTGAATCCCTTTAGGAATCACCCACCACACATTGCTTTCAAATCTGTGGGAAACACTGGAACATGTTTTTTACTAAGCATTTAAGTCCTCCCATTTTTGCTACTTAAATTATTACCAACTTTAGTCCAAATAATTAACTTTAAATGCAGATGTACTGTACACTGTTAATTACATTATGTTTATTTAGTTCAGTCAAAATGTTAAATGAGTTGTTGATTAATCAGTGATTTTAATTCAGCCCTGCTTTCTGCAGCATCACTTTCTGTTCTGAATTTATTAAGATGCTACATTATTCCAAACTTCCTCAAACTAAAATTAGACTTCAAATGTAAATTTGATGAGTCAAAAATTTAAAACCTAGACCACCTCAGATTAGACACCCCCGTTAAACCCTCATGATGAGAAAGTTTTATGTGGATAATATTTTTAATGAATAATAGCTTGAGTAAGGAGATAAATAGCTTTAATTAGTCAAAATTACTTCAATTATTTCAGCCTGGGCTTTTATTTAGGTGTGACACCCCAAGGCCATCCCTGTCCCCCATTTAGCCTTTTTTAAAAGCTTCCCTGCTCATCAGTCTTACAGCTGCAGTGGGAAATCTGCAAAACAATCTAGCTTAAAACATTTTTTTCATGGCTCTTAACAATGTTCTAACATATGTAGTATAGCTATAAATATTTTGTGGAGATAAAAACCCGAAAAAATAATGAAGTGGTTCTGCTGCATTTGTCTAAAAACCTCAGCCAATCGGTCTTTGTCAGATGACGTATCGGGTGCTGTAGGTGCGTTGCATGATGGGATGGTTGAGTGTACACAACAACGAAAGCTCCGATCGCTGTGTATGTGGAGTGCATAAACCTGGACAAAATGGTTCACTAGTGTTGTGTGAAGGGCTGCCATAACAGGTCACACAAAACCAGGAAACAAAAACTTTACAACCATATAAGATTCTTTGGGTTTCCCGCTTGGAAAAGTGATTTTGGACAGAAAATGAGAGAATGCCTCCAGCAATTTGTAATTTTTGAACTGTTGACATGTGTGTGCGTTGATCCCAAACACAAGATAGTTTGTGATGGCCAATGCGGTATCTGGAGGCAGTAATGAAACATCTGAGCTCCATTTGTTTCCTTTGAGCTCGTATGGATTTACATTGTATCGATTGTTGACAATTTCTGATTATATCTATCCCTAGCCTCCTTTACAAGTTTATCCCTGTAAGGAATGCGTTCCTTCGTCTTCTTTTTATCCATGTGTGAGACTCCCGTGTGCTTCTTCAACTTCGGCTTCTTCAGTATATCTAATGCGGTTTCACCTAGCAAAGCGAGACGCTTACACTCAAGATGTCATCCAGGAGTAGTGGTTGCTAGGCAGGTCACGTGTCTGACAAAGACTGATAACACGGCTTAATGCGGAACCAACAAATGGACCATCCGTTTTTTTGTCTCACCGGACAAGCATTTACATGAGTCCTGCACCCCTCACGCGCTCCCGCATTATGCAACAAAACACCAATGGTGTGAGAGGTTCTCCATCATAGCATTCGTTTCGTGTCTCACTATGGGGAACGCCTCCTGCGTGACCTCGTCAGAAGCCTGAATTTCACTACGCCAGCCCTGATTGGCAGGCCTTGTTGACGTCTATGTGAGACGGGCCCAATCCCACTCTATAAAAGGGCCCAATATAGCGTACGTCGCCATTCAAAACCCTCTTCTCGCTTCTTACAGAAGTAAGAGACAACTGTAAATTGGGTGCTAATCTAAACTATCCATTGGTCGGGTGCACAACTCAGTCACCGGGTGCTCACTCCCTAATACAGTTGCCTGCTAGCTATCGGAGAGTAGCAATATTCCTGAAAACTAGCTTGAGACTGTGCTAGTAGCAATACCCCCATGTATTTGAATCACGAGTAGCAATGCTCCATAAAACAAGGTAGCAATACCACGAAGTAGCAATACTTCGCCTCGCCCTAGAAAAAAAAAAAAAATCCCTTGCCACCTAGCTGCACAAGCTCAAGGGTTACGAGTGCTAGCGCGAGTCACACTGTTAGCTAACCATGGCAACAGCAGCAATCTCCGGCGTAGCCAAAGCCGCCCCAAAACTTTGTCCCTGCGGCAATAAAATCTCCTCCTGGGATACTCATCCCGTCTGTTGTCCGATGACGACGAGGAAGTCGACTCCTCTTTTCATATCCGCAGCGAGGCCGCCAGGGCCCAAGCGGCAGAGGACGGCACCAAACCCGCTCAGTCATCCTCTCTGGACCTGGATATGCAGGAGACGTGCAAGCGTGCGGCAGCGAGGCTCGGCATCGCCTGGCCTGCTGTTCAGATGGAGGTAGTGAGATCTCGGTTTGATGGGAAGAAATTGCCCAAGGCCAAGAAGACCGGAAAACTCATGCTGCCTGTTTTTCCCGAGCTTCTGGATGAGATAGCGGTGACCTGGAAGACCAAGCCTTACAGCGAGAAGCATCCAATCACAGGTGGCTCTCTGCTGGATTGTGAGGGGATGGAGGGGCACGGAATGTGCCATATTCCTCCAATAGAGCCGCTGGTGGCAAGCCATCTTCATCCGAAGTTCTCGCTGTCATCCTCAGCTGCGTCTCTCCCCGCCAAGGCAGACCGCTTCCAGTCAAGCCTCACTGACAAGTGTTATAAGGCGGCAGCCCTCTCAGCCAGAGCCCTCAACGCATCCTCCATCCTCATGGCGTATCCGGCTGAGCTGAAAGAGGACATGACGGCCAAACCTGACACCGCACTGTGGGAGGAAATCTGTGTCATCACGGTCATCACGGTGAGGAGAAAAAGAGGGATGATGAGGCCCTGAAGATCTGCTTGCCCAGAAAACTTCATCCTCCTCCTCCAGCAGCTCCGCGCCAGTCATACGCGCAGGCCGCTTCCCATCCAGTCCCCGGTTTCAGGATCCCCAAGGTGTCGAAACCACAGGCTGCACAACCGGCTCTTAGCGGTCTGAAGAATCCGTGGGCCAGAAAACAGGCGTCTCAGGCAAGACCCCCGTCCACCCAGCTTCCTCCTCCGGCCACCGTGAGTGGACGGAAAAAGAAGCGGGCAGCCTGACGACTTCCACCCTCACAGGCCGTTCAGTCCTCCCCGTGCACAGTTCCAGAGCAGGTTCAGAGGGACGTGTTCCACACAGGGTGTCCATCCGGCGTTCAACGGATAATAAATGTGTTAAAACATTCAGTTTGTTATTGTTCAAACACTGTGCAAGGACTCGGCCGGCGCCATTGGTGGGGGCGCACGCTGTGCGTTTCACTGCTCCACCACAAGAGGGCGCCATTGCTTCACTTTTGGCAGGCTGGCCTGTCAGCAGCCTATCGCTCCACAGAGAGCGCTGGGCTTCCTGCACTCTCTCAGAATGGGTGCTGCAGACCATCGAACGGGGTTACAGACTTCAGTTCAGGGTCACCCCACCCCAGTTCAGAGAAATAATTTTTTCTCAGGCACACGGGGAGTCTGCCAATGCCCTTCTGGTAGAAATGTCCACATTAAAGGAGAAAGGAACAATAAGAGTTCTCCCTCCCTTGGACACTCAATGCGGATTTTACTCGAGGTATTTTCTGGTTCCAAAGAAAGTGGGGCGTGGCCTGAGGGCTATTCTGGACCTCCATGCCCTGAACCGCTATCTCAGAAAATACAGATTCAGAATGCTGACGCATTGTGGCAGCACCTACTGCTCAGAAGGTGGCTCACCACACAGAGCTGGTAATGCGTCACCTGGAAGATCTGGGGTTCCAGATAAACCGGGAAAAAAGTATGCTGACCCCCACAATGCATTTCCTTCATTGGCCTCACTTTGGACTCTCTTCAGTTCGATTCAATTCAATTTAGTTTATTTATATAGCGCCAATTCACAACAGATGTCATCTCAAGGCACTTAACAAGAAGTAATTTCAATACATTTATACAAACATTCCAATCAGTTAAAAAGTTTCCTATTTAAGGAATCCCAGCAGATTGCATCAGTCATTGGCGTGAGGTTGGGCCCCGTTGATGCAGACTTTCCAACCACAGTTCAAAGCTTTTCTGTCCCAGGAAAGGGTGGAAGCACTGCGATCCAGCTTGGCTCTGTTTCGCAGAGGCAACATGGTGTCCCTGAGGCAGTGCCAAAGGCTCTTGGGCCTGATGGCTTCCTCTGTAGTGGTTTTACCACTAGGATGCCTGTACATGAGAGGTTTCCAGTTCTGGGTGGCCTCCCTGGTGGCCTCCCCGTTGCGTGAGAGTCACCCCCCAATGTTCTCTGGCCCTCCACCAGTGGAGGAGCTCGGGGTTCCTGACCTGGGGCATGACAATGGGAACCGTCCCAGCTCAGAAGGTCATCACCACGGACGCCTCTTTGGTTGGATGGGGGGCAACCCACGAGGGGAGGACAGTGAATGGGAGATGGGGACCACACATGCGCTCCACGCACATAAATGGCTTAGAGCTGCTGGCGGTCCATCTGGCTCTGAAACATTTCCTCCCCTGGCTGAGAGGTTGTCATGTTCTAGTGAGGACAGACAACTCCACAGTGGTGGCCTATTTCATCAGGCAAGGGGGCCTGAGGTCCCATCACTTACACATGTTGGCACACAAACTGATCATATAGAGCAGTTTGAACTTGCTCTCACTAAAAGCTACGCATGTACCAGGGGTGCTGAATCACGGAGCGGATTTGCTATCGAGGGGTGACCCGCTGTACGCAGATTGAAAGCTTCACCCCGGGGTAGTGAATCAGATCTGGGAGAGGTTCGGCCGAGCAGAGGTGGATGTATATGCATCTGCAGAAAATGCACAGTGCACCCTCTTTTTCTCTCTGCACCAGAGCGCTCCGCTGGGAGTGTATGCTCTGGCTCACAAGTGGCCGAAGTCCCTCCTGTATGCTTTCCTACCTGTGGCCCTCATTCCCCCCACCCTGGCCAGGGTGAGGGGGGAGGGGCTGTCCATGATCCTCATAGCCCCTTGCTGGCCGGGAAAACACTGGTTGGCAGATATTTTTCAGCTCCTGTGCAGGCCCCCATGGCAGCTACCCCTCTACAGGGATCTGCTGTCCCAAGGCCAGGGGGAGATCTTTCACCCGCACCCAGAGAGGCTGGCCCTTTGGGCCTGGCCCCTGAATGGTTAAACTGCTAGAGCTTCATCTACAAGGTCTCTGTATGAGCGGAAGTGGCGTGTGTTTGAGAGCTGGTGGTGCAGACTCTCGTGGCCCCCCCTTTCAGTGCTCTATGACAGTGATTTTGTCTTTTCTGCAGGACCTGCTAGAGAAGGGTAAAGCTTTTTCCACAATCAAAGTGTACCTGGCAGCCATTTCTGCCTGCCATGTGGGTTTTGAGGGAAAGACTGTTGGCCAGCATCCCCTGATTTGTCATTTTATGAGGGGTGCATGCCGAAAATTGCCATTTTCCAGGCCCCTGGCCCCTCCTTGGGACCTGCCCACTGTACTGGATGCTCTTTCAGGTCCTCCTTTTGAACCTTAAGATCAGGTCGAGCTAAAAACGTTATCTCTAAAAACCACTTTGCTACTTGCTCTGGCTTCAGCTTAGCGAGTAGGTGAGATGCATGCTCTGTCTGTACATAAGACATGTCTTAAATTTTCCAGTGATGGCACAAAAGTGTCCCTCCAACCTAACCCAGCTTTTATTCCAAAGGTAATGGGTTCATGTTGTCCTTTAGAGCAGTCTGCATTTTACCCTCCTCCATTTGCCTCGGAGGAGCAGAGGCGCCTCAATAATTTTTGTCCAGTCCGTGCACTATGGATTTATGTGACCAGAACACAGAGTTTTATGAGAACTGATCAGCTTTTTGTGTCTTGGGCTAAGCCTAATGTTGGTAAGCCAGTGTCAAAGCAGCGGCTTTCTCACTGGATTGTGGGAGCCATTGCTCTAGCATATTCCAGCAAGGGCCTTCAGCCCCCCCCTGGCCTTCGTGCACACTCCACCAGGGGCCTGGCAACCTCATGGGCCCTGTTTAAAGGCGTTTTAATCCAAGAAGTGTGCTCAGCCGCATCTTGGGCGTCTCCTCACACATTTTCCAGGTTTTACAGTGTGGATGTGACTGTTCCAGTCCTGGCACAGTCAGTCCTTCCGGTGGGATCTGGGAATATAGCCCTCTCATGAGGGTCAAGAGGAACTGTTGTCTTCAGGCTTGTCTGGCAATCCAGGAGTTAGCATTTCTCCGCATAGTGAGACACGAAACGAATGCTATGATAAAGAACTTTAGGTTATGAACATAACCCCGGTTCTCTGATTAGCATAAGTGAGTGTCTCACCAGACCACCCTCCTTGCTATCGAAGCGAGGAAGAGGTGAGCTTGTTTTGAATGGCGACGTACGCTATGTTGGGCCCTTTTATAGAGTGGGATTGGGCCCGTCTCACATAGACATCAACAAGGCCAGCCAATCAGGGCTGGCGTAGTGAAATTCAGGCTTCTGATGAGGTCACGCAGGAGGTGTTCCCCATAGTGAGACACTCACTCATGCTAATCAGAGAACCGGGGTTATGTTCATGACCTTTCTTTAACAATGTCAGATAAAGAGAAAAAGCCAGCTCCTATCACTTCAACTTTAGGAAAAAGTACCAGTCCCCAAAAGTAAGTTTTGCGGTCTCTCGTTTACTGTGGCAATGCGCATTCCCATGTCAGGGGGGCATGGCCTCGAGATGATGGCTGACAGGAGGGGTTAAAAAAGCTAGTTGAAAAGCTAGCTTGTTTTGCAGATTAGGTACAACAGCTTTGATGAGGCATTCTATAGCACAAATAAACATTAAAATTCAAGAATTAATACCTTTAAATACTATGATGCACAAAACTAAGGGTTACAGGTTTGATGCACATTAATAAATACAGTGATTATTTCAAACTTTCAGCTTGTATGCACTGTAGTCAAAGTGTGCCGTGATGTGAAGTCGCAAAGCCAATAGAAATAAAGAGAACTGTTGAGGAAAGCTGGACCCTAGGATGGAACGGATTTTATATCCTAAATAATTCAGCCCCCTTCTGTCACCTCAAGTCTCTGCTCTAAGACCAACACAACTGCTGCAGATTTTGGTCTAAAACCAGTCGGAAAAAGGCAACATCACAAATTAATTTGTTGCACAGACCTCGGAGCTAGGGCGCCCAGTTTTTATTTAACCCCTTAACGTTTTTACCTCTCTTTGCCAGGGTGTTAACTATTTCTGTGTCAAAACTCTGGAGTTTTCTGAACTATCGCTCTGTTCAAGATGGGTGGTCAGAACGTTTGTTTTTGTTCTCAAAAAGGAGCCATGGTTGAGCCACTGTCACGACCCCTGCTGTGTATCTGCTTGTGTAGATCATTGTCGCTCGGCAGGAGTTGTGGTTAAGTCGCGCTGATTCAGAGGGAAATGAGCAGACTCATCAAACAACCGGCTTTGTAAACTTAGAAGAGTTGCTCGCAAACCAGTTAATAACAACAGCAAACAGAAAACACAGCGACAAGCCCTGTTTCTTCCACGGCGACTCTCTTATTTTTCTGCTGCTTTGATCAGTGACGCTACTTGCTGCTGAAACTGTTCTGATATACTCAGAAAGAAAAATAATGTAATGTCCAACTCACCATTCTTGGAACAAAAACAACCCTTTTACGTTCAGTTAATGTACTCCAATAAAGAACTTAGTCCGCAAGTCTTCCTAAATCCAACTCTGCCGCTAAAAACCTTTGTAAATTCCTTTCTTGCATGTATTTCTCAGAATGTTTACATCATAACTACCAGTTAGCATGCTCTTAATAGCGCTTTTTCTTCTTCTTGATAATTATTCAAGGCTGGCAAACAACGAATTACTGCCACCAACTGGTAAGAAGTGTGGACTAGAATGTCATTTAAAGCTACATTGTGTAAGATCTTCTCCCATCTAGCGGTGAAATTCAATGACAACCACCTGAATATTACGTTCTAGCCCCACCTCCCACCCCCCCATTCCGAGCGCGTTTTAACTCCTACGGTGGCTGTTTCATGCCAAGGTTAACATGGCTTCCAGTACTACGACTTCGGCTAGTGTTCCTTCCAGTGATAAGGTTACTTTAGAAAACTACATTGCATTTAGTTATAAAGTCAGACGTCTGCCGCGTCGCGAGTAGACAAACTCCCTCTGGCATTCATCCAACTGAGTGTAGCCAAAGAGTGAAAGGCGGCGCTAGAATTTCCAGGAATGTCCCTCGTTGGCGAATGTATTTCAAAGATGGAGGCTCAACATGGATTCCTCCATTCGTGCGACTTGCTCGTATGTATTCTGAATAGCAGATTCTACACTTACAAGAATACTTTCATTAGTGGGTGGAAGTAATTACACATGAATGAGCACATATTTTTGAAAGAACAAAGGGGTTTTTGCTAAGAATTAACTCAGAAAAATACACAATGTAGCTTTAAGGCAGTGGTCCCCAACCTTTTTTTGACACGGACCAGTTTAATATCAGACAATATTTTCACAGACCGGCCCTTAAGGTGTGACAGATAAATGATAACGGACGGTATAAAAACGGGGTATTTTTAGAATGATAACATTAGACGTAAATTCAAATTATATTCGCAGCTTTATTAACAGTGTCCTCCTAACATCAAGCAGACCATAGACATGTTTACATCTGTCTAAGGAGCAGACAACATAACACGAGTTACATACACTTAGCCCCCTAACGCTCTCTGGTTGCCATGGTAAGCTTTAAATGTTCCTTTAATAATTCAAGATTTACCACAAAAACAAGTACAAAGTGCATGAAAAATCTAACTCACAACAACGCTGAATTAGTGAGAGCCTTGGGCCTCTTCCCCTTTCCAAAGAAACGGTCAAGAGACATTTTTTTTCTATCCATTTTCCTAGCTTGTGGGATTAATTTTAGCGGTAACTATCACGTGACCAATACAAGATGTGTCAAGACTGAGCTATGTAACGGGGATATCTGGTCATTTTTCAAAATAAAACAGCGGTCACACTCATAATAAATAAAACTGAAATACTAGAAGCTATTTATTCTTTCTATGTGGCCCGCGGCCCGGTACCCGTCTGCGCCCCGGGGTTTGGGGACCCCTGATTTAAAAGAGGCGTATGTAAGATTGTGGCCAAAACTGGTACTGCAATCACTTTCAAACTACTGTAGCGGTGTATCCCCTCCCGAATCGAAGTTGCCAGATAGGCTACAGGAACGTAAGCTGCTACAAGGAGCTTCCAATTGCAAGTGACGAGTACTACAAAGTAAGTTTTTTCCTATTAATTATGTTTAATTATAGTGAGAAGGAAACGGGCTCTGATAATGCATTGCTAACATTAGCAATGATGACTCGCCGTTTTTATTTCCCAAACAATTATTTACCTTTTCGATTCGATGACACTCCTCCTACATATGCACTAACGTAACGTTCCTTTGCAAGATAATGCATAACTTTATTCGACTGTCATGAATATTTGAAATGTCCATTTACATTAAGTACAAGTTAGCCAAACATAGATGAATCTTACCTGTCCAGGATTAAATTGGCAACGTTGGCATCTGTCTTCAAATTATTTTCTGTTTTCAGCCTTCTCCATCTTGTAAAGGCATCTTCTGTGCAAATCCTTGTTTCATTTCGGACTTTGTCACGACGTATTACTCAATGATAACGAGCCCCCAGCTGCAGCTGTAGTAACTAGAGCAGAGCTGGCGACCCCGATGCCGAAACACTACTGACTTCGTCATTGGTAGAGAAGTTTTTTTTTTTTCTTCTGCGCATGCGTCGGCGTCCTTTCTACAGAGACCTGCCAACTTCGGCTCCCTAACTAACACGGTTTTAACTGGTTTTAAATATTTTTATGACTAGTTTTAGCCGATTTTAAACACAATAGCAACTTGTTTTTATCGGGGGCGTTTTTAATCCGAACACGGACTACTTTTTATTTCATCATGCCTTCACTCACCTGCACCCACGGATGTGATGGCTGTTTTAAATTAACACAAAAAGTTCTGGAGCTGGAGCAGAGGATCTCCACGCTCCATCAAATCCAGGACCACGAGCGCAACGTGGACATAATCTTCGGCCGGACTTTCGCCGCCGCCAACAGCGCATAGCTGGCGGACACAATTCCCGGTGAAGCTGCGGAGGGGGACTCCATCGCTGGACTCGGACTGCCGAACGTCGGAGGTGCAACAACAACTGCAGAGGAGGACCGCTGGTTCCAACAGGGGGCTAAGCCAAAAGCCCCCATCAGCTCAACACCGGTGCTTCAGAGTGCCTGGTCCATGGTGGGGCCCGGCCGCGGTGGGGGGGCCCAGAGCAGCCGCCACCGCTCTCCTTCACCTGGTCTGCCATTATCAAACCGCTTCGGTGCCCTGGAGCACGACTTTCCTCCTCTGACTGTCCCTCCGGCCACCCAAAAGCGCCGGAGTTCCACAGGATTGCCGCCCATACCTTCCCAGCAACCGGAGCAGCAGCCGGATTCCTGGAGCCCTCCACATCGCGCTAAACCCAGGACCGCAGCCAGGACTCGCCGAGGAGTGCTCCACTACACCCCGAACCCACGGAATGAGCCCTTGGCGCCGAATACACATCGCTGCAATCCTGGGGAAGCAAATCCGCCCAAGATCCAGCAGGTCCTGGATGGTGAAAGACCCTCTGCCCAGCATCAACTTGCAGACCAGCTGCCCACCACGCTCATCATTGGAGACTCTATTATCGGGAATGTAAGGATGAGAGGAGCCTTCACTCTGTGTTTACCTGGAGCCACAGACATTACTGAACAGATCCTGTACCACATCCAACTTCACCCATCTGTGAGTAGAGTTATTATTCACGCTGGAAACAATGACATTCGTAAGCAGCAGTCTGAACTCCTGAAGCTGGATTTTATTCATTTGTTTAATCTTTTAAAATACACACGTGTCTGTTTTTATTTCTGGCCCCACTGTTGGCAGAGGTATTGGTCGTTTTAGCAGGCTTTTATCTCTGAACACTTGGCTTTCCTCTGCCACCGTGAGGCACAATATTGGTTTTATAGACAATTTTAACATTTTCTGGGGCAGGAGTCAAATGTTTGGACCAGATGCACTACATCTCAACAGACAGGGTGCCTGCATGCTGGCAATGAGCCTGGCATGCCCTCGCCCCCCCTGTCTAACACACTAGCCCCAGCTGCTCCTGCCCTCTCTGCCCCTTCCGCCAAAGCCTGATGTGCAGCTGGTCCCTGCTCCTACGAACTCAGTTCTTATTTTAACAGTATCACACATATCAGACTTGGACCTTGTTCTACATCATTCATACCTGTTATTATCAGCAGAGAGCGCAAAAATAATAAAAAACATAGCAAATGCAACCCTAATAATCTCAAACAGTTACCAAAAGTCCTACCTCAAGTAAATCATACAGTGACTCCATCTCCAACCACTATTAATATGGCACTTTTAAATGTTCACTCTCTGCTGAATAAAACTTTTGTAATAAATGACCTAATTTTAGACCATAATAATAATTGTTTATTTTTAACGGAAACATGGCTGAGTGCAGATGCCCCCGTAGTTCTTACAGAGGCCTCCCCACCAAATTTTAACTTCACTTATTCAACGAGGATTTGCAAAAGGGGAGGCGGAACTGCTTTTATTAGTTAATCAATACTTTCTGCCAAACCTGTTTTATTTGATAATTTTACCACTTTTGAATATACTGTGTCTGTTTTTAGCACTCCTCAGATTTTATGTGTCACAGTTTATAGGCCTCCTAAAAAGAGTGCACTTTTTATTCAAGAATTTTCAGAGTTTTTATTAATTTTGCACAACTCTTATGAAAGAATAATTTTAGCTCGTGATTTTAATCTACATATAGATAACCTTTTAGATCCTTTATCAACAGAATTTTTAAATATTTTGAATTATATGGATTTTAGTCAACATGTCATGCAGCCGACTCACAACAAAGGACACACCCTGGAATTGGTCATCACGCATGGCCTGTCCACCACTGTGTCCTCTGTTGTTGACTTGGCTGTCTCTGACCACTACTGTGTGTTTTTTTATATCACCAGTTTTATCCAGAAGGAGACCTCCGTGAGAACTGTCAGGAAGCACCATCTAACCCCTGAAGTGGCAGGTTTTCTGGAAACTTTTTAAAAGAATCCTCCTATTGTTTTACCTGCCCCCTGTGATTTTATTGTCAAAAAGTTTAACAGAAGACTTCGATCCGCTCTTGACCTGCTGGCTCCATTTAAAGTTATAAACACACACCCAAAACCAACAACACCATGGAGAAACGAAGACCTTAAGAGGACCTTAAAAGGAGCTGCAAGGTGGCAGAGAGAAAATGGAGGAAAAACAAAATCACAATAAATCATCAAATGTACATCGAACGTCTAAAAACATATAATAAAGCTGTAAGAAATTTCAGAAACGCATACTTTTCCAGAATCATCTCACAACATAAAAATAATCCCAAAATTCTGTTTTCCACTATCGACAAAATTAACAAAATTAATTAACGGTACTACTACTGCATATCAGAAAACCCCCTCAAACGCTCTTTGTGAGGAGTTCACAGACCACTTCAGAGGGAAGGTAGACACCATCAGATGTAATATTTTATCTTCTCAGTGTAACATTTTTTTTAGACAAATCTCAGTGTGTATCTTTACCAGAGGAAACGCTGGACAGTTTTGTCCTGGTAGAGGCTGGGACTCTTGATAAAGTTTTCTCCTCAGTGAGGCGCACCACATGTGTTTTGGACCCAATCCCCACTTAATTTTTCAAGCAATTTTATGAATCTTTTAGGGATAAGATTTTAACCGTGATGAATTGCTCCCTTCAGACGGGGGTCTTTCCTGCCGCCTTTAAAGGGGCTGTAGTGAGGCCCCTGCTGAAGAAGAGCAATTTAGATTTTAATAATTTTAACAATTACCAACCTGTATCTAACTTACCATTTTTAAGCAACGTTTTTGAAAAGCTTGTTTTAATTCAACCTAATAATTTTATTAACGCTCATAATGTCCTGTAGAAATTTCAGTCTGGTTTTAGAGTGAACAACAGCACAGACAGCCCTCTTGAAGATTTTAAATGATTTTAGATTAAACTATGATGCACAGAAGGTGACAGTTTTGGTTCTACTGGATCTAAGTGCTGCCTTTGATACAGTAGACCACACTATTCTTTTAACCCGTTTAAAACACATCCTATCTCACAGACAGGACTTTTATGGTAAGTTTAGATACATGCTCCTCTAAGGTCCACAAGATTACATGTGGTGTGCCCCAGGGTTCAATTTTAGGTTCAGTGCTTTTTAACCTCTCTATGCTCCCTCTTGGCAGTGTCATCAGAGGACATGGAGTTAACTTTCACAGTTATGCTGATGAAACACAGTTGTACATCTCCATTTCTCCTGATGACACACGACCAATGGATGCACTTTTTAACTGCAAAAATATTACTTTGCATTGTATCTAATAACATGCTTTACATACTTTCATATTTATTATGTTTTAATTATTATTGTATTCATGATGATTTTCTTCATTTGCCTGATTTTTTTGGTGCCCCCAAGGGCACTTGGTGCCCTATGCATAGCACATGGACGGCGTTCTGGCACTGCCTGTTTGCACTGGCAAAGACAATATGCTGGGCAGTGAGTCATACTGGATAATTGAAGGGACCTTTTCTTTTTTATTATTTTTATTTTTTGTTATTTATTACTACTCTAACTCACTGGATATCAGGCAATTACCTAATTTATATTCTTCTGTAGCCACTTATTGGAATTTGTTTCTTTGAAATTCACCAGAATTTTTTATCCATTTACTTTGAAGTGAGTTTCTGTATTGGAATCACTGCTGAAAACAATAAGGAAAAGCTGAAAAAAAGCAGTTTTTCCAATTAATGGAACTAATTACCAAATTATCAAGAATATGCGTATTGCATTGTAGTAGCAACATAAACAAGTTGTAACTCTGTGATAATTTTGACTGCTTCTGGTTTTGGTAATTTATGAATAGTGCTTGGTTTTATATCACCAATCACTGTAATCATACCCTTTTAGATATTATCTAATCAAAGCAACACAAGCACAAATTTATCGTTTTGTTGTTTAAAAGCAACAAATTGTAATACAAACTTCTTGGTTACAAAGTAATTTTACATACACATTGTTTTTACATTGGTTACCGGTGCTCCTTGACAAACTATATCCAAGCATTGTCTATATTACTAATACTTGCAGGGTTTTGGGGGGGGGGCTGGTGCCTATTCCAGCGGTTATTGGTCGCGGTGTATCCTGGACAGGTCACCAGTCCATCGCAGGACAACACGGAGACATACAGGACAAACAATCATGCATGCACACACTCACACCTAAGAACAATTTATAGAGACCACTTTACCTTACAGTCATGTTTTTGGACTGTGGGAGGAAGCCAGAGTACCCAGAGAGAACCCACACATGCAGAAAGACCCCAGACCCAGGATTTGAAACCAAAACCTTGATGCTGCAAGGCAACAGTGCTACAGACGATGTCACTGTGCAGCCCAAACTATATCAAGAACCTGCATACACTCAGAACTCATTAAATTGCATAACATGACCATAGTCACACAAGGACAAGAAAGGTATGAATCTTTTTTTAACCTCAAGAGAAAGGCAAATGTAATTAGCTTTTAGTTTTGGATTAGATTTTTCTACCAGTTGCTGCATATGAAGTTAAAAAGAGAAAATCATCAATTAATATAACTAAACATTTGTATGTCAATGTTAAATTAATTTCCAAAACATTAAGTGTAGCGATAGCTGGAATGTTCCATATGACTTACAAAATGACATAGATTTGTATAAACTAATTTAAGATGAGACCAATTTTGCTAAACAATAAAAAAACAGTTTGAAGGTAAAATAGCTGACAAGGTTCAGATTCAATAAAAGGCATCACAGCATCAGCTACATAAAATGATTATATTTATATAGATACAGTATATACAAACATCCATCCATCCATCCATCCATTGTCTGTACCCTAAAGACCCCTAGCCTCCCTCCTTCCGCACAAGTATGGTGTTGTTGCGTGTTGTTATAATCCATCCATTTTCTGTTCCCATCCATCCTATGCAGGGTTGCCAGCAGTCACGGGGTACACACTGGACAGGTTGCCAGTTCATCACAGTGCAACACAGAGACATTCAACCATACACGCACACACTCATACGTAAGAACAATTTAGAGAGACCAATTCACATAAGAGTCATGTTTTTGGACTGTGGGAGGAAGCCGGAGTAACCGGATGCACGCATGCAAAGGAGAACATGCAAACTTCATGCAGAAAGACCCCAAGCTGAAATTCTAACCCGGGCCTTCTTGCTGCAAGGCAATTGTGCTAGCAACTGCACCACTGTTCGGCCCTAATATACAAACATGCAAAATTAATAGGGGTGGGCCTAGGACATATATTCCTGAGGAACATCCCTATCACATGAATAAACTTGAAGAGTTTACAAAGTGTCATAATGTGTTCAGAGGTAGGGAACTTGATGAATAAGACTTTTAATAATAGGCTTGGTCAGGATTACAGCCAAACTAAAGTTACAGAACTAGTTAACACAACAGTCTTATTATATTAGCTACAAAATTTCCAGCAAAACCAATCACAGGCAATAAAAATTTACAGCTGAGTCAACTGGCCTGAAAATCTAATACAATTTTTCCACATTAAGAGAAAAATCAGTGTGCATGATTTAACATCTGGTCAAAAAGTTGCTAACAAGTGCTAAAAAGACAAAAACTAATTCACCTTCTGTGTTTCATGTAGGCTTTTCCTTGAAGTATTTATGTGAATAAATAATCCCAAAGCTTCCTTTTTCTTGAGACAGTGGAGCAAAAGGATTTCTGTAGAAGACAAATAAAATGAAGAGGAAAAAACACATAAGCAGAAATTTGCCAAAGCCTGTTGTTTCTGCCTGAAAACCAATATCCTACAATGTGAACTCGCATATTGTCTCTCTGACATGTGGCTCTCCTCTGCTTTTTTACTTTTACTTTATACTACTAGACAACGAGTGAAAAATGGCTTCCGATGGTAATCACACTTTTCACAAGTCACGCTTTTTTGCTTCTCTAAACCTTAAAGTAAAAACGAGATGGCACACCAATGCAGCAGTGGCCAGCTGGAATAGAAAACAATTACACAAATAGGAATCTATTTGTCAAGGTTGCACAACTGTTTGAAGGTCATTAGCATGGGAGAAAAAAGAAAACACAATGGGAGCACAAACCTGCTGAAACATTATCACATCAAACCTTTGTTTAAGTAATGCTTTATAAGACCTGGAGCTATCAGGTCCTTATCAGGGATGATTCAAAGATAATACATCCTAAGATCAGTAATGTGGGATACAGCCCTGATGATGAAATATGCTCATATGTCAATCTTGACTTCATTTTTATGTGGAGGTTAGAAAGAGCAGCTCTGAACTGTTTTTTGTGTTACCAGCAAAGAATCAGATGAAAAGAGTCTGAGATAAAAAAAATTAGGGCCAAATAGACACTTGAAGAGAGTCAGACATTCCTTTAAGCCATCATAATTGACTCACTGGAGGGTCAGGCTCTGGTGGTGGTGAGGTGCTTCTGAAGTCAATTTTCCCAGAATCTAGTGTCAAGGGTGAATACATGTTTTTAGATTTCATAAATAAATATTTCATCCAACTGTCAATGCTATGGATGTGGTGGAGAAGAGCTCTTTCATGTCACTCTGGTTTGTGGATGGGTTGGGGGTATGTGAGAGGGAAAATTGAGGCTACTTAAAACTACCAGAACAAGTCAACAAAAAAGGTTCCCATTTGAATGATTGGCAAACATTTGAAGAAAGTTTCTTTTTCTTTCTTTTGAGTTGCAGAGAATGGCCTACAAAACTGTTCTGACATTTGACAACAATTAGTGAAGCCGCTTTCAGCTTTGACGAGCAAGAATATACGATACAGCCAACTCAAAGTGGACTCTGGCTCTTAACTTCACACAGGATGAGACCTCCAAAAATATCAGAGCCCTTCACAACACATAGACAGTTCAAAGCTACATTTATTAAAAATACTACAAAAAACATTCTGACCCAAAAAGAACATAATAATCGCCCATCTTCATCTAAACACATTTTATTTCACGAAGTTGAATGAACAGTTATGAAATGACACCTTTTTTACTCATGTTAAGGAAATTAATATTTCAAACACCCTCTGATCTGGCACTAACACCACAGCTGGTTGAGTTTAGGCATAATCCCTACATCTTCTATTAACAGACTTCAATAAATATGTCACCCTGCTTCTACCTTCGCTCCATCAAGGCTGACATGGATTTTTGAGGTCTTTGAAGTCCTTGACAGTTACATGTCAACGCATGTTGGCTTTATGTATGATCTCTAACTATTCTCAGGAGACATGACAGCACGTGTCCTTTAAGCCACTTTGCCAAAATGAAATGTTTTTACATTGAAGTGACAAATCCCCTGTGCCAGTAATGAACAAAAACGAAGCTCATGCACCACTAAGTCTTTATTGGGAAAATACTTCCTTTTACACTCTCCAGTTAAAAAAAGCCACAACATACAGTGGCTTGCTAAAGTATAAATATTGCTTTAACTTCTACATTTTGTCATGTCACAGCTGCAAATTTCACTGTAGTGAATTGGGATTTTATATGATAAAATTATGACATAATTTTGAACTGGAAAGAAAGGATACTTTATTTTTTTCAACCTGTTTCACAAATAATAATCTATAAAGCATTGTTTGTATAGGTGTTCAGTCCCCCTTTGTCATGTTTGAGTTAAGCTTCTTGTCCCACATGCAGAACACCACTAGAGAGACCATTTGTACAAATAAAAGTTTTTATTGAAACAATGATAATGTGATGAAGGTTGCAGAATCGTGGAACACCACGCGGAAATGGACATGAGAAGAACTGCAGTAGGAGAAGTCCAGAGGTGAAACAGGACCTTGGAGTGGATTTAACTACTTGAATGTATTCAGATGAGGCTTACTTGGTAGATGGTGGGTTTAACGCCAGGGAGGATGAGGAGGGAGTCCGGGATGTCTGCAGGAGCTTCCTGCTGATTTCAATGTACTTTATTTATATAGCGCTGATTCACAACAGATGTAATCTCAAGGCACTTAACAAGAAAAGTCATTTCAATACAATCAAACATTCCAAACAATTTAAAGTTTTAGTTAGTTTTCTATTTAAGGAATCAGCAGATTGCATCAAGTCATTGACTGGCTGTTGCGCCCCGTTGTTGCAGACTCCAACCGCAGCAATCCCTGATACTGAACAAGCATGTTGCGACAGCGGAGAGGAAAAACTCCAGCAGAACCTGGCTCAGGAAAAGCAGCCATCTGCCACAACTGTCTGGGGGTTTGAGAAGACAGAGCAGAAATACAGATAGAACCAAAAGAATGGATGTAAGACAACTTTTTATATTAAAGAAAGTAAAAAGTTGATAACAGGACATGGGTAAGCTCAGTTACAGGGAGCAACATCTTAGCCGATGCCTCCCATCCAAACGGCATTGTAGCTAAGCAAATACCAGACCAGGTGTACCTGCTATATTGAGAGAAAAACACTAAGAGAAAACAGAGTTAACAGTCAAAATATTAGCATGCAACTGGAGAGTAGTAGAAAAGAAAGTAGCAGAGTGAAGAAAAGTGGTCAGGCTGTCCTCCAGCAGTCTAAGCCTATAGCAGCATAACTACAGAGACAGCTCAGGATAGTCTAAGCCACTATAACTATAAGCATAATCAAAAAAGAAAGTTTTAAGCCTGGCCTTAAAAGTAAACAGAGTGTCTGCCTCATGGACTAAAATTGGGAGCTGGTTCCACAGGAGAGGAGCCTGATAACTAAAAGATCTGCCTCCCATTTTACTTTTACAAATGCTAGGAACCACCAGTAAACCTGCAGTCTGAGAGCAAAGTGCTCTGTTAGAAACATATGGTATGGTATATGATCTCTCTTTTTAATATTCATTAGAAATCTTGCTGCCGCATTTTGGATCAACTGATGACTTTTCATTACATTTTGTGTACTTCCTGATTGTACAGAATTACAGTAGTCCAGCCTTAAAGTAAAAAATGCATAGACTAGTTTCTCAGCATCACTCGGGGACAGGATATTTCTAATTTTAGCAATATTCCAGAGATGAAAGAAGAAAATTCTAGAAACCTGTTTAATATGGGGATTGAATGTCATGTCTTGGTCAAAAATGACCCTGAGGTGCTTTACGTTGTCACTGGAGGCCAATTTAATACCATCCAGATGAAGTGATTAAGCAGTTTCTTTTTTAAAGCTTCTGGTCCAAAGACGGCAACTTCAGAATTTAAGAGCTAAAAGTTTATAATCATCCATTTCTTTATGTCTTCCAAACATGCCTGTAATCTACCTAACTGACTGGATTCATCAGGATTTATGGATAAATATAGTTGTGTATCATCGGCATAGCTGTGGAAATGTATCCCATGCTGTCTAATGATTTTACCAATTGGAAGCATACAGTATATTGTCATGTTTTGTAAATAGAGGACCCAAGAGCAGCAAAGTAAGGAATAATGATGTAATTAAATTAATGAATGAGGAATTTACAAGGTACACAGGAGGACATGAAGATTACTGAGACGGGAAACAGGAAGTTTAGATGACAAACCAGCAAGTACTGACTGAATGAGAGTAGCTTAAATACTGAGGAGGTAGAAAGGAGATGGAAGAAACTCAAGGCCTAATTAGTGAGAAGCAGTTGCAGGTGAGAGGGAGAGAACAGGTGGAGGCAATCAGCAGCTGGGGCAGAGAGGCAGAATGGCAAGGAGGAAAACAAAGGAAAATAATACAAGGGGAGACTTGACAGAAAACTATTATGAAGATGAATAAGGACTAACTATAAAGATATCTGAAAGTAAAAGAACCTGAGAGAAACTCAAGAGCACTAGAGAGAAGAAAACGGAAGGAAATAAACATACTAGGAAAGGATTATTTGTGAGAAGACCAACTAATAAGACAAATGAAGTATAACAGAACTAACCGGGACAATTGAAGAAATAAGGAATACCCACATAAATGATTAAACAAGGAAACAAAGGTAGATAATGTCTTAGGATAGGAAGTGAAAATATGGAAGGAATACAGAGCCAAAATGAGCAACACTAAGATCCTAAAGTATAAATTATCTAAACCTCACATTAAGAAATAAACTAAAATGATACGATAAACTGAATAAGGAAATGAAATAACTGAAACTCAAAACGCAAACACCTAAGGAACCTAACATATATATATATATATATATATATATATATATATATATATATATATATATATATATATATATATATATATATATATATATATATAGTGAAAATAATTGGTCCATGCACAGAACCTTGTGGTACTCCACAAATAACCATTGAGTGTGAAGAAGATTTATTATTTACATGCACAAACTAGAATCTGTCAGAGAAATTTGATTTAAACCAGTCTAGTGTCATTCCTTTGATCCCTGCAACATGTTCAATCCTATCTGAAAGAATATTGTGATCAACTGTGTCAAAAGCAGCACTGAGATCTAACGAGACCAGAACAGTCACAAGTCCATTATCTGAGGCCATGAGAATATAATTAGTAACCTTCATCAGTGCTATTTCAGTGCTATGATGAGCTATATGAGCTCTAAAACCTGACTAAAACTGTCCTCCTCCTCATTGTCCTCACCTGTCTCTCCAATCATTCACACTTGATCCTACTCACCTCCTGCCTTTAAAACTCGTCACTTCCCTTCACTCAGCGCCGGATCATTGTTGGATTGTCTTTGTCTCCATGGTGTGTCGTCCTGCTGTTTCCCGTCCTCCCTCTCCGTTCTGTCGTCCTCATCACCTCCTCCACCAGCACCATCTTTAATAAATATCCTTCACCTTTCATCAGCCTCTGGGTTTGGGTCCTTACTCCACACATTCCTGACAGAAACTCTTCAAACAAGTTGTTACTGTTTAGATGCTCACATATTTTATTAGCAACTATTTTCTCAAGGATTTTGAATAAGTAAGGAAGGTTAGATATAGGTCTAAAATTAAATAAGTAATCTTGATCGAGGGAAGGTTTCTTGACTAAAGTTTTAATTACAGCAACCTTAAATTCCTGTGGTACGTTTTTTTTTACCAAACAAGAAAATAGGGTCTGAGCGTTGGCCTTATCAGGTCAAAACAGGGTAAGAACAAGTTTGAAAACTTTCCTACTGACTAAATCCAAAGGTTTGACTAGGACAGTTCATTTCCACTACAAGAGCATATTGGTATCTTTGTGGATCACAAGTTCTTAACAAAACCTATTCAGCTCTGCGTTTGTTGTTAAAAACAACCTAATACTCAGTGGGTTTACATGCAGTAAGAAAAAAACGAATTATTGCCTTAGTCTGATTAAATCCAGACTTTTGAAATCCGTGTATACACTTTAGTCTGGCTGAAGTCTAACCTAAGTGGTCTACTCCGAATCAAGCTAGGAAATCCAGATAATGCAGATAAAAAACATTAACCGTTGTTGTGTATAGGGTTGTGCCGATGGACCGATGCCATCATCCATCGTGATGGCTGATCGACATCACGATGGAGAGCCACCATTGTGATACCACGTCCCCCACCCTATCAGACACACACTAATCCTATAGTCTCTTCTATAGTTTAACTAAAAACTTTGCAGGGAATGCTTTGTAAACATTGAGAATATAAGCTAACTAATGCGTATGTGTTGCACAGTGGGAAATATTTTATATTTTTGTATTTATTTTGCATGGTTTTTTGTGTGGATTCGGTGTGTTTTTTTGCATCTGTTTTCCCTCTGGGAAGCTCCAAGAGAAAAACTGAACTTACCTGGATGAGTCAGGAGGAGGAGCGTAGCAATCAGCTGCTTTGTTAAAGGTGCGCAAAAACTTGTGTGCAAAAACTTGTTAGGCTGCACATAAAAGGAGCTGAGGCAGGACAGCAAGGACTGAACCCACTGGCCGGAACACCACGAGTGATGACGGGCGCACATGTCTCCAGCAAAACTGCGAGCGGCAGACAGGCAGCGCGAGGCAGATGAGTACGTGCTTCGCCTATGAGTACCATTTCACCTCTGTTTTGAGAAGCGAGCGAGCATCGCCGCACAACTTGCACTATGCGCACTATGAGTCAAGGGTGTGCAGATATTGGTGTCTGCCTTTAGTTTTCCAGCTGTTTTTGGATGAAGGGGGGCATAGCACGCCGAAGGTGGAGACGTGAGAGCGTCAAAGGAGATCAGCTGTTCGCCTGTCAGCCGACACAGGGGAGGAGCGCGTCGTGGAGCCGCTCGGTGGGAAGAACTTATTGTAAGGCTGTTACCTGGGAGGAAAAACGACCTGGAGTAGTAGGTGGATCCTGACACAAAGACTGCCTTCTTTATGGGTGACTGAGGACAAAATCTGGACGTTAAGTTTTATTTCTTTTTTTTACTTTTTGGCCTGAGTGACTGGTCCACCACGAAAATAAATTGTTGTGCTTTACAGCTCAGTTCAGTATCTTTTTTTCCCCTTACGTGCCACGTATTGAAAAGCCCGGGTGAGTACAGTGGGTCCCATTTAGAAGTGGCCACTTCATTCACGCTTTCAGTGATTCACCCAACTGCATGAAATGTATTATAACTTACAATGTATTACAACTTATAATGTATTAGTATGGTAAAATAACGCTAGTACAGTTTAGGAAAGTAAGTTTTTTTTCATACTTTTTAAGTAGAACATTTTTAGGCCTATATGAAGAGATATAGTAAAAAAAAAAAAGTGCACCCCCCCTGCCAGTCGGCAATATCATCGTCCATCTCGATGTTTTACTGTAAACATCGTCAACTGCCAATTTGGGGGACATCGCCCAACCCTAGTTGGTAAGTCAAGCTATTACTGGCCTGGGCACTGACAAAACCATGGAAGCGGGAATAACAACACATGTATGACAACAACACAGCAGCAACAACACGTGTAACACAATCAAACTATGTTGCAGCGTTGTCATCCATTTCTTCTCTCACTGTGCATATCCTGCATCTCTGTCTGCAACTCTGTCTGCTTCACTACCACCAGCATTCGTTTACTATTTGTGTGATGCTATAGGCCAAAGAATGCCGTTGTGAAAGGGCGCATGTCGCCACCTACTGTTGCGGAGTCGAATGCTCTTCATTCAATATTTCGATTTACTTACAGAACATGTAAATAGCTGAATTTAGATGTGCATGTAGACGCACTGACTGACTTTTGTTTGGGTGTATCATTTGAATAGTTTTCCTCTTAAGACCCAGCTGCGGAGGTTTCTCATCTGTCTGTAAGTGGCAAGAAAATCATGGTTACCTGTTCTTGATTGATAAATTTGGCAAACCTAACTGGTTTCTGCAACGTCTTGTAAAAGAAACTGTAATCTTTTTGTACGAGGCTTTGCTATCCACATTTCAAGGCTACCATGTAAACTGCTTCAGAGATGCTATGCTAATTGCTGCTACTAAACTGTAGGTGTTTCTAAGGAAAGTAAATGTAAAAATGTCATTATATTTTCCAGATTGTCTAATATTTCAGACATATTTTTTCATTGTTTTTCTGATGGGAGATTTAATTTGCTAGCTATGGGCGAAGGGTGTTGAACAACTCTACCAATGCATCTTTGGAAAAAACCAAACTCTATATGGGGTCCAAATATTTTTCCAACATATGCTGGTATTTAAAACTGGACTCCTCCGAATACTCAAAATAATTTCCACCATCAGAATGCAATTTAGTCAAAACTGCCTCACATTTCCATCATTTGTCAAAGTTCACAAGGTTGCTATAACCATGCTGTATTTAAAACACACAGGGACAATCATTCTGGTGTATTTCTAGAGTGAATATTTCCCTGTTGAGAATGACTTCAGTAGCTAAAGAGAAAAGAAAAAACATTTTGGCAATAATTGAAATGTAGCATAAAATTGCCCCATCAAATAACAGTGAGCCATTATGTGAACACATTCTCTCTCTTTCTTTAAGAAATCACCCAACTGACACACAAAACCCTCACGCTTGCATTAACACACACGCACACAGTCTGACTAGGACATACACACAAGGTGGGAGAGATCTTTGAAGGTTTCACAATAGCGCATTTATCTGCAAAATTAAAAATGGTGATTGATCCGTGGAATATTAACGGTCAAAGATGTTTTTCATTAAGTTGTGAAGGGGAGCGCAGGGAGGCATTTTCAAAGAAGAAAGAGAGCAGGAAGGGAAAAAAAGAGCAAAAGCTTTATTTAATGCCGATCCTCTACTGTATGAAGGCTTGAAGAGAAATATAAATAGTGTGGTGCAGTAACACAACAGCACACTAATCATATTTACAAACTATATTAAATCTGCCCATTGTGTTTGCTTTGCGGAGGATTGGCCACCATGTAATTGTCACTGTAACAAGTGCTGGCTTAGAAGAAAATTTAACGGAAGTGATATAAGGTGACTGGTAGGATTATTATTACTTTATTATGACCCAGTATATGTTTATTAAAACAATTTGTCATGCAGAACAGGAGTGGAGAATGGAAACATTAAATCTTGTTCCACTCTGGGTGCAGAAATGAGTTACGATAAAATTAATGGTGAGGAGGCCCGGGCTGACACCACAGTAGTACGTAATAACCCGCTGCTTCATTTCATTTGGCGATCATTTCCTGTTGGGCTCTCAATATTAAACATACATGCTGGGGATTATTGAAATGGCCCTGTGACAGCCATTGTAGAACAGTCTTGTGTGCTATGCACTCCTTTCGATGTATGTGTTTTGGGTGTGTGTTTTGGTTGCAGATGAGACTTTATTTCAAGCTCAGCATTTGATCTTAAAAACACCGGCATTGTGCCAGTATGCCACAGTAAGTTTGTATTTCTAGTTGTATGAGAGAAGAGATGTTAGGACACAGAGGCTGGGATCTGAAGCCTTAGGAGGAGGCATCATTTCACTGAGTGCCTGGGAGGGGAAAGATTAGTCTGTCAGTTCTGTCTAAAATGACTTTGAGGCTATAGCTACAGGGATGCAGCAGAGGTTTGTCCAAGGAGTTAAATGCATTTACACTGAACACTGACCTTCCCTCCCCTTGTGTTCTGGTATTTGTCTGGACAAGCATGGTGGGATGTAGAAGACATGGGAAATTATTTTTGACCCGCAAATTTATTTGTTCTGTATACCTTAAAGTATACCCAGTAGATACCAGTTTACATATTGCACAGTCATCCAGATGCTATGGGTGATTTCACTGTTGTCATTCAGTAAAATTAAAAATCATTGATTCTCAGAAGGCACCATTCAACTCTTAACAACTAAGCTTGAAAAAGAAAAAAAGGTCTGAACATAGTTTTTTTATTGTGTTATCAAAAATGGTAAGAAAAAAGAAGTATTTTTTAAATTAATAAAAATATGGCTTTGAAATGTGAGACTGATAAATTGTCATGCGAATCACTTACAAAACCTTTATTCAGGCTCTGAACAACTTCACTGTTTTGTAGTCAAAGCAGATAACCCAAATATACTTTGGATCTGCTAAGAAAAGCCTCATAGTACAAACTTATATTTTAAATCAAACTTTGACCTTTTAAATAAATTTTTTTTAAATTTTTTTTACTTTTTTGGTTGCTTCCAAGAGAAGAATGAATAAAGCTACTTAACTGTTTTCCTCCACCCCACCCCTTTAAATGCTTTTTTATATTTTCTACATTATCTCTGTGTTTTTCAATGTGGAAAAACAGTGTCCATTGGCAACACATTCAGTTATTTGGTTTTGGGTAAGGATGTAAGAAAATATCGAGACACTGATATATCGCAATATTTTATTTCCTGATATTGTATCGATATTCAAAACAAAAATATCGATTTTTTTAAAAGTATTTGAATGGAACCATTAATAATGACAGTAATTTTTGTAGTAAAATTAAAAGTATAACTGGTAGTTTGTGGTTGTTTTCACCTTCTTCATTCCAGTGGATCAACTAGATCTAGTAATAAAACTGAATGTGTTAAAGTATGAAACAGGATGGAGTGTTGAGAATGTTAAGAATGCTGTGACAGTTTCCTACTCACTAATCACAATATATAGTCTTACTCTTATGGGATATATCGAGATATATCGTATGGCCTCCCATGTATCGCGATACATATCGTATGGCCAGATTTTTGCCAATAAACATCCCAAGTTTTGGGGAATGTATTTTATTTCATTTTTGCAGTGATACTCCTTTGCCTGGCCAGTTTTGCAATTTTCTTGATTGGAAACATGTTTAAATCCATTTAAAAAAAGTATTCAGTGTATATTAAGAATACAGCTCGAGAATCAACGTGAATACCAGTAAAAGTCAGGTGTCCATTCAAATTTAGTAGAGATTTCAGAGACTTCAAAAGAATCATTAGCATCCATTTTTGTAATCCAAATATTTGGAGTTGAGTGCAACAAACAGCTGGTGGTACTCATTTTCCACGAGATGCCATTAAACAGTATAGGAAGTCAGTACAATGCTATAAAACAAGCTGAGTTAAATCTTAAACAGGCCAAAAGGATTTAGAAAGTGGTATTTCTGGTGATTTTTTTTTGGGGGGGGGGTATTATACCCTCATCAAGCCACAGAGCTCTTATATTTTATGTGTCAAACATTTTAATGTGTTGCAAAAATTTTCATTTTTTATACTGGAATTTTTAAATCAACTGGACACTATCCTAATTTACCCAAGCACCTTATCTTTGATCTGTTGTTTCATCTCTTAAAGAAACAATATGGATGGTTTGAAGTAGGGGTCTGTGACACAATGCAATAAGTATCTTACTTTGAGTGGATTTTATTCTGAGCATCATCATCATCAATAGATAATTGGCATAAAAGTATATAGGTATTTTCTCTAAACATTTACACATAGTTACACAACAAGTTGTTCCATGATTCACTGATGTCCCATGTGAAATATAAACTGCAAGACTTAACTTGTTAAGATTAGACAGAGAAGGTGCCTCATTCAAAAGTACAGTAGCGTAGATACCAAAAACATTATAACAGTTCAACTGAATACCACTTTAGTCTTCTCATGTGTTCCATCAGAAAGTCTTTCTGCTAGGTTGCATTTATGTTCACCACTCTACAACAAGTGTTTCAAAAGGAATAATACTGTAATGGGCTGTGGACCAATATGATTTTCAGTTTCAATAACTTTTTTGTGTAAATAACTAAGGATAATTGATAACTCTGAAAATGCTTAATAAATAGCTTTTTCATGAACTGCAATATTTGAAACTGCTATTTATAAATAATTGACTTTGCATTGCTCCGTAGCTTGGCTGTCTGGTGAGGTCCTCCCTCTGATTTTCCAAACTTAGGATGTTCAGGTAGCCATCTCTTCTGCAGGGAAAATAAGGATGAAAACTCGGGTAAAACCCATTTCAAAAAAGTTGAAATATCCCTGAGGTGAACCTTTATCTAGCTAAATTTCTGCAGTTGCATGTTATCAGATGTAGTTAAGAAAACCTTTTCTGTTTAATAAGCTATGGTTTTATTTCTTATGTGTATGGTATGTTCCTGTGAACATCTTTAACCTACTAAATCTAAGTATCATTTCCATGAGGGACATTCAGCATGAAATTGTCCAGTGAGAACAAATACTCTGTGTGTCTGTGATCTCAACTTAGTGTAATTTAGAATGTTTATCATTCCAGTGGATAATTTAGCAATTTTGCTTTCGCAATGTTTATTATTACAGTAGCAAGGCCTTTTCTCTCCTTTCTCTGGAATTCCATAATTATATGTAGTGAGGAATTTCAAAATAGGCTTATCGAATCTATGAATCTCATAGTATTATGTGATGTTTTTAAATTAACTGCACAGCAGTTATTCCAACAAAGGCTTCTTTCTAAGAAATGTTTCCTCAGTACACAGGATTCACAAATAAACTAGTCCTACCCTCTAATTCCTCAATAATTAAAAAATAAGCCCCTGCTCACCATTACATGACTCAGTGTTCTGCAGTGGGATCCAGCGCACCAAAAAACCCAATCAAAGAAAGAAAATTAAATTGTTTGAGGTTTTAAATTTCATCACTGTTAGGTATTACACAGCAAAATACAAACACTTTATTTGCTTTATTTAAGGCACTCTTTTAGACATCCTAAAACAAAGTAAATAAATTTTTTTTTAAATTTATATGAAAACCTCTAAACCATTTCTAATAGGGTAGTACCTTGTGTTGAGACCTCTGCAATATTAAAGGCTTTTATAAACAATACAGTCATGGGTAACATAACAGAGATTTGTTTAGCTCTTGTGTTGGCCTCAAAGGAAATAATGTGGTTTTCTATTAGCTCTTAGCAATCAATGTCAGCTTGTATTTTTCAGAAAGGATACACACAGTGATCTATGGATGATAAAATCTGCCATCAGCAGAAACCAATTTCTAAAATAATGTGTATATCAGCCAATTTGTAAGTGCATCTTGTGTGTTTCATTTCCTTGTTCACAAAATCAGGTCAAAAAGGCAAGGCAATTTTATTTGTATAGCACACTTTGAACAACAAGGTAATTCAAGGTGCTTTACATGATTTGGGGATAAAGTAAAAACAGCAATAAAGCATAAAACACACACAGAGCATATGACATGTAAAAACATTACTTAAAAGCAGACCTGAATTTAGGATGAAGTAAAAAAACAATAAAGGATGAAGCACCAACAAGACATATGATACATGAAAACATTACTCAAAGGCAGCTCTAAATAGATGGGTTTTTAGCCGTGATAAAAAAGAAATCTGTGTTTCAGCAGGTTTGCAGTTGTCTGGAAGTTTGTTCCAGATTAGAGGAGCATAGAAACTGAAAGCTGCTTCTCCATACTTGGAGGAAGATGAAGATTGTGACCAATGACTTTTCTGGTAGGCTAAAGTATGTTTTATTTTCTAACCAGGTATGTTGCTGTTGTGTTGTGTTGTTGCCGTGTTGGCGCCCTACTGCCGATTTCCAGGTAGAGTTTGCAAAAAAAGCATGTCTTAAAACTAGAAACTCACTCAGACCTCTGCCAGGGCTACTCATCCCCCCCATCCCCATGTTGTTATCTATATTTCTAACTTTACTTACTCCCCCCAAAAAATTCTCTTGATGAGACGCACAGCTGTGTTTGTACCGCTGTGCTCTTCCAGCGGAGATATGGGGCTCTTGCGCGAGGGGGACTGGTTGTGCGCTCTCTGACACAACACAGACAAATTATATAATGTAAAAACAGCAATAAAGCAAGATGCTTACACCGATACATCAAAGCATATAAAGTAAAAATAGCAATAACGCAAGAAGCATACAAACATATGATACATGAAAACAGATACGTTTCTAGTTGTGATTTAAAATAACTCAGTGTTTCAGCAGCTTTGCAGTTGTCTGGAAGTTTGTTCCAGATTAGAAGAGCATAGAAACTGAAAGCTGCTTCTCCATGTTTGGTTCTGATTCTAGGGATGTTGAATAGACTGCAATTAGTGGACCTGAGTGTTCCTGGGTTGATATAGCAACAGTAGATCTTCCAAATACTTTGGGGCTAAGTCATTCAATGATTTATAAACTAGTAAAAGTATAGGTCCTGTTGCGACATAACTCCTGTAATCCTAGAAATGTTCTTCAGGGGATAAAAGGCTGACCTTGTTATTGCCTTTATGTGACCCTCGAGGTTCAGGTCTGAGTCCATAACTACACCTAGATTTCGGGCCTGATCAGTAGTTTCTAGCTGTATTAACTAAAGCTGTGTGCTAACTATTGATCATTCCTCTTTATTTCCAAAAGTAATTACTTCTGGGTTTTTTCTGTTCAGCTGGAGAAAGTTCTGGCACATCCATCCATTGATTTGCTCGATGCATTTACATAGGGTTTGGATAAGTTCAAAGTCACCTGGGGTCTCATTTATAAAGCTTGCTTACGCACAAAACAGGGTGTGAAAACTACGTGAGCAACTTTCCAAGTTCCAAAGTTTGGGATTTATAGAAAAAAACGTGAAGGAAAAATGTGCGCAACTTTAAGCACACTAAGGATCTTGCTTACGCACTTTGTGGACACAGAGGACACTGACAGTGCAGCAGGAGTGATGGCAAAAATGAAAATGAAAGCCACAATTTCAAACTTGTAGAGCTTTGCGCACTCAGACACATCAGCAGTCACCCCCCATCCTATTTCTGAACTGAGAATAAAAATAAGAATCTGAATGAAAATATGTTGCACACAAGAATTATATCACAGTATGTTCATATGTATTTATCTATTCAGATTATATAGAAATTGCACTTATTGGTGAATTAATTGTGTGAAGTACGAATACTGCAGCATCCCCTGCATAATGATGCACAATGGATGCTGGCGCTCATTGTAGATCACGCCACTGGAAGCATCTGGATGGGGGACCCAATGTAGATTCCTTAAAAGCAGTACTATTAGATCTATCTGCTGAACTGGACCCGGTGTTAGATCTACTGACCCACTGGAACCGTGCACACCGTACCCCGCTCTTCTTATTTATATCAGGAACGCTGCTGCATCAACGCTGCATCACTTGCAGCTCCTCCGTTAGTTTGTGACTCCAAATTAATATTTTGCAAGGATGATACTTTTTAAAAGTAGACTTAAAAATGCACCTTTTCTGTAAGGCTTTAAATATCTAGTTTTATTTGGTTTAATAAATTCCAGTCTTAGTGTTGCTACAAGTAGTAATCAAATAGGCCTAATTAAAACTTTATTGTTCTTATCTTTTTTTTTGCTTGTGCTGCTTTTATTATTAAATTTTTAAATCTTTTTACTCTCTTCTTGTCACACATTTTCTTTTTGCAACTGTGTTTTTTTCTTTTAATGTGAAGAACTTTGGCTGCATTCGGCTGAGTAAAGGGCTGATTGAGTGATTGATTGAAATAAAACAGTTTTCCGTGCCTCTGCGAGCCTGCAGCTGTCTCTGTAGAATTACTTTCTCCGCCTCTCGGTTGCCATGGTTACCCATGAAACGCCCCATATTAGCTGGCTGATGGTGAATATTCACTAGACAGAATATTCACTAGACACTTTGCATGGACCGTTTAAGGGAGAAAGTGGGTGTGTAGGAGGCGGGATATGATCCAAAAACACCTGCGCACATTTCTAGGAAGAGTGGGATTTATAAAGCGGAAAGTGCGTGCAGCTGTGCTTACTCCAAGTTTGATAGATCCGAAACTTACTAGACGCAAGTAAAAAAAAGTTGCTGAGCTTTATTACGGTTTTAGTAATGATTCTACGCAAAGTTTTATAAATGAGACCCCTGGTGACATCATAATGTAGAGCTGAGTATCATCTGCATAGTTATGGTAGCTAATCTTATTGGTTGTTGTGATCTGGGTTAGTGGGAGCATGTAGATATTAAATAAGAGGGGCCACAGGATGTAGCCCTGGTGCACCCCACATGTGATTTCTGTTGGTTTTGATGAGGAATTTTGTATTGAAACAAAGAAGTACCTGTTCTTTAGATAAGACTCGAATTTGCCAAGTACTGTACCAGTGAGTCCGACCCAACTATCCAATCGTTCCAATAGTAAATCATGATCAACAGTGTCAAATGCTGCAATGAAGTCCAACAGAACCAGCACTGTGGTTCTACCACAGTCTGTACGAATGTCATTGAAAACATTGACAAGTGCAGTCTCAGTGCTGTGGTGAGCGTGGAAACCAGACTAAAAAACATCAAAGCGGTTGGTCATTGTTATGAAGCTATTTAACTGCTGAAACACAGCTTTTTCAATAATTTTACTGATGAAGGGAAGGTTAGAAATTGGCCTGTAGTTCTGCATTAACGTGCTGTCCAGATTTTTCTTTTTTAGCAGTGGTTTAAAAACTGCTGTTTTTAAAACCTGGGGGAAGAGACCTGACAGGAGGGATGAGTTAACTATTTTAATCAGATCAGACCCAATGACAGGGAAAACTGAAAGCTGTGGGTAGGATATCAAGATAGCAGGAGGAGGAGCAGCTTAATTGGTTAATGATTTCTTCTAGGTTTCTTTGGTTTAATTCATGGAATTCTGACACTTTTAGTACATTGGTGTTAGTTGGGTATAACATTGGTAGTCGGTTTGGTGCTGCGGTACAGACCGACCGTCTAATTGTTAGAATCTTTTCAGTGAAAAAGCTGGCAAATTCATTGCAGGCCCTGGTCGAGTTTAGTTCAGGGGCTACTGTCACTGCAGGATTAGTTAGTCTTTCCACTGTTGAAAACAGAGTCCGTGCATTATTAAGGTTTCTTTTAATGATTTCAGAGAAGAAAGATTCCCTAGCATCTTTTAAAGTTAACTGATATTTGTTCAGTCTGTCTTTGTAGATCTCACAGTGAACCTGGAGTCGAGAAAGATTGTGGCTACGCCTCCACCTCGTTTGTGTTTCCTGCTCTCAGTTAAGAAAGTGTAATCTGGAGGAGTAGATTCTATCTGTACAGATGTTTCATTATTTACATATAGCCAGGTGTCTGATAAAGGGCATGTATTTTATGTTCAGTGATAAATTCATTGATTAGGAGTAACTCGCCTGATAAAGACCTAATATTTAATAAAGCCAACTTAAGTGATTTGATATCGCTAGCTGAACCTTCTGACAGGTGATCAATTTGAGATTTGTTTTATTATAAGAGCCTTTTGCTTTTTTGTGTTCTATTTCTTGTAATGACTTGAATGATTTTTTGGGGGTAGCCGGACGACTTCTGGAAGACGGTGGGGGTAGAATTATTGTCTGGTTCCCTTGTATAGCAGACGTCCGTTATTACCAGTTGGGGCATGTGCGGAATACATCCAGTGTTAGTCCCAGAGGCCTGATGTAGTCCAAGTTTCGGGGAAATGTTTGTTCTCTGTTAGTCCATGCAGCTGTCTGGGCTGGTGATGAAATCTTCACTTTGCCGTGCTTCGAGGTCAGCTCTCGGGTGCTTTATCAAGTTTTTATTCAGATAACAGAAAATATTTGAGGTCAAGAGTCTCAAACCAGCTCTATTAAGATAACGTCCATTTGTCTTGAACAAAGCTTTGCACATCCAAATATTTTAAAGTTATTAATAAATAGAATTTATTTTTCTACAGATTTTCTCTTCAACCATTTATGGAGCATGCGAAGTCTACTGTATCTTTCATCATTTACTACAGGGACTGGTCCGCTGATAAAGATGTTAATGTTAAGTCCACCAAGTCTCTATAGCAGATCAGAGAAGTCTGTTTTGAGAATTTCTGATTGTTTCTTGGCTACATCAGTTGCACCTGTGTGGATAACAAGGTGGTGTGCTTTGTAACGGATCCTTGTCCTACCCAAGTAAGCTTTAGCTCAGTGTGGTGAAAAAATAGCTGCCGTTCTCTTTCAGAAATATTAATAATAGTGCAACTCACCCCTAAATAACATTTTTTATTGATAAACTGTATAAATGAGTGTCTAATAGTGCTGTCTAGATGTCTGGTCATTATTTTTGGTATTTTAATACATTTTAGTAAAAAAAACATTAATTTTCTACCAAAAATTATCAGTGGAGTGCCCTCTTCAGTTTAAAACTTTACACTGCACTTGAATTTGAATCGGGCATATCTAATGCCTCAGCTTCTATGGTTGACGTATGGCTGATGTCAGCCATCCTGTGGAGTAAAAAACAAGACGAACCTCGGCCACACCTCTGTAGCGAGATGGAGTTGGAATAGCAAAGAAGTGTTGACACCACCCAGCCCTCTCTCCGCACATCGCTCGGTCCGCCAGGACATGCCTCCTTTTGCCGCATTTTTCAAACCGGAAATGTAGGTGGAGTAAAGCCTGCTGCACACAAGAGCAATCTGCTCAGCAAAAAGTCATTCGGGGCCGTTTGCTCAGCAGATAGCTTGTTGTGTGCGACTAGTTTTCCGCCTCACGAGGCGTTGGGGTGAAAATCAAACAGGTTTGATATTTTTTGCCTTGCGAGGCGAAAAACTCACTGTGTGCGCTCTACATGAGCTGTGTGCTGAGGGCAAATATTCAAGTGACCAATCAAAACGCGGTCTCCGCTCCCATGATTCCAAGATAGCAGCCCCCTGTTTTCACGTCAAAACAATAAATGAAACGGAGACAGATGGATTTGGAGGAAATGCTGCTTCTCATTTTGTTGATGAGGCAACATTATATAAACAGGTGTAGTCTGACCAAATTTCCACGAGTTTATCTTCTAAAATATAATCTTCTCCTTGGGTTCCTATCTTGGAATCATGTGAGTGGAGACTTTTGTAGATTTTGATTGGTCACTTGAATATTTGCCCTCAGCACACAGCTCAGCACAGCCTCGCGAGGCGAAAAATATCAAACCTGTTTGATTTTCACCTCAATGCCTCATGAGGCAGAAATCTCACCGAAAATTAGCTGCACACAGCAAGCCATCTGATGAGCAAACGGCCTCGAATGACTTTTTGCTCAGCAGATTGCTCTCGTGTGCAAGCTTAAGACTCTGGAAGGGGAGTGAGTTGCTCTTTAAAGTACAGAATTCATAGCTCCATTACGTAAAGTAGTTCATTCAGGTCTCTGAAACAGCAAAGCTGTCTAAGACTTATGTCATCACCTTTTTTCACTGTTGGTACAATTTTCTTTTTCTTAAATGTGTTCATCTAAAATGTTTAAGTAGAACTCAATGATTCTTCTATTGTTTCTTGAAGACATTTAATATCTTATCCAAAAAGCTTCTTCAGTTCTGAACAGGGTTGCAGGTAGCAGGCTAACAAATTGTAGTTAGAGCAATCACACTGATAGGGCCATTGAAATCACTGATGGTGCAGTTCACTGGGTTAATAGGTGCGTTTCGACTATTGGAACTTCAGGGTCATTTTACCGGAACTTCACGGTATGCGTTTGTGTCCACTTCACCGGGCCGGGCTGACAGGGACATTTTTGGCCATTTCAGGAACCAACTGAGTACCAGTCTTAGGATATGTACTGTTAGGCCTGGTAGAGTCGCTGGTGGGGAGCTGTGGTTAACTCATGCTGATTGGTTCTAGCTCAGAGGGAAATTATATCAGCGCAACTCACAAAACAACCAGCTTTGTAAAATAAGAAAAATTGGTGGCAAAGCAGTTTATGAATAGCAAACAGAAACACGACAACCATACTTTCTTCTTCCATGTCGATCTCTTTGATATTCTCTTCTGTTGTGGGCACGTTTTGGTGCTGATCCGTGACGCTACCTATGGTTGTGATATGGGGACATCTTAGCTAATTCCTTAAAGGCCCAATTTTGTATGGAAACACAATGGCTGAGCGAAGCGGGAGGATTGATTTACCTCGCTAAAGGAAAGTCCTGTGAAATTACCCTGAAGTTCTGATAGTGGAAACACGCCTATTGTTCCTTGATTAGCCAAACATATCATTGATGATGTTTTGGTCACATGTCCCAAGGTGAGAATTGCTGAAAAAAATCTCTAGGGAGATGAGTCACAGTTGCAGAGTAGGTGTTAGGTAGATAAAAACATTAATCAGAGTCTTAATTAAAAGACAGGCGGGTCATTTGCTGGTGAACATTCCTAATCATAAGTCCTCACCAAAAAGGCCTAGGAAACTGAAAGTTATTTCCAACAATGTTCAGAAATAATAAAGCCTTTTGGGTGAAAGACGCATCTTCTTCAAGAAACAAGACAAGACGTCCAGTTGCTTTCTACTTAAGCACTTAGGCGTGTCATATCCTGGATGACACCCAGTCTGTTTGTTATTGTTGATTCAAGAACTCAGAATATAACTGAGGCAAAATAGACCTGCAATGCATTGGGTTGTTTTGTGAATGAATATCTCCCTGTCTGTCTGTCCGTCTGAAAAAGTGTTTGCCCCTTTACAGTGTTTGTTCTTTTTTTTTGTCAAACTTAAATGTTTAGGATCAGACACATTTTAATGTTAGTTATAAGACAATCAGAGTAAATACAAAAAGCTGTTTTCAAAGAATGGTTTCATTCATTAAGGGATCAAAAAAGAACCACATCAACCTGGCCCTATGTGTAAAAGTGACTGACGCCATTATTAAATCACGAATCAATTACATTATACTACAGTTGCTTAGATAGCTAAACTCAATTTCGGAAGCCAAACCTGGGCCTGATTAATATGATATTATAAATAATTAAAATACAGCCTCTCCAATGGCTGAAATATCTCAAAAAACAACACATCATCCAAAAAATGTAATGACAAATCGGTTCATTGGCATGTATCAGTCTGGAAAGAGTTATAAAGCCATCCCTAAGACTTTGGGACACCAGTCAACCAAAGAGAGAGCCATAATATACATATGGAGAAAACAAGAAGCAGTAGTAAACCTTCACAGGAGAGCCCGCTCAACCAAAGTAACCCGAAGAGTGCATTGGAAATTAAATCAGAAGGTTGCAAAACAACTCAAGGACAACACCTAAAGCACAGCACAACTGTCCTGTCTCAGTTCAGAGTTTATGATTCTATGTTAACAAAGGGACTGGGGAAAATGGCATTCCTATGAGAACATAAAGGCCTGTCTCACATTTTCCGAAAAAACTACTTCATGATCCCCAAGACTTTTAGGAAAATATTCTGTGGACGGGTAGACAACTTTTAGGAAGATGTGTTTCATGTTACATCTAATCTAAAATGATTGTATGGGGTTGCTTTTCTTCCTTCCCGTAATTGATTAATTTATTAACTTTGCTCTCTACCAGAAAATCCTGCCGGATAATGTTCAACCGTCAGTTCAGAACCTTCTACTATGATGCAGAACTTTGGTCATGCAGCAGAACAATGTTCCAAAATGCAGTAGCAAGGGCACCTCTGAATGACTAAAAAAAAAAAAGGTTTCATTGTGGCCTTGCCAAAGTCTGGACTTAAAGTCCATACTACAGTATCTGAATCGGATTTAACAGCTTTTCATTCTCAAACCCTCTGACATGGCTCAAGTTAAAAATTTCTGCAAAGGACAGTGTGCCAACATTTCTCAGTGGTTATGGTAAACGCTCATTGCCAGTTATCGCCAACTCTTGATGTCAGTTGTTGCTGTTTCAGGTGGCAAAATTAGATTTAAGGGCCTCTAAAGATTTAAGGAGCTAACACATACTAGTATAATGCCTGATTGTCAACCCATGTGTGGTAAAGTCAAGATTCCTCTCATGTATTTTCCTTAAGAATACTCAGAGGTACTCACCTTGTGTCTTCTCTCTGTTTCTTGGACCAGTTCCCCCAAGTTCCTTGTCACTGTTACAGATCAAATTCTTCCAGCAATGAGAACAGACCTAAGTGAAAACTCACCTGGTTATCCTTTGCAGTTCTACTTCTCAACTCATCTTACCATCACCAGGTACCTGTCAACCCTCCTGCATTTAATCATGGAGATTCCCTGCAGAAAGAAAACCATTCAGTAACCATGCCACCTTACACACTACATCTCACTGCCAGCAGCCCAGAGCCAAGAATGTTCTCCCCAGAGCCAGACTTCACCCCCATTTCAAGTAAGACCACTCATTATACTCACCAACAATACTCACAGACTTCTTCTGCACTGGTCTACTTCCTCTCCTCTTCTTTCTAGACTTTCACCTGCAAAAGAGAACCAGAGTTATTGGATTGAAATACCATCTGAGAATCTTTGTGAAAATAAATCTTACTTGATGCTTGCACATGACAATATTGTGTTGGTGTGGCCCAAAATTGGTCCTTACTTGAATCTGAATCTGTGAAGGGAGCAAACGATTAGATTCAGGGAAAGGAAGCCTTCCAACCTCAAAGACCTGGGCTCATCATCGAACATAAATCATCAGAATACCAGTGGAAACTCGCAAAGAACTGCTCAGTAATAAGAGTATGACTACTGTGAAGATTTTTAAATGATTACTGTGAAGGTTATACATTCCTGATGAGTAATCTAAAAAAAAGAAAAGTAAATAAGAATCAATACCTGTTTTTACACCGTCCTAATTTTGAGAGATGACCATCTCTCACACACACACACACATATATATATATGATACTGATAATACACCAATTTAAAATGATCATTGTGTATATATATATATATATATATATATATATACACTACCGTTCAAAAGTTTGGGGTCACATTGAAATGTCCTTATTTTTGAAGGAAAAGCACTGTACTTTTCAATGAAGATAACTTTAAACTAGTCTTAACTTTAAAGAAATACACTCTATACATTGCTAATGTGGTAAATGACTATTCTAGCTCCAAATGTCTGGTTTTTGGTGCAATATCTACATAGGTGTATAGAGGCACATTTCCAGCAACTATCACTCCAGTGTTCTAATGGTACAATGTGTTTGCTCATTGGCTCAGAAGGCTAATTGATGATTAGAAAACCCTTGTGCAATCATGTTCACACATCTGAAAACAGTTTAGCTCGGTACAGAAGCTACAAAACTGACCGTCCTTTGAGCAGATTGAGTTTCTGGAGCATCACATTTGTGGGGTCAATTAAACGCTCAAAATGGCCAGAAAAAGAGAACTTTCATCTGAAACTCGACAGTCTATTCTTGTTCTTAGAAATGAAGGCTATTCCATGCGAGAAATTGCTAAGAAATTGAAGATTTCCTACAACGGTGTGTACTACTCCCTTCAGAGGACAGCACAAACAGGCTCTAACCAGAGTAGAAAAAGAAGAGGGAGGCCGCGTTGCACAACTGAGCAAGAAGATAAGTACATTAGAGTCTCTAGTTTGAGAAACAGACGCCTCACAGGTCCCCAACTGGCATCTTCATTAAATAGTACCCGCAAACACCAGTGTCAACATCTACAGTGAAGAGGCGGCTGCGGGATTCTGGGCTTCAGGGCAGAGTGGCAAAGAAAAAGCCATATCTGAGACTGGCCAATAAAAGCAAAAGATTAAGATGGGCAAAAGAACACAGACATTGGACAGAGGAAGACTGGAAAAAAGTGTTGTGGACGGATGAATCCAAGTTTGAGGTGTTTGGATCACAAAGAAGAACGTTTGTGAGACGCAGAACAACTGAAAAGATGCTGGAAGAATGCCTGACGCCATCTGTTAAGCATGGTGGAGGTAATGTGATGGTCTGGGGTTGCTTTGGTGCTGGTAAGGTGGGAGATTTGTACAGGGTAAAAGGGATTCTGAATAAGGAAGGCTATCACTCCATTTTGCAACGCCATGCCATACCCAGTGGACAGCGCTTGATTGGAGCCAATTTCATCCTACAACAGGACAATGACCCAAAACACACCTCCAAATTGTGCAAGAACTATTTAGAGAAGAAGCAGGCAGCTGGTATTCTATCGGTAATGGAGTGGCCAGCGCAGTCACCAGATTTGAACCCCATTGAGCTGTTGTGGGAGCAGCTTGACCATATGGTACGCAAGAAGTGCCCATCCAACCAATCCAAATTGTGGGAGCTGCTTCTAGAAGCGTGGGGTGCAATTTCTCCAGATTACCTCAACAAATTAACAGCTAGAATGCCAAAGGTCTGCAATGCTGTAATTGCTGCAAATGGAGGATTCTTTGACGAAAGCAAAGTTTGATGTAAAAAAAATCTTATTTCAAATACAAATCATTATTTCTAACCTTGTCAATGTCTTGACTCTATTTTCTATTCATTTCACAACGTATGGTGGTGAATAAGTGTGACTTGTCATGGAAAACACAAAATTGTTTGGGTGACCCCAAACTTTTGAACGGTAGTGTATATATATATATATATATATATATATATATATATATATATATATATATATATATATACACACATACACACATACATACATATACAATGATCCTTTTAAATTGGTGTATTATCAGTGGTATAACTGTGCATTTTCAAGACTTCACAACTAAAAACCTATTTGTATTAATATTAAGTGATCCATGTGATTAGAAGGTCTATAGTCTGAAATAGCACTTTCCTTCTTTGGCAGTGCCGTTTTTGACAAAATTACTGTCAAAAAAGCAGCGGTTATCCAATGGACAATTACTTTTTAAGTGAGGTCGTGAAGCTCATTCCTCGTTTCCTAACATCAGTTCACCCCCCCAACATACAGTACAAAGCCTCTTATGACCACATTAATGCAACTAATTACCATGTCAATCATAAGTAATGCTTATTAATTGCCCCTCAGAAAGAGGCTATATCAAACAGAGAGAAGTGCCTTTAAAAGCCTGCTGAAAGCCTGACTGTGGGGTAGGTTATGGGAGAGAGAGAGCTCTGTTTCAGGCCCACTGCTGGCATTAGTCAATCTGCTGTCCAGATGTCTTCCACAGGTGACAGCTGCAATAGCCTAACAAGCAAATTAATCACGGAGCTTTTGTGGCGCTTCATTTTAGGGAAACTCATTTCATTTCATAAAAGGCTTCATCTCGTGTGAAAAATGACAAATTGCGGCCATGGAACGATGTGGAGGACCGAGCAGCCGGCTCTCATTTCTGCAGCATGCCTGCAAGGTACCAAAGAATAGAGAGCCAAGGAGAGATAGAGTGAGGGGAGAACTGGGCCAGAACCAACGACACAGTAATGAAGCCCAGCTCTGCCCCTGTGGGCTGGAGTTCTGACGAGCCTCACAGGTGGCGCAGTCAGATTAAAACTTTGAATGAGGGGGTGTGCTCTGCAGTCTGTCACTCATTCTCCCACAATTACAACACTGGAAGACATTTGGAAAAGCTAGCCCTCACATGCGTTTGATGTTGGGGACTTTACTTGATTTAAACCCAGATGGATTGTATCTTAAAGCCTTCTGTGGTTTACCATGATGTTTAATCTCACAGTTTAGAGGTGGTTTGGGAGCAAAAATGGGGAGCATTTTTCTTTGTGGAACAGACAGAGCAGGATGATTCTGTCTTAAATAAACACATGCTTGGGAATAGTATACAGTGGGGCAAAAGTGTTTAGCAGCAACCGATGTTGTCCCATTTAAAAAGATGGTCTGAAATTTTCATCACACACTTCAGCTGTAAGAGACAAACAATAAATCCAGAAAATCACATTGTATGATTTTTAAAGAATTTATTTGTATAATGTTGCAGAAAATAACTCTTTGGCCAATAACAAAAGTTCCTCAATTTAATTCAGTTTATTTATATAGCGCCAATTCACAACAGATGTCATCTCAAGGCACTTAACAAGAAGTCATTTCAATACATTTATACAAACATTCCAATCAGTTAAAAAAAGTTTCCTATTTAAGGAATCCCAGCAGATTGCGTCAGTCATTGGCGTGAGGTGGGGCCCCGTTGATACAGACTTTCCAACCACAGCAATCCTTCAGCAGTCCCTCATACTGAGCAAGCATGTAGCGACGGTGGAGAGGAAAAACTCCCCTTTAACAGGAAGAAACCTCCAACAGAACCAGGCTCAGTAGGAGCGTCCATCTGCCACGACCGTCTGGGGGTTTGAGAAGACAGCGCAGAGACAGAAGGAACAGAAGATCTGATATAAGAGAACTTTCTATATTACAGAAAGTAAAAAGTTGATAACAGGACAAAGTGGATGTTCAGTTACTGGGAGGATCATCCCAGTCGATGTCCCCCGTCCAAAAGGGCATTGCAGCCAAGCAGGATACCAGACCAGGTATATCTTCTATGGAGAGAAAAACACTGAGAGAAAACAAAGTTAACAGTCAAAATAACAGAATGTACTGTAATACAACTGGAGAGTTGTAGGAGAAAAGGAAGTAGCAGAGTGAAGAAAATTGGTATGTCAGTCCTCCAGCCTATAGCAGCATAACTACAGAGATAGCTCAGGATGACCTTAGCCACTCTAACTATAAGCTTTATCAAAAAGGAAAGTTTTAAGCCTGGCCTTAAAAGTAAACAGAGTGTCTGCCTCACGGACTAAAGCTGGGAGCTGGTTCCACAGGAGAGGAGCCTGATAACTAAAAGATCTGCCTCCCATTCTACTTTTAGAAATCCTAGGAACTACAAGTAAACCTGCAGTCTGAGAGCGAAGTGCTCTGTTGGGAACATATGAAACAATTAGATCTCTGATGTATGATGGAGCTTGATTATTAAGGGCTTTGTATGTAAGAAGAAGGATCTTAAATTCTATTCTGGATTTAACAGGGAGCCAATGAAGGGAAGCTAAAACAGGAGAAATGTGATCTCTCTTTTTAATATTCATCAGAACTCTTGCTGCCGCATTTTGGATCAACTGAAGGCTTGTAATGGCATTTTGTGGACTTCCTGATAGTAAAGAATTACAGTAGTCCAGCCTTAATGTAACAAATGCATGGACTAGTTTCCAGCATCACTCCTGGACAGGATGTTTCTAATTTTAGCAATACTCCGGAGGTAAAAGAAATAAATCCTATAAACCTGTATAATATGGGATTTAAATGTCAAGTCTCTGTCAAAAATAATGCCGAGGTTCTTTACGTTATTACTGGGGGCCAATTTAATGCCATCCAGATGAAGTGATTGACTAATCAGTTTCTGTTTAAGAACTTCTGGTCCAAAGACAGCAACTTCTATTTTGTCAGATTTTAAAAGCAAAAAGTTTAGGGTCATCCATGTTTTTATGTCTTCCAGACATGCCTGTAATCTACCTAACTGACTGGGTTCATCAGGATTTATGGATAAATATAGTTGTGTATCATCTGCATAGCTGTGGAAATTTATCCCATGCTGTCTAATGATTCTACCAATTGGGAGCATATATATGGTGAACAAAATTGGTCCAAGCACAGAACCCTGTGGAACTCCACAAACAACCCTTGAGAGTGAAGAAGATTTATAATTTAGATGAACAAACTGGAATCTATCAGACAAATATGATTTAAACCAGCCTAGTGCTGTTCCTTTGATCCCTGCAACATGTTCAACTCTTTCTAGGAGAATATTATGATCGACTGTGTCAAAAGCAGCACTGAGATCTAACAAAACCAGAACAGACACAAGTCCATTATCTGAGGCCATGAGAATATCATTAGTAACCTTCACCAGTGCTGTTTCAGTGCTATGATGAGCTCTAAAACCTGAATGAAACTCTTCAAACAGCTCGTTACTGTTTAGATGCTCACAGACTTGATTAGCAACAATTTCCTCAGGGACTTTGGATAAGAAAGGAAGGTTAGATATAGGTCTGTAATTCACTTAGTCATCTTGATCAAGGGAAGGTTTCTTGAGTAAAGGTTTAATTACAGCTATTTTAAATTCCTGTGGTATGCATCCGTTTACTAAGGATAGATTCATCATATCCAAAATGGGGCCAGGAACCAAATGGAACACTTCCTTAAATAATTTGGTTGGAATTGGGTCCAACATACAAGTTGAAGGTTTAGATAAGGCTAATATTTTTGATAATTCCGAAAGCTCGACTGAATCAAAACAGCCTAAGCACAACTGAAGTTCTACAGTTCTTTCCGATACTGCCTCATTTACTGAGGAAGATGTAATCATGTTTGGGAAGATGCCAATGATTTTATTTCTAATAGAATTAATTTTATTTATGAAGAATCCCATAAAAACATCACTGCTAAGAGCTGGGGGAATAGTTGGCTCAACAGAGCTATGACTCTGTGCAAGTTTGGCAACTGTACCAAAAAGAAACCTAGGATTGTTTTTATTCGCCTCTATTAATGATGAAAAATATGCTGATCTAGCTTGTCAAAGGGTCTTTTTATACAGCAGTAGACTGTTATTCCAGGTTAAATAGCAATCCTCTAGATGTGTAGAGCGCCATTTTCTCTCCAACTTCCTAGTATTCTGCTTTAAAGTACGCAACTCTGCGTTGAACCAAGGAGTCAGCCTCCTATAGCTAGCCACTTTCTTTTTTAAGGGGGCTACACTATCTAATGCCAAACGCAATGAGGACGTAACGCTGTGAACCAGACCATCAATTTCTGAAGGATTAGAGATTGAATTGCTGCCATCCACTGTGTTACCCTGAGACACTAAGGAAAGTAAGAATGCAACAGATTCTTTAAAAATTGTTACAGCATTGTCTGATAAAGCTCTACTATAATGAAATTTTCTTTCAGATTTAAGATGGTCAGTTAAAGTAAATTCAAAAGTTATTAAGAAGTGGTCAGACAGGACCGGGTTATGTGGGTGGACTGTTATTTCCTCACACTCAATACCATATGTCAGTACAAGGTCCAGGGATTTGAAAAGGCTAAACAACCTAATAAAGAAGGCTGGTTCTGTTCTTGGGACAACTGTGGAAAATCTGGAGATGATAATGCAAAGAAGGATTCTTCATAAAATCAAAAATATTATGGACAACCCTGAGCATCCTCTTCATGAGACAGTCATACAACAACAGAGCGTCTTCATTCGGAGCCTTCTTAAGTTTCGCTGCAATACAGACCGCTACAGGAAATCCTTCCTGCCCACAGCCATCATCATCTACAACAACTCCTTAAAGAATTAATTATATGAGCTATACCAACACTTAATTTCCCTCTGGGATCAATAAAGTATTTTTGAATTGAATTGAATTGAAAGTGTGTTTACCCGAGTGGGTCGATCCCTGTACTTTGAGTAAAGCCAATTGAGTCTAAAATAGCATTAAAGGCTGCATTTAGGCTATCACTTTCAGTATCCACATGAATATTGAAGTCCCCACTTTAATGACCCTATCACTTTTTAATACTAAATCAGATAAAAAATGTGAGATCTGATCCAAGAATTGAGAGTAAGGGCCTGGTGGACGATACAAAACCACAAACAAAAATGGTCTTAATGTTTTGCAACTTGGATGAGGAAAATTAAGGGTAAGATGTTCAAAAGAACTGTAGCTATCAATTGGTCTGGGACTAATTAGTAAATCAGAACGAAAAATGGTTTCAACTCCTCCCCCTCGCCCAGTATTTCTAGGAATGTGAAAATTTAAATGACTGGAAGGAGTTGACTCATTTATACTGACATAATCCTCTGCTGCAACCAGGTTTCTGTGAGACAAAGCAAATCAATGTGATTATCACAAATCAAGTCATTTACTAACAAAGTCTTTGAGGAGAGAGATCTTATGTTTAATAAACCACATTTAATAGATTTATTTTTCTGTTCAGTCAAAGTTGTATTTATTTTTATGAGATTTCCATAATTTGCATTTGTTGCCTTAACTTTTAATCCATTTAATTTTGGCCATGGGCAAGACACTGTTTCTAAAGGGTAATGGGTGGGTAACAGTACAGAAGCAGCAGAGAGGTGGGTTAAACTACAACTCTGCTTCCTGGTCTGGACCCTGGGTTGTCAGTGTTTTGGAGGACTATTAAATTCGGCCATATTCCTAGAAAGAAGAGCTGCTCCATCCAAAGTGGGATGGATGCGTCTCTCCGGATCAGACAAGGTTTTCCCCAAAATGTTCTCCAGTTATCAATGTAGCCCACATCGTTAGCAGGACACCACCCAGACAACCATTGATGGAATGACAGCATGCTGCTAAACATGTCGTCACTGGTCCGATCAGGCAGGGGACCAGAAAAGATTACCGAGTCGGACATTGTTTTGGCAAACTTACACACCGAAGCAACACTAATTTTAGTGACCTCCGATTGGCGTAACCGGGTGTCATTACCGCCAGCGTGAATAACAATCTTACTGTATTTACGCTTATCTTTAGCCAGCAGTTTCAGGTAGGATTTGATGTCGCCCGTTCTGGCCCCTGGCAAACATTTGACTATGGTGTCTCTAATGCCACGTTTCTGACTATGGAGCTGCCAATTACCAGGGTCGGCTTCTGAGCGGGTGTGTCGCTGAGCGGAGAAAATCTGTTAGAAACGCGGACCGGTGCTTCCTACATACAGTCACCCAGCCGGCCTGGTCCCGGTCCCGGCTGCGTGGGCTCTACCGGAGGACAGCTAGGGGGTTCTATCCTTGTTGATGGAGCAGCTCTTCTTTCTAGGAATATGGCTGAATTTATTAGTCCTCCAAAACACTGACAACCCAGGGTCCAGACCAGGAAGCAGAGTCGTAGTTTAACCCACCTCTCTGCTGCTTCTGTACTGTTACCCACCCATTACCCTATAGAAACAGTGTCTTGCCCATGGCCAAAATTAAATGGATTAAAAGTTAAGCCAACAAATGCAAATTATGGAAATCTCATAAAGATAAATACAACTTTGACTGAACAGAAAAATAAATCTATTAAATGTGGTTTATTAAACATAAGATCTCTCTCCTCAACGACTTTGTTAGTAAAGGACTTTATTTGTGATAATCACATTGATTTGCTTTGTCTCACAGAAACCTGGTTGCAGCAGGAGGATTATGTCAGTATACATGAGTCAACTCCTTCCAGTCATTTAAATTTTCACATTCATAGAAATACTGGGCGAGGGGGAGGAGTTGCAACCATTTTTTGTTCTGATTTACTAATTAGTCCCAGACCAATCGATAGCTACAGTTCTTTTGAACATCTAACCCTTAATTTTCCTCATCCAAGTTGCAAAACATTAAGACCATTTTTGTTTGTGGTTTTGTATCGTCCACCAGGCCCTTACTCTCAATTCTTGGATCAGATCTCACATTTTTTATCTGATTTAGTATTAAAAAGTGATAGGGTCATTATAGTGGGGGACTTCAATATTCATGTGGATACTGAAAGTGATCGCCTAAATGCAGCCTTTAGTGCTATTTTAGACTCAATTGGCTTTACTCAAAAAGTACAGGGATCGACCCACTCGGGCAAACACACTTTGGACCTTGTACTGACATACGGTATTGAGTGTGAGGAAATAACAGTCCACCCACATAACCCGGTCCTGTCTGACCACTTCTTAATAACTTTTGAATTTACTTTAACTGACCATCTTAAATCTGAAAGAAATTTTCATTATAGTAGAGCTTTATCAGACAATGCTGTAACAATTTTTAAAGAATCTGTTCCATTCTTACTTTCCTCAGTGTCTCAGAGTAACACAGTGGATGGCAGCAATTCTATCTCTAACCCTTCAGAAATTGATGGTCTGGTTCACAGCGTTACGTCCTCATTGTGTTTGGCATTAGATAGTGTAGCCCCCTTAAAAAAGAAAGTGGCTAGCCATAGGAGGCTGACTCCTTGGTTTAACGCAGAGTTGCATACTTTAAAGCAGAATACTAGGAATTTGGAGAGAAAATGGCGCTCTGCACATCTAGAGGATTCCTATTTTACCTGGAATAACAATGTACTGCTGTATAAAAAGACCCTTTGACAAGCTAGAACAGAATATTTTTCATCATTAATAGAGGAGAATAAAAACAATCCTAGGTTTCTTTTTGGTACAGTTGCCAAACTTACATAGAGTCATAGCTCTGTTGAGCCAACTATTCCCCCAGCTCTTAGCAGTGATGATTTTATGGGATTCTTCATAAATAAAATTAATTCTATTAGAAATAAAATCATTGGCATCTTCCCAAACATGATTACTTCTTCCTCAGTAAATGAGGCAGCATCGGAAAGAACTGTAGAACCTCATTTGTGCTTAGGCTGTTTTGATTCAGTCAAGCTTTCGGAATTATCAAAAATATTAGCTTCATCTAAACCTTCAACTTGTATGTTGGACCCAATTCCAACCAAATTATTTAGGGAGGGTTCCATTTGGTTCCTTGCCCCATTTTGGATATGAAGAATCTATCCTTAGTAAACGGATACGTACCACAGGAAGTTAAAATAGCTGTAATTAAACCTTTGCTCAAGAAACCTTCCCTTGATCAAGATGACTAAGTGAATTACAGACCTATATCTAACCTTCCTTTCTTATCCAAAGTCCTTGAGGAAATTGTTGCTAATCAAGTCTGTGAGCATCTAAACAGTAACGAGCTATTTGAAGAGTTTCAGTCTGGTTTTAGAGCTCATCATAGCACTGAAACAGCACTGGTGAAGGTTACTAATGATATTCTCATGGCCTCAGATAATGGACTTGTGTCTGTTCTAGTTTTGTTAGATCTCAGTGCTGCTTTTGACACAGTCAATCACAATATTCTCTTAGAAAGGCTTGAACATGTTGCAGGGATCAAAGGAATAGCAGTAGGCTGGTTTAAATCATATTTGTCTGACAGATTCCAGTTTGTTCATCTAAATGATCAATCTTCTTCACTCTCAAGGGTTACTTGTGGAGTTCCATAGGGTTCTGTGCTTGGACCAATTCTTTCACCATTTTAATGCTTCCAATTGGTAGAATCATTAGACAGCATAGGATAAATTTCCACAGCTATGCAGATGATACACAACTATATTTATCCATAAATCCTGATGAACCCAGTCAGTTAGGTAGATTACAGGCATGTCTGGAAGACATAATAACATGGATGAATCTAAACTTTTTGCTTTTAAATTCTGACAAGACAGAAATTGCTGTCTTTGAACCAGAAGTTCTAAAAAAGAAACTGATTAGTCAATCACTTCATCTGGATGGCATTAAATTGGCCCCCAGTAATAACGTAAAGAACCTCGGCGTTATTTTTGACCAAGACTTGACATTTAAATCCCATATCAAACAGGTTTCTAGGATTTCCTTCTTTCACCTCCGGAGTATTGCTAAAATTAGAAACATCCTGTCCAGGAGTGATGCTGAGAAACTAGTCCATGCATTTGTTACCTCAAGGCTGGACTACTGTAATTCTTTACTATCAGGTAGTCCACAAAATGCCATTAAAAGCCTTCAGTTGATCCAAAATGCGGCAGCAAGAGTTCTGATGAATATTAAAAAGAGAGATCACATTTCTCCTGTTTTAGCTTCCCTTCATTGGCTCCCTGTTAAATCCAGAATAGAATTTAAGATCCTTCTTCTTACATACAAAGCCCTTAATAATCAAGCTCCATCATACATCAGAGATCTAATTGTTTCATATGTTCCCAACAGAGCACTTCGCTCTCAGACTGCAGGTTTACTTGTAGTTCCTAGGATTTCTAAAAGTAGAATGGGAGGCAGATCTTTTAGTTATCAGGCTCCTCTCCTGTGGAACCAGCTCCCAGCTTTAGTCCGTGAGGCAGACACTCTGTTTACTTTTAAGGCCAGGCTTAAAACTTTCCTTTTTTATAAAGCTTATAGTTAGAGTGGCTAAGGTCATCCTGAGCTAGCTCTGTAGTTATGCTGCTATAGGGTTAGACTGCTGGAGGACAGACTTACCAATTTTCTTCACTCTGCTACTTCCTTTTCTCCTATGACTCTCCAGTTGTATTACAGAACATTCTGTTATTTCGACTGTTAACTTTGTTTTCTCTCAGTGTTTTTCTCTCCATAGAAGATATACCTGGTCTGGTATCCTGCTTGGCTAGAAAGCCCTGTTGGATGGGGGGCATCGACTGGGATGGTGCTCCCAGTGGCTGAACATCCACTGTGTCCTGTTATCAACTTTTTACTTTCTGTAACATAGAGAGTACTTTTATATCGGATCTTCTGTTCCTTCTGTCTCTGCGCTGTCTTCTCAAACCCCCAGACAGTCATGGCAGATGGCCGCTCCTACTGAGCCTGGTTCTGTTGGAGGTTTCTTCCTGTTAAAGGGGAGTTTTTCCTCTCCACCGTCGCTACATGCTTGCTCAGTATGAGGGATTGCAGAAGGATTGCTGTGGTTGGAAAGTCTGCCCAACCTCACGCCAATGACTGACGCAATCTGCTGGGATTCCTTAAATAGGAAACTTTTTAACTGATTGGAATGTTTGTATAAATGTATTGAAATGACTTCTTGTTAAGTGCCTTGAGATGACATCTGTTGTGAATTGGCGCTATATAAATACACTGAATTGAATTGAAATTGAATTGAAGAATGGGGCAAACTACCAGCTACAGTGTGTGCAAACCAGATGAAATCTACAGGAAATGTTTGACCTCTGTCATTGCCACCCAAGGTCACTTTACAAAGGATTGAAGTGAACTTTTGTTATTGGCCAAATACTTATTTTCTGCACAACTATACAAATAAATTCTTTAATAATCATACAATGTGATTTTCTGGATTTTACTTTTACATTCTGTCTCTTACAGTTGACATGTAACTATGATAAGAATTACAGACTTTTTTTTTCTTTTTTGATGGGGACAACTTGCACAATTGGTGGCTGCTAAATACTTTTTTGCCCCAATGTACATTAAGTGGTATGTGACCATATTATGTATCCACAAGATACAAAAACTGATTTTTAATGTGATTGTTTAATTCTTTTTCTTTAGCAATTATGTCGTATTAACCTGAATGAAAATAATCAAACCTGAAAATTAATGGTTTCAGAAAGGAAGATAATTTTAGAGAGCTTTGACAAATTATGTTTTGGCTGACAAAGGAGGCCCACTCAGAAAACACTTTCATCTGTTGACCCGGAGAAAAAAAATACAAACAATGTATTTTGGAAATGTTGAGAGCGAGCTAGTTTTGAATTGAACCCATTTGGCAGCACAAACAGACTGACCTCCAGGTCAAACCAAAAGTGTACTCCAAATTTTCCATGAACAATTGTGTCCATGTTTTTTAGGAGGTTCCTGAGCTGTGAAAATATTTTACTGCAAAACATAAGAAGAATGTCACATCAAAACTTAAAGGTATTTCACACAAAAGTATGGAAAATTGAATACCCACACAGAAGCAACGAATTAAAGTTTTTGGATTTAAAAGCTTTAGAAAGCCATTAATAGAAGACAGAGATAAATCCTTGAAAGCCGTCCTACAAAAACTATAATTATCATTGTCACTAGAAAAGAAAAGAGCACATGGAGGCGAGAGGATTACATTCCTTCAGAGAAGGAGAACGTTCTGTGTTTATTTCTCCTAATTTGTAGAGAGGAATTCTGAGGTGAGAGGTGTCAGCAACACTTTATAATTTAGGACAATTATTATGTTCACTCAATTCTACAGGTGCATATTGTGCTCCATGTTCTATTCTTCAAATTCTCACTTCAACTGCCTCTTAGTGTAGAGACATTCATCCCCACCTTCTTGAACGTTTGACCATGGTAGGGAGCTCTTTGCTTAATGGATTAACAGAAGCAGATTGCTTGGCAATACATTGAATGTTTTTCAGTATAACTGAAAACTTTTCATTTCTTGTAACCCTGTTAAAGCCTTCAACAAAACGTTCTTGGTGAATTCATTCTTTTTTAGCTGAAGAACTTTTAGCAGCAATTCACAAGGATTTTCATTGTTCCCACAATTTTCTTTTGAAAAGAGCTTCATCTAAGAGAAAAAAAATAGTATACAGTTCATAAGCCCACATTGCTTTTGTAAGCTCTCGGTCTGCACATCCTTCTTGTATTATATCAGAATATAAGAGTCGAGTTTTGAATTTGATTGAAGGTTTTATGAGTGCCTTTGAAAAATAGTGAAGGAAACATGAAAAGAGACTTTACATATAACACCTGAGCATCTGTTCTTAAGGGGATAACTCCTTTTACACATTTTACATGATTTTACATCCAAACAAGCACAATAAAAGCCCATTTAATGTAAAAGAAACTATCCATACAAAGATAGAAAGTACCTGATGAACAAGTAGGCAATGTTTAAGTATCATTTTTGAAAGAGTTCAAATGATGATATTATCTTGCCTTCGGAGACAGTGCAGTGCCACAGGGACCCCAGACCCCTGATGCCCAGATGCAAATTTTTACCAACAGACTGAGAGATAGGGCAAAACTTCTGACTCCTCAAAGTGGCCCCACTGGCAGATATGCTCTTATCAGGAAAGCCTGTAGCATGCATCTTTAAACAGTCAAACACAGATATCAACAAGAAGCTTCATACAGTGTGGTAGGTGAAACTCAGCCAAGGAGGCAGCTGTGAATGATCCACAGAAGTGCAGTTTAGATCGATGCAGTGAAAACAGCTACTGAAGGAAAATATTTGCTGGAACAGATCCACTCAGTGATAAAAATTTTACTAACACATTATTACTAACACATTTTATTCTTATAAAACCAAATTTTTAATGCTTCAGTTCATAGGCTGAATGGTTGTTTCTCTTTCTTTTTTTGGATCACTTAATTGATTTAGGCATAACAGACTCCAAAGTCTCAATTTAGACAAGATTTCTTCCCATTTCATGGATTTATTAAAATAAATTCTAAAGAAACCAGAATTTAACAGATAGAAAATAGAATTTTTGCATAAATTCCAGAGAACAGTTACAAAAAAAATCTTTGAATTACCTCTATAAAGCCTGGAGCACTATTGACCAAAAGTCCAGCTCCAAGGAATAAAATATTAAAATGTAAGGAGTAAGGGGTGGTTTTAAAATCCTAGAACAGATTAGAAACAAAGTTAATGACATAATCAGTGTAGACAGACTTAAAACAGTGAAACTCAACATTCACAAACAGAGAAACATGGAGGTGAATGGCCAGCATACTAAAATGACTTAAGAAATGTATCACAACTCTTCCGGGTGGTCAAAAAACAGAAACAAAACAATATATAAAGTACTGCAGTGCCCCCTGATTGGCTCACTTAAAGAGCAACTTCATCAACAAGATCAACTTTTTTTGCTGGTAAACTGTATAACTGAGTGTCTAATGGTGCTGTCTACATGTCTGGTCATTATTTTGGAATTTCAGTGCATCTCAGTAAAAGTATTAATCTTCAGCCTAAAACAATCAGTGTGGCGCCCTCTTCTGGTTAAAACTCTATACTGCACTTGAATTTGAATCAGCCATTGCTATTCACTCTGCGCAGTGGGGTATAAAAGAAACTGAGTCTCTACCCACGCCTTCTCCACAGAACTTCCTTCCTTTTCCTCTAGTGAAAGAGGCGGAGAGAAATCCTCCACCTCAAAAGATTGCTCTGACGCAAAGGAGCTCACGTCGCTCTCCATCTTTCTCACTGTCTATGTCTGTGCCAATGCAGCAGTGCTGTTGTCAGCATGTCAATTACAGCCTAGACCACAACCAGCGCTCTCCCCCTCGCGTTCGCTGGTCCACCAGTCAACTTCTCATTTTGGCACGTTTTTCAAACAGGAAATGTGGGTGGAGAAAGACTCTGGTAGGGGGGTGAGTTGCTCTTTAAGATCAGATCAACAATGAGAAGAGACAAGGTAAAAATGGCCTCCATGGGAGAGTTCCAAGATGAAAACTACTGCTGACCAAAAAGAAAACAATGAGCCACCTCACACTTACCAAAACATATTGATTGATGATAACTAGGATTTGTGGAGAAATATTTTGTCAACAAGACAAAAGGGAAACTTTTTGTAGGGTCACCTGATGTAAAACTAGAAGCAATTAAGAAAAAGAACATGAAATTGACAATCAGAAATGTTGGAGGTAGCATGAAAACTTGGCAATGCTTTGCTGCTTCAGGACTCGGAGACCCTGCCTTAGTTTATAATCCTGATGGAGAATGTCTGGCCATCATTTCATGACCTTGAGCTCAACCACAGTTGCATTATACACCAGGATAAGTCAAGATTTAAATCCAACTGAGATGGTGTAGCATATCCTCAAATAGGCCTTTCATGCTCAAAAACCTTCCAACCTGGTTAAACTAAAACAATCATGCTGAAAAGATTGGAGTTATATTTTTGCATAGGGATGTTAAATACTCCAGTTATTGTAAATGCTTGAATTGTAAGTTGTCCAACATAACTTAACTTGCTGTCAAATGCTGGTAAATCCATTTAGTAGGTTTATTCTTCACATAGGGCCAACTTGCTTTGCAAAGTTTTTTTTTCCCTTAACAAATGAAATAATCATTTAAAAAAAAGGTTTTTTCTATTTTCTCAGGTTATCTTAATTTGATATTAAAATTTGTTTGATGTGAATTTATGGGAAATTTCTCAAGAGCTACAGCATTCAGACACTTAATACCACAAACACCAAAACAGGAAATTATTCAAATAGTCATTTCTGACTTATTCAGCTAAATCATAAAAATCCAAATGTCTACTGGCACAACTTCTCCAACTTGCAAGGTGCATGGAGAGAATCAAAAGTCAAATGATATAGGGACTCCAGCGACACTTGAAGTTCTTGCAAAACAATTTTACTGATAGTCCAACACGTTTCGGCAGGTGTCCTTCATTAGGGTCATTTGACAACACCAAACAATCACAGTTTAAATAGAAAGCAATATACAGGAAGGAACACAAGTCAGCCAATCATTCATCAATGTTGTTTCCCAAGAACTTTAAGTGTCGCCGGAGTCCTTATCTTATTCAGGTTAATGCCAGACTCAATGAGGTTGTGGCCACAAAAGGGATCCATTAGTTTTTATGCAAACCACAGAACAGAAAGATTAATTTCTAACGTTTTGACTTTGCAGCCCAATTCTTTTCAGTACAGTTCCATTTCCATTGATGTTTGTGAGGTTAAGACCAGTAAGCATGAAGCAGGGATTCATCCACATTCCTCATTGCTGCATTTACTATGAGCCAACTGACCAATCAGCAAACAAGGGGCCCTTAATAAGGGGGTTGTCAGAGTTACAACAAATAAAAGCATTTCAGAAAGTACTGGCACCAGCAATGTGCAAAAAGTGTGTTTAAACAGGATTGCATTTGACCTTTTCTGATAGATTCCAAAAAAAGTTATAAACATGCAAATGAGAATAATGTCGTTTTTAATATGGGTAAAAAAAGCTAGAAAAGTTAAAGTTTAGTTAATGTGTGATAACATTCATCTTTATAAGAAAAATTATCACTGTGTATTATCTTTCAAATTAAGTTTCACGTATAGAGGAGATTAATTATCGTCTTTTGCATTTAGTCAGTTTAAATTTTAGTTTTTTTTAGTGGCTGGATACGCAAGGCTTCAACAATGGGGATAGCTTGGAAATTGTCTGTGTGTGAGGGGGTGGAATGAGACAGAGCAGGAAGTGGACCAGTGTTGACTCGGAGATACGGCAATATGCAGAAAAACACATACTCATATACACCCTCGGACACTCAACACTCCCCTCCCCTGAGGGCTTATAAGCTAATTAGCTCCAGAAGAATTTATTTATCGGAGATAAACTGTCAAACAATCTCACTGGCACATCCCCAATGGAAATAAGAACTACTCATTAGTTTGTTCAATTAGGCTTCCTTTTCCCACTACAGTACATCCTTCCCACAGCACCACTGCAAAGAGAGTACACTTTCTGGTCCAACAGAAGTTTTTTGCTTGTTTTTCCTAGCTGCAAAAGTGGATAAATTTTTCCAGTTTTATTATAACTTAAATTAGATTCAGTGGGTAATCGTGAAACATGAATTCCTGTCAGGGTAAGAGGTCTGTGACTCCGCATTATCCTTAAAGACATTTGAAAAAGCAACCATCTGCTGGCGCTGTGTCAATAAACCCGCAAGGTGATCTTGCTGCACATTCTAAACTATTCAACATGAAGGCCTGTTCAGGATTATTCTAAACCGAAAGCACTAAATTTATATTGTTGACTCTGCTGCAATTCATTTATGGAGCATAACAACAAGCTGGGACATAGTGAATCCAGCTTGGTGCCGTGACAGCTTGGTGTCAATATCCAATTATTCAGTGTGCTGAAATGGTACTTTTGAGCTCCCATCTGTTGGCTGTCTGCAAAAACATGTTCTGTCAGGCTGGATGGATTGTGTTTGATCAGGAGGCTGTGATATGCAGTTTGTGTTTGCATTATGTTAGAAATTTGACTTTTCTGCATGTAGGGTTTTTTCCCTGTGACATTCCTTTTCAGTAAAAGGTCGATTGTTAAAGCTAATGTTACTAAATTGTTCTCAGAAAAAAAAAATCACTAAAGTATTTCATCTTCTGACACAATTCCCTAATGGAATTTATTTTATTATTACTGGAGATCCGTGGATATTTTTGGTTCACTGGTCTGCCTCTTTCATGACAAACAGAGTCCAGATGCTGATAGGGACAAAGTAGTTAGGCACAAGGACAAAGGTATAAAATAGTATTCTCCATTTATTTTGTCCAAATATAGTTGATCAAGAAGCAAATTTCTCCAAAATCTGGAGAAAAGGCCCCCAAAGAAAATGTCAATTAAGATAAAGCTGACTAAGGATAACATACCTAAACTGACCTCTAACAATGAACACACAGGGGAACAAATTATAACTACAAAACAGAAATTAAAGCTAAAAACATCCTAACACAAACATGTTTCCAATCATTGGAATTTAGAGATCTAGGTAGCTTCTCCAGAGTCAAGTGCCCTGCTTTCAACAGCCTGATGGATTCCTCCACTTTCTGGTGTTGCATCATGAACAGTTTTCTCCCCCAGCAAGTTCTTTAAATCTCCACCAAAATGAATAAAGATACTTGATGGTCTAAACAAACATAAGAGCTGTTTACCTAATGTGTGAACCCATATTAGCAAACATCTTATATTACAGAGAAAGTGAAAATATAAATAAATGTGCTGGTGTAAAATAAAATATATTTCAATAAATATAAGCTTAGAGAAATGACTTAAGGGACCTCAACAGTTAAAGTTAACAAAACCCTATAATCTGCTGTCACAAGCAATTTTGGGGCTCTCCAGGCATGGTTGAGTTCAACTGATTTGATCACGCTTTACATTGATGATTCCCATATAACTACACCAAATCAATACACTGAAATGCTCTAAAGCTACAACTTCAGACCTCAGACAACCCGGGGCTGCGTGAACATGGTGGTCATGAAGTTGCTCAAAGGACTGATGAAAATGCTCCTAAAATAATACAACAAAAACAGAAGTAATTGTCTTTGCATCACTATCTGATTGTCATAATCTTGCTATTAACAGCTGTTAGAAATAACTCAATCAGGTACTGTTCCATAAATCCTTAAGTTTCATAACTGAGCATCTTTTGTTTTGGAAAACCCCCATTAAACTGATATGTCAAAATACAAAACAAAGGACACATGTTCTTTGACAATTTAGGTCCTTTGAAGCAAATAAATAAGATCGCTTGTTTTATACCTGTTATAATGTGTGGTATGCAGCAATGTAATGCCACGTGGTATAAAAGTCTGTCCATATCGTCATCACACGAATCTAGGATTGTAGCTCTAAGATTGTAGACCACGCAGTCAAAAGACTTTATGACTGTTCCGAATCATGAATTCAGACTGTTACCATCAGGTGTAAGATACAGCGTTCCATAGTTTAATAAGGTTAAACTAAAAAACACATCACATCTTATCTTGTATCTTACAGTTTAACAACATACTCTATACCAGAAAAGGGTGGGAAAGTTTTCTGGCCTGCTGATGAATCCACTAAACTTAGAGTGCAATTTTACTTTCCTCCTGTCTGAGTATCTATCCCCTAAAGACAGCATTGCACAGACACTACGAAGACAATATTTGGGCCATTCTATCACTCTAATTCCCTCCCTGCACATCCATATTTCATTCAGCTGTGGCTTTAATGAAACTCGTGGCAACCTTACCACCACTGGAGTCTCTGAGTGCACACAGAAACATCCTAATTTTGAACAGTGGCCTTCATACAAAACAATGCAAGAGGCAATGATTTCCTTCGAAGTTGGGTGGAGAAAGTGAACGAAGCTGTTAGGATGTGCTGTAACTGAGGAGGTCATCTGCCTGGAAAAGATTATTTCCATCCCCAGTCCATGTTTACCTCAATCGGACAAACTGTTTCTTTAACAGCACAGGTTTCACATTTTATACAAAATGCTTCAATAATTCTTCTAAATACTCATAACCTGCTTTCATTGACTAACTTCTTATACATACATAACTCATCCCTTGTTCTAAGAAAAAGTTGGAATTTCATTGGGCCTGTTTTTGTATTTAAGAATTGAGCTGCAACAAAAGAGTGCAGAGAGAGGACATTGCCCATTGCCAAGCTATAAAAATCTTTACAAACATAAACATAGCAGATGTTAAGCCAACTGGTTTGTTGATACAGTTATGCCGAATATGATTCCTAGCTGTGACAGATTTAACTTAACAAGTGTTATTTCTGATAGGATATGATTGGTCAGTCAATGTCATTGTAGAGGATGGCCGGAGCTGTAGCCACAAGGTGGTCAGTGCCTGTCGCGCTGGTGGACACTGGCGGTGAGGGAGGCTGTCGTGCTGAAGAAGGACTTCTATCAGGTCTTTTTGTCCTGTGGGACCCTGGAAGCAGCTGATTAGTTACCGCCAGGGCAAGCAGAATGTGGTTTGGCTGGTTGCTGAGGCAAAACCTCGGGAGGAGTTTGGTGAGGCCAAGGAGAAGGACCTCCGTACATCTTCTGGGTTTCTGCTGCTGGCTGCCGAAAGAGGAGCAGCCTCTCCCAACCTCTCCTGATCTCTAGCCTTATTCTCTTTTCTTATTTTCTTTCTAGCTTTTTTTTTCTTAGTTACTTTATACATTCAGTCTCTGGAATCATTGTATTAGACCGGATCTCTTTTTTTGGATTACTTCCTGAAGGACTGTGGATTACCAAAATGGCGTTTTGCTCAGCTGAGGACTTTGAGAAACTGCTCCAGAGAATTGAAACAATCGAGAAGAAAATACACCATCTTCAGATTAATTTTGATCTAAACACTGGATATGGAAACGAGACAACTTTACCGATGACCACATGCAGGGAGGAAGAACCTGGCAGCCCGGTGTTATCTCGGTCCAACAGTCTCGCACAGAAGCAACAGAACAACGGTACTCATTCAGCCAAAAGGCTTTGCAAACTGAATCTACACCTGCTTTCTCAGCTCCCAGGAAAAAGAAACAAAAGAACCCGCAACCCAAACCAAGAGATATCATTCTCCCTGGAATACCACTGAGAAACAGATTCGCAGCCATCAGTTACCCAAAAGACACGCAGCCCCTGGGACCAGTCAAAGCCACCAGGAGAAATCATTCTACAGTCGTGGCCAAAAGTTTTGAGAATTACATAAATATTGGAAATTGGAAAAGTTGCTGCTTAAGGTTTTATAATAGCAATTTGCATATACTCCAGAATGTTATGAACAGTGATCAGATGAATTGCATAGTCCTTCTTTGGCATGAAAATTCCACTGCATTCCATTGCTGTCATTAAAGGACCTGCTGAGATCATTTCAGTAATCGACTTGTTAACTCAGGTGAGAATGTTGACGAGCACAAGGCTGGAGATCATTATGTCAGGCTGATTGGCTTAGAATGGCAGACTTGACATGTTAAAAAGAGGGTGATGCTTGAAATCATTGTTCTTCCATTGTCAACCATGGTGACCTGCAAAGAAACGCGTGCAGCCATCATTGCATAAAATGGCTTCACAGGCAAGGATTTTGTGGCTACTAAAATTACATCTAAATCAACAATTTATAGGATTATCAAGAACTTCAAGGAAAGAGGTTCAATTATTGTTAAGAAGGCTTCAGGGCATCCAAGAAAGTCCAGCAAGCACCAGGATCGTCTCTTAAAGAGGATTCAGCTGCGGGATCGGAGTGCCACCAGTGCAGAGCTTGCTCAGGAATGGCAGCAGGCAGGTGTGAGCGCATCTGCACGCACAGTGAGGTGAAGACTTTTGGAAGATGGCCTGGTGTCAAAAAGGGCAGCAAAGAAGCCACTTCTCTCCAAAAAAAACATCAGGGACAGATTGATCTTCTGCAGAAAGTATGGTTAATGGACTGCTGAGGACTGGGGCAAAGTCATATTCTCCGATGAAGCCTCTCCGATTGTTTGGGGCATCTGGAAAAAGGCTTGTCCGGAGAAGAAAAGGTGAGCGTTACCATCAGTCCTGTGTCATGCCAACAGTAAAGCATCCTGAGACCATTCATGTGTGGGGTTGCTTGTCATCCAAGGGAGTGGGCTCACTTACAATTTTGCCCAAAAACACAACCATGAATAAAGAATGGTACCAAAACACCATCCAACAGCAACTTCTTCCAACAATCCAACAACAGTTTGGTGAAGAACAATGCATTTTCCAGCACGATGGAGCACCGTGCCATTAGGCAAAAGAACAAAAATTTCCCGACACAGACAAAGTGAAGATTACATCATCCCAGACAGCTGCACAGACTGACCTAGAACAAACATTTCCAGCAAGTATCCCAATGTCATCAGATTCATCAACACCTAGTGACTTACCGTTTAGAGATAAACTGAAAGCACAAATTAAAATTGGGTCACAACTAATACCGAAACCTGGACTACATCAGGCCTCTGTCACTAACACTGGATGTACAGTACTCTGCCCATGCCCGAACTGGTAATAACGGACATCTAATATGCAAGGGAACCGGACAGTAATTCTACCCCCACCGTCTTCCAGAAGTTGTCCGGCCACCCCCAAAAAAAATCATTCAAGTCATTACAAGCAAGAGAAAACAAAAAAATTGTAGCCAAACCCACTTATCATAAAACAAATCTCAAATTGATCACCTATCAGAAGGTTCAGCTACTGATGATCAAATCACTTAAGTTGACTTTATTAAATATTAGGTCTTTATCAGGAAAGTCACTCCTAATCAATGAATTTATCACTGAACATATAATACATGCCTTCTTTATCAGAAACCTGGGTAGATGTAAATAATGAAACATCTGTATTGATAGAATTGACTCCTCCAAATTAAAATTTCTTAAGTGAGAGCAGGAGACACAGACGAGATGGAGGTGTAGCCACAATGTTTCACAACTCAATGAACTTTATAAAGGTATCCCTGGGCATATTTCACTCTTTTGAATACCCAGATAAATTAGCCTAAAAAAGCTCTATTTCTAAGTTTATATTATCTAACCACAGTGAGATAACTGTAAAATAGTGTTTTCTTGGGGACAGTTCAGTTGAAACCTTTAAACGTATCTACCCTTCCACCACATTCCCCTCATCTCCCAACTCAAACTCAGTAAACAAGCTGGTAGATAATTTCCTCTTGAAAATCTCAGACATAATTGATTCCATTGCTCCGACGAAATGTAAAAGTCGTCTCAGGTAGAAAGAAGTCTCCGTGGACAAGCGATCCACTGGTACATAGCCAAAAAAGGGAGTTTCGACGAGCCGAGGAAAAATGGTGGAAAACTCAACTCCAGGTTCACTGTGAGATCTACTAAGAGAGACTGAACAGATATCAGTTACAGTATCTTTAAAAGAAGGTAGGGAATCTTTCTTTTCTGAAATCATTAAAAGAAATCTTAATAATGCACGGACTCTATTTGCAGCAGTGGAAAGACTAACAAATCATCCAGTGACAGTAGCTCCTGAACTAAACTCAACCAGGGCCTGCAATGAATTTGCCAGCTTTTTCACTGAAAAGATTTTAACAATTTGACAGTCAGTCTGTAACACAGCACCGAATCGACTACCAATGTTATACCGAACTAACACCAATGTAGCAAAAATGTCAGAATTCCACGAATTAAACCGAAATATCCTAGAAGAAATCAATAACAATTTAAACTCCTCCTCCTGCTGTCTTGATATCCTACCCACAGCTTTCTTTCAGAAAGTTTTCCCTGTCATTGGGTCTGACAAGACCTGTTGACATGGTACCAACCACCAAGACCACTCAGGTCCTCCAACTCTAGCCTACTAAACATCCCTAGACTCAGAACTAAACATGGAGAAGCAGCTTTCAGTTTCTATGCTCCTTTAATCTGGAACAGACTTCCTGACGAGTGTTGAGATGCTGAAACTCTGAACTGCTTTAAATCGAGACTAAAAACCCATCTGTTTAAAATTGCCTTCGAGTAAATGCTTGATGTCATATGTATAAAATGTGTTCATTCCCCCTTGTGCTTTTTTTAAATCTTTCTCTTGCTTTTTTGTGTATCATGTGTAATGTGTTTCTTTTCCATTGTTTTTTTAGTTATTTAAATCACCAAATCATGTAAAGCACCTTGAATTGCCCTGCTGTTGAAAGTGTGCTATACAAATAAAATTGCCTTGCCTTGCCTTGATCTGATTAAAATAGTTAACTCATCCCTCCTTTCAGGTCTCTTCACCCAGGATTTAAAAACAGTAGTAATTAAACCACTGCTAAAAAAGAATAATCTGGACAACACGTTAATGCAGAACTACAGGCCAATTTCTAATCTTCCATTCATCAGTAAAATTATTGAAAAAGCTGTGTTTCAGCAGCTAAAAAGCTTCATAACAATGAGCAACCGCTTTGATGTTTTTCAGTCTGGTTTCCGTGCACACCACAGCACTGACACTGCCCTCGTCAAAGTTTTCAATGACATCCGCATAAATACAGACTGTGGTAGAACCACAGTGCTGGTTCTGTTGGACCTGTTGGATTGGACTCTCTGGTACAGTACTTGGCTGGTTCGAGTCGTACCTAAAGAACTTCTTTGTTTCAATAGGAAACTTTTAATCAGAACGAACAGAAATCACATGTGGGGTGCCCCAGGGCTCAATCCTGGGGCCCCTCTTACTTAATATCTATATGCTCCCACTAACCCAGATTATAACAACCAATGAGATTAGCTACCATAACTATGCAGTTGATACCCAGCTGTACATTACGATTTCACCAGGTGATTTTGAACCCATCCAAGCCCTAAGTAAATGCATCGAGCATATCAATGGATGGATGTGCCAAAACTTTCTCCAGCTGAACAGAAAAAAAACAGAAGTAATTACTTTTGGACCTAAAGAGGAATGATCAACAGTCAGCACACAGCTTCAGTTAATACAGCTAGAAATTTCTGATCAGGCCTGAAATCTAGGTGTAGTTATGGACTCAGACCTGAACCTCCAGGGTCACATAAAGGCAATAACAAGGTCAGCCTTTTATCACCTGAAGAACATTTCTAGGATTACAGGAGTGATGTCACAACAGGACCTAGAAAAACTCATCCATGCGTTTATCTTTAGTCGGATTGATTACTGCAACAGCGTTCTCACACGTCTGCCTAAAAAGTCAATTAGACAGCTGCAGCTGATCCAGAATGCTGCTGCTCGTGTCCTCACTAGAACCAGGAAATTAGAGCACATCACCCCAGTTCTAAAGTCCTTACACTGACTCCCTGTAGCTCAGAGAATAGACTTCAAAATACTTTTACTACTTTATAAATCATTGAATGGCTTAGCTCGATGCATTTACTTAAGGTTTGGCGTTTTGTCAATGGGAAACTTTTCAATAGAACGACCAGAAATCACATGTGGGGTGCCCCAGGGCTCCATCCTGGGGCCCCTCTTATTTAATATCTACATGCTCCCACTAGCCCAGATTATAACAACCAATAAGATTAGCTACCATAACTATGCAGATGATACTCAGCTCTACATTACGATGTCACCAGGTGACTTTGAACCCATCTAAACCCTAAGTAAATGCATTGAGCAAATCAACGGATGGATGTGCCTTAACTTTCTCTAGCTGAACACAAACAAAACAGAAGTCATTACTTTTGGACCTACAGAGGAACGATCGACAGTCAGCACACAGCTTCAGTCAATACAGCTAGAAACTACTGATTAGGCCTGAAATTTAGGTGTAGTAATGAACTCAGACCTGAACCTCCAGGGTCACATAAAGGCAATAACAATGTCAGCCTTCTATCACTTGAAGAACATTTCTAGGATTAAAGGACCGATGTTGCAACAGGACCTAGAAAAACTCATACATGTGTTTGCCTTTAGTCGGATTGATTACTGCAACAGCGTTCTCATAGGTCTGCCACAAAAGTCAATCAGACAGCTGCAGCTGATTCAGAACGCTGCTGCTTGTGTCCTCACTAGAACCAGGAATGTAGAGCACATCACCGCAGTTCTAAAGTCCTTACACTGGCTCAGTGTAGCTCAGAGAATAGACTTCAAAATACTTTTACTGGTTTATAAATCATTGAATGACCAAAGTATATTGAAGATCTGCTGTTACTATACCAACCCACCAGAAGACTAAGATTCTCTAATTCCAGCCTACTCAACATCCCTAGAATCAGAACCAAACATGGAGAAGCAGCTTTCCTTTTCTATGCTCCTCTAATCTGGAACAAACTTCCAGAAAACTGCAAAGGTGCTGAAACACTGAGTTCTTTTAAATCACAACTTAAAAACGTATCTGTTTAGAGCTGCCTTTGAGTAATGTTTTGATGTATCATGTTTTATGTATGCTTCTTACTGATTTTACATTATATGCTTTGTAGTGCTTTGATGTATCTGTGTATGCTTCTTGCTTTATTGCTATTTTACTTTATATGCTTTGTCTGTGTTTTACATCTATTTTTGTTTTACCCCTTAATCATGTAAAATACCTTGAATTACCTTGTTGTTGAAAGTGTGCTATACAAATAAAATTACCTTGCCTTGCCTAGAAGCCGAGTCTGATGACTTTGGGTTGGGCTTTCCAGTCTCTGGTGCTGAGGTTACCAAGGTGGTTAAAAACCTTCTCAGTGGAAAGGCTCCAGGGGTGGATGAGATTCGTCTGGAGTTCCTCAAGGCTCTGGATGTTGTGGGACCGTGTTGGTTAACGCGGCACTCCAATATTGCATAGACATCAGGGGCAGTTCCCTTGGACTTGCATACCGGGGTTGTGGTCCCCCTATTTAAAAAGGGGGACCACAGAGGGTTCACACGTCTGAGCCTTCCTGGAAAGGATAGTCGAACCTCGTATCCTGGAGGAACAAAGCGGTTTCCGTCCTGGCCGTGGAACACTGGACCAGATCTTTACCCTAAGCAGGGTCCTGGAGAATGCATGGCCCAACCGGTCTAGATGTGTTTTGTGGAGTTGGAGAAGGTGTTTGACTGTGTTCTTCAGGGAGTCCTGTGGGGAGTACCAGGCCCCTTGATGCAGGCTGTTAGGTCCCTGTACAACTAGTGTCGGAGCTTGGTTTGCATTGCCGGCAGTAAGTCGGGCTCGTTTCCAGTGACAGTTGGACTCCGCCAAGGTTGCCCTTTGTCACAGATTCTGTTCTCAATCTTTAAGGACAGGATTTCTAGACATTGAGGGGCGTTTTGGTGGCCTCAGGATTGGGTCTGCTTTTTGCAGAAGATGTGGTTGTGTTGGCTTTATCAGAATGTGATCCACAGTTTTTGCTGGAGCGGTTCATGGCCAAGTGTGAAGCAGGTGCGATGAGAATCAGCACCTCCAAATCTGAGACCATGATCTTGAGTCAGAAAACGGTAGAGTGCCTTCACTCTTTGGGGACAAAGTCCTGCCACAAGTGTAGAAGTTGAAGTATCTGGGGGTTTTGTTCATGAAAGAGGGAAAAATGGAGCTACATACTCTCTGCATGTACCTGCTTTGTGCAAAATAAACATCAGTCTCCTTGAGGTCTTAAACGGCCTGATAATATTTTGTGATTCCATTGTGAATTACTAGTCAGATAGTTTACAGTTTAGATAGAGTTTAGTTGCAACATCCAAAAGAAAAAGGTTGTCAATCAACAATGACACCAGCTTTAAGAGAAAGATCACCTTGAGCATAGAAAGGAGAACAAAAAACAGTTCCTGCCACAGCAATTACAGACAGTTTCAGGGGGGAGTTTAACACCCAGACCACTGAGGCTACTAAAGGTGTTACAGACATGTTTATCAGGTAAGAAAAGTTTCTCTTTTACTGTAGTTTTTATCTTTTTCAAATGTCTTCAGATCACTTTAATCAGCCACTTTTTTTGTCTGTACCAAATAAAGGAGACAGTTTGATTTCACCCGTTTTCAGGAGGTGTGCGGTGGAATGCATGGACCCAATCGCAGAAGCAGGTAAAGTGCAAAAGGCTGTTTATTAAAGTGCTGCTGGTAGAATGATGATGATGAGGATGATAATCCCCTTTAAAGGTGGATTCCAGACGCCATGGAAAGAGAAAAAAACATTTAAAAAACTTACCAGGGTGGGTGGAGGGGGCCCACTGAAGGAGGGCCCGAGTCTTTGCGGATGGCCAGGAGGACAAGCCCTTAGGACTGGGAGTTCCGGTGGAACCTTTACAGGACGGGAGTCATGCAGACGGCCCGGGTGGTGTCCTCTGGCTGGACGGCGGTCGGGCAGACGGCCCAGTGGTCACTACCATGAGGACCTGGAGATCCGGCAGACACCTGGATGGACATCTTATAGCAGTACTGAGTTTGGAGGCTGGCAGGCCTAAATCTGGAGGCTTGGTGGCCGGTGTCTGGTCCATCCTGATCATCACTGGGGACTCCGGTGGCCCGTAGAGTAATGTCGGTAGCTGGAGGGCTGCTGCTGTGACTCCCAGAATGACAGCAGCCACCGCAGATCCTGGCACCAAGAGTGCTGGTGCTGGAAGTGGAGGTAGGTTCTCTTCAACACCCTCCGGGAGCTCTGGAGACAGAGGAGGGTCCTGCTTGACCTCCTCCAGGAGTTCTGGTGCCAGGACCCAAAGACCCATGCGAGGTGTGGGCATGGGGGCCCGGAGACGATGCAGTGGCGTCAGGGCCTGAAGGCTCAGATAAGGTGCGGGCATGGGGGCCCGGAGACGAGGTGCGGGTATAGGAGCCCGGAGGCGAGGTTGGCTGAATGGAGCAGGAGGAGTGGATAGAACAGGTGCGCAGATCGCAACAGCGAGGACCGTGGACGAGCAGACAGCTGGCACTCCACCCCCGAAGCGGCCCTACCTCGACAGCATCGCTGCCTGTGGCAAGATGGTGGAGGTCCTGTGTTTGTTGGCAGAGGATCGCTCGCAGCCGCAGTGACCACACTGGCAGTCCGTGTGGGAGCGCCACTCTGCTCCCGACTCCCGGAAACAGTCGCAGCGCACCAGGACCTGCGCCTGCGGCCAGATGGTGGATACGGAGAGGGTGGACCGATGATCTCATCCCACCCTTTTCGGCAAACCCTATCTGCCTAGTTCCACAGCGTGGTGAGATCCCGGGCGCAGGACACATTCCGGAACGGAGGAAGAACTTTGAGGATCTCCTCAGCCCCGGAGATGCGAAGAGGAGGGTGAGGAAAGGCGGAGATCTTGGACAGGTTAACCCAGATGTCCAGATGAAGGGCGGCGATCTCCCGAGCGAGCGCTGGGTCTCGAGCTTCCGCTGGGTCCATCTTTAGGGCCGGATCATCTTGTTAGGAGGAATGCATTGACCTAGTTGTCAATAATGATCCAGTTATATAAAAACATGGTTATATTATACCTAAACCAAAATGGAGCAATCTGTGGCCTACTTTGGCTAGTAGGCTGCTAGCTGGACATCAGTCTAACTACAAATGTCTTTGAATAACATTGAAATAACATTGAAAAGTCTAACTTGTAATATACAGATAACTTGTAATATACAGATAAATATAACTTCAAACAACAGTCACCATCGTTGTTTATGCTGATAATGCCAGATTTTTTTGTTACCTGTGAATGAGACATCAATAAGTTAGCTAATCGGCGCTGCACAGTGGTGGTCCGCGCATGAAACCTCAGGAACAAGCATTGTGTGTTCCTTTATTTTGGAGCTGTGGCTTGGGGAGGGAGCCTGAAGAAAGTTGGTTGGACCTTGCTATCAAAATGTAGCTTGCTCGAACAGCTTTTGCAATATGTCCTACCCCACCTTTAACTTCCATTGACCACTTGTTGCATTACTGTTCATTTTGTGTATAAACAAGGTCTGTGGTCTAAAAGCAAAAACAGATGACTCCATTATCCAATTACAGGTGTTTACAGTGATATGTTGCAGAGGGTGATACAAAAATACCTTATCCTATCTGAGAACATTAAATCTTAAGTTGTTCACATTCAGGTTTCACTGAAAGCTGGCATATCTTTATGTAGTGTAAATTAAAGCAACAATAAGTGGCACTTAAAAACTTGACATTTGCTATCTTTTGCAAAACAAACTATCTAAAATGTCTTCTTTCCATTTTAAAAAGCTTTTATTGTTCCATTTAGCCAAACTTACAATTTACCTTGATCATGTGACAAATATGTAAAATAAGGTCATGTTAAATCCATTGCCAGTGATCTATAGTCATGATATTATTGTAAAACACATGGTTGAGTTCATTCACTCACTCCAAAACTACTGAATTGTTTTTTTCCAATCCTGTCTAGAAGTGTAAAACCCGTTTTGGACTTTAGTTTCCCTTTTTGACCAAACCCTTGGTTAATAAATTGGAAAGAATCCAAATTTCTTTTGTGTGTAGTTTAATTAAAATATCAAAAATAAAAATCACAGTGGATTTATGCAGTATTAGGAGTCTTTAGTTGATGGGTTTGTTGCACTATAAGACAGAAAATGTTGACTGTTATTTTCTTGCAGGTAAGGAGTGCCATGTAACAAGAGAGAGTTATCATCGAAGTTGTATATGTAAAGAAGAAAAGTAGCAATTAAAATGAGGGAGAAGCAGCATCCCCTAAAGCTGCGTCTTTAAAGAAGCAGCCTCAGCATAAGGTATTCCCTTTGGAGATAAAGGCGCTCTTTCCTCTCATGATCAAAATATACACTAATGCATCATTTTCTACCAGATAGCACGAGAAGAATGAGCTCAAATTATTTTAAGTTTTTGTTAATTACTTTTGGAGCCTGAAGCAGCTCGTGCTTCTGAATTGCCGGGAAACTTTGGAATCGCTCGGTCAAATTAGCTGACTTATAATTCAAGCACTTATCACACAATTCTAAAGCAGTGCTTTATGGAGCATCCCGCACTTTATCTGTGTGTACACCTCCAACATGATCACAAGCCCAAATGATATTTCTGCTAACACTCATCCCTTAAATTAAAAAATGCAGTGGGCGTCCATTTCTGTGGGCATCACCTAATACTCCTGATCTCAATGGAGCATTTACAGAGGGTTTTATAACTCTATCTTAGCCCATTACAGTCTATCAACATTCAGCCAACCATTGTATTTCTAAAATGTAACAGTTATCTGCTGTATGTGGTACATTGTATTTCTTTTAGATTGGATCACGCAATGACAAAAATATAATTGGACGAAGTACTTTATTTCTGCTTAACTGTAAACATGTCCTTTTTATTTTGAACCTTACCGTTTTTAACTGTTCACTAAGACAAACTTCTTCTTTCTCTCTTGTCAGTTTACAGGTCATTTAAAGACAGAGTTGTATCTGATGTCAGTGGTTTCAGCAACTTAATTTGGTAACACCCTCTATTTGAGAACTAGAGTGTACTGCCAGTTTACCCTAAGCAGAAAAAGTTCTTCAGTTCACCAAGTCAAATAAATTAATTTATAGTTTACCACCTAAATATTTTGAACTAGGTTTACAGCTCTAACATGAACTAGTTCTTGTTCATTGATCATATTTACAGTATAATACATGTAAAAATATATTTAAGCCATGTCAGTCACCAATTACCAAATGTGCAGCCTGTTCTTTGCCAGATTTTTACTTCTATGTTTCTCTTTTGTTCTCTTTGCCCACAAAAACTATATTTTGTTATGATCAATTTGTCAAAACAGCTGTTCTCATTCACATATTTAAGTATTTTCATCAGTCGGAATTAAAATAAGCAAAAACTGATTTGGACTGAAACGCAGCCCATTAAAATATTTTGTAATAGCAGACACTTTTAAAGCTCTATGAGGTTTGTTTTTGTCTTTAATAAATCAGAACAAGAAAAATCAGCTCAACTGAGAAAATGCTGTAAACTAAAGACCACACATGTGCTTATATAAGCTATATTCATGACGTTGACACTTGACGTCACTTGCCCAAGTTTACGCCACCCCAGCTTCTGGCTGGAGGGCAAAAATACTGCACACCTGCGCTGATCACCATTGTTATCAGCTGTCAGCAGATTCCACTAAATAGCGGTAAAATAAAATCTAGTCAGTATGGTTAACAAGTGTAGTGCTGTAGGCTGCACAAATAGACAAAAAAGCGACAGTAATGTGAAATTTCATAGGTTTCCAGCTGATTAAATACACCAAAGGCAACGGTTTACAGCCATGAAGAGAATTTGACTGGATGATCCATCCAAATCCTAGGAGCCAAAGTCTTATGATAGAATCTGCTCAGTTCACTTCATTGGAGGTATGTTGAAGTTTAAAGGGGGGGTATTATGCTTCTTCCAGGCACATATTACCCTTCTATAGCACACTCCAATAAAATTGTCACATTAAGTCTATTAAAAGCCCGTCATATATCCAAATCCACCTTAAAGAAATTTACTTCCGTATTGGATGCCTTGATTTTCGCCTGTGCCTCTCTAAGACCCTCCTACTCTTTCTGACACTCCCCCTTCAGTTCGTCACATACCGTTCATCATCGCAGCATGCACGGAGTTGGGAAAAAAATCCCACAAAAGACGCGCAGCTGCAGCTGGTGTGTTATAATTACTGCACCTGGGACTCGAGCCGGAGTTGTGTGAGGTGGGGGAGGGGCAGGGGAGCTCTGCAGAGGCGATGCTCTCGGCTGAGTACGTAAGGTCAGAGGAGGAGATGGGTGGAAAAGGTGGGAAAAGGTGGGAGCAGGCGTTTCGGCAAACCCCGAGAACTACCAGCAGAAACCGGAAGACTCAAAGATTACTCTAACACGAGTGAATGGGTCAGAGCAACACTTCAGGCATGTTTTAATGAGGGAAAGACAGGTTCTCAGGATATTAAGCTTCAGAAAGTCCATTTTGCATAATACCCCCCCTTTAAATAAAATATAGTCTAAACATTTGATAAAAACATTTAAATTATTTAAAATAACCTGCCAGCATGCAAAGCAACATCTACTGCTAGCATAGTTAGCATGGAACACAAAGGAATGTATGGAATTGACAGACACACTTTTATAACCATAAAACTGCTTTAAATAAAACTTATATATCAATGGAGATGTGTATCATAATTGTAGATTTCCCCATACTGAACTGGCAGCCAATTCTGAGGGCTGTCATCCCATAGCTTGTTAGCTACTTGAAACAGGTCTGGAAGCTTTCCGATAGCTGCAGTTAGTTTTGCGGTGTATCTTTTTCGATCATCTGCACAAAGATGATCTAAATTAGAAATACATAAATCCCTAGGTTTCATTTGTTGGTAGAATTGTTAAAGTGTGGCAGAAGAGGCTATGGATAGCGGATTTGGAAGCTCTTTTTGCCATTTAGTGTTGTGTTCATGTGCTCTATTAAGGTCTTTGCACACCGGGTCCGTTTTTTTTTTCTTGCGATTAATTCGCACTTCAGTATTTTCTTTCAAATTAATGTCAAGTAAATGGGGACGTGCACACCACTGACGAAATTCCATCCTACGATTTTGCGAGTTTTATTTTTTCGGATTGAAGTCAATTATTTTTTTTAAACTCGTATCCGACACATAAACACTTGACCAATCAGAGCCATGGTGATGGCATCATCAGAGCCGAGAGTCGCGAACTGGAGTGTCACTTTCATTGTAGTAACAAATTTTTTCTTCACGATGGCTGAGCGTCTGATGCTTTTTGTGTCCCAGCACCCCTGTCTCTTTAATAAAAAAGAGAAAAACTACAAGGACAACTATTATAAGGATAATGTTTGGCAATCCATTGCCTAAGAACTTTGATATGAAGATGGTAAGTAAATCAATGTGTACAAAATAGCTGTGTAGCCATTAGCTCTCGATACGTCATGACTTGACACCTCTTGGAAATTCAAGCAGAAATGTACACAAAAGTTTAAAAAATGTGAACGTTAATCAAACACATCCACATCACAAATACATAGCATCTCAAACGAGATGCGGTAACTTATTAATATGGAGTGCGTGAAATCGTCTTTATCGCTAGATGTGATTTGTTTTCTCACAGTCGAAATGCTCGTCAATGGTTTGGCTACACGTTAAATAGGACAATTTATGTTTGGTTTATTGTTGTGCATGTTATGATTGATTACAGAGGAATATCATATTTGTTAACTACAGCTGCGATGTTTCCATCACAATATTCACTTCCTGGTGTTCTCTGTTGTTTATTAGGGATGTGCGGATTTTAGTTTTGCCGCCTTACGTTTTTTAAATAGAATCTTCATAATTTATTCGCAATTTCGCAGCACGTCTGGTGTGCATGCACAACACGTCGGTTTTCTGCCTCCGATTTTTCGCAATTTCGTGTCGTTTATTCGCATCAGACCCGGTATGCAAAGACCTTTAGCCTACCAGATGAAAACAACAACATTCAACATGCGTATAATTACCTGTGTCATCCCTAATGTAGCTGAAAAGTCATCAGGAGACTCCAGTAATTTTCCAGTAACAAAATACAGAAGCAAAAAGTATGTTTAATCTATAGGTTTTGACTGTTAAGGAAAGAACCTTCTGTTTATATTCTTACATTTAAGGTGAGAGAGAAAACATTTGTTTGTTCATATTTCTGTAAGCAGATGGCTCCTGAAAACCCACAATGGAGCTTACTGGATAGTGTTGTTGAATTCATTCTCTATATGAGGTGATCCAGTTTTTGCTGTAAAATTGTGGTCTGAGTATACCTCCATGCTAATAAAGTTGTGTAATACTCACACTCACACAATAGAAGATGTGCCTCTTTAAGCAAACTCAAGTCGATCACCATCTAAAATGTTTTTATGACAATTAAATGGCAAGTCACTCAGAGATGCTACATATGCTGTAAATATACAACTACAACACAAATGTCACAGGAATGACCCAATAGAACCATGTGGCTTAAACTTAGATAACACTGCATTCCTCATTCTGCACTGATTAAGACTCAATTTACCACAGGGTCCTAAAAAGCCATAGTAGTTCCATCTGACGCACCTATTTTTGATCATTTCAACTAAAAGATTTTTTGAATTTTTTTTTTTATTCTTCTGTGCTCTCATAGACTGTGAATGGGGCATTGGACAGTTAAACTATGGAAAAAAACAATAAAGTGAGACAATGATGTCACGGTAAAAACACCACACCCCATCCTGATGCAGTAATTTTCTCAAATATATGTAGGCACAGTGAATAAAGTACAGATTCATAAAAGCAATACACTTACTGTACATTATGCGGCAAATGTGATAGGACTTGTTTTACAAACTCTAATTTGTTTGCCCAGAATGTCCAGTTTGAATGGGGAGGTGTGAATGAGAAATTGACTCTGATATGGACCAAAGAACTCTGGTCTGCCTAAAAATCTGGCGGCAAGTTGAGACCAGCCTTGTTTAGTTTGCTTCAAACAAACTCAAATTTCTTTCCTCCTGTCAGGAAGTCATCAGGCTCAACCTAGAGCAGCTGTGTCTGATGACCTCCCCACCATTCATTGGCTGGATCCCTCTTCCCCACAAACTACAAAGAACCTCTTGACTCACCTCACTTCGCTCTGTCATCGTCTTCTCTATGACGTGTAGCTCCTGATCCGCTTCTGCGCGTCAGTATTCAAGACTCCGAGTCCCAAGCTTATCTTTCAGCCTGAGGTTCCAGGTTCTCCCAGCTCAGTCCCTTCGCTCGGATCACCGCCTGTCTTCGGTGATCATCCACCGTCTGCGTCTGGAACGCATAGTTTCTCGCCAGAGGCTGCTCCCCTTCCACCCGCAGCCTGACAGGATGACAGAGCCAGGAAAGGGCGTTTCAGCAGAGGTGGAGGCACTCCAAGCCGAGGTAGCTCATCTCCGAGGCATGGTCGATCGACTCAGCTCCAGACTGGAGACCCTATCCGAAGCCCACATCAGATTGGCCGGGCTGGTCAACACTCTCCAGCAGAGACCCTCCTCTACCACCGAGCCTCGGATCTGCCTTCCCGACAAGTGGAACGGGTTAGACGGGAAACCAGATGGCCTGCTAGCAACGCTCGATATGATTTTCGAATGTCAGCCATCAATGTACGGCTCTTCAGCACCCAGAGTGGCTCTACTCACCTCCCCTTTGTCCGGGCGAGCACAAGAGTGGGCTGCCGCCCTCTATAATCAGAAATCGCCTCTCTGCAATGACTACTCCCTGTTTGTAATGGAGTTACGGAAGACCTTCGTTCCCCCCAGCAGCGAGACCACCACGGAGGTTCAGCTCCTTCATCTGCTACAGCGCAACCAGCCGGTCCATCTCTTTGCCGTTGAGTTCTGCACCCTGGCCGCCAAGCTGTCGTGGGGAGACGACGCCTTGAGGTCTGTCTTCATGGAGAGACTGGCCAGCTACATCAGGGATGAGATGGTCGGCAGGGAGGCTCCGCAGACCCTGGATAGAGCGATCAGCCTGGCGTTGGAGATCGATCGCCGGGTAATGAGTCGCCCTAGGGCTCGGTCCCCGGCGCATCGCATCTCACCATATCGCTCCGCCGAATCTGGCTCCAACCCCGCCCACACCTGTTTAGAGGAGTGGCGGCAGTGGCTCATGGGCACGCCTGAACCGTTTCTGATCTGGACAGACCACCAAAATCTCATCTACATCAGGAACACAAAGCAATTAAACCCTTGCCAGGCCTGTTGGGCTCATCTTTTTGAACACTACAATTTTCACATCTCCTACCGGCCAGGCTCCAAGAATGGGAAGGCTGATGTCCTCTCTCATTGCCATTTCCATGGTCCAACACCACACCAGCCCGCTCCCATCATTCCCCCACACCACATCCTGGCGTCTCTCAGATGGCAGCTGGAGGACTCCATTCATTCGGCCCTGGCTAATGAGCTAGCACCTCCCGAGACGCCACCCAACCGTCTCTACGTCCCGACCGTCTGTCGAAAGGAGGCTCTACTGTGGGGTCACTCTTCACCAGTGGCGGGTCATGCGGGCACGGCCAGGGCGCTTCAGTTTCTCCGCCGCGCCCTGTGGTGGCCCTCCATGGCGAGGGATGTCGACAGCTTTGTTAGCGCCTGTTCCACCTGCGCCAGGGCTAAGACTTCCACTCAGCCGGGATCTGGACTGCTTCGTCCCCTGCCAGTTCCAGCACGGCCATGGTCGCACATTGGGGTGGACTTCATCACTGGATTACCCCCCGCCGTAGGTATGACCACTATTGCCACCTTTGTCGACCGCTTCTCCAAAGCTGTCCATTTGGTTGCGTTACCACGCCTGCACTCTGCCAAAGAAACAGCGGAGCTGGTCCTTCAGCATGTTGTGCGTCTCTACGGTTTTCCCCGGGACATCGTCTCAGACAGAGGGTCCCAATTTACTGCCAAATTCTGGAAGGCCTTCTGCCGCCTCATCGGGGCGACCGCCAGCCTCTCTTCTGGCTACCATCCAAAAACCAATGGCCAGACGGAGAGGGCCAATCAACTGGTGGGTTGCTATCTCCGATGTATTGTCTCTTCACAACCTAGCACCTGGCCGCGCACCTTGCTCTGGGCCGAACTATCCCTCAACCTCCAGGTCTCCTCCGCCACCAGGTTGTCCCCTTTTGAAGTCTGCAATGGCTACCAGCCGCCCTTGTTCTCTCACCAGGAACCAGAGGTAGAGGTCCCAGCAGCTCAATTGCTGATCCGCCGAGCCAAGGCAGCTTGGATTCAGGCTCGGGCGTCCATCACACAGGCCAACGCCGGGTATGTAGCAAAACACTGCCCAGTCCAACGTTTTAGACAGGGGACCTGGTTTGGCTCTCTACCCGATACCTCAAACTCCCTGCTGAGTCTCGAAAACTGGCTCCCCGCTTCATTGGTCCTTATCCGATTGTTCGCCGCATCAACCCCGTCACTTATCGTCTCAGCCTCCCGGCGTCCTTGAAGGTTCATCCAGTGTTCCACTGTCCCCTCCTGTGGTGTCCCAGTGATTGCCTCGTTTACATAACCAAAGGAGGGTTCACAGGTGGCCTTCCAGCCGATCGGCTCACCTGTGGGTTTTATAGGTAGAAAAGCCAAATGGCTTCTCTCTGGGAGTTCTAGTGTTAAACGACACGTCGTTTCATCTTTATCCCCTCCTGAGACTCCCCCACCTCCCCCTCGTCTTATCGACGGTGGTCCAGCCTATACGGTTCGACGTATCCTAGATTCCCGGGCCCGGGGTAGGGGGTTCCAATACCTCAAGGCTATGGTCCAGAGGAGCGCTCCTGGGTTCCATCCCGTCACATCCTGGACTCCACCCTGATCTCTGACTTCCATCGCCTCCATCCCGATCGACCTGGCCCTTCGGGAGCCGGGCCTGGAGGGGAGGCTTTGTCTGGAAGTCATCAGGCTCAACCTAGAGCAGCTGTGTCTGATGACCTCCACACCATTCATTGGCTGGATCCCTCTTCCCCACAAACTACAAAGAACCTCTTGACTCACCTCACTTTGCTCTGTCATCGTCTTCTCTATGATGTGTAGCTCCTGATCCGCTTCTGCGCGTCAGTATTCAAGACTCCAAGTCCCAAGCTCATCTTTCAGCCTGAGGTTCTAGATTCGCTCGGATCACCGCCTGTCTTCGGTGATCATCCACCATCTGCATCTGGAATGCATAGTTTCTCGCCAGAGGCTGCTCCCCTTCCACCCGCAGCCTGACACCTCCCTAGGTCCGGATCTTTTAGCCGGTGTGAAAACGACCCAGCAAACTCTGGCCTGCACCAAACAAGCGGACTGAGACCCACCTAAAGAGGTGGTCTCAGAGAGGTTCGAAATGAACCTGGTGCTGAGCAAATCAGGTGTGAAAGTAAACAACTACCATTTTAGTCTCAGCACCTGTCTTTGTGGCGTGTTATGAGAAGTAATAGTTTATTTTTTATTTTTTTTATTTTCTATGCATGTGCTGCATGTGAATGTCCTCACTGTGACACCAACACAGTCTATTCATATTTTATTCATATTTATACTACACAATGAATCTATATTCATCCTATTGTACAACTCATGTTGCATCAAAGGGTCTTGACCCTCAAACATTTCTGTTAAGATCTGTACCTGTATCTAAGGCCACGCTACAATCTTTTGTTGCCTATCATTTTGACTTACGGTTTTAAAAAAACCCGGTCAATAAATTTTTACCCATCAATTTATTTAAATGACAATTACATATTCAATACTTCATTTTAATTGATTTTAGTTTATATTAAATCCACACAAAATGATCAGAGAATCCACATACTTCCATCACTCATCGATAAGAGCTACATGTATTATGAACATTTCAACTGCTGTGGCCTGAATGCTCCCCAAGGAGTTGAAACTACTCCATCTGTGTGTAATGGAGCCTGATGTGCCACTTCATAGTTTTGAAATCAGGGAACATTTCTTCAATTAAAGTGATCAGATTACAGCAAAACTCTCTGAACCAGGGGCTTTTTTGTTTGCTTCAGTGGGAGGAAATCCCCCTGGATGTGCTCTTTTTGCATTAGTAGATGCTACAATCTATCACTGCCAGTCTGTTTCTGGTACCGCCACAGATGCACTTCAAAGCCTCAATTACTCTTCAATGTGCTATCAGTTTGCGGATAGCAAGATGCATTGAGTACGGTGTCAAGCTCTGAGATGATGCTCAGATGCCCTCAAGGGAATATTTTTTTGATTGATTTAGCTACCTGTACTCCGTGCGTAAAGTTGAAAATGTCTGCGTATTTGCCCCAAGTGGTCAGGGGTTTGAATCTCTCCAGCTCTCCACAAGGGGTAAGCCGGAATAACCCAAAATTCTACTGTACACCAAGTTCTTTTGTTTCAGCATCAGGCAAATACTCAATAACAACTAAGGAAGCAAATGTGCCTTGAAGTTGGTTTAATTAGGAATCAAAAGCCCTGATAGGAGAATCTAAAACAGTCGAGCAAAGGGTACAAAATAAGTTCTGTGTTTCCTTCATCATCAAGAGCAGAAAAGGAACAGTTTCTTCTTGGTGTTTTTATTGCTATTCTTAAGCCTGCTTCTGTCCTCTACACCTAGAAAATTTATGACTGTGCCTGCCTGTCTCCTGGGGGAGTAGAACTGTGTTTATAATGGCTAACTTTCCCAAGCGCTAAATCTAAACACTAAATTTAAGGGTATCCAGGTTACCAAAACAATATCCCTACAAATACCAATCTGTCAAAATGACCAACACCTTTCAGATTTTTCCCTTACCAGAATGGTACAATGGTCAAAACGGTCAAATACAGAAAATATTCGATTAACGTGACCCCTGTGTATTAACCATAATGCCAGAAGGACGATAAGAACAGAACTCTACATTGTTGACCTATTTTCACATGGCATCCTTAATTTACCAGAGTTATATGTTTACCTGTACAAATGCTGAAAGACCTTAGCACACGTGTCTTTTTGTTGAGAAACTCTGGTCCTGTTGCATTTACTAATAGTGTGGACTGCAGCAAAAAAATTAATAAAACTAAAACATTTTGTCCCGACCAAAGCAGGTGAACTAAAGGACCTTCCTGGTGTGAATACACCCTAGGTCTCGGCTCGGTTGAAGTGAAGCAGATCGGGACCACTCCAAAAGCAGGGAAGCTAACTATAGTAATGCCAACTCTGCCTGGTTCTTTGCTCATACTGTGCCCATTGCTGAAAACGTATTTGTCTGGCACGTTTGCCAAAGACCACAGAGCAATCCAAAAACCACTCAAATCTACGGTGGCCGGGAAGTGCAAAACAAAATTACATTAACCTGAAACACTTTTACATTTTACCGAAACAAAATTACATTAACCTGTAACACTTTTACATTTTACCAAAACAAAATTACATTAACCTGAAACACCTTTACATTTTACTGAAACAAAATTACATTAACCTGAAACACTTTTACATTTTGCCAAAACAAAATTATATTAACCTGAAACACTTTTACATTTTACCGAAACAAAATTACATTAACCTGAAACACTTTTACATTTTACCGAAACAAAATTACATTAACCTGAAACACTTTTACATCTTACCGAAACTAAATTACATTAACCTGAAACACTTTTACATTTTACTGAAACACATTTACAAGTTTATCAAAACACTTCTACAAGTTAAAAAAAACACTTTTACAAGTTTACCAAAACACTTTTACAAGTTTCCCGAAACACTTTTACAAGTTTACCAAAACACTTTTAAACAAAGACATGACCCGGAAGTGATACTGCAGGGAACGGGACACTGCATGAGTGGCCTTCGTTGAAATACTGTACGAGGCAGTCCATAAAACCAACCTCTTCTCCCTCTGCATCAGCGAGAAAGTCCAAACTATGTCCACAATTACCACAAAATGTCCCTAAAACTTGGAAATAGATTCTGTAAAACTGGCAAAGCATCTCTGCAGATTGAGCTGCTGGCAGGATCTATTCCATTACTGTTACCACTTTGGTCTTGTCCCGACCCAAACATCATCCCTGCAGTATCACTTCCAGGTCATGTCTTTGTTAAAGTGTTTTGGTAAACTTGTAAATGTGTTTCGATAAATTTGTAAAAGTGTTTTTTTTAAACTTGTAAAAGTGTTTTGGTAAACTTGTAAAAGTGTTTCAGTAAATTTGTAAATGTGTTTCGGTAAAATGTAAAAGTGTTTCAGGTTAGGGTAATTTTGTTTCGGTAAGATGTAAAAGTGTTTCAGGTTAATGTAATTTTGTTTCAGTACAATGTAAAAGTGTTTCAGGTTAATGTCATTTTGTTTTGGTAAAATGTATAGGGGTTTCAGGTTAATGTAATTTTGTTTCGGTAAAATGTAAAAGTTTTTCAGGTTAATATAATTTTGTTTTGCACTTCCCGGCCATCGTAAAAATATGATGTCACATGAAACAGGAAGTATTCCGGTATGAGTACTACCTAATGCAGTGCCATCACAGGCAAGGATGTACAGTGGCTTGCAAAAGTATTCGACCCCCTTGAACTTTTCCACATTTTGTCACATTACTGCCACAAACATGAATCAATTTTAATGGAATTCCACGTGCAAGACCAATACAAAGTGGTGTACACATGAGAAGTGGAACGAAAATCGTACATGATTCCAAACATTTTTTACAAAAAAATAACTGAAAAGTGGGGTGTGCGTAATTATTCACCCCCCTGAGTCAATACCTTGTAGAATCACCTTTTGCTGCAATTACAGCTGCCAGTCTTTTAGGGTATGTCTCTACCAGCTTTGCACATCTAGAGACTGAAATTCTTGCCCATTCTTCTTTGCAAAACAGCTCCAGCTCAGTCAGATTAGATGGACAGCGTTTGTTAACAGCAGTTTTCAGATCTTGCCACAGATTCTCTATTGGATTTAGATCTGGACTTTGACTGGGCCATTCTAACACATTGATATGTTTTGTTTTAAACCATTCCATTGTTGCTGTGGCTTTATGTTTAGGGTCGTTGTCCTGCTGGAAGGTGAACCTCCGCCCCAGTCTCAAGTCTTTTGTTGACTCCAAGAGGTTTTCTTCCAAGATTGCCCTGTATTTGGCTCCATCCATCTTCCCATCAACTCTGACCAGCTTCCTTGTCCCTGCTGAAGAGAAGCACCCCCAGAGCATGATGCTGCCACCACCATATTTGACAGTGGGGATGGTGTGTTCAGAGTGATGGGCAGTGTTAGTTTTCTGCCACACATAGCGTTTTGCACTTTGGCCAAAAAGTTTCATTTTGGTCTCATCTGACCAGAGCACCTTCTTCCACATGTTTGCTGTGTCCCCCACATGGCTTGTGGCAAACTGCAAACGGGACTTCTTATGGTTTTCTTTTAACAATGGCTTTCTTCTTGCCACTCATCCATAAAGGCCAACCTTGTGCAGTGCACGACTAATAGTTGTCCTATGGACAGATTCCCCCACCTGAGCTATGGATCTCTGCAGCTCGTCCAGAGTCACCATGGGCCTCTTGGCTGCATTTCTGATCAGTGCTCTCCTTGTTCGGCCTGTGAGTTTATGTGGACGGCCTTGTCTTGGTAGGTTTACAGTTATGCCATACTCCTTCCATTTCTGAATGATCCCTTGAACAGTGATCCGTGGGATGTTCAAGGCTTGGGAAATCTTTTTGTAGCCTAAGCCTGCTTTAAATTTCTCAATAACTTTATCCCTGACCTGTCTGGTGTGTTCTTTGGACATCATGGTGTTGTTGCTCCCAACATTCTCTTAGACAACCTCTGAGGCCGTCACAGGGCAGCTGTATTTGTACTGATATTAAATTACACACAGGTGCACTCTATTTAGTCATTAGCACCCATCAGCCAATGTCTATGGGCAACTGACTGCACTCAGACCAAAGGGGACTGAATAATTACGCACACCCCACTTTTCAGTTATTCATTTGTAAAAAATGTTTGGAATCATGTATGATTTTCGTTCCACTTCTCACGTGTACACCACTTTGTATTGGTCTTTCACGTGGAATTCCAATCAAATTGATTCATATTTGTGGCTGTAATTTGACAAAATGTGAAAAAGTTCAAGGGGGCCGAATACCTTTGCAAGCCACTGTAAATATTTAGCTCGAAAGGTTTAGTTCATTTGACAAAGTGCAACGTGAAAGCCAATCGCACTAGCTAAAAAACCAGCAATGTTGCAATTTTGGTTCCCAATCGAACTGAGTTCACTGAACTATCAAGTATGAAAATGACCTCAAACACTACAAAAGCAGCTTAAGTCACGGTCCTCACCCACCTGTATGCCACAATATTATGGCAGTAATGGCACAGAAAGTAGACAGTACTGCAAGCTGTGTCGGGATGCTGACAAAAGAGTAAAAACCCCCGTATATTGTAGGAGTTGCAATGTTCCACTGTGCCTCACAGCTAAAAGAAACTGTTTTGTGATGTGGCACGACAAGCTGAAGTAAGAAATACATGTAATTATGCTGAGTTTTTGTTTCTTTGGGTGGGGGTTATGAACATTTTGTTTTCCATTTCATATGTATATTTAACAGTTTTTTTTGTTTTTTTTTTGTATTTAGAATTTGAATAAATGTTTTTCAGTTTGAATCGAGCATAACTTTTTTTGTAGTGTTATTTAAATGGGGTGATAAATATGTTGGGTATTTTGCCCCAAAATATAAAAAACGGTTTGTTTTTAGGCATATAATTGAACTTAAATACAATCAGTAGATCAGCAGTTGAGAAATTGAAACTTTCACTGTTTGTGCCGAAATGTGCCAAACTGCAAAACGCTTGGCTATTCTTTTCCTAAAGTCTCTGTAACTTAGCTCTACTTCACTTCATCAACATGAATCTTGGTACTGGTACTCTACACATGTTGATTCATGATTTTCTGCAGTTTATATTCTACTGGAGCATGTTTTCAATGGTGTTATGTGCTGTTAACATGAGAGGAAAATTTGGCGACAATAAATAATCTTGTAATTTGTCTATGTTCCAGCTACAATTACTTTGGCACAGTAACATATTCCATAATTATTACACCTCGGATTAAATCTCACAACCATTAGCTTCATGTTGATACCAAGATTGTTTACACAGAGTTTGTTTTTGCAGCTAAAAACGAAATTAATTTTGGGCATGTCCTATTCGAGCTAGGAGCTTGGAGAGACCCATCAAAGACCTTTTAAAAAAAATTAAAGTTCTGAAACATACATTTGCTGAGATATCTCAAGAAGATGAAATTAATAGAGAGAATATAGATGTTGTTTGTTTTTTAGTACTTTGTAAAAATAAGTAGGGCATATTTAGCATGGATCAAATGTTTCTTGCCAACCGTCATTAAACAGAAGTTTATTGCTTATGATATTTTCAGTGGGGTTTTTTTGTCATAAGTTTTAAATGTCCTACGTTTTTGAACTCACCATACATTTCGAACGTTCCTTAAATGCACCACAGGTGTGAGATGCAGCGTAATAGACAAGCTTTAAATTTTAAAACTAAATTTTTTTTAAAAGGTCTTTGATGTCCAGTTGCAATTTGAAATCTTGTCAATTTTGTAGGCTACCAGGTTTCTCAACAGTTTACTTCAGGCAAAATAATAGAACATGTTCCACCATCTCTTCTTGAAGACAGAAGTCACATTTCCCTGTATCATGTTTCCCCTGTTTAAATAATGTATTATTTAAATAATGTTTACATAATGTATTATTTGAATAATGTTTAAATAATGTATTATTTAACCTGTATGATCAAATCCTAATCTAAATATAAATTGTTCCTCCTTTGTTTCAATCATCATCACGTGATGACATCATCATTATGCAAATTAACGTATGACGTCATCTGGCGACATGTAGCGACTTTCTTTTTTTTTTTTTACGTGTCGTTTGGCAGTGTGGAGCTCAGAATTGGTGTCTGAGTACCAAGTAGAAGCCCAACAGATTTACTTTCACAAGCGGAGCAGTACAGCTTTTGCTATAGTACTCCACTTGATATATGTGTGAAAAATCTTTATTATGAATTGTTGGGGTTTTTATCTCCTGATGTTATGGACACGGAGACGGAAAATTAAGGAGAAGAAAGAAGGAAGATGAAGAAGAGAGGTAGGAAACAAAAAGTCAAGAGAGAGGGTGAGTTGAAAATACAAGAGAGGAAGGGGAACAAAGAAAACACAGGAAGACATTAAAGTCTGCCTCCATACCCACAGGACGGCAGAGAGAGGGGGAAAAACAAAACAAAACACGAAAAAGGAACATCGACAAAACCAACCAAACATTGTGAACTAAGAATTACACAACCACATCACACAAAAATAGATATAAAAATACAACAACAATGTCACAGAAAAACTCATGGTACCGATTAATCAAGCTCTAGTAATGATAACCTCAGCCCAAGAATATTTCCTTAAACACCAGAGACCCCACATCTATGTGTGTGTGTGACCATGCTGGTTCATATAAGGTTTCTCCATAAGAGTGTTCGATAGTTGGTGTGAGCAGACATCAATCCGTCTCCCAGGAATCGATGCAGACATGAAGGAGATCGGAGCAAAGATGTCCAAAGGACCGCCAGAGCCCCAGGCGGACCCGGGCGGGGCCGACCGAATCCCCCAAAAGAGGAGCAAAGGAGAACCCCAGGGGAACATCCAGCGGCCACTATGCAGGGGCCCGGGGGGCAGCAGTGACGAGCCCACGGGCCCCGCCGGCAACCGGCCCCGCCGGCAACCGGCCCCGCCGGCAACCGGCCCCGCCGGCAACCGGCCGCGCCGGGGCGGGCCGGTCAACGGACCGGTCAACGGACCGGGGGAGCCGGGGCCCAGGGGCACCCCACCCCCCAGCAGGGACCCGACAAGGGACCGGTCGACGAGGGGCCCCCGGCACTGCAGGGGCCGCGGCCGGCCGCCGGCCACCATGCGCCGCCTCCACCCTAGGCCAATCCCCACCGCCAACATCCCAGCGCCCTACCGATAGCCGCAGGGGACGGACAGCATCCCCAGGCCGGGCTCAGCCAGCATCTGGACACCAAGTTGTACCAGCTCCCGGGTCCTGATGCCGCGCAACGCAGGGCGCCGATGTAGCGACTTTCTGGGGCAATTTCAGCTACTTTCTGTCGGAGACAGTTGGCAACACTGGTTGAGCGCCGCCATTACAGAATTCCGATTTGAAGTACGAACTTGAGCTCCGTTTGGAAAAGGGGCCATTCTAACAATCAGAGACTTGCCTGTAATTGAAACGGTAAGGCTGTGTTTTTATTGCTCTACTGTGTGTAACAAACAGCAGCTAACTGCTAATGTGGCTATCGTATGCAAGCGGGAGTAGTAGCTTTGAGGACAACACGGGTATTGGCTGCTACTTTGCAAACAACAAATGACCTACTATAGAATGCCACCAATCAATGGCCCCTCATTTGCATTCTTACAATGACTGCCAAAATGTCGCATCAGATAATGCCTTCAGAAATAAGTTGTAAGAGGAGCTCTGTGTTTATTTTTTCTTCACTTTTTTCAACTTTTCTTTTTTAGAAGGGTCTGAAGGACTATAATAGAGTGTGGGTATCCAAGGTAATACTAGGTTAGGACTCCTTTAAGTGAACTAAATCTATAAAAGCTAACTACATAGGTGATCATAAGTAATAAACACAGACACCTATAAGCTGTTTGAAAGAATCCATGATAGGTTTTGCATTTTATTTCAGCTTAAGGGGACTTCAGCAGAGTACACCCTGGACAGCTCTCGAGTCCAGGAGGGCAACACAAAGACACACCAGACAGCCAACCATGGATGCTCACACTCATACCTACGGACAGAGAGAGAGAGAGAGAGAGAGAGAGAGAGAGAGAGAGAGAGAGAGAGAGAGAGAGAGAGAGAGAGAGAGAGAGAGAGAGACGGACAAATTAACCTAACAGTAATGTTTCTGGACAATAGGAGGAAGCCGAAGTACCCAGTGACAGCCCACACATGCAGACCCCAGGCTGGCATTTGAACCCAGTCTCTTCTTGCTGCAAAGCAACAGTGCTACCAACTGCGCTATTGTGTTGCCTGTCTTTATGGATGGTTAGAAATTGACCTACCATCCCCCTTTAATTGAACAGTTTTACATATTTGTGCATATTTTGGGGTTTTTAGAAGAAATATGTGAAAATGTGTAACAATTAAAGACTGTTGACATGAAATAGTATTTACCTCCTTTTAGCCATGATTCTTTTGGCAGAGCAAACTTTTATTTTCCTCAATATAAATTGTACTGTGTTTGCTGCACAAACAAAGGGAAAATGGAAACTGTTAGATTTTCAGTCCAGACTCCAGTCAGCTTGGCTTCTGCTTGTTCTTCCATAGTTTGTCCCTTCACGTTCCTTGTGATATTTTTAAATTGTAAGTGACTTCCTATCATTGCGTTTTTTAAGTTTTAGTAAGTAGTAGTTGTTTTCCTTTTCCTCCTAGCTTTTGTCACAGTAATATTTCAAGGTTATGTCAATTAATTGATTAATTACATATTAGTAAAGGTATCTAGGGAGTCAGTGAAGAGGCCTTTCACTTACTCTGATCTAACTGCGTGACTCTTCAACTGTGAGGAGTGTTTTGGTTAACCTTGCAATGAAGAGATAACATTAGGAGACTGAATGCAGAAGCTGCTTGCGGAGAGGGCAGACCTGATCTGTGGAGCGAGAGAGTTTGAGCGTTGGCCCAGACGGGCTCATGTACAAGACTGGCTATAATAAAACATGAGAAACGCCGTTTCAGACTCCAGCCTCATTCTTAAGGAAGGAAAAATATATTTTCTTCATTAACACTTTTTACCTACATTTACAGCAGTATGTCCAACTAATTGCTACATTGTTTTGACTAAGTGATGCTGGGAAGCATAAAAACACCCTGCAATCAGATTGGCAGCTGCATTATTGTGAAAAGTTGTGTTAATAATAGAGTTTTCCCACAATTGACAACCTTGAATGATATTTTCAGACATACCAGGTATGGTATTTATTTACCACCCCTTTCTGATGTACAGCCTTATTCTGTTACAAACTGTTATATGCTGTTCATAAGCTTATATATTCAAAGCTGCTGACACAATCTAAGGTATTACTGTTTTCAAATGTAATATTAAACTTTTTTCACTGCCACATTACAGTGATTCGTCCTATACTGTTTTCACAATTCATCTCTATGCAAACTAAGAAGGCTTTGCAGACAGTGTCCCAAAACTTATGTTAATGTTTTGTGGCAATACTTTGAGTGTCTTGAGAAACTTGAGGACCCCACCCTACATCTGCCTGCAGCTCAGCCACTGACAGAGCTGTTAATGTTCTGCAAAGAATGTGCAAATTGCAGAAACGAGTCCAAGTGTGGGCAGAAAACACTTCTGGTACTTAGAACCAGTGATGGAACAAATTTGGTCAAATTGGTAAAGTGCCCAAAGGGGGGAGGGAGATGTTCCACAGAAAACCAATTCCAAGCTTGGGTGAGCTCAGGATTGTTTGGAAACTCTCCAATCTGGGGGCCTGCATTGAATTGCGTGTCAGGCAGAGACTGTTAAATAAGATTAGAATAAGGACCAAGAGAGCAGCAAAGGAAGCACACAGAATGGCTACATATTGTTGAATCACACTTACTTTCTAACAACCATATATCACCTGTGCCAGTGCTGGAAAAATGTTACATGAGCTAAAATGTAAACTCACTGGTTGTTGCTGAAAACATGAGGGCTTTTGTGCTTTTTTGTGCATTGTGAGCTCTGTTTGGAACCATCCCTGTTTCCTGCTTTGATTTCCTCTTCATAGCACCAATTAGGCTATGCCCACTCCTGGAGGAGTTGAGAAGCTGACGATGGATATGTCATGGGATTGCATGATCAAAGCAGAAAGAGGAACAGAGAAAGAAAGGATTCTCATTCAGTTTCATATTTATTAGGCTTTCAGGAGACGTGTTTTACAGCTTGTAAATGCTGTCACTTTCAAAAAATGCAGCTAAAAAAAGCTGAATGTAGGCCCCTGATAAAATGAACAGAAACATTAACATCTTTTGATGAGCACTCTGGCGAGCCAAAGTGACAGAGGGATCTTGAAGCCTTCAAACACTGACTGATCCCCCTGCCTTGCCTTTAGTTCAGTTCATCAAGGGCAGTGAATCATTATGTCAGAAACATTTAAAGGGGTTTACTTATAGCTCCCTTCAAAGTTTTATACTGAATGGCTTTGGACATAGTAATCCCTGAAAAACATGAATGAGCAGGGTTGATTTCGTCTTTTTGCCTCTTATAATTTACACTGGATAATGTAATAAGGTAAGACTGTTCAATGAAATTGTAGAAATACATTGTAAATTATCACCAAAAAATTTAGAAATAAAAACCATTAAACAAGTATACGCTAACTGAAAACATCAAGATCAGCTATAGAGAAGTGAACAAAGAGGAGCTGCTCATTCTAATTTTAAATAAAGCTGCAGAGATTGCTGAACCATCATCATGAAGGTGTTGAAGGTTCGGAGTAGCTACACAGATTTTAGGGGCGTCGCTTGGCTCAGGGGTCTGTTTGGACACCCCATGTGCAGAGGCCTCAGCCCTTGAGGCGGTCATCCCAAATTCGAGTCCCATCCTCATGGACCCTTGCCGCATGTCGTCCTACACTTCTCCATCCCTATCTACGTTATTCATTGTCACAGAGGCCACTACGGCCACAAAACCTTAAAAAAAGAGCATTTAACACATTAAAATATTAGTAGAAAAATAATGTATTTAACTTGGAAACATATCTGTGTTATCCTATTTTTTACTTGTATTGCTTATGGATTTGACTATTTGTCCTGCTCTATTTTATTGCAGCCACATATGTAATTTGGGTAATGTTATTAATATTGGAGGTAGATACATCACCTAATACAACTTAAAATGTCTATTGCAATACAATAAACTTATTTATATATTACTTGCCCACTTTAGGGAAACTATTTTAAGCAAAGGTGGCATCATAAGGTGTCTTACCAATTAAATAAAAAATAAATTATCTAAATCCTTAGACCTGCTATCTACTTAAAGGCCAGCAGGGGGGTGGACTTTCTCTTCTCCATATGTAAAAGTTTAGGTAAATTACTTTAAACCTACAGAACACATCCATTGAGGCTTAAAGTAGTTTTTATTAATGGATGTTAATTAAGTTTGTTGATGTGAGGCTACTTTCTGAATAAAAACTTATAAACAGTGAAATCCAAGATCATACAATTAAAACAGGTCTGAAAGGAACCAAAACTCCCAAGAGGTAAAAGGATCCTAACATTTTTGTAACATGCTTTGGTCAAAATACCAGAAATTATACAATGCCAATACAATGCTTGCTTATTATTTCTTTAGCAGAAAAATTATATAGACGTATGGTACCAAAACTATTATTCCTTTTTCTTTATAGGTTCAAAAGAGAGAGCTAGGTGTTAATATTTTTTTTTCATCAATGCTTTTGTTTCTTGAAATATTTGGGCATATATTTTTTCGTGTATATTTGACCAGGAAATACACTTATAAACAAAAAAATAAAAACAGGCAGAAGTCAATGTTTGTTTTATTTGAAAATAACTGGAATGATGACTCAAACTAAAAATATAAGTTTGGTTCGTGTGAAATGAGTTTATGGCTAAATTCAAGGATGTGGAATTAATAGGCCACCTTTCCTCCAATCATTCCAGACTTAGTGCTATTTGACTGAGACAGATGGGGAAGGTAAATCAAGGCAGCTGAGTGGAGAGCACCACTGACAGCACATTAGAGCCTCTCTCAATGAACTGTCACAAGTGCATAGTGAAAGTAAAGTTTGATCACACGTAGCTGCTGTCCTGTCAGACAACCTTAAAAGCAAATGGGGGCTAAGTGCTGCGGTGGTCTGAATGAGATGACAGTTGTAGCTGGTGCAAAGGGAGGGCTTCAGCACTCCATCCTCAGCTATACGAAAGGACAATGAGGTGAAAAGGACTCGGGTTCCATCTTTCACCATGCATTCTTGTGGTGAGAAGGTTTGACAAAGTGTCAGTCTTCCATATCATTTAGGACTGGGTATGAACCTCTGTGCTGCATGTGGGGTAAATAGGTCATAAACATAAATAAAACTTCACTGAACATCCACAGTTTTATACCAACATTAAAACACATTCTATCGTCATGTTTGTGAATGACAGGCTTTATTTTTTCCAAAACCTTACAAATGTATTTGTTTCTAAATTGTGTTTTGCACAAGACTATAATAAATGTAGTTTTTTTTATGTAAAATGGAAACCGCAGAGGTTAGAGCATGCAGGGCCTTTCATACATAAGCTTTGGGTTTTTGTTTCATTGTTTAATTAGAGCTAAAACTGGCTGCCCAGATGTTATCTTTCAGTCAGCACATGTTCCAGACAGCCCAGTCAACTAACCTTTCAGCTCCATCAAACATCTAAACAGGGAAGCATATCACTGGTGTGCTCATTTGCTTTTGGGTGTTAATCATAATATATTTGTATATCACATTATTTATTGTCCTTACTTAAGATATGAGCTTGTGTTCTAGAATATTACGTCAAAACCCAAAAAAAAAAAAAAAAAATAGATACAGAAAATGTAGGCTTGATGATAATTATGTTTAATACCTGCTTAAAAGTTACTACTTTCAAAACTCATTTTTAATCAAACACGCCTCGTCGGAACTCCTATTCTAATTTGTTGAATATGACTGTGTTAAACATCCAGATGAATATGTATCTGATGAGGGATAACGTTGCGTACAAAATATCATGTGCCCATCCTTAAGAAATGGATTCAACTCAACCCCAAGTGTGTTCTGGTATCTGGCACCAAGATGGACAGAGGTCAGCATGGACACTGACTGATCAGCTGCTATGCAGACCCATACACAACAAACCACAATACATTGTGCGAACTGACATCCTTCCAAACTGAACAAACGTTTACTTCTTCAGCAATTTGAGTTACAGTAGCTCATCTGTTGGATGAGACCACAATGAACAACAGCCTTTTTGCCACACGTATACCAATAAGCCTTGACCACTCATGTCAAGAGGTGGTTAAATTGTTTAATTTGATTCCGGGGCGATTATTAGCTGGTTTGTACACATCTACTCAGAGGAAAAGAATAAAAGTACTGAAGGAGAATAATATATTGGTTTCTTACAAGCCAATCGGGGCATTTCTTTTGTTGAGGACACTGGGAGGTAAATTATCCAGAGGGGAAAATTGCTCATGTCCCAACTACTTGTTTTATTTTTTTTTCTTCTTCTGCTCCTGATGGTTTGTATATTCTTTATCTGCTGTGTGTATTATGCCTCCCTTTGACTGAGGGATGTATTCATCCTTTCTGCACTGACAGTAAGAGTTAATGAAGTTGATTATCTGAATCATAAGCGTCGGTTTGAAAGAACTGATCAGGGAACTGATCTATAGTGATGGCCAATCTAGGCTTTGTTGAAGCTTCGAATGTTGATTGTAAAAAATGATTAATTTCTTTAGCCTTCACTGACACAGTGCTCCATCTGCATATAGTAGTGCATTTAAAAAGTGTTTATTTATTATGAAATTTCACCTATTTGCATTCTACATTGTTTTTAACAGCTGTAACTGTACCTCACTGTTCACTTCAGTTTTATTTCATGCTATGACATTTTTAAAATGTGGTGCTATATAAATAGGGATATCCTCGTTAATTCATTAAATTATTCAACTGACCAACCAAACCAGTTAGATGGTTTGCACAACATACAAAGCAGTTCATTGCTTTGGATAACTTATGTGCTTTAAATGAGAGTGGTCATGTGATCAAACCACCTAATACAATGGTCCTATACATTTACTACATCATTACCGACTGGCTAAATCATCTGAGTGCTTCTGGATAGCCAACAAACACAGTTCGCTGTCTTTTTGAGTCTGCTAATTTGCGTTATGTAACAGGAGTCAGCATTATCATCCATAGGATCTTCGCTGATGGATGTCTTGTACCTGATTCCATACGAAGATTTGAATCCTTAACCTGGGTGATTAATCAGATCTACTCATAACCCAGTTGTTTATATCCCACTGTTCTTTCCTTGAACCTCTTTTGAGCTATACTAAACACTGCACCACAAGAGTTGCAGTTTTGGAAATGCTTTTGATCAAATCCCAATTTTCCTGTTACTAACACAAAAAATCTTCACTTGATAGCTAACAGGCTAACAAACTCTCCTGTGTCAGTAGCACCTGAACTTTATTCCACCAAGGCCGGCAATGACTTTGCCAAATTCTTCACAGACAAAATCCAAAATATTAGTCAAGCGGTTGGTTCATCAACGGCAGGTTCAGGTTATGTACAGTGTCCACGGAAAATCCGCTTAAACACCATGAAACAGTTTTATCTCATAAACAGCAAAGATCTGGAGGACATCTTACGTCAACTGAATTCCTCCTCTTGCTGTTTAGACATCCTGCCTACAGGCTTTTTCAAAAAAGTCTCAAAGATCTTGGAGTCAGATCTGTTACAAATTGTGAACTCATGTTTAATGTCGGGTGTTTTCCCAGAGCCACTGAAAACAGCTGTAATTAAACCCCTGCTGAAAAGAGACAATCTTCAGGCCCATCTCCAATCTTCCATTTTTAAGTAAGATCATTGAAAAGGCTGTTTTTCATCAGCTAAATGACTTAAGACAAAGCAACTGCTACAACGACTTTCAGTCAGGTTTTAGACAGCACCACAGCACTGAGACTGCTCTGAACAAAGTCATCAATGACATCTGTTTGAATACTGACAGTGGAAAAATGTCAGTGTTAGTGGCACTGGATCTCAGTGCTGCATTTGATACTGTTGACCACATTATTTTACTCAAATGACTGGAGAACTGAGTGGGTCTCTCTGGCACTGTACTAAACTGGTTCAAAACATACTTAGAGAACAGGAAGTACTTTGTGTCAATAGGTAATTTTACATATGAGCAGACGGGAATTACATGTGGAGTTCCCCAGGGTTCCATCCTGAGACCTCTTCTGTTTAACATCTATATGCTTCCAATACAATACAATACAATACATGTAATCTCCTAGTGCAGTACAAATCTGTCAACATATCTTCATATATACACCTATTCTCACAATGTGAGAATAGGTGTAACAGAAGTTTCTAGGCTTTTTGTACAGGTTGACATTAAAACCACAGTATCACTGCTGACACTTTGCTGTACAAAAACTTGTGTTGAAAGCTAGATTTAAAATCTTAGCTGGGTTGTGGGTTTCATACAGCAAAGATATGAGGGTAATGACCAATGTCAATTTTTGACAGCAATGAACACAGATGATTAACAATAACACAATTTTAACAACAATATAAGTTACCATAGCTACGCAGATGACACACAGATATATTAGAATGTCACCAGGAGACCAAGGGCCTGTACAGGCTCTTGGTAAATGCATTGAGGAAATTAATGACTGGATGTGCCACAATTTTCTGCAGTTGAACAAAAACAAAACTGAGGTAATCGTCTTTGGAGCTAAAGAGAAAAGCTTGAAGGTCACCACAGGGCTTCAGTCCATACACCTAAAAACCACCAACTACATCAGAAATCTGGGTATAGTGATGGACTCAGACCTAAACTTTGAAAAACACATTAAGGCAATCACAAAATCAGCCTACTATCACCTTAAGAATATCTCAAGGATAAAAGATCTGATGTCTCAGCAGGACCTGGAAAAACTGGTCCATGCGTTCATCTTTAGTGGGCTTGATTATTGTAACAGCGTCTTTACAGGTCTACCTAAAAAATCAATTAGAAAACTGCAGCTCATCCAGAACTCTGCTGCTCGAGTTCTCACAAAGACCAAAAAAGTGGACCACATCAGTCCAGCTCTGAGGTCTTTACACTGCCTGCCTGTCTGTCAGAGGATAGACTTCAAAGTTCTGCTGCTGGTCTATAAAACTCTGAATGGTTTAGGACCAAAATACATCAGTGATCTCCTGACCCAGTATGAACCTACCCGACCCCTCAGGTCATCTGAATCCGGTCTTTTAACAGTTCCCAGAGTCAGAACCAGACATAGAGAAGCTGCGTTCAGGTTTTATGCTCCACATGTCTGGAACAAACTCCCAGAAAGCCTCAGATCAACTGAAACACTCGGTTTATTTAAATCCAGGTTAAAGGCCCACCTGTTCTCAGCTGCTTTTGATTAGGTTTTTATCCTAAGTTTAATCTGCACGGCTTCTTTTAATTTTGGTTCATTTTAAATCATGCTTTTTATTCCTGTACTTTTGCTTTTTCTCTTCCCTGCTGTAATGCTTTTGATGTGTATGTATGTATGTGTGTATGTAAAGCACTTTGCATTGTCCTGTAACATGAATTATGCTATACAAATAAACTTGCGATCAGGAGGTAATATGCATTATTTGATTCATCTATTAGGGGCCATAATGCAGCCTGATCTATGTTTTTGGACTATGATTGGAAAGAAAAGCTGTGTGATGACATGGCTGGGGATTAAACTCGCCATTCTATTGCAAGCAGGTGTTCTTTTCTCTGCGTGCTGCCAAACTGCACAGTTAAAATGGTCCAAATACAGTATGTAACATCATGAGCAGCATGGCTCTGTTGTGGATGTCCTTTCTGATTCATCCTGAATTACTGTAATTGTTTCACAAACACAAGTTAATCTCTGTTCTTCATAATGTCCCTAACACATCCTTTCTGCACAGCACTGTCTTACTAGCACTTCTCATCTCTGTAAGCTTACCTACTTAAAAAATATATTGGTTTATGACTAGTGGTGTGTGGGAGTTCAGGTTGGATATTATAATTTATGCTAAACAGTTACCATTTTCTTTTTAAAGGTCTCATTCACTGAGAAACCATGTAATATTTGTTCTTTTTTTCAATACAATCCCTTACTCTGAGTTGCATATGCATGCTGCATGTGAACATTTTCTCCACCCTCCATTGCCTGCATTAGCCACAAAAAGGAAACAGAAGGCAAAAACGAACGAGTCAGATAAAGCCAGTTCCTTCTACGTCACAGGGAAAATTAGCATTCATGGTCTTGCCTACCTTGACTTGCGACCGCCCATGGGAAGGCTGTACTGACTTTACGGTCAGGAGAGAGAAGAGCTAGTAGAAGCTAACTTCCACTCAGCTAGTAGAAGCGAACCGTTAGCAACTTCCCAACAAGTTTGGGCTTGTGTTATTTGTGGACATTGAAATCAGCGTTGCATTTTTTACCCATGAAAGAGAAGCTAAGGGAAAAAACTGTTGGAATTTTTGTTGGAAAACCATCAATGAAGTAAGCTAAGTTAGTTATTTGTTCGGTGGCAGCTTAAAAGTCGCATTTCTGTTAGCCAATCAGAGGCGAGGCGTTTGCATATCATGAGTATTATTGAGTAAACCTGACATGTCCCTCCACCCACTCTTCCGCCAAACTGCAACCACCTGAAACAGAAGCAAGAGAGATTTTTTTCCACAGAAAACTACTCACAAGCATTAATTCAAACTAGAGACCACAGAAAATTTTTTGAGAAAATGAGTGCATGAGACCTTACCTCTTGAGATATCTAGGAGGCATGTTGATGTTGGTTTGTAGCTTTATGGACCCATGACACTATGTAACAATACATGCAATCTGCTAGTGCAGTACAAATCTGTCAACATATCTTCATATATACACCTATTCTCATAATGTGAGAATAGGTGTAACAGAAGTTTCTAGGCTTTTTGTACATGTTGACATTAAAACCACAGTATCACTACTGAGACTTTGCTGTACAAAAACTTGTGTTGAAAGCTGGATTTAAAATCTTAGCTGGGTTGTGGGTTTCATACAGCAAAGATATAAGGGTGATGACCAATGTCAATTTTTGACAGCAATGAACACAGATGATTAACAATAACACAGTTTTAACTTTAAATATTGAGGTAAGTATCATCATTGTAATCTTTTGCATGGGATAGATATTCACAGACATAATACTATTTGTTTTACTGTATTTTTTGGACTTTAAGCCGCAACTTTTTTCTCATGCTATGGACCCTGCAGCCTATACAACATCACAGCTAATTTATAGATTTTTACTGGCTATTGGCCTCCAGGGGGCACTATATCAGGAAGCGTAAAAGTGACACAGTCATGTAGGGAAAGATTATGCGTCGAAGAAGACACTACCGGTAGTTTTCATGCACACACCTTCATTGTGGAAAACACACGAAGAAATTGAGCTTTTAAGTTAAAGGCAATCAAGTTGGCTGTCAAAGAAGGAAATAAGAGGAGGCAGCGGGAAGAACTTAGTCAGTGTAAAAAGACGACGAAAGCTTTCAGAGGACAAGAAAAAAACAGAACAAGACGACTTCAGTGGCTGAGGAAGAGGAAGATAGCGACCAATGACTTTTCTGGTAGGCTAAAGTATGTTTTAGCCTACCAGACAAGACCTACTGCGGATTTGATTTGTTTAAAAAGTGCGCACACACAAACTCAAGAGCAACAATAAAAAGGACATTGGGCTGAAAACAGATGAGCCAGGTAACATTAGGAAAAACCATCAAAGAAGTCATCTGCACCAGAAGCAGCACATCAACAGCAGCAGCCAAAGCACTGACACAGGTCGCCCAGAGGAGGCAAGGCTGAGACCCTCCACACTTGTGCTACCTGGAGAGCACCCAGGCAGCCACAGCCGACCACCACTTCATGTGCTTCATGTAGTATCAACCCCAAAATCTAATCTGTTGTTCCTGGTCCCATTGCAAACATTTCCTGAAAATTTCATTGAAATCCGTCCAGAACTTTTTAAAATTATGTTGCTAACAGACAGACAGACAGACGGGCACAAAAACATTACCTCCTGGAGGAGGTTATAAAAAAATCCGGTATATCGGCATCCGGTGTACCGTCTTTCTATGTGAATATCTCATGTTTCAACATGAAAACCTGCAGCTTATATTCAGGTGCTGTCATGTTTGCTGGGTTTAATGACTCAAAGGCAGTACCAGATTCAGAAAACCAGACTGTATTGTTTGGATATGATAAAGAAGTTTCTTATAACAGAATAAGAAGTCCTTGGTTGATTGCTGGGGAAGAACGAGTCCACGGTGGCAGACGGAGGAACTACAGCAGAGAAGGAGATGTGAGAAGGTGTGACGATATTGTGAGGGAGAGAGAGTGGATAGTTACTCACGGGGTGAAGATGATATCCGATCTTGGAGGGGGGTATGTAGGATCCGAAACCAGGAAGTGAGCGGAGGCTGATGTTGCGCTAGGTGGTGTGTGATAGCAGGTGTTAGCGGGGAGTAGGACAGGCGGGTGGAGAATAGGCAGACCAGCGGAGGAGACAGAGCAGAAACTGACCGGGAGGAAATCCAGAGCGATCGGTAAGCTATTTCCGGAAGGCTTCCCCGTAGGAACGGAGATCAGAAAAGGAAACCAACTTTGGAGGATCAGAGAGTCTGGATCGGGACCTGGGAGGAAACCAGGAAGGATTAGCGCACCGAAGAAAAACAGAGTAATCTTTTCTGGAAATATTGGCTGGCCGTGTTACCACGCTGGAAGCGAGAACCATCTGGCGTCAGCTTGCAGTCTCCGTTCCTTTTTAGAAGCTGGAGATGATGAGCCTGAATGAGCAGCACCTGTCACCAATCAGCCACGCCCCTGCAGAGAGTTTAGGAGAGCACACACGCCCTATATTTCTACCAAATTTGTTTTCTTTTAAAATTTAGCTGGTGCAGCATATATTCACGTGCGCTCAATAGTCCGAAAATTAAGTCAGTAAGTCCTCATGAATACTCTTTATATAAGATATTAAACAACATTTAACCTGATTAAAAAGAGAAGGAATATTCAACAAGGATGAGGGACTTTATTTGGTTTGATTATTGTGAAGACTTCTTTTCTTACATGTATACAAACTGCAAACTGTACAAACTGTATACAGACTGCAAACTGCATAAAACTAAATTTTATTAGGTACAAAGAACTAGTTGATATAACACTATCTCCAAAAATCCATCGTAATCTTATTATTCATCATAATAACCTCTGATGATGCCACCACCACCAGGATAATAACCTGCTATCTGAACCAGAAACCCTGGCTGAACTCTGAGGTGAGAGCTCTGCTGAAAGCTAGGGATGCTGTGTTCAAGGCAGGTGAGGCATCAGCACTCAGAGAGGTCCGGAAAGGACTGACTGCGGGCATTACGAGGGCCAAAGTCACATACGCCCAGAAAATCCAGGGTCACTTCACCACCAATGACCTTCGGCACATGTGGAGGGGCATTAAATACATCACGGACTACAACACCAAGGATGTACAATGCCCAAGAGACCCCTCCTTGCCAGATGCACTCAACCATTTCTATGCCCGCTTTGAGTTCCCTGATGTCTCCCCCAGCACCAAACTTATACCACCACCTGGTGACACGCCCATCAGTATGACCACAGCAGATGTAAGGAAGGCCCTTCAGTGTATCAACGATGTGTCACGATTGTCCCCGTCCCCAAGTGCTCGACAGTGACAAGCCTGAATGACTATCGGCCCATAGCTTTAACCCCGGTAGTCATGAAGTGCTTCGAGAGGTTGGTTATGACCCACATCAAAGACGCCATCGATATCACTGTGGACCCGCACCAGTATGCCTACAGGAAAAATCGCTGCACTGACGACGCCATTTCATCGGTGGTCCACACAGCCCTGACCCATTTGGAGAGCAGAAACTCCTATGTCCGTCTGCTCTTTCTGGATTTCTCCTCAGCCTTCAACACCATCATCCCACAGACGCTGGTGCAGAAACTCTCCTCCCTCGGACTGAGTCCCATGCTGGGGAACTGGGTCCTGGACTTCCTGACCAATAGACCTCAGAATGTTAAGATCCACAACACCATCTCCTCCTCCATCACCCTCAGGACAGGCTCACCATAGGGCTGCGGGTTGAGCCCCCTCCTGTTCACTTTGCTGACGTATGACTGCTCAGCGAGACACCCCAGCTGTCATATAGTTAAGTTTGTGGATGACACAGCAGTAGTGGGATGCATCACTAACAACGATGAGTCCAAATACAGAGAGAGGAGGTGGAAAACCTGGTGCAGTGGTGCAGAGAAAACAACCTCTGCATCAATGTGAAGAAGACCAAGGAGATGGTGGTGGATTTCAGAAGGGACAAGCATCCTCTCCTTCCCCTGTACATTGGAGGAGCAGCTGTGGAAGTGGTCTCCAGCTTCAGGTACCTGGGTGTGCACATATCCAATTACCTCACCTGGAATGCCAACACTTCACGTCTGGTCAAGAAGGCCCACCAGCGTCTCTACTTCCTGAGGAAGCTGCAGAGAGCTGGACTTGGGAGCTCCGTCCTGAGGAGTTTCTATCACTGTGCAGTGGAGAGCGTCATCTGCACCTGCATCACCATGTGGCACGGCAGCTGTACTGCTGCTGAGAGGAAGGCTCTGCAGCGGGTGGTGAAAGCTGCACAAAGGACTGTAGGGAGCACGCTTCCCACCACCTCAGATCTCTACACACCCCGATGCAGGGGACGGGCCCTCCGCATCCTGAAGGACTCCACCCATCCCGCTCATAGCCTGTTTCAGCCCCTGCCCTCAGGCAGGCGGCTGAAGAGCATTAAGAGCAAGACCACCAGGCTCAATAACAGCTTCTTCCCTGCAGCTGTTAGACTGCTGAACTCCAGCTGTGTCCTGTAGAGCACATTTATTTATATTTATTTATTACATTTATTTATATAATTTTTTTTTACTAATTTAATTTAAATTACTTATAATTCTGGACCTGAGTCCTAATTTCATACCATCACATGTAACGTGAGATGGTATGACAATAAAAGTTCCTTGAATCCTTGAATCCTTGAATATTTAGATTTAGATCACACATTACAAAACATAATTCAGTTTAATCTAACTTTTTTTTTCATAAATCCCTTTAATCTTCAACAAACATTATCACAAGATGTAATATAATTTTAAATAGATATTTTAATATAGATATTTACATAGACTGCATAGAAATAGACATGGCCTGTTATAGGTACGGTGGCCGGGAAGTGCAAAACAAAATTACATTAACCTGAAACACTTTAGCATTTTTACCGAAACACATTTACAAATTTACCAAAACACTTTTACAAGTTTATAAAAAACACTTTTACAAATTTAATAAAACACTTTCACAAATTTAACAAAGCACTTTTACAAGTTTAACAAAACACTTTTACAAAGACTGCAGGGATGAGGTTAGAGTCGGGACAAGACCAAAGTGGTAACAGTAATGGAATCGATCCAGCAGCTCAATCTGCAGAGATGTTTTGCCCGTTTTGATTGTTTGTTGACATGATGGAACGGCTTCATAGTGTCCGCCTGTCTTTGCAGACCGTGAAAATAAAAATAAATAATGTCGGATTCTACTGCAGAAAAAATTATTAATCTGAAGTAGATATCAGAAACGCCATCAGACTGGAACTTTGTGGACCAGGACAGCTGTTTGGCTACAGGGCAATGTAGTTGTAGGCCATGTAATTCTGCGTTAACTTCTTTCTTCTTCTTCTTCTTCTGCTTTAATGGCGGTTGGCAACTGATTCCGTTCACCCCAGTATAACTTCCGGGTCATGTCTTTGTAAAAGTGTTTCGTTAAATTTGTAAAAGTGTTTTTTTTTTTACTTGAAAAAGTGTTTTTTTTTAATTGTAAAAGTGTTTTGGGAAACTTGTAAATGTGTTTTGGTAAATTTGTAAAAGTGTTTGTTTTAAACTTGTAAAAGTGTTTTTTTTACTTGTAAAAGTTTTTTTTTTTACTTTGAGATCACCACTTTAAAACGTACACTTTGTTGTCTGTAAAGCCTGCTTTCTCGCAGGCGCGTAAGGGGTGCGTAACGTCTGCAATGCGGCATAGCCGTAATAGCTGACCCTTAATCTTCGCGTTCAGTCTAGTTTTTTATGCACTCCAGAAGACATCAAGCTCAGCACTTTAGATCGGGCCAGACAGGAAATTAGACATGGGAGCAGTGTAAAGCATACTACAATTTTCAAAATAAAAGATGCAGATTTCCGATTGCTTAACCATGAAAAAACAAAACAAAGAAAATGTCATTACCTGTCCGAAGTCAGTCGACCTGTGGATCTAATTTGTTGGTTTTTATCACGGACAACAAGAAGTTAATCCTTGAAGTGGAGAACCACCCAGTGTATATGATACTAGTGATCATTTTTACAAGGAAACAGGAAAATCAAGCAGACATGAACAGAAATATTTTCAGTTTTAGGAGTGAATGGTGAGTTTATGACATTTATTCACATATTTTTTATTTGATACTACCCATTCAGTTATGCAATTGCAATTCTCCTGTGATTTCGTGATCTCCCTATATCAGCTGAGTGGAGCAAATTTGCTGCCAATGCATATCTAAAACGCTGCCGGTGGGAAGGGACATGCTTCTGAGTTGGCAGGAAAAACATGCCTATTACATTACTTGCTGCTTACGCATCAAGTGGAAAGCAGGGACATTGTCTATAAACAAGACCCATTTGCACCAAGACTGTAACTTCCTGCCTGATGTCTTGACATTTTACTCCAATTTTTCCACATCCTTTTCTTTCCTCATCATGTACTATTTTGTGAAGTGCACCAGTTCTTCCTGCAGTAAAACACCAACATAACATGAGGTAGCCACCCCAGTACTTGACAATCAGAACTTGATCCTCGATTGGGACATTCAAATCCCATATTAAACAGGTTTCTAGGATTTCCTTCTTCCTTCACCTCCGGAATAGTGCTAAAATTAGAAACATCCTGTCCAGGAGTGATGCTGAGAAACTAGCCCACGCATTTGTTACCTCAAGGCTGGACTACTGTAATTCTTTACTATCAGGAAGTCCAAAAAATGTAATTAAAAACCTTCAGTTGATCCAAAATGCAGCAGCAGAGTTCTGATGAATATTAAAAAGAGAGATCACATTTCTCCTGCTTTAGCCTCCCTTCATTGGCTCCCTGTTAAATCCAGAATATAATTTAAGATCCTCCTTCTTACATATATAGCCCTTAATAATCAAGCCCCATCATACATCAAAGCTCTGATTGTTCTATATGTTCCCAACAGAGCACTTCACTCTCAGACTGCAGGTTTACTTGTAGTTCTTAGGATTTCTAAATGTAGAATGGGAGGCAGATCTTTTAGTCATCAGGCTCCTCTCCTGTGTAACCAGCTCTCAGTTTTAGTCAAGACAAACTCTCTTTCTACTTTTAAGGCCAGGCTTAAAACTTTCCTTTTTGATGAAGCTTATAGTTAGAATTGCTTAGGTCATCCTGAGCTGTCTCTGTAGTTATGCTGCTATAGGCTTACCCCTCCTTTCCACCGGATGCGTAAGCAGCACGTTACAGGAGCAGCACGTTTCACTTGCGTATTCTGCTGCTTGGCCCTTTCCACCGGGTGCGTATGAAATTAGCAAAATCACGCGTAGTTTCTTCAGTAAACACAACATCCATAGACATATATAAACGTCTATGACAACAATAACCAGGAAAAGACAACAACATGGCTCCAAAAGGTTTGTGTTTTGTTTTATGTCCGTTTTATATTCGCCAATAAGTTTATGTTATGTCAGGGAATATCCAAAATCGCTCATTTGTGTGATGACACACAAATGAGACCCTCCCGCGAGACCTTCTCACCGGGCCGCACAGGTAGTGATCTTTTTTTTAAGTAAAGCAACCGCAGAGCAGCACGTTTCTTTTATTTAGAAAATTTCTGGATGCTGAGCCGTTATATCCTGTCTTCCCCTATCCAAAATGTAGAAATTTTTCAGAGGCGTACCGCGTAGAAAATAGGACTGCCGCGGCAGACTCGTGCTGCTTTCACCTCCGGAGGAAACGGTTCTATTGACTACAGTGGTGGCTATCAGGTGCATATGACATGCTGCTCATGTAACGTGCTGCTTACGCGTCCGGTGGAAAGGAGGGGTTAGACTGTTTGAAGACTGACCCCTTTTCTTCACTCTGCTACTTTCTCTTCCACTACTCTCCTGTTGTACTATTTGCTGTTATTTCGACTGTTGACTTTGTTTTCTCTCAGTGTTTTTCTGTCCATAGAAGGTACACATGGTGTGGTATCCTGCTTAGCTACAATGCCCTGTTAGATGGGGGGCATAAACTGGGATGAAGCTCCCAGTAACTGAAGATCCCATGTGTCCTGTTGTCAGTTTTTTACTTTCTTTGACATAAAAAGTACTCTTATATCAGTCCTTCTATTCTTTCTGTGTCTCTGCTCTGTCTTCTCAAACCCTCAGATGGTTATAGCAGGAGCAAGGTTCTGCTAGAGGTTTCTTCCTGTTAAAGGGGAGTTTTTCCTCTCCACTGTTACTACATGCTTCCTCAGTATGAAGGTCTGCTGAGGATGGAGTCTGCATCAACTGGGCGCAACTGCCAGTCAATGACTTTAAATAGGAAACTAACTAAAGCTTTAAACTGATTGGAATGTTTGGATGATTGCATTGAAATGACTTTTCTTGTAAATTGCCTTGAGATGACATCTATATATAGCTATATAAATAAACTGAATTAAATTGTTGCTCCAAAGGTAACAAAGGTCATTATGACCAAATACTCAAGCACTCTCACTAGTTTCAGTCAGCATGTCCATAATATCTTTTGCTTTTGTCCTGAAGTTGATATGTACATTTTTCACCAAAACATGTCAATACCTGAGAAACACAACATCTTCTTCCTCTGCAATATGTTGTCTGAAGATTACCATGGTGTTTATATTTGTGTATAACTGTTCAAACAAAACTACATGGCATGTTTATGTCTCTAAAGATTGTACCAAAGGATGAACTTTGGTACAATGAACTAGACTTGTCGAGGTCCACAATTCACTTTCTAAGATTTCAGTTGATTTTTTTTATTTTTCAAAGTGACATTATACCATCAGTACCCTTGTAAACTAAAAGTAAAAAGGGGCTTAATTGTCCCATTGAGAGTTATTTTGCAGACTTAACCCACCATATACAATTAAGACTTAAATACAGCTTTTCTACAATGTAGTGCAAGTCATGTTTTAAAACCTTAAAATGAGATTGCTAGAAATAGAATCTGTAGGTGATGTTTGTTTGATGAAAACTTGGTGGCCCTCAGACACTTAACCCAAATCTGCACTTTTACACTGTATACTACTTCAATCTTCCATTAGTGTGTTTGTTGGGGCCTGTGCCCACTGTTTAGCCTGACGCAGAGGTACGTCTAGCTGTAGGAATTTGGTCTCCCACATATTCTAAAACCCACTTTCATTTACTTCCCAGTGGGTCAGCATACCTTAGTTCTGATGCAAAAGAACACTTTCATAAGTGTCCCACTGGAGGAAGAAAACACACAAACAACCCTGAAAATACTCAAACATAAATTGAACTTTGTTGTTCTTAGCCGGTTTGTTTGGTAGGTGGTATCGGGGACACGAGCCATCTTTTTCCAAATTAAATGTTTTACCTTCTTAAAACATTTATGACATGGGTGAGTAAGACATGAATGTGGTGTCATCATTACGGCATTAAAAATGTAAACATTTCTAGATGCCTTTTAGTGTCCCCTGGTGAGAGAATTACTTCAACAATGATGCTTTCCATACTGACCATTTTACAGTGAAGCCCTTGCTGTCCTCCAGGGAGTTTTTCCTTAACAAAGACTGTAGGCTAACTCAAACGATCTGAACAAAGGACAGAGCAAGAAAAAAAGAGCTCCATAAGACGGCCCATCTCTTTCTAGATGAATGCTTTTAACGTCACTGTTTCTCAGACAGACATCACGCCGTGTTTAAAAGTGGGTCTGAACCAGGAGACACAGCCATTAAGAGCAATTCAACTGCATGAAAGTAGTGTCTGACAGGTCCACTCTTGGTGACAGATGCCATTATAACCTGTAAAAATGTGATACTAGCACTTTAAGGTTATATCATTTTACCCTTCAACTTTAGCCGCCCATCTGCTGTTTAATAAGTGTCCATTCCTGTGTTTTGGGACAGTCCTTTATTGGTATTTTTATCTTAAACTAATTTTTTAGGTTAAATCAAATATATTTATTTATTAGTGTGAGTCATGGCCTACATTTACAATTCCTTTAAAATGTTTTTATACCTCTTAAACGTTTTTCCATTCTCACCATTTAAAAACCCAAACCTTTGTGTATAGTATTTGAATTTTAAATTACACTAAAGATACAGTTCTGATTCTATTTTTAGGGTCATTGTCTTACAGGAAGGTGAACCTCCACCCACATCTCTTTTACAGTCTCTAATAAGTTGTTTTCTTGGATGCTACTGTTCTTAACTCTATCCATTTTTAATATCCAATTCAATGTCCCTGTTTAGGAACAACATTCTGACAGCATGATGCTTCCACAACCATGTGTCACCAATTGGATAGTGTGTATATTTAATTTTAAAGGTTTTGTGGCCACAGTGGCCTTTATTGACAGTGGATAGGTTACAGAAAGGGGAGAGAAGTGGGGGGAGAGACACTCGACAAATGTCCGCAGGCCGGAGTTGAACCCGGGACCACCGCATCGAGGGCTAAAGCCGCGTTCACACCGGTCAGCGCGTCCAGGCAGCAGGGCAGCTAGATGACATGCAAGTCTATGGTATCTACGCATCTAGTGGGCGCCAAACTGCCAAGCAGCAAGTCGCGCGCGTCGGCGCAGCTGGCATCAGCGCGTCCACGCGGCTGATGCCCGACCGTCGGGGCGTCTGCTGCTCAAGTTGGGAAAATTGAACTTTCGGGCAGCAGACGCGCGGCGTCAACCAATCAGAGCGACTCGTTGTACTGACGTAGTAACTCCTTCCATGGGGGAATCGGCAAATTTTTTATTCAAGATGGAGGACAAACTGATCGTCGCTGTATGTAATGTCCGTGAACTGTATGACCCGTCTTCGTCTTTTTACAAAGACAGGAAGAGATAGGATCTGATTTGGAGGAAGATATCAGAGGATATTGGAGTGCCAGGTAAGCAGTTAAACATAGAAAAAAATATTTTCTTTTAACTTTCTTGTTATGTTAGCTAACGCTACGCTAGCTAACGCTACGCTAGCCAAAAGGGGTTAGGGCAACTACGGTACTAAATACGCATTACCAGTTTCCCATTGTGTATTTAGACGAGATCTGCAAAAAACGGTGGAAGACATTGAGGGACATATATGTCAGGCAGAGCAGAAAGGAGAAAGAGAGAAGGAAGAGCGGAGCAGAAAGAGGGAAAGTACAGAAATGGAAGTACCTCTGTCCTGTCCTTCCTCGAACCCTTCATCGTCCCCCGCGAAACATCGAGCAACATGGGGGTCGAGGAGGAGCAGGCGGAGGGGTATGACCACCCAGAGGAGCCAGAAGAAGAAGCAGCAGGGTGGTTAGAGGCAGAAGGTTGGTGATTTTGAGAAGAAAACCCAGACATAGTGGCACACAAACACACACAAAAACGTGCTCAGAAACATGAAAATAATTATTGTAAAGCTGAAACCTACATAATTTTGCTACTACAAAGTTTTGCTATTTATTATTAGTGCTAGCAGTAGAAGTATTTGTGATCTTGGTATAAAGCATAATAAACAGGAGGGTCAATAATATTCCTTTCTGTCTTGACAGATCCAGCTAACATGGAGGCAGGTGACATCGCTGAACCAGAGTCCCTGGCCCTTCCTTTTCTGCTTCTGACCAGCCTGGCCCTTCCTCTGCTGCTGCTTCTTTTTCTGACCAGCCTGGCCCTTCCTCTGCTCCAGCACCTGCAGGTGTGTAGTGCTGTTTGGAAAGGTTGGGAATGTAGGTTTTATTCAAAGATGTCAATCTGTTTCTTTGGGTTCCCAGACACTTGGCGAATTACTTTTTGTACTTTCTGAAATGTCTGTGTATACCCTGGAATTCACACTCAGCCTTTCACACAGACTTAAAATGTTGCTTATAATTTTATCTAATTTGTATATATGTTCAAAATAATTGTAAGCATTTTTAACAAATTTTTCTACTGTGTTTTTTCACAGACCCTCCAAGAAAACGAAGGCGGAGGCAGCAGGACTTGTCAGTGCCAACAGAGTTCCAGCAAAAGCTGCTTGATGCGCTCAAGGCCCGGCCTGAACCAGCTCCTGCTCCTCCTGCAGATGATGAAATGCACTTCCTTCTCTCTCTTCATCCTCTCCTGAAAAGGGTGTCACCTCTAGAAAGAGACATCCTAAAATTTGACATTCATAGAATGATTTTTGAAAGAATGAACAATTTGACCCATTTGGACAATACTCAGTAGTTTTACTGATCGGGCTGACACCTTTTTCAGGGGAGGAAGGAGACTCCTTTCTGTGTCCCTCCTGTCTTCCACTGCACTTCCTCCAAATAAGGTCCTTTCTCTTCCTGTTCTTTATTTTATTGTTTGTTTATTATATGTATATATGTTGTATGTATTTTTTTATATTAAATATTTTTATATGTAACATTTTGGTCAGCTACTTTCCTTAATTTAATTCTACTGTCCTATGTAATGCCATTTGGGTGAAAATATTGTTTTTAATAACAGCTAATAATTACCTTAATGAAATATACCTTTTTATTGACTATATAAAATACCACAGAAGTACAAAAGCAAGAACTATTTGAGTTTATTTGATTGATTTCACCATATCCATAGACGAGTTTGTGGGAGAAAGCAGAGCAGTCTGTCAGTGATTACCTGGAAACGAGAGGTACAGGTGAACAGGTCAAAAGTATATAGGTACAGAACAAACAATAATCCATAAATGAAAGGGATTTGTGAATGTATATATGAATGTATAGAGAAAAACAAATTACTAAAATATAATATAGTAAATATAGATGTGTAAATTTTCAGAAAGTTTTGCTCTTAATTTTTTTTATTGGGTGGCTCTTAAAAGAGCCGTTTTGGGTCAGTCCTGTATGGACATGACTATTCTGCCGGCTGCCATGGCACTGCCCCCTCCTCACTGAAGTGGGCCATGAAAACTTCTCTGGTCTCCACTGCCTCTCTGGTTGCGTTGTTGGCTCCGATTCGCCCCACAGCTGGAAGTGGTCTTTCTCCATGAGCAGCGGCAGCTCCCCTCACTGCAGGTACCTGGCCATCTCCAGAAAACCTCATGAAGTTGTGGAGAACACACGTCGCCTTCACACACTTCTCCACAACTTCGGGGTTGACTTCCAGTCTGCGGTGAAACATTCTCCACTGTGCAGACCAGATCCCGAATGCATCTTCCACCACCAGCCGGGCCCGGGAGAGCCGGTAGTTGAAGACGCGCTGCTGATCCGACAAGATCCGCCATGTTGTAAACAACTAGCAACAGACAAATCCACGCCCGCACGCTGACGTAATGACGTGACGCGCTGATGCCCCGACGCGCAAACGCAGACCACAAGTGTGCAAGCAGCTGGGTTTTAATTTTAAAGCGTCGACTTTCGTCCGTTTGAGCGATTTGACGCCTGGACGCGCTGACCGGTGTGAACGCGGCTTTAGAAATAACCCAAAGCACCTCTGACCATCACCTTCCTTAAAAGGCTTGCTGTACAAAGAACTTGCTATACCAAAAAAGTTGTTTGTTCACTGTATGGGGCAACAGTGACTCAGGAGGTAAAATCCTGTCCTGTAACCGGAGGATTACTGGTTCGAACCCCCACTCCCTCTATCTCTGTCATTGTGTCCTTGGACCAGATACTTCATCTGCCTTGCCTACTGGTGGTGGTCAGCAGTCACCAAGTACGCCATGTGTAGCCTCGCTTTACATAAAAAATGTACAACCATTTTTATCCACTTTTGTCCACAATTCTGAGTTTGTTTTTACAAAAAATCCTTATAAAATGGATTAAAGTTTGTGTTATATAACAAAATATAAAAAAGGGGTCATAATACTTTTGAACCGTACCTTCTAAATTTTACAACAAATCAAAGTCACTGCTTCTGATATCAGTATAGTTTCTTGACACTTCATAATGTCTTTAACCTGACTCCTCCAAGCAGAATGTTTAAAAAACAAAATATTCCCAAAAATTTATATTCTACCCTCAGTTCAGATGGTAATTATGACAGCCCAAGTTGAATCATAGAATCAGGTAGTTATTTTCTCAATGTCAACATGAAACCTTGTCAAAAAATGAATTCTGTCTTTCTCTCAGGAGATAAGCAGGCTCCAGTGCACCCAGCTCATTCAGAGAAGAAGAAAAAACGTGCAGGTCACAAGGCAGCAACTTGCATGTTTTCTTATTTTTTTTCACCCCCCACCCCACCCCCCTCCTCCCAATCCTCCCCCCTCTCCTTCTTTCTGAAAACCACCCAAGAAGAGATTAATCATGAAGGGAAAACTCAACTTCACCCTCTAGCTGCAGGTCACAGTTCTTATTTCGTGTGGAATTGGCTTTCGGAAAGCAGAAGGCCTGCCTGGGGGGCAGGGACCTGATATGAGAGGAATTTGAGAATGAAGCAGAGGGGATTGATTAGCCCACTTCATATCCCACACTCCGTAAGCACAGTCCAGCTGCAATCTAACACACCGCTGAGCTGAATAGACAAGAGAAATTGGATTCCTTCCTAATATTTAACCTTCAAGTCCGCTCTAACAGCTGTTGATGGGTTGCTCTCCCAGGTAGTTACAAGAGGACTTTTTACATGTTACATAGAGAGAGAACAGCAAAGTGGGAATGTGATGACTTTTCTGTAGGTTATTCAATTACAATGGTGCAAAGAGCAGCTAGGCCATTCAAGCACATCATCTGCATGCCACTGCACTGTGGGATTTAATTTTACACCTCTACTTGTCTGAACTCACCATTTGAGTGTGTGTGGGCACACACATATACAAAACTCTCATATACAACAGTGCATGTGCACACACACATGCATAGAAAGGTGCCTGCCCATGTTTGAATGTGTCTGTGTGTGTGCACATGTGCAATTAATGATTTAGAAGAGCAATTAATGCTTTAGAAGTCGAGTGTGCAGCTAATGGATGGATCATATACTGCTATAATGACTTACTTTGATGTTGGTTGTCAGAGTAGACCTATTTTAGACTGAGAGCAAAAAGGGCTCTTGGAAATATCCTGTAATGCTTTCATTCTTTTTATCCCTTTCCACAAGCAGATGTTCAAACAAAGAGCAGTGCCATCACTTCCTTTCACTTAGATCTGAAGAGTGGCTTCCATTTCGATTGCCAGTTTCCTTGGTCTGTACTCAGATGTGGATCAGTGTATAAAAATGGGACGGGTTGACGGATAAATGGTGCATTTCAGTGACTCTGCAGTCATATTAGACACCAATGAATATTAAATGGATTCATTTATGGGCCAGTTTGATTGTATCCACCCACAATCTCTTGTGCCAGTCTTGGGGAAGTGTTGATAAGAGGAGCTGGATGTCATCAGGCCCCTTTTCTCAAGTCATTAAGCCATACAGTTTATTCCAAGCAAAGTATTGCCCATTTGAATGAGCACATTAGCAAATGTCTTATGATAATTGAGTGCTCGAGTTGCAGAACTGCAGAATTGTATTCATTAGCAGAGTCACACATTTTTTATTAGCACCTTATTCCGTTCCAAGGCTGCAGGCAGCATTGCCTGACAACATGCAGTCTCTGCTTTTCTCGCAATAAGGAGAAATCTAAGCAGTGAACCTCCATGATTAAAAAGAATCTGATCAAGGACTTGAATGTCCAGAGTTTTGTGTTTCCCATAAGAATTTAGGTCAATTTACCAAAGCGTACTTCAGGCACAGGAGAGCAATTCAATAAAGCAGTCTGGTACAAATCCATAGATAAATGATGCTTCACATTCAATTACACTGAGGATTTTATCTTTACATTTCAATGATTTTGTCAATTAGTCCACATGGTATTTCTTAATTCATCAAGGACTCTGGCCCTGTGTAAGCAGTTATTAGATTAGCTGGGGAAGTGGAAAGAAGAGAGAGGAAGAGCAAAGGATGAGCTTTAGTTTATTTTACCTAAAATAAATTCACCAGTAAATGAACTACCTGCACTATGCTAAAGCTCTTTGTTATCTGAGAATGATCCTTGCTATTTGAAGGTTGCTGTTTGCACCAAACATAAAAAGATGGTAAACAGTCATATATTTATATAAATTTGACACCTCAACTGTCAAATAGCAGCAAAACAAATCGATTCACATGGGAGCCCATGCAGGGACCTTGAAAACATACTTGCAACAGAAATAATTGGAGAAAAAATAACTACTTCTGACATTCCCTGAAGAGGGTCTTTTATCTTATAAATACTGGCTGCAAACTTGAGTATTTGTGCTCAAGTAACACAACACTGCAGATGATAGTATTCGTATGGCTCAGCCCCAGGGGCCAAGCATGACAAAGAATACTTGTTTAGCAACTGCATAACCAAGTCCCAACATGGGCCTGTGACTGTGCCCAACCTCACCTAGAAACCTGCTCCATTTGCATTCTGCCTCTCCTGACACCAGGCGACACAATCGGAGGGGATACAGCATTCTAAAGATGCCATTGGAGGTTTCCACATAAATTATTCCTCTATTCCCTGGTCCCTCCTCCCTCTCTTCTTCCACATGTGCTCCTCCCTTCCCCTCCTCATTTGTCCCATGGCTTCTTTACATCACAGTTCATGCAAAGGAGAAAGTGAAATCCAACTTTTTCCAAGTTTTGCTGCCTAATTAGAATCCTTATTTACTTTCCTGAGGCTGCAGGGTGACCCAGAGTATCTGGCTTTTAAAGGCTTGAAATCAAATGTTTAGTTCAGCATGGAATGTGTTCTTTGGAATAAAAACAGCACTGTGAAATAAAGTGCACCCTAAAGGAAACCAACAAAACTAATAAGGAACTTATGCATTATTTTGAACCAAGGACATGTTTATGGCACAGGGAACAAAACGCTTTCCCAGTTTTTTTTTTTTTTGGTCTTCAAAGTTCAAGAAATACCAACAGTTAATGGTGTTTTACCACTCAGTAGTAGCTAGGCCTTGCTACTGACCTGTTAGTTAAGGGGGGGGGCAAATTAATTTACCCAAACAGCCACATGAGTGGCTCTGTTGCTGAGAGACAGATCATTAGCTAATCTCAGTTGTGTAAAATATATACAGTATTTGCAAATAAACTACATAGAGTTTATACAATGATGTAAATATCTGGTTCCAAATGCATATCCCAGGATGAAACAGATAGTCTTTTCAATTCATTTCAATTCAGTTTATTTATATTGTGCCAATTCACAACAGATGTCATCTCAAGGGACTTTACAAGAAAAGTAATTTCAATTCTATCACACATACATTCCGATCAGTTTAAAAGTGATCTATTTGGGGGATCGCATGGCATAGGTAGGGGTTAGTGCAGGCACCCCATGTGCAGAAACCTCAGCCCTCGGTCATCCCGAGTTCAAGTCCCATCCTCATGGACCTTTGCTGCATGTCAACCCCCACTTCTTTCCACCTTTTTACGCTATGCACTTTGAAATAAAGCCCACTATGGCCGGAAAACTTTTTAAAAACGTTTTCTATTTAAGGCCTGGTTCACGTGACAGGATTTTAAAATGGAAGCAAGAGTTTCAGACTACACACACGGCGATAAGAAATCACAGATATTCCTGTTTTAGTTCAGCAACGATTTAATTTGAACCGATTTAACTCACAAACATTCAAAGCTCAGACAGAAAATCTCACAAAACCTCATGATATAAAACGTGACTAAAGTCAAAGGAGTAAATAAAGGATGAGGCATTGGCAATAGTTTGTGGACTAGTTAACAGAGAAAAAATGTGGACACAGCAGGAGCAGAGGCTATACTTTCCATACAAAGATATGAAGGTGAATTATTGTTTTTTTGTTTTTACTGTGCCATAAAATGGCACAAATTATGTATTTTCACATTTATTTATTTATTTATTTACAATTTTCTTTTCTTTCCATTTTTATTTATATTTCCCCCACATTTATTTATTTATCAACACATTTATTTATTCCCTGAAGTGTATTATAATGAGGTGGGCGTCTTTACCACTGGCCTACACCATGATTGGTTAGCTCCAAAATTTGGAAAATAACAGGACAAACTTCGGTATGCAGCTACTGTAGTATCATCTTCCTGTCAGTCACAATATGTACCCGAAATAATATATTTTCTTCACTAACTGAATCATTATGAATCAAATTGCAAATATGTAAGTCCTATAGAGAATCCATTTTCTCACCAAGCGGCAAGGACTACCTGAGAAGGCCCAGGCAGGGCAGAGCCAAAATGTTTTTTTGAATACCTAGAGAGCTGATTGGGTGATATTAGTTTGTGTAGGTAAGCAATCATGGTGTGGGCCAGTGGTAGAAACGCCCACCTCATTATCTTATACTTCAGGGAATAAATAAATAAATGTGTTTAATAAATAAATAAATGTGAAAATAAAATAAAATAAAAATGTATAAATACATGTGGAAATACATTGTTAAATGTGTTATTTACTTCCACATTTATTTATTCTCAATTGTATTTACCTATTTATTTCCAATTTTTTTTTATTTAGGTCCACATTTACTTATTTATTTTCACATTTATTTATTTCCACATTTATATATTTATTGCTACATTTATTTCCATGTGTTTTTATTTATTTCCACATTTATTTATTTCCACATGCATTTAACTGTGTATTTCCACATTTATTGATTTATTGCAATATTTATTTCCGCATTTATTTATTTATTTCCACATTTATTTAATTATTTATTTCCATGTTTATTTATTTATTTATTTATATATTTAAATTGCACTATTTACTTACCTATTTATTTAATTCCACATATATTTAATCATTTATTTCCACATTTAATTATTATCAAATGTATTTATTTATTTCTACATTTATTTATTTATTTATTTATTTATTTATTTATTTATTTATTTATGTCCGAATTTATTTATTTATTTCCACATTTATTTATTTCTAGAAGTGTATTTTAATAAGTGGGCGTTTCTAACACTGGCCTAAAGCCTGACTGGCCAGCTCCAAGACTCCATTTAAACAAACCTGGGTCTATTCTACTGTGCTAGCGGTGGCCGGCTACCCTGTGTGTCCGTCACAGAGCTGAAATATCCGGCTGCTGGAATCTCACAGTCAGATAAGTGCTAGTACAACACCAGGCCTTTTACTGACAGGGAGGTCTCCTGTGAACAACAGATGAAAACGGAGGTGCTTTAGATGGTGAGATGCTAGGGCACAGGGTTATTAGCAAGTGAAGGCTAAACCTCCAGGTCTAGCTACTAGCTTGGCAAGCGCCCAGCCCGCCTTTGTGTGTTGTCTGAAGTTTTTGTTTCACAACCACCTGACCATGTCTCATACTAAATATCCCACTCAGGACCGCGGTCAAGGGAGCAGACACTTGAGTCAAGTCAGCCGGTGCTAGCGCTCTTCTAAAGATCAGCTTTGTCCATGCATAGTGCGCGTCCTCCAACAGTCTAAGCCTAAAGCTGCATAACTACAGAAATAGCCCAGAATGACCTAAGCCAGTCTAACTATGAGTTTCATCAAAAAGGAAAGTTTTAAGCCTGACCTTAAAAGCAGACACTGTCTGCATCTCGGACTAAAACTGGGAGCTGGTTCCACAGGAAAGGAGCCTGATGACTAAAAGATCTGCCTCCCATTCTACTTTTAGTATCTACTGATAGTAAAGAATTATAGTAGTCCAACCCTGAAGTAACAAATGCATGGACTAGTTTCTCAGCATCACTATTGGACAGGATATTTCTAATTTTAGCAATATTCCGGAGGTAAAAGAAGGAAATTCTAGAAACCTTTTTAATATGGGATTTGAATGTCATGTCTTGGTCAAAGGTAATGCCGAGGTTCTTTATGTTATTACTGGAGGCCAAATTAATACCATCCAGATTAAGTGATTGACTAAGCATTTTCTTTATCAGAGCTTCTGGTCTAAAGACGGTAACCTCAGTCTTGTCAGAATTTAAAAGCAAAAAGTTTAGAGTCATCCATGTTTTTATGTCTTCAAGACATGCCTGTAATCTACCGAACTGGTTGGATTCATCAGGATTTATGGATAAATATAATTTTGTATCATTGGCAGAGCTGTGGAAATCTATCCCATGCTGTCTCATGAGTTTACCAATTGGAAGCATATATATAGTAAAAACAACTGGTCCAAGCACAGAACCCTTTGGTACTCCACAAGTAACCCTTGAGTGTGAAGAAGATTGATCATTTGCATGAACAAAATGAACAGAATTTGTAAAATATGATTACCTTTGCCTAGTGTAATTCCTTTGATCTCTGCAACATGTTCAAGCCTTTCTAAGAGAATATTATGATCGACTGTGTCAAAAGCAGCACTGAGATCTAACAAAACTAGAACAGACACAAGTCCATTATCTGAGGCCATGAGAATATCATTAGTAACCTTCACCAGTGCTGTTTCATGCTATGATGAGCTTTAAAACCTGACTGAAACATTTCAAACTGGTTGTTAATGTTTAGATGCTCACATACTTGATTAGCAACTATTTTCTCAAGGATTTTGGATAAGAAAGGAAGGTTCGATATAGGTCTATAATTAACTAAGTCATCTTGATCGAGGAAAGGTTTCTTAAGTAAAGGTTTAATTACAGCAACCTTAAAATGCTGTGGTTCATATCCATTTAGTAAGGATAGATTCCTCATATCTAAAATGGGACTAGGAACCAAATGGAACACTTCCTTAAATAATTTGGTTGGGATTGGGCCCAACATACAAGTTGAAGGTTTAGATGAGGCTAATAGTTTTGATCATTCTGAAAGCTTGACTAAATCAAAACAGTCCAAACACAAATGAGGCTCTACAGTTCTCCGATGCTGCCTCACTTGCTGAGAGAGAGGTAATCATGTTTGGGAGGACGCCATTTATTTTATTTTTAATATAATTAATTTCATTCATGAAGAATCCCATAAAGTCATCACCACTAAGAGCTGGGGGAATAGTTGGCTCAACAGAGCTATGACTCAGTGTAAGTTTGGCAACTGTACTAAAAAGAAACCTAAGATTGTTCTTATTTGCAACTATTAATGATGCAAAATATGCTGTTCTAGCTTGTCGAAGGGTCTTTTTACACAGCAGTAGACTATTTTTCAAGGTTAAACAGGATTTCTCTAGGTGTGCCATTTTCTCTCTAATTTCTTAGCATTCTGCTTTAAAGTATGCAGCTCTGCATTAAACCAGGGTGCCAATCTCCTATGGCTAATTGTCTTCTTTTTAAGGGAAACTACAATATCTAACGGTAGACGCAAAGAAAAAGTAACGTTATGAACCAGACCATCAATTTCTGAAAGGTAAGAGATGGAATTGCTGCCCCCCACTGTGTTACTCTGAGACACTGTGGGTCCAAATGTTTAGCCTAAATGTAGAAGAAGCTAGCTGCAGTTTCTACTGGAAATTATTTTGCTTACAAATAAAGTATTTCCTAAATTTGCATGAAGTAGGTTGCATTCTGGAAGTTTCTTGGAAAGGTTTAAATGTAACTAGTGTATAATTTCAAATGAATTAGTAGAAGTCAACAACGCAATGAATTACCCTGCTGTTGAAAGTGTGCTATGCAAATAAAATTGCCTTGCCTTGCCTTGCAGTAAAAAATATAAACTGTATTAAATAAATAACAATCCATTTATGCCCTTATACTGAATATTGGGAAAAAAAGCTTGGATTCTTAAATTGTTTTCCCCTCACAGTTCATTGCTAGTTCTGAAATCGTGAAAATTAGCAAGCATGGCTTTGTGAAGTATTAGTAGTCAGTATTTACCTGTGTTTTATTGATGTTAGTAAGCAGAAAAAGGAGAAATTCTCAGTCAACACACTAATGGTTTATTTAAAAATGTTAAAATGATACCTCACACAGAGAGATAGCCTCTGTGTCAGGTACTGTATAGCAGCTTAGTGGTGCGGATGCTGTTCAGCTGAAAATACATTAACAAACTAAACAACAGACTTCTGCAAAAGTGCAGTTGTTTACAATCCATATTGTGTTGACTTGAACAGGTATGAAGTTCCTAAGTTAATCGAAGATCCAATCTAAAAAAACCACCTTTACCTTTTTCTGAAAGAGTTTCTCAGTGTTTCATTGCAAACTTTGATTAAACATTTAATTATACATAAAATACTAACTACTTAAAGGTACTCAACATCGAAACGCATTTTGAAAATCCAACCTGTCCTTTTAAAGAAAGCTGAAATACATTTTTCCCTATCTCTGTATCTAACTTGGCAAAGGGAAGACATGAAGTCTTGGTTGGCGCACCGTTTTCTATAGCCACAAATGTGATTATTAATTTACTCTTCCCAATGAAACTTCATATACCCATGACATTTTTTCCTTTGTCTAATTAAATATAATTTTGAAGCTCTTTAAATCAGACTTCATCCAAATGCACAATCTAATTTTTCATTTGCTTTTGTACATGATATAAGACATCAAGTCAATAATAAATTAAATTACTTCTCCCATTCATTTTCTTCTATCTATAATTGATCTCTTCAGTTGAAATTCTGTTGTTCTTCTTATTCAGCCAGTCTGTAGAGACTCTGCGTGACATCACTGTGAACAGGGTTTGTCCCTCAAGATGCCCCTGTTGGAAAGCACACACACACGTGCACACACGCACGCACACCTACACACACACGCACACGCACACACACACACACACACACACACACACACACACACACACACACACAAACACACACACACACGCACACACACACCAACAGTTAGGACAGTCTTACAATATAGTTCCAGAATTTGCTGTAATAAACCTCTATTGTTGTCATTAGTTTCTTATGTTTTGTATCAAAGCATATTATTTCACATATACAATAATGTGCATTATAATGATTTACTTCTCTAGAGGTGGTAGAAGGCAACAATGTAATCTATTAAACATGTTTAGAGATCTGAATATGTTTTCTACAACATGAACATGTTGGATTTTCATTTTTTTTGGGCCCTGCAATATGTAAATATTACAAGTTAATGTGTTCTAAAATGAACACATAGTTAATTGAAAGTATTTCTAAAGTTGGCATAGTTGGTTACTTTCTGGTTAGACAGCACTAACTGAGACTGGAAATCCAAAACAAAATGAAAACCTAAACTGAAAAAAGAAATGTAGGTGAGCCAACACAAGAAATAAATCGGAACTTTTAGGCCAAAATCAAGAACCCCCCACTCTATGGATGTTCAGCACATACTAAAATGCACCATACGACAAAGTATGGACCCGTAAAGTGGTGTTGAAATTTAAAGCAGTAAAACAACACCAACCTCATAAATTTTTGTTTTTGGTAGATATTATTACTACATGATAAACATGGAAAATCAGTAAAGTAGGTCTATATTCTGTCTGTTTGAGTTATTAATTTAAAGAGGAGTGTTCAAAATAATAGCAAGGTTGAGTCATTGAAGCTATTCACTATTTGTAAAAAAAATAAAAAAATAAGGTGCAAAAATGGAAACCAAATACTGAAAGATGTGAAATAAAACAAAAATGTATCATTCAAATGAACCAAAGACTACCCAAAATGAAACCCCCTCATGCAAAGATTTTCTCAAGGTGATCTAAGAAGCATCTACAGGTATCTACTAGTACTGCAACAATTAGAGGATATCTATGTGAAGCCAAGCTATCAGCAAGAAGTCCCAACATTGTCCCATTGTTAAGAAAATCACATGTGCTTAAAAGGATATAATTTACCAGAGAGCACCTTGACTGGCCAAAAGAGAAAAGTGCAACATTTGATAAACCAATGAAAGAAAGTTTGATGTGTTAGGTCTAGGGGGGGTGGGGGGGGCAGTTTATCAAATGATCCCCAAACCCTGAATTCAAGCCACAGCACACCATGAAGACAGTGAAGTGTTGGTTCCGGCATCAGCCTATGGGGCTGGTTCTCATTTTATGGTGTCAAACCTATGTATCCAAATCTGAACCCCCGACCAACTTCGCTCTTCTCCCGTTACATCTGTTTCATTCTTTGGCAATACTATTTCCCTCTCTCCATCCGTTACTAACCTTGGGGTAAAGTTTGACCCCTACCTTTCTTTTGACAATCATGTCACCTCAATCTGCAAAACCTCTTTTTTCCACCTCCGTAACATTTCTAAACTTCGTCCCTCTCTTTCCCTTTCGGCTGCAGAGAAGCTCGTCCATGCCTTTGTCTCCTCCAGGCTGGACTATTGTAACGCACTCCTGTTGGGAATCCCTGGCAGGAGCCTCCAAAAGCTCCAGTTTTTGCAGAATAGCGCTGCCAGAGTCGTAATGGGTGTGCGAAAACATGAACACATTACCCCCATCCTCCAATCCCTTCACTGGCTCCCTGTTCACTTCCACATAGAATACAAGATCCTCCTGCACACCCACCACTGTCTGCACGGTGCAGCCCCAACATACCTCACTGATCTCCTTTCCCCACACACCTCCACTAAGACCAGAGCTTGCCAACGGCACCTCCTGGTCGCGCCAAGGACACGGCTAAAGACCATGGGCGACAGGGCGTTTAAAGCATCCGCTCCTCGTCTGTGGAATGCCCTCCCAGAACAACTTAGAGCCCCCAAGACCACGGATGTTTTTAAAACAGAACTGAAAACCCTCCTTTTTTAGAAAAGCATATTTTTAAGCGTCTGTGATTTTTCTTTTACCCATTTTTATCTTTTTAATTTTTGTAGCCCTTTGAGATTTGATGTCAAATGTATAGTGCATTATAAATAAAATTCATTATTATTATTATTATTATTATTATTATTATTATTATTATTATTATTATTATTATTATTATTATTATTATTATTATTATTATTGGATACCAGAGATCTTGGACCAGTTTAAATAGATCAAATTAATCAAAGCAGTCATGCTCCCTTATGCCAAAAAGGAAATGCTCCTAAAATGGGTGTTCAATAAGTCAACAACCCAGGTCAGAAAGATAAATGTTATGGAGTGGCCAGTTTAATCCACAAACCCTGACACAAAAGAAAACTTGCTTGTTAACATAAACAAAGCTGTTTCTGAGACAAAAACAAGAAATGCAGAGGAATTGTACAATAAAGTCCAGCCGTTTTGGGCTAGAATACCTGTTCAAAGGTGACAGAAGTTGGTCAATTCCAGGCAACACACATCTGAAGAATTTCCCAAAAAAAGTGTTTATCTAGCTATTTATATTTATCAGTTTATATAGTAAATTAATGATTTTGGTCAAACATTCATTTTTTCTTTATGTTTCATAAAGATAATGACTCTTTTTTTCTAGTTTTATTTGGACTAAAATGTGCTGGATTCCCAGTGGATTTGTCTGTTTGAAATAAAAGCTGTCACAAGGAATTTGAACATTACATCACTTTCTTGCAATTATTCTTTAGACAGCTGTACATTTATGTGAACAAGTTGAATGCTTGTGCCATTTTAAAGTTCCTCTCTTTAAGTTTTGCACAAGACAATGAAGGAGAGAAGACTGTTTTATCTGTCATTCAGAAAACAAAATATAACAATTTCTAAAGCTGAGTTAAAGTTTAAAAGCTTTTGGTTTGTATAGTTATCCAGTGATCAGCTTTCATTTACAGTTTGGTTCCTGTTGGGTTTCTTTCTGAGTACAATTCCTTTGTTCTTGATGGCATAACAATTATTTGGCATGATTTTTAGGTTGTTTCATGCAAAGTTGAAGGACAGAAATACTGCATCTCAGTGAAAAAAATAGCATAAAAACAAAGGAGTGCTGTTAATGGTCCATGAAGCAGATGCTTCATTGAAAAGTGGAACTGACTTCCGCCACTCTAAATACCAGACCCTTGAAGTCCAGGTGTTCAACAATAGCAGTTTCCACACACCTTTTAGGTTTATTGGCAACAGCTCATTAGTTGGCCCTTCACTTCTCCTGTGCATGAGTTGCACAAGTGTTTTGAGCATCTGGAGAATGGCACCCAAAATGTCATGTGGATAACGTCTTAACCCTCTCCCCTGCAGCCAACATCATCTGATCTGCTGGAGAAATCTGGTAGGTTTTTACCATTAGGAGCATTGTTCCACACAACAACAAGAATTTTCTCAGTCACTCTGTTAAATGCTAAAACGTGGCCACACATTATGGAGGCTACAGGTAAGGTTGAGGTTAGTTGTGGCGCACATAAAACCCCTAACACTGAACATGTCTAAGAATCTCTTGTCAACTTCAAAGATCAAAAGGACAGGACAACACTCTTTCCTTCAATAGAAAACAGTGGTCTGGTAATTCAAAGTTCTAAAGCATATCCAAAAATCAATGATCTTTTTAAAACTCAGTGCTGTACTTGTCTTTTAACCAAGCTAGTAGTATAAGTTGACTGAATAATGATGCCTCTTAATTTGACCTTTGACCCTGGTCATGATGCCTGAGCAACCTGTGTGGTTAATCAGGCCACAGAGTGTGGTTTACTAAAAAATGTGTTTGCATTAAAGGCTAAATGTGCGGTTTAAGAGAAGCTTCAAAAGACCATTTTTGTTTTTCACATCATGGGCATGTGTTTAAGATTTCAGTAACATCTTCCGAGCATGTCCTCTTTGCATTAATGATTCCATTCCAATATAACCCAAAGTGAGGGACCGCTGGGATATTCCATAATCTGGTGCCGAGGAGAAACCTGCATCACTGGTTTATCCGAAAGACAGCCTCCGAGCCAGCCTAAGAGGAAATTCTCTCTGTCACAGCCTGCAGAAACCAACCAAATTTTTGTAAATTGGCAATAGCAATGTGGGATCAAATTAGGTAGTCTTTCATTGTCCTGGTGCTTGTGGTGTGATCCTGATAATTGATGGAATATACTCACGGAAAGCTTTTTAATTTAAGTTTTTAATTTTTTACATGCTTTTTTTTTTCTCTTTTAGAAAAAAGTAAGGTAAAGTAAGGAATTATGCCAGAACTAACTTTCCCTTTAGTTTCTGAGAGATCGATCATCTTTCGAGCATATTTAGGTTCTTGCATCAATAATTAGTCTGCTGATTAAGTTAATGTTTTATTTCCTTTAGTATTAGTAAATCAGTAACGAAAACACAATGGATCTATTAGTACTGTAATTTTCGTACTATTGAGCTCACAGGAATATAGGCCACACCAGCTAAATTTTAAAGGGAAATAAATTTTGTACATATATAGGCCACACCTAAATATAAACCACATGTTTTCATGTTGTAACATAAGATATTTACACAGAAAAACGGTATACAGAATATTTTTTGTTTTGTTTTAATTACCTCCGCTAAAATTACCTCCTCTAGGAGGTAATTAAAAAAGTTATAAGAAAAAAGTTAGGGACATATCTTGATTACATTTTCAGGACATGAGCGCATATCCACCCACCAACCAGCAGTGCTTACCTCCACTCCTCTCTTCTGTTAGAGAGCTCACAAGTCACTCTTCTTGCGCAGCAGCACCAAATCTCCGCTCTCCACTGGAAGACCCCAGCGACAGCATGAACACAGCCGTGGGTCTCGTTAAGAGACATTTTACTGGAAGAGTATGGAAAGTTAGAATTAGATAACAACATGTGAATGGGGGGAATGAGTGGCTCTGGCCGAGGTCTTCGCTTTCTGAGTGCTTTTCTAGTTTAAAGGGGACATATCATGAAAATGCCACTTCTATAGCCCTTAAATGCTTTGTATAGTGAATTTAGAGTGTCTAGGAGTGCAAAAAGCATAAATTTGTCACTCCATGTGTTGTGGAGATATTTTGGTAAAATGTTTTGGGTCATCTTTCAAGCCGTTCAGTTTTCTTTATTATCTATTACGTTTTTTTAACTATTACATCACAATACTTGCACTGGAACTGCCAAACTTGGTCATGGATCTCCGCCAAAATACTGAGCAAATCCGCCATGTTTATTATCCGCTGTGAGTTTGTAATCCAAGTTTAGGTATGCCGAAAGTACAAGTGTCAAAATGTCTTGTTGTTGAGTGTATGAACCTGCACACTTTCAAATAAAATACATAGATGTATAGATTGAATGTGTTAAGTAATTGTTTCAAAGACACAGGCCGCTGGTATGGATGGAGATATCAAAGTAAATACAGAAATAACGCACCATTGCGAGACATTCATTAGAAGGCGCGATTCGTCAGGTTTATCATCATCATTTTCCTCTCGCTCAGGGTCAGACTCTGGCTCGAATATGTACAGCTGGATGGACAACTCTTCCGACGTAACATTTTTTTAAAGCATGATATGTCCACTTTAAGACATGCTTTTTTTTCAAACCAACACAACAGTAACATGCCTGGTTAGAAAATAAAAGATACTTTAGCCTACCAGAAAAGTCATTGCCACTATAATTATCCTCCTCTTGCCCAAGAAAGTCAACGTTGCACCATCGATGCATTGGTGTCAAGCTTACGTGCAGTAGATCCATTTCCTTCTTTGACAGCCAGCTCGATTGCCTTTAACTTTAAAGCTTTATTCGTGTGTTTGTCATGATGAGGGTGTGTGCAAAATAACTGTTCAAAATCAAAACTAATGTCTTCTTTGGTGCATATTCTTTCCCCACATGTCTGTCTCACTTTTGCACTTCCTGCTATAGTGCCCCCCGGTACTATCCAGTAAAAATCTTTAAACTACCCACATTGTTGTATTGGACGCAGGGTCCAAAGTGTGTGGAAAAAGTAGTGGCTTATAGTTTGAAAATTACAGTAAATTAGATTTTTGGTTATTGATTTACCCTGAGTTACCCTTGGTTCTTCCTAGCACCTTTAGTGAAAGTGCTTTTCATGTGTACCCTATAATAGATTAGATAGATTATTGAGTAAATGTATATATTACAAAATATAACAATAGAAAAACATATATAACAAAAAAACAGAAATATGTGTTTGGTCTACATTTTGTTTGTTGTAATAATGATTCTTTTTTATACACTTTAAGTGGCGCCACTTTTGTGATTAGAAATGTACTTTTGAGTTGTGCAGCAAAGTTATTATAGGCTTTACTGATTAAAATTTGCCCGATTTTATCTGCCTATGCTGATCAAGTTTTGGTGGAGGCAGTGTGATGAACAGGGCAGCATCTCCCTCACTGGAACAACAAAGGTTATCATCATTGGAGGTAATCCCCATGCAGAGAGACATCAAGATCAGATTCTGCAACCATCTCTCCACTCTTAGAGACTGTACTCTAAAAGAGAGCTTTGTCCAGACTGTCTGGCATTTGGGAATGGAGATGATGAAATGGTCTCCCTACAGTTCTGACTTCAGACCCACTCAACATTTGTGCAATCAGCTGGTTAGTTGATAATGCCAGAATGACCAACACAACCACAGTGGCTGACTTGCAACAAATGTGGCTTCAAGAATCCAACAGCAGTGTGTGACCAAGTTGTTGGCATAAGAAGGATGGGCAAGGCTGTTCTGGTTGCCTATGGTTCTGCCATGCACTAATCAGGCTCCTGTTTGTTGAATAAAAAACATGTTTTTAAAAAGCCATTGTGTCTTGTTTTATAAAACTTGATTCCAAAAAATGACACCCACCAAGAGTCTATAGCAGAATTAGATAATGAGCATTGGCAGAAAGGATTATTCAATATTAGTGCTCAACCACAAATTAATTTTACCTACAACTGTGACACCATCTAAAGGGAGATAAGCAAGCTTTCCAATTGTGTAAAATGTACTGTCAAAAAGTCTTGTTAAAACACAGAAATAGTAGATCAAGCATAATTTGTTTTGTAATTTTGGGCTAAATATAGTTTAAAATAGCTTGTCAACACTACATGGTAGACATACAGCGGGGCAAAAAAGTATTTGGCAGCCACAAATTGTGCAAGTTTCCTCACTTAAAAAGATGAAAGGGGTCTGAAATTTACATCATGGGTACGCTTCAAGTGTGAGAGCTAGAATGTAAAACTAAAACCAGGAAATCTAAATGTATGATTTTTAAAGAATTTATTCATATAATGATGCAGAAAATAAGTATTTGGTCAATAACAAAAGTTTACTTCAATACTTTGTAATGTAACCTTGGTTGAAAAGGACAGAGGTCAAACGTTTCCTGTAGGTCTTCACCAGGTTTGCACACACTGTAGCCGGTATTATACACATATTCTCTATTGGATTGATGTCTGGAGACTCGCTAGGCCACTCCAGCCACGTTCTATCTTCAATGCTCTCACTGATGGAAGGAGGTTTCGTCCAAAATCATCCTGTCCTCTTTGCAGAAAAGCAGCCCCAAGGCATAAACCCCCCAGGCTTCACAGTGGGTATGGTGTTCCTTGGATGCAACGTGGCCTTCTTCCCCCTCCAAACACGGTGAGTGCCGTTTTACAAAAGGGTTCTATTTTGAGATTCTCACAATCCTCCTCTGGATCATCATCATGGTCTCTGGCAAACTTTAGACAGGCCTGGACATGTGCTGGCTTAAGCAGGAGGACCTTTCAAATGCTGCAGGATTTGAATCCATGACGACGTAGTGTGTTACTAATAGTAACCTTTGCTACTGTGGTCCCAGCTCTCTTCAGGTCATCCTCACCATTCTCAAGATCACGTGTACCCCACGAGGTGAGATCTTGCATGGAGCCCCAGGTCGAGGGAGATCCTCAATGATCCATTTTTTAAAAATTGATGCAACAGTTGATCTCTTCTCACCAAGCTGCTTGCCTATTGTATATTGGCTCATCCCAGTTTTATGCAAGTATATAATCTTATCCCTATCCAAGGACAGCTTTCTGGTCTTGGCCATGGTGGAGGTTGGAGTTTGAGTATTTGAAGGTGTCGACTCGTGCCTTTTATACAGATATCGAGTTCAAACAGATGCAATTAATACTGGTAATGAGTGGAGGATAGAAGAGCTTCATAAAGAAGAAGTAACAGGTTGTTTGTAGGTGCTAAATTCTTTTTTTCTGCACCATGACACAAATACATTTTTTTTTTAATCATTTGATTTCCTAGATTTTGTTTTCTCAATTGGTGGCTGGAAAATACTTTTTTGCCCTATTGTATATCAAATTACTCAAAAAACTAGATGAATGAAAGGGAAAATCACAAGCGATTCTACAGAAAGTGCCACCGATGGAAGACAGAAGTAGAGCTACATTATCTTATAATGTGAAAACTTTTTTTTCTAGCAATATACTTTTTCATTTTTGAACAACATAATACGCTATTGCAAAATACATATTTATTGACTTATAACAGAAACTTTTTAAGTTATTCCGTATTAAATATATCGCCCTTTGTCAGACACTTGACCTGCCTAGCAACCACCACCCCCGGGAGCCATCTTGAGTGTAAGCGTCTCGCTTTGCTAGGGGAAGCCACATTAGATATACTGAAGAAGCCGAAGTTGAAGAAGCACACTGGAGTCTCACACATGGATAAAAAGAAGAAGGAGGAATGCATTTCTTACTGGGATAAACTTGTAAAGGAGGCTAGGGATAGATACAGTGGCTTGCAAAAGTATTCAGCCCCCTTGAACTTTTCCACATTTTGTCACATTACAGCCACAAGCATGAATCAATTTTATTGGAATTCCACCTGCAAGACCAATACAAAGTTGTGTACACGTGAGAAGTGGAACGAAAATCATACATGATTCCAAACATTTTTTACAAATAAATATCTGAAAAGTGGGGTGTGCGTAATTATTCAGCCCCCTAAATCAAAACTTTGTAGAACCACCTTTTGCTGCAATTACAGCTGCCAGTCTTTTAGGGTATGTCTCTACCAGCTTTGCACATCTAGAGACTGAAATTCTTGCCCATTCTTCTTTGCAAAACAGCTCCAGCTCAGTCAGATTAGATGGAAAGCATTTGTGAACAGCAGTTTTCAGATCTTGCCACAGATTCTCGATTGGATTTAGATCTGGACTTTGACTAGCCCATTCTAAGACATGGATATGTTTTGTTTTAAACCATTCCATTGTTGCCTGGCTTTATGTTTAGGGTCGTTCTCCTGCTGGAAGGTGAACCTCCGCCCCAGTCTCAAGTCTTTTGTAGACTCCAAGAGGTTTTCTTCCAAGATTGCCCTGTATTTGGCTCCATCCATCTTCCTATCAACTCTGACCAGCTTCCCTGTCCCTGCTGAAGAGAAGCACTGCCAGAGCATGATGCTGCCACCACCATATTTGACAGTGGGGATGGTGTGTTCAGAGTGATGTGCAGTGTTAGTTTTCCGCCACACATAGCGTTTTTCATTTTGGCCAAAAAGTTCCAATTTGGTCTCATCTGACCAGAGCACCTTCTTCCAAATGTTTGCTGTGTCCCCCACATGGCTTGTGGCAAACTGCAAATGGGACTTCTTATGGTTTTCCTTTAACAATGGCTTTCTTCTTACCACTCTTCCATAAAGGCCAACTTTGTGCAGTGCACGACTAATAGTTGTCCTATGGACAGATTCCCCCACCTGAGCGGTAGATCTCTGCAGCTCGTCCAGAGTCACCATGGGCCTCTTGGCTGCATTTCTGATCAGCGCTCTCCTTGTTCGGCCTGTGAGTTTATGTGGACGGCCTTGTCTTGGTAGGTTTACAGTTGTGCCATACTCCTTCCATTTCTGAATGATCACGTGAACAGTGCTCCGTGGGATGTTCAAGGCTTGGGAAATCTTTTTGTAGTCTAAGCCTGCTTTAAATTTCTCAGTAACTTTATCCCTGACCTGTCTGGTGTGTTCTTTGGACTTCATGGTGTTGTTGCTCCCAACATTCTCTTAGACAACCTCTGAGGCCATCACAGGGCAGCTGTATTTGCACTGACATTAGATTACACACAGCTGCACTCTATTTAGTCATTAGCACTCATCAGGCAATGTCTATGGGCAACTGACTGCACTCAGACCAAAGGGGGCTGAATAATTACGCACACCCCACTTTTCAGTTATTTATTTGTAAAAAATGTTTGAAATCATGTATGATTTTCGTTCCACTTCTCACGTGTACACCACTTTGTATTGGTCTTTCACGTGGAATTCCAATAAAATTGATTCATGTTTGTGGCTGTAATGTGACAACATGTGGAAATGTTCAAGGGGGCCGAATACTTTTGCAAGCCACTGTATAATCAGAAATTGTCCACATGAGCTCAAAGGAAACGAGTGGAGCTCAGACGTTTCATTGCTGCCTCCAACTACCGCATTGGACATCACAAACTATCTTGTGTTTGGGATCACCGCTTACACATGTAAACAGTTAATAAATTACAAATCGCTGGAGGCATTCTCCCATTTTCTGTCCAAAATCACTTTTCCAACATAAAGAATCTTATATGCTTGTAAAGTTTTTGTTTCCTGGTATTGTGTGACCTGTTGTGGCAGCCCTTCACACAACACGAGTGAACCATTGTGTCCAGGTTTATGCACTCCACATACACAGCGCTCGCATCTTCCATTGTTGTGTACACTCAACCATCCCATCATGCAACGCGCCTACTGCACCCGATACGTCATCTGACAAAGACCGATTGTAATAATGCTAATATATTTTAAAATAATAATATTATATTGTTTCAAGAGAAAAATGTTCTAGTTAAAACACTATACCTTTCTTTGATTAGATCATGATATATATTTACCTTGTTATGAGTTTGATGATGGTGCTGAGAAAATATGTCTTTAATCGGAACTGATTAAATTGTACTTAATGGTTGGATTGAGCCATGGAGAGATTTTACTGTTGTTCAGCAGCTTAAACAGTTTTGTGGTAATCATGTGAATCATGAGAAGGAAATCAAAACACACGGGGGTGAATGAGTGTGATCCAGTTGAGGTTGTTGCATTTCTCATTAATCAACCGAAGGGGGGCAGGAAGCTCCATGGATACAAAATACATCCCGTGAACTTCATTTAGGAATCTTATGTTGTCATGCAGAGTACCGTGAGACATTTACAGATATATCTTGACCAACACAGGGTTGAGCAAAGATGATTCATATATATATGTGCAGGTTAATTTTTGTGCGATATTAAATTTATAAATAAGTAACCAGGAAAGCATACAATTTTGAACTTTGTGTTTAAAAAAAATAACATTTAGCTTTGAATTTATTTGAAATATCATCATCTTTATGTTGTGAGAATTTCTGTGTTGCATTTTTTTTTGTGAATATTTTTAAAACGCATTTTGCAAAATACATGTTCTTTAAATGGCATTCTAAACTTTTTTGAAGTTGTTGTTCTGGTGCAATGTATCTGAAAAGTGAGTATGTTCATCAATGTCATTTTGACATATATACAAAAGAAAGAGAAGAATATATTGCAATAAATATCGTTAAATAGTCAGTAGAACAATGTGTCAGTAAATAGTGTGAAGAAGATTCATGTTAAAAGGGGGTTAAAAATGTTTTAGATTTAAAATCTGACTGAAGTGAAAAATCTTATACAAACAATCTTTGTTGTGCCAGAAAATGATGTTATGCAAGCGAGTGAGCGTTCTTTCTAAGAAAGTATCTTTGTGTTTTCAGCCAGTGTTTCTGGCAGAAAAAAAATAAAAATAAGGCTCAATTCACACTGGGCGTGCTCTACACGTTTGTGTCATGGGGAACTTTCGTTTTTATGAGTATAAATGTGTTGAGAAAGAACTTAAATATGTTGCAGAATTATTTTGTTGGATAAAATGCTATGACAAGCTAAAGTGATTCACACATGTTAAGTTAGTTAGGCTAACTATTTTGTGCCATGTTAAGAGGTGTGTATTGACTAGTAATTTTTTAAATCTTGTATGTTTCAGTTAAAAATAATTAATGTAAAAAAGGGAAAAGATCTTGAGTTGATCAAGAAAAGCAAGCCTTGTCTTGATACCTTCTTTATTCCTATTATTTTGTTCGCTGGCTGTCTAGCTTCACATAGTCACGTGTTGTGAGGAAAGCACAAATATCATATTGTAAGAACATTAATAGATTTATGTTGTAACAAACAAATAATGCATATATTGTAATAATGTGATTATTATATTTTACAAACATGAAAAGTATATTGTAACATGATAGCTCTCTTTTTCTCTTGCCTTGGTGGCAGCTCCATGCGTCTGCATGATACAGTAAATTAGTAATGACCTGTATGAAGAATTTCAGTCAGGTTTTAAAGCTCATCATAGCACTGAAACAGCACTGGTGAAGGTTACTAATGATATTCTCATGGCCTCAGATAATGGACTTGTGACTTCTGGTCTTGTTAGATCTCAGTGCTGCTTTTGACACATTCGATCACAATATTCTCTTAGAAAGGCATGAACATGTTGCAGGGATTAAAGGAACAGCACTAGGCTGGTTTAAATCATATTTGTTTGACAGATTCCAGTTTTTTCATGTAAATGATCAATCTTGACACTCAAGATTTACTTGTGGATTAAAACAGGGTTCTTGGTTTGGACCAGTTCTTTTTCATATACATATGCTTCCAATTGGTAAAATTATTAGACAGCATGGGATAAATTTCCACAGTTATGCCGATGATACACAACTATGTTTATCCATAAATCCTGATTAATTCAGTCAGTTAGGTAGATAACAGGCATTTCTGGAAGACATAAAAACATGGACGACGCTAAACTTCTTTCTCTTAAATTCTGACAAGACTGAGGTTACCATCTTTGGACCAGAAGCTCTAAAAAAGAAACTTCTTAGTCAATTACTTAATTTTGGATGGTGTTGTAACTATTAATAATAAAAAGTTGTTGTCTGGTTTTCTGAGCAACAATAATTATAATCAATAATTTTATATTAATATAATTATTGATGACGTTTGAGTTTAACCTTTTTATTAAAGATATAGGGGCACCAATCTCATAAATGAGATAATTTTAGTTAAACCAGACTCTCAGTCTCTCTGAAAAGGCATAGAGTTCGTCTAACACAGGAAACTTCTCGTTACTTAAGGAAATTTATTAATGAAATAGGTCAACCTTACAGATTACATTTCATTCATAATTTCCATCTATTCTAACGCATGCAAAAATATAGAGCAACGTTCACGTCGAGGGAAGGGTGTGTGTGTGTGTGTGGGAGACAGCGAGCGAATGAGGGGGGGGTTCAGCTCACCCTTTCAATGCGATAAATAACTCAAGTTTTATCAATTGGCGCGATCGGTTCACAAAGGAAGACCGCGTGGCAATTCAACAAAGGCTAGTTTCATTAGCAATGGTGGCTTGAACAAAGGAAACAGGGGCGACGGAGAAAGGGGATCTACTGAGTCCACGCGACTTGTCTTGTCTTAACAGACACAAAAAGCATGCACATTCAGGGTCGATGTACAGTGACAGACGACCAAGAATAACAGTGGTTAACAAGTTGACAGACTTATTTTAACCAACAGAAAACGGATATTAACCGTTAAGACCTATTCTCCTCTACCCAGACCAAAGATATGAACCATTTTAATCCTACTTGGTGGGGGCAGCTCTCCACAGTCCACGACGAAGAACCTAGAAAGTGTCCAGTTTAAAGGAGCGGTTTGCGCAAAACCGAGGTCGGAAAAGCGGACGTCCGACTTTAGGCGCTGAGGGACTCAGGCCTGTTATCAATAGAGCTCAGATGGCCAGCGGACTCCCTGGTTACCCGTACAAGAAGTCTGTTTGCTCTGCCGATTCACTTCGAAGTTTAAAAGGGAAGTTCTTCCTGGTCCAGCAGGTTTGAACGGAAAAAGGGAAAATGCTAGCAGTGGATTAAAGCGTCTCCTAACGGCACCGCTTGGGGACCAAAAGACGAAGATTTCAATCTTCGCGCTGCTTTTATCAACTCTGTGATGTCATCACTGGCCACAGACCAATGAGAATGGGTCGAGGGCAGTGCAATGGGTGCTGGGAGATGCAGTTCATTCAGTGAAAGAATGCTGGGAGATGCAGTTCGTTCAGTGAAAGGATGCTGGGAGATCCAGTTCGTTCAGTGAAAGGATGCTGGGAGATCCAGTTCGTTCAGTAAAGGCCATAGCCTCAACAATGGTATTAAAACTTGCCTCCAGTAATAACATAAAGAACCTCAATGTTATTTTTGACCAAGACATGACATTCAAATCCCATATTAAACAGGTTTCTAGGATTTCCTTCTTTCGCCTTCGGAATATTGCTAAAATTAGAAACACCCTGTCCAGGAGTGATGCTGAGAAACTAGCCCATGCTTTTGTTACCTCAAGGCTGGACTACTGTAATTCTTCACTATTGGGAAGTCCACAAACATTTTTTAAAAGCCTTCAGTTGATCCAAATTGCGGCAGCAAGAGTTCTGATGAATATTAAAAAAAGAGATCACATTTCTCCGGTTTTAGCCTCCCTTCATTGGCTCCCTGTAAAATCCATAATTGAATTTAAGATCCTTCTTCTTACATATAAAGCTGTTAATAATCAAGCTCCATCATACATCAGAGATCTGATGTGGAACCAGCTCTACTTTTATGGTCAGGTTTGATAGATTCCAGTACAACTTGGCGACAAAAGAAATGCCAATGCCGAAGTTCAACTTTAGGTGCTCTCTTATTGTGCTCATCTTCAGGCGAAAAACAAGTGGGAAAACTGCAGCATCTTTCTACACACACACTGGTTCCAGCTCACATACTTCCCATTTGGCTTTGTTCTCCCATGAGAAGTCAAAAACAGCAGTACCTCCATAGCAGCTCAGTGTCTATCACCATCACTTCTGACTTGTTGGGAGTCTAAACTCAGACTGACTCCCTACAGAGCAGAGCCTCCTTTTAAAGCCCCAGGCTCCACCCATAAGAAAAACAAAAACAAAACAAACAACAATAAACGCTAAACAATCCTTTTAAATATTTACTCAGATAAGTTACCCATCTCAATAACAAAGACATAACACAATTACAACCATAAATTTATTTATTTTTTTAACACAAATTACTAAATAACACTACCACATCCCGATGACCTCGCCACTTTGTCATGACGTGACTGACAATATGCTTCTGTCCGGAAATTCCTTTAAGTCAGAATGTTTTTCACACGTTATTTTATCCAGTTAACAATCAGTGACACGGAATAATTTACTGGATTATGGCAGAGACACCCACGACTTTGTGTTATGCTGGGGGGGGGTGTACGTTTTCTATCAAAACGGGATGCATAAACATGTGCGCAGACTTGCCACTCTGGGCTTCAACGCTTATAGTACACGCCGAACTCGTGACTGCTCCTCCGTCACACCAGGCTTAAAACTTTCCTTTTTGATAAAGCTTATAGTTAGAGTGGCTAAGGTTATCCTGAGCTATCTCTGTAGTTATGCTGCTATAGGCTTAGACTAATGGAGGACAGACTGACCACTTTTATCCACTTTGCTCATTTTCTCTTCTACTCCTCTCCGGTTGCCTTATTTGGTGTTATTTAAACTGTTAACTTTGTTTTTTCTCAGTGTTTTTCTCTCCATACAAGCTACACCTGTCTGGTATCCTGCTTAGCTGCAATGCCTTGGACGGGGGCATCCCAATCACTGAGCATCTTCCATGTCCTGTTATCAACTTGTTACTTTCTTTAATATAGAACATACTCTTACATCAGTTCTTTTGTTTTTTCTGTGTTTCTGCTCTGTCTTGTAAAATCCCCAGACTGTTGTGGCAGATGGCCGCTCCTACTGAGCCATGTTTTGCTGGAGGATTCTTCCTGTTAAAAGGGAGCTTTTCCTCTCCACTGTCGTTTAATGCTTGGTCAGTATGAGGGATTGCTGGGGTTGGAGTCTGCATCAATGGGGCGCAACTGCCAGTCAATGCTGGGATTCCTTACATAGAAAACTAGCTAAACCTTTAAACTGACTGGAATGTTTGTATTGAAATTACCTTCTTGTAAAGTGCCTTGAGATTACATCTTTTGTGAATCAGCGCTATATAAATAAAATTAATTGAATTAAATAAAATTTATTTTTTAGTAGGAAGTAGAGAAGTTAAAAATGTATAAACGTACTTTTCGCTGTCTATTAGTTCTTTAATAATGTAATCATTCTTCTTTGTTGATATGAAACAAAGGATTTCTTTAGGGCTTTAAACAGACACACACAGCTTTTTGAAGTGTAATGTTAAGTCAAATAAACTACAGTTTCCCGAAAGCACACAGTCTCATAATAAAGCTGCAGCTTTGCATATAAGACACATTTGAGGATGGCTGCATTGGCACTTTTTAAAGATCCCAGTGGTAGTAACTGCCAACATATTTTAATGAATCTTTTTTTAATTATAAAAACAACTTTTTACTTTTGAGCATACACAAATTTGTACTTATGAGTCTAAATCGGGTTGCAATTGGAGTGAACATCTAGGTGAGTCTGTACAGAGCAGTCTCATGAATCAAACAGCATCTACAGTAAGATTAGGATACGTTTAACAGGTGTGATTAAAAATGTAAATGCATAAACATATGTCATACCAAGTGCTGAAAGTTGTGAGCCAGATAGTCATTAGAAGGACAAGTAAAGGAACAAAAATTAGACAAACCAAAAAGAACCATAACTAGAGAGTTACCATTATTGGCTAATGTTCATGTTATTTCCCTGGTACGATACGTTTTTGCAAACTTACCAAACCAATGATGTATGACAGTTGGTGGACCATAAGTCAGATCAAACAAAGTACAGGACAATAAACCTTTTTTGTGGTTAAAGAGATGTTAGAGTGATAGAATGACAGTAAGTGGGGAGAAAAATGAAAGCCAATGTTGTGTGTTTGACTCCAAGAGGACAACTCCTTTCTCTGAGAAGCTGTTTCTCTTCCCAGTTAATCATAGTCAGGTTTGTACACTAGTGTCGTAACTGATGGTGTTGATCGGTCGTAGATGGCTTCAGGGAGTGATCTAATATGTAGTATATAATATATATGAATCATCTCAAGCCAGTTTGCTTCAATGATATGTATCACAATACATCAAACACATGCAAAAAAACATTCCTGTGATTGCAGCTTCATGGTGCCAATTTAACTTGCGTAAACAAATAAGGTGTATACTCTATCATCTGTCTGTTGTTAGACATACTCACAATGGTTACCGAATTCTACACAAACAGAAATCTCTGCATCAAATGAAAGGAACTAGTGTTCTTAAGGTAATGTTTTCCACAGAAATCTTTAGTAAAAGAGGTGTAACATCTCAATCAAAATATAAGCACCTCCTTGACAAGGCTTTAAAACCTTAGCCAAGCAATATGTAAAACATCAGAATTCTCTATATATTGCTGGATCTTCCTATTGTTCGAATAGCTTTTATTTGGCCATTTTTTGAGTTGTTCATTAACCTTTAGGCATTTTTCTGCAATGAACCATTTCTTTTTATAATTATTAATTTTTTTTTAATTTTAGACAGAAATTTCAAAGCACAGGTTCCAAAATGTCAACAAAAGAAGTTGCAATAACAGTCCATTACCAGTAGATGGGGAATACTTTTTCAGCAAACCTAACCTGCTTTTACACTATGTCCTGCCTTGCCATGTATGCTTGCATATTGGGAGAAAGAAACAATGTGGGAGTGTAAACATGAAGAAATATTAGGGATTTTCTGGAGCAAGCTCTGTCTTGTTTTTAAAGTATGTGTGTCTCTTTAAATATGCTCCCGTTCTGAATAGTGCAGGTATTTTGGGATCAGTGTTGTGATATTCCCAGTGTTCTCTGGCACCAGTAAAGTGTACATTACCTTTCTGTAACTTTACCATTATTTGATATTTGTTTTTATTAAAGGACAAAATGTCTGTCTGGAAATAAAAAAATCTATTTACTATGATTCCCCCCTAGTGGTAAGATTAGTAGGCCAATTAATCAGAAAGCAGGTCAGGTACCATCACTTTAAACATCCTCCACACTGAGGTGAGTGAAGTATTTCTGTAGAGTTACAGTCAACAAAACATTGAACATTGAACACAGGGCAATTTAAAGACGAACTAAAGATGTATTTTAGACCATGTTTGATCAGCTACACGTTTCATACCTGCAGGTGACACTGAGGTGAGTAGATAACAGTTGGTGGCTACAAGCTCCAGACTGACACTTATAGGTGTTACTTGTGGGCACTGCTGATATTGCTAGCTTATCCATGAACTATAATTAAACAAAATTGTGAAAATAATCAGAGGGAAACCGAGGGGTGGAGCTGGTGCTCGTGCCATTATGCTCCAATGGGTCTGTACATGGCTGCACAGTGAAGCATTTTGTAACACTGATCCCTTGCATGATAAAGTTCCTAAATTTGAATATGTCTGCATGGAGTTAGCATATTCTCCCTGTGCATGTGTGGTTTCTCTCTGGGAATGCCAGCTTCCTCCCTCAGCCCAAAAACCTGATTATTCAAGTTGTCCTTGATGTTGTTGCTCTGTTATGGACTGGCAACCTGCCTTGGTTGTATCCCATCTCTACCCCATGACCCAGTAGTAAGGACAAGCAAGTAAAGACCATGGTTGGATGGGTCTATACATTGTGAATATCATGTCTGCATGTTTCGCTTTAAGCAAACATTACTGGTTAATGGTAGATCATTGTTGCTCTCCATGCTAGGATCCCTCCAGTGGGGCTGATGACAAAAAAACGTAATCTTTTTACATGTGATATATAAAAAATGTCTTAGAAATCAAAACAGTTATCACATATAACATTATATAGTAAGTCAATTTGCCTTTTCGGAACCATTTCATGTGCAAAATTATGTCACTCGAGCATCGCATTCCCTTTGCAAAATCGTGTTTTGATTCACTGTTTCCTCATCAGTTTAAGACAAGGAAGAAGTTTATAAGAAAGGTACTTGAATTTGTCAGTGACCTTTGACCTGCACAGCTGACTCATTACTGTTTGTCACAGGAGAGCTAAACATGTCTGACAAGGATGTACAGCAGAAGGAGATCAGAGGAAGAAATAGGTTGTTTCAATTTTCTCAAAATGCCTTTCTGCAGTTGAAATGAACTGAAGGGACATCAAACACTCTTGGCTGCATCGCTCTCAGACGGGAAGACAGGCAAAATTATTTGATGCCATCTAAGACTCGCCAGGGTTGAGGATCACAATGCAGCTTGTTGACACACTGGTGATGATTCATGGCACTCACACTTATATTTGCGGCGAGACTGAACAATGGATTCCTGTTGTAGAAGAGTGAACGGTTAGAAGTTGTAACCTGAGCCAAAACGATGATCCTGTGCTTTTTTCTCCACAAAAGGAGAGAGGGAAGGGTGGGGATGTTTCTGCCTCCCTTGGGTGCAGTCTGACTCAGATAAATATTTGCTGTGCGGTCTGAACATCACACAAAACCATTGTGATGATCTTGTGGAGATTGTAGGGATTGGTTAAGACCACCACAGAGATGGATTCTAGCCTTTCAGTGAGTTTCAATGCAAATGATTATTGTTTCCTTTAAGTTTTATTGACCCATTTTTCTTTTGTTATTACAAAAAGGCTGAAATTCAATTAAAAAATTTAAATTTATTATTGAATTATTTAACAAAAGCTATAAAGTAAAAATTTCAAACATTTAAAAATGCAAATCTATTTAAGATTTTTTATTTTATTTTCAAAATATCACAATAAGGTGGACTGAGAGTTAACACTGACACAGAAATATGTCAATTTGTCTTTAAAAAGTGTCACTAAAGGTTTTCCCTGAATTTCTGCCCACTGACCCATGTTAGTTTGTGTTTTACCATCACACACATCTATCACGGCGTCCAGAATCATATCAATACTTGCCCATTTCCCCAGCTGAGTAGATCAATTCATTTAAAAGGAACCACAGCCAGACATCCGTTCCAGAGATTAGTGCATATATTGGCAAGTCATCTGATGGAGGGTTGAAGGTTCATTAAGTCAATGGAATCCTTAATCAATAGGCAAACTTTAAGTCTAGGCTTTTATGGGGGACTTTCTGCTTCAGATGTATTTACACTGGGATGGGATTATGCACTGAAGAGCCAGTTTCTCATTTTCATGATGTTTATATTGTATTTCGTTTTGTGTATTTTGTCCTTGGTAAACAGTTGATGCAAAATGCTTGAAATATTTGTAACAGGATATTTCAGCAAAATATTTGGAAAATGTTTACAGCTGTGTTTCATAACCTTGCTGCTGTTATGAGATTTTGAACTCCTGTGAGTATCAGATGAGACTTCATTCGCGATCTGCTCTCAAAGCAAACTGGAAATCCTTGATGGTTAAACTCACTTTGTAAGCATCAATTTCATGCCTTCATACTGTTTTAGCATGGTCCAAATGACAATAGCTGAAAAGTCAGCTCAGCTGGAGGGTTTTGTAAAATCCAGGAGCTCAAGTTTCTTGCAGTCCGGCGTATCCCACTCCAGTTAAATCACGGGGCACGCTCTGGCTGTGATTCTTAAGTGTCACTTGTGTCCACCTGAATTATTGTTTGTGTGTAATGCAGGGGAAGAGCAAGGATGCAATGAGAAGTGGTTGTGTCCTCTGATTGATTGTTAAGTGTTGTCCAGGAGCCATTGCCAGACTCCACTTAACGGCCTGCACAGCAGAAAGCAATCAGTGGTTGTTACTAAGGGTCTCGTGGGGACGGCCCCGGTCATGATTGATCTTCAGTGGATCTCTAAAGATGTCTGAGAGAGCTGGGTTTCACTGGAGTGGTGTTCAGGTCAGAGGGAATGCCCTCCAACATCACAACTGAAAACTTTGCTCGGCTCGGCACAAATAAAACTCTACTTTCTTTTCCCTCAGTGTAACTTTTCCTTGTGTGGAGAAAATGAGACATGTCACGAGTACTACTGCCATATGAGGCTTTTTAATTGGCATGACAAATGGTGAACATTTGCATACATCATTCATATGGCATGTTAACGGCAAATTACTGCGTGAAGCAGTGGATTATAGTCAAATAGTAAACCCCAGTGGATGTATTGAATGTCTCCAGGCACTACCTGAAGACACACAACACACACACAGCCAGCTGTAACACCAGGCAGCAGAGCCGTCTGCTCTCCAGTGGTGTGTCAATGTGTTCAGTGACCACAACGCCTGGTGTTAGTCTCATTACAGAGGGATCAAAGGGACATGAGCTTCATAGCAGCGGGGACTCTCTTCAGCCCCCCTTGGAAGCAACTCCTCCTCTAATCTCAAAGGTCACGTTTAGTCATTCAAATATAAAACAGCATCACATCACTCTCGTCAATGCAACCTGCTTGAGTCTTCTCCACAGCAGATGTTAAGAGGAAACAGAATAAAAGAACACCTTAAAACCGCGTGTGTAGGGGCAGAGGGGTCAGACTCCTCTGTAGGACATGCTTTAATTTAAACAGTCATTAGCATCATGAATTACCCGTTTCTACTGATATATGTAACAACTTTTAAAGGTGTGATAATAAACATTATGATCACACTGAGCCCTATCTCATACAGATTAAAATAGAGGAGTATGGGATTCTCAAGCAAATAGACTCACAAAGTAGGTATTATGTCTCATATATACATTTTCCATCACAAAAATTCATTGTAATGAATTCATTGATATATATTTTATGGTACATTGCTTTTGATATTACCATTACTTTTCATAAGCGTTTGCAGGGGCCTATACATTCATTGGCTACTTTATTAGGTACACCTTGCTAGTAGTGACTTGAGCCCCATTTTGTCCTCAGAACTGTATATTTTTTATGGTATTAATTCGACAAGGTGTTGTTGCCATTGTATCAGATCTGTTAGATGCATATCAAACATGAGATGGGCTCTATTGGGTTGAGATCTGGTGACTGTGGAGGCCACAGTGAACTAATCGTGATGTTCAAGAAACCAGTTTGCAATGATTTGATCCAGCTTGAAGCAGAAGAGCCTAAAAGGATCGGCATGGTAAGCAACAATGCTCAGGGTAGGCTGTGGCATTTGCCTAGCTGAAAGTAAGCTGTACAAGAAGTTTTCCAAGAAAACATCCTCACACCGTTATAGTACCACTAGCCTGAACTATTGCAAAAGACAGGATGGATTTATGCTTTCAGGATGGCTTTGCCAAATTCTGACCCTACCATCTGAATGACCGCAGGTGAAATTGAGACTCATCAGTCCAGGGAACTTTTTTCCACTCTGCTATTGTCCAATTTTGGCAAGCCCGTGCAAATTGTATCCTCAGTTTCCTGTTCTTAGCTGAGATAGTGGCACCCATTTGGGTCTTCTGCTGCTGTAGCGTTTTTGTTGTTAGACATGTATTCTGAGAATGTATCCTGCATACTGAGGTTGTAATAAGTGGTTTTTCAATCTACTGTTGCCTTTTTATAATCTAAAACTAGCCCGCCCATTCTCCTCTGAGTACTTATGAATATTCAAGCTCTAATTTTCAACCCTAACAAGTTTTCCATTTCTGTTTTGCATAACCAGTCATTGGGCAGTGGGCGTCCCAATGTGTTGTGTATGGTGTAAGTAAGCACTGTGAGAAAATACATCAGTTAAACAAAGTTAGCTAACGACACTGAAGACTGTGTTTGACTTACAGATTCCTATTTGTTGCTAAATCAGAGGGCTTTTTTAAGTCTCTCTGGACTGGATATTATAATTGGTCAATCAAACTCATACGTTTAGAACGTGCAACGCTTAACTATATGAGAAAAATGAACAGTTTGACATTTATAAGAACTTGATCATATCTGTGACACCTCATATAGACTGGCCAAACTTGAATTGAATTAGTGTACATGGATCTAAGATTCATTAAAACACAGTTATAACATGTGAAACGATTATTTTGTGTGGGGATTCTTAAGCTTAGCAAAGATTTTATTTTGTGAAGACTGTCTCACTTTTGTAAATTCAAGGCGGCATTCTTGAAATAAGTGCCACTAACCCTACTAATTAACCCTTTCCCTATATCTCAAAAACAATTGGGTCACCCCTACCTTTCAGTGTGAATGCAGACAACATATAAGTACGCCAGGGTGGACAAGGGATGAAACAGGAGTCAAGATGAGTACCTAATGGGTATCCACGTTTTTTATATTCTGCAGAACAACCTAAATTAGAAACAAACCCTTAGAGCGATAATTTTTTATCGACAAGTCATTTAAATTTATCTTTACAGTATGTCTTTCTTTTTTGTATGTAAGTCTTTTCTCTATGCTCTTATGGTGTCTGCAATTAAAATCACTTGACTGATTTTTGTCACAAAATGTAGCCCTTATTCTTTCAAATGACACAGTGAATGGACAATGATGGTGGCAGCTAATAACACTGTGGTGCCAACAGCAGTTCCTCAGGATCTGAGCAGCTGTTCTGCACTCTATATTGGCCTGTTCTTCAAGGGGAGGGAAAAAAGAGCAACCTAGATGAGAATTTTGTGCTTCAGTGGCTATTGAAAGATGAGGCAATAAACTGCTAAACTTGAGTAATCACACAGTCCCTCAGGAATTCCTCAAATGGGGATGGTCAAAAAGCTTGAAATTTGAGCCCCACGCACACGACCCAAGCTTTAACATTTGATGAGATTCATTATTGTACAGAGCTGAATACAAGTGTCTTTGATTACAGGGCCCACCATTATATTCCCCTACCAGTGTGCATTTCCATGCTAGAAAGTCAATGGGATTAAAATCTCAATTTATTCCAGTCAATTCCCCAGTAACAAGATTTCTTTTAAAAACCAGGCAGAGAAGAAAATGGACTCAAAAGCATTGAAACAGCTGGACCATAAATTATAAAGATGTGCTATCTGTTAACTGAACACACCTTTAGCTTGCAGATGCATTATTATTAAATGTTCAGAGGAGTTGGTTTTATGTAAATTGGAGTCTTCTATTCTCTTTTGCCTCCTTCTCAATGCCAGGTACTTCCGAACCAAGCAAAGGGGGGAGATTATGCAAAGCAATTAACATATGAAAATAACGTATTAATATACTGTCTCTGAACTGTATCCAATCAGTTCCTTTTCACTGGCGTGTGTACAAAACAATTAAAATTAAATTTATACTGCTCTTCCTTAACATATTCTGCAGAAAATGGAATCAGTGAGCAAATGCTGACAAAAGTTTTACAGGCCTGTGTTTTTCCTTAAAGGCACACTGACTTGGAGAATATTTATAAGAAGCCTTGCTAATAAATTCCAGTCTTTGTTTCTCCTTAATGATGTGTGCATCTGAGACAAAGCACTGAAATCCATAGCGGTAGCCAGGTGCTAATGAATGGCTTACATTATGCTGTCCACTAATTACTACTGCACCATAAATAAAACACAAGACAATCAATTAGTGGTAGGCGTGTGTTTGTTAGTCACGGGCAGCAAAGATCCTCCAGGCCAAGGCTTTGCAACAGACCAGCCTCTTCAGGGTGTAATTCTGCAACAGATAGGATGATTTCGGATAAATCATACTCTGAATGTTAACAAATGTGCACTTCAGGCAATCTGGCTCAGACGGATTACAGGTAAATATTATCAACAAAAAGATAAATGAAATGTTAAGATGCACATGAAGTAGAAGGTCCCTTCCAATGATTGAGACAAAAGAAAACATCTTGGTGTTTTTAAATGAAAATTTGGGGAAATATCAGGCTTTCTTCTCCAAGCTAACACAAAGCTCATCCAGTTTCCCCAGACACCAACTGTTTAACATATCACCCTTTATTTGAACCAGAGCAGGAGAAATCAGAGTGCATTAACACTGCATGTAGACAGCACTAACCGAATTACCCTGGCATTATGTGGCCTCTGGTCCAGCCTATATGCGTGGTAGGATCCATAATTTGTGCATTAATGTAATTTGCATTTTAACACAGTCCTAAAAGTAAACTGATTAGTTGATAGCTATCTACTAATGTGCCAAAGGGACCCGCATGTTACTTGCATCCAGGGTGAAGGCTGGGATTACACATGACAAGGTTGGCCTTGCAGGAACAGACAAAGAAATGATGCCTGCCAGGAGGAAATAAAACAATCAAGTTTAGTTGTGTAGCAGTTATTTCAAAAGCAGGCCATTTTTCTTTTCTTTTTTTCAAGGACCTTTAAAAAGATCATACCAATAACTAGATTGGGTTATAACAGTAAATCTACAGGCTAAAACAGCAGGTTTTCAGTCATATGTTCAGCCCTCATGGCCTTTTTGTATTATCAACAAAAAAAGAGTAAGGTTTCAGAAGTAGCTAACTTGCAACGCAGTGCAATCAATATGTAATTCAAACTAAGAACTGGCACATTAAATGTCTTTTATCTCTGTCCCAGCAGAGTTTCAGCTCTTTCTTGGGACAAATTCTCGTCCCTGTGGATGACAGTTTCCTTTCTTAAAAAAAAAAAAAACAGAAAGTAGTGCGACCGGGTTGCAGTCCCATGATGCAACGCTCCCAGTGGTTACATCTGCTCCATTCTTTCATCTTTCCCCATTGTTAGGTGGAAGCTGTCACATTAGGAGGAGAATCGTGGCTCCTTCCCACCCCCAAGTACCCCTCATTTCCCATTCCAGCAGTTGGCAGGGTGGCAGGCCTATACAAAGGAGCATGCACCAGGAGCACAGAGGGGAGCACCGTTAGGAGGAAAAACAGTTTGGGAATTAAGGTCATTAATTTTCCACTTTCAAGGGCTGCCACACAGACGGAGATAAAGTCAGCATAAATATTCTGCCGAAGTTTCTCCTGTTTTTCTCCTCTCCCCATTTTCATCGGCAGCCCATTTATCTCCATGCTGTCAATTAGAGGCAAAAGCAAAGAACTAATTAGGAACTGTGCAATTTTAATTAGCTGTTTTGATAATTAAACTAATTGGTTCCCTTGTGTTTCTGCAATGTGTGCTAAGAACTTTTTGATATCTGGGCAGCAGATTTTCTATCCGCTGGTTAATTAGTCACTTTTGCATTAAAAAGGAGCCTTCCTAATAGCCTTAATTTGCAGTTGAAAAGAGAATCTACCATCAATAATTTGTGTAATTGGTAACCGTTTGATTGTAATTTAGAGGCACGGCCGGACAGCTCTGCATGTCTAATTCCTAATGACTAGGATTAAAGTTGGATTAGCTGTTTGGGAAAGGGATTCACTATCCCCTCTTCCCTACCCACCGAGTGACACCTTGTCGACATTTGATTGGTCATGAAATTCAAATTGACTAGATTGAACATCAGGGCTTATGCTGGTTTTATTACTTTCTATATGGTGAGCCTGTCAGGTTAAATCAAAAAGATTACAGTGATTCTTATTTTCCACCCACCACGTGAGCTGCTCCATGAAGAGAAGAAGGAAAAGTGGGTACAATTTATTATATTATGTGGTAAATCCCTTCTATCAAAGGTATTTATGTACAGATGTGAGAGGGAAATATAGTCAAGATCAGCCACTAGGAGGAGCAAAACTCTCAGTGTAACAAAGTGCATCAGGTCTTATTGCTACAAGAAACTTCTTCATGTATCACTAAACATACAGTGTAAAAAAATCAGAGAACAACAAAGGATCTCCCTTTTATCATTACATTTCTAGGTATAGATTGAATAAATGCTCTATAAAATTGACTTCTTTTAGTAGCCGAAGCTCAATACAGATGCTTACAGCTCTCAGCAAGGTGCCAAAATGCATTTGAATATCAGTGGAAACACAGAGGCCTGGATTAAAAGCATATCATTCAGCATCTTAACTGACAGGCACAGTCTCTATACTTTTACAACCCACAACCACGTCACTAGTCTGATTAAAAAGCACCATTCATCCCACTTAACCAGAATACAATTAAGGGACATGGCTTTAAAAGCCCAGCCCTGAAGCCTCTCCCCATTCCACATAAAAGGAGTACTCTCCACTGAGCTTTGGCTGTAAATATCATGTTTGATATGAGGTTTTAATCTGCTTAGCCATTCTAAACTATAGAATGGGCTCATCCTCTCTCTGGAACCTCTGTCCAATGGCTGTGTGCCTGAGGATGAATGGGAACACAACACAACTGTGCTATCTGATTAGGTGGGGTTAATTACAGCGCACTGTTTTGTAGTGGTTGCATTTGAGAGCAGCCCATAAATAGACAGGCATGGCTAATGCATGCTCAGAAATGAATTCTAATTAACTGTGCATCAGAGGAGCCCGCTCAGGGCTTGTTGATGGTATCCACTGACCCAGGTGTTGGATGTAGAGTAGGAAAAGGGGTGCACCCTAAGACACAGTGAGGAGCTTAGGGGTAACACAACTTGTTGTGACTTAACACATGGGTAATTTGTATTGATGAGAACTACTTTAATAAGAGACCCTTTGAAACCTGTTCATGTGCTCTTATAATAATTGTTGAAGCAGTACACTGGTCTCCACTTTCAAATGTTAAATGGTTATTTGAAGCAGAGCCCTGATGACACTGACCCATTGTTCCCTTTACTTTTTCCAGTTTTCTGTGTGATTGGATTAATTATGTGTCACTCACTCAACGGTATAGGTCAGCAGACATACATTCTTGGTCATAAGTCATCAATCTATGCGACCGTGGAGATGAAAAGTCAAGCGTGTCAGCCAGAAAGCTGTACAGAGAGGGATCAGACCATTGATTTCAGGGCCAAACCAATCTTACCACAGCTTGCTGCCTTGAGAACTAAAATTATCCCTATGGGCACGGTACAGGGAGCTTTGTATGTTAGATTTGTAAACCGGGGCAGATAAAATGTTTATTAGGAACAATTATAAAATGTCTAAGCATATGCATTTCATACACTAAGTCAAACTGTTAAAACCAAATTACATGCTTTGAGTCAAAATAATAATCTATGATTTTTTTTAAAAGTTTTTTTTACCTTCATCCCTACCTTAGACAGAAATATATTAGGCAGGTGAAAAGATGGTGTTGCACAAAAGATTACAACAAAATACAGTGCTGTAAAAAAGACTTTCCCCATGCACTAACAGATTTCTTCTGCTTTGCCTTATTTGTCAGACCGAAATGTTTCAGGTCATCAAACCATTTTAGTATGAAACAAAGATAATCTAATTAACTACATAAATTGGTTTTCAAATGATGATTTTTGAAAACTATGCAAACCAGCCTAATCATCTGTGAAAAGGTAAACGATAAGACAATGCCCATTGTTACACTATGAGTGAACTATGAGAACGTTTTATTGTAACAGTTTAAAAAAATCAGTTAAGCAGGACCTGTCGAAGATAGGCTAAAAGATCTCAAGATGCATCCTATCATGCCCAATCTAAAGGAATTCAACACCTGATAGGAAATAATGTCTTTGACATCTATCAGTCTTTGAAGAGGTTACAAAGCAATTTCCAAGTCTGTGAGGCTACAGCAACCCACAGTGAGAGCCATTATCCACCAATGGAGAAAACATGGACAAATGGTGAACCTTTCCAGGAGTGACAAGCCTTCCAAATTCACGCAAAGAGCATATCAGTAACTCTACCATGTGATAAAAGAACTCAGGTCATCATCTAAAGTTTTGCAGGTGGTAAAACAAGGTTTTTCCATCCATCTGTATGTTCTCACCAGAAAAGTGCGCCTACTCTCTGTTTAGTAGGCGTATTTGTCATTTGGGGGCAATAACTCTTCTGATTGATCTAATTGGCTGTATTTACATACTCAGCTTTTTCCCCCTAAAATCATCCTTTGAAAAAACTATTTTTGTAGTGGTAAAACCCACTTTCAACTGTACATGAGGCTGCAAATAAATGGAAATGCGGCTGCGTTTAGAGCTATACACTCTAATTAATGCGGCTAAAGTCTTTCATTCCTATATATGTGCTGTTGTGATTGCCTAATACTCTCCTCGCGTTTTTTTGCTAGGAATGTGACGACATAAATACAAAAGATTCAACAATAAGAAAGCGACAGCGAAGAAAAAGACATTAATGGAAGAGTTCCAAGGCCAAGGCAATGCTGACCAACAACACTAAAGTCCTTCTTACGTTTGTCAAACAATATCTTGATGATTGACCAAACCTTAAAAATATATTCTGAGGATGGAAAAGGCAACTGTAGAAATATTCGAAAGGTCAAATTTACAGTCATATATGGTGGTGGTGGTGGTGTGATACTCATACACACTTAGATTATAAAGTAGGGCAGTGATCTGAAGTAAATTTGCAGGTCCAGCTGTGATCGGCTCAATTAAACAACATTTTCAGATAGACCTAGTCAAAGTCTTAAACAGACCGCTCATACCCAAAAACTCTTCAATGTTTGAATTAAAACAACTCTGCCAAGATTAGTGATTCAAAATGCTCCAAAGGTAATATAAAAGACACATTTGTGGTTATTGCAAAAGCTTGATGGCAGTTGTTGCTGTCAAGGTTGGTACAACCAGTTATTACATTTAGGGGATAATTACTTTTTCACATCCACATAGGTTGATATGGATCACTTCTCTCCATTAATTAACAAAATCATCATTTCAAAACTACATTTTGAATCTACTCAAGTAGTCTTTGCCCCAACCATTGTCTATACCCGCTTATCTTTGCACGGCCACTAAGGGTGCCCATCTCCAGCGATCATTTGGTGAGAGGTTGGGTACACTTTGGACAAGTCGCGAGTCCATCCCATCGCACTTTGCCCAATATACAAAGAACATTTATTTCATTATCTGATACTTTTGAGTGACAAATTAACAAAAATATAAGAACTCTAAAAGAGTGCAAATCACTATACATTTGGCACAAACATTTGCTTATGGAGATCTGGTAATGATAATGTGCTCAAACAATAGAATAATTGGTGCAAAAACGTGACAGAAGGCAAGGACAGACTGAGCAGGCTCACACCACAGACAGACAGCCTGCTGGCCGCTGACAAACCAGCGTTATTGTAGCTCCACTCCGCTCTACTCTCCTAAATGGCTAATCTTTGTTGGATCTCACCCTTAATTGGTTAACAGTATCCGCAGGGCAACTGAAAGTGGTGCTATTTAAGGCTCCGCCACGAAACAGCAACACTTTCATCTTGGCAATAACGGGCAACAATTATATTACCAGATTCGAAACTGCGCCTTTCTATCTACCCACTAATCAAAAACGCGGCCCATCTGTTGTGCTCGCCTTGCTTTGAAACGGCTACGTGTATGATGTATGTATGATATGTGCGTCTGGACGCTAATTAGCGGCTAAACAGACCGCAATTAGACGGTTTCAAATCTGCGGAGGAAAGTAGAAGTCGAAGAGGAAAACAGTAAGCGCATTTTGTGTTCACTCAAAGTCTACTAGGATGGAGCAGCAACAACCTCCCTCTCTGCCCGACACTTACGCACACATTAACTCAACCCCTCACACGCACGTTCGCGCTCTCTCTCTTCCTCTTTCCATCACGCGCATTCAGACTGGCAGGCAGCCTCGCGTGCATGCGCGCGCCCCCGTCCGTGCACGCACTCACTTTCCCTTAGCTGTGCTTTTGTGTTTTGTCAGAATTAATGAGAAAAGTTCCCTTGCCCTAGGGGTAATTAGTGTCCTTGGAGTTAAATAAGCTAATACTTAGACACCTCTGGCACAAGCAATTATGTTTGTGTATTGAATAATTGATTCAAAGAGGGGGGGAAGGGCTGCTAATCAGATCTGAGCATAATGAATTGATTTAATTAACAGGGGAATCCGAGGGTCTCTGGAAACTGCGCGCATTTATTCAGCGGCAGAGAGGCGAGAGAGCGGCACACAAACTGGGAGAGAGGCTGCGCGAGTTTGCTTTTAGCAGTTGTCAGATTCGCAATTGGATTTGTTTGAATATATAGTTGCTGTTTCGGAGCAAATGAGAAGACGAAAGGGAGAGCATTAACACCGAGAGGAGAGAGCTCAGCTGGTCCTCAGTCCGAGCGTGTGATACGTCCGTGTGTGTGCACTCTTTTACTCAGATATACTCTAGATTTATCTCGCTTTTTATTGCTTTTTGACATTTTTTTTTACCTTCGCATGGAATTTATCAAGGGCAACCGACGCGGTGTTTATTTGCATTACAGTTCAGCCCGGAAAGGGGGTTCTCGTCGTGTTTATCGCCGCATTCCGTGTGTGAATTATTATTTATAGGCGGTGCAGAAAGCGATCCGTCTTTCCAGGTTTTCTCGCCTCTTTTTTTTCTACCCCCGTTTTTTTTTTTTTTTTTTTTTTGGTTTAGCGAGGCGTAGTCTAGTAGAATCAGCCGCGCGTTTCAAAGCCATTTCTAGGAGAAGCGGTGAGCAGACGGAGCGGTGCAGCCTGCTGGAGCCGAGGACGGATCGCCCGGGGAAGGACTCCTCGTTCCTCAGGACGATGGTGTTGGACAAGGAGGAGGGTGAGTAGCAGCCACAGCAGCAGGATGCAATAATAATAACCCGGGGAAACTACTGACATTTTTACACGTTTTAAGTCTCCCCGGGTCTCGACCTCATTCAATCACGACGGGCTCCGGTCTGTTTTTTTTTTTCCTTTTATTTGTTTGGCAGGGAAACATTTATCGATGAAAGTTCCACAAATGCACTGCCACATCCAAACTGCAGCTCAGTTTGAAAGAGTTGCGTGTTTATTTCAGACTACATTTGTTGTGTTGCGTCTTTTTAGGGCAGCACACACCACTCCACGCACTCTCCTCTCCTCTTTGCCCCTCTCTCTAAGTGCTTTTTGCGTCTGTGAAGTTGGCGAGGCAGCCTTTGACATCACACGGGATGGGAGATGACAGCGGAGTGCTTTTAACTTGATTGCAAATTATGGATAGCGCCGTGCGACATTCGCTCACTTCCCATCGAAATAGGCCTTCTTGCATTACTTATCTATTTCAATGTATTCAGGTTAATGGGTGAGGCAGTCTAATTAATTTTAATTTGAATCAAACTTGCCTCTAATGACGTCCCATTTTGGATGAAATGCTCAGATGCACTTTCATTTATTCTGCATGATATCCACTGCAGCCTCACTGAAGGTTTTTATGTGTTCTGAAAGAAAAGAAAAACTCTCTTTATTCTGCACCTCTTTAGAAGGTTTGAGTGAATATGGACCACCTGCTGGTATACACAGTGACAGCCTTCATGGACCATATACCACATCTCAGTATATTTCTGCTGCACACTGAAGTTTATTCTCCTCATACGAAAGTAATGGACACATATGGAACACATTATTTATGATTGAAAATTGATATTTCTTTTGTCTTGGCGCTTCATCCTTACACATCTGAGAATCAATAAAAGGATTGCGGTGCAGACATAAATTGGTCTGTCTGGCTCAGGCCATGTTGTGCTAATGTACTCAAATTAACTCAACTGTAAATTGGCCCCTTCTTTGGATGTCCATCTTGCTAAAGGTTCCCTATATGATTCACAATTCGGATTGCTTTTAGCAGTTATTGGCTAAGCAATATGGTAAATGTACAAGGTGATGCAAATGGCATTAGTGGGGAAAGGATGCACAGGAGCATGTAATGCAGTCAATACTACATTAACTACTGATGCCCAATTACAGAAGCAGGGAGAGAGGCTTTTAGGAGCATTAGGACTTGCAGAAAAGCTGAGATCACCTGCTGCTCATTGCCTAAAAGCTTCACCCTTTATTTGCTGGGTACAACCCATGGCTTGAGCATATTTTGTGGGAGTTTTTGGCCAGGTTGTCAACACAGCAGGTTGGCCCTGGTCTCTTTCACTATGGTGCCCTCTTAGCGTTTATTGGCTCTAAAGTTATAGGCTTGTCAATTCAACCTTCTTGTCTAATGTATCCTCTAAGTGCCTGCACAGATACACGTGTGTAGCAAGGAAGGTGTGGGTTGGTGTTTTTGGGTGGCCACACGGGTGTGCGATGGCTCTGCTTCTCTTGATGGATTTCTTCATACACCGGTGTGTGTTTGCACAAATAACTTTTTCACTTCGGTATGAGTCCTTTCCAGGAGACAGATCACCAGCTTGTCTGCTGGTGTGTTCAAAGACTGCGATGTAAACTGGCTACGATGTAATAATGCTGCTTGTTAGGCGGACTGGTTTTAAACTTCTCTTAGTACAATCTGAAACAATCTGAGCTGCAGCAGCTATTAACCATAAATGAAACTTTGTTGGTCATTTTTAGATGTTTTCTGAGGAAATTGGCTCATGGTTTACTGCTGCCAAAGAAAAATAGAGGTCAATGTATTAACTAAAAGCTGCAGACATGCATCAGTTTCGCATTAACTTCTGTAGATCCAGTGTGTCATTTATGTAAGCCAGGGAAGTTTTTGATATTTTAGATTACTTTTATGGCATAAATTGCATGCAAACTGCAAACCATTTACTCTTTTAAAAGATAATTAGAGTATGAATGTATAATTCAAACAAGTATGGGGAAAACTGAGAGCACTAAGAGTGACTGTAGAAGGAATACAGGCACTGCTCTTTGAAATGACCTAATATGTTTGCTATAGTCGATAATGAATAGCAACACATGTACCAAAATATTCTGTGTCAACATTTTACTTCACCCTGTGATATCAGGCTCCAATTTGCCTCCAATTTGAGATGAGGGAAAAAAAAGCAACTCAGCCATTTTCTCTTTTAACTATGGGAGAAGAAAGTGGTGCATGCTGAAGGCGTATTTTTGCTGAATATTAACAGAACCACAGTTTATTCCCCCTTAGAGAAGGGAGCAAAAAGGAAAATCCTCCAGCTGCTGATAAGTTTCTGGTCACCTTTGCGGCTTAATTTAAGATCCCGTTATCATCCTGTCCGCTGGAATTTCTACATTCATAACACATGTGATTGAAAAGCAATGCTTCAGCTGAATACAGGCCTGGCAATCTGTCGGCCGCTGTAATAAAAGTCGAGCTTCAGGCTCCGATATTTATTTTGAAATAATAAGAATTGCTTCATTCTTTACCAGCGTTGCTATGGCAATACTGTCTCGTAGCGATGTTATATTGATTTAGAAAGTGGACAGTAATATTTCTTTTCTGTTATTCAGTTTCTGAGGGTTGATTTCTAATTTCCAGCTGGAGATTACTTTTATATGTTCCTTAAGTCTTTTTTTCACTTTTTACAGAGGAATGCAATTTGCTCTTTTCTATTTGCCATTTTCTCAGCTTATTGGTTCGCTCGGGCTTCAAAATTAAACTTGCCCATTTCAAACACTGAAATTACGTCTTATTTTTCTGCTGTAGGCCTTGGACAGTATTAAAAACACATAGCTTTGTTAGATTTTTTTAAAAGTCAGGAGCTTTATTTATTTATTTAGATTTAATTTAAAGGTAGCTGTCAATTTTCTCTACTGTAAATACATAGTAATACATACATGTTTTAAGTAGTTTTAAGTTAAATGTGCGCACGTGTCTTTTTTCCATTGTAATGCATTTCACTAAATCTACATATTTGATAACAATTGATGCATTGCAATGACTGCTAACAATGTAACTGTCAGGTTACTCTAAAGCTGCTCTGGCTGTTCATTCTAGCTAAGCTCAGGGGAAAAATGTGCTACAAAACCACACTAATACCATTTTCAGCCCTGAGTGTTTAATTTAATCTAATCTGAGTCTGATATCTCACAATTGCAGAATTCTCACTAGAGACAATTTCGTCTCGTCTCGACTAAACCTCTAGATCCCTATCAGCCCTGATCGTTTCACATTTTACGAGTGCGGCAGATCCGTATCATTTCCGTGATCTAAAGTGGAATTCAAAGGGACCGAATTGAGACTTGAGAGACACGTTTTAGCGAGCACACCCACCTGCCTTGGATGTAAATGGCCGCACTCATCAGCGCTGTGCACAAACTCAATTATGCACTCTTGAGCTGCGAGAGCATCTCTTTTATTACTGCCAGGAGCTACATGCTTGCCATGTTATAATATACAGATTTCCAGCAAAAAGATGTGTGGCTGCAACACAGGTGGAGGGGAGGCGATCATCACTCTTGGATCCTGCTGAAATCTGACCTACTGTTTTTATTCACTCCGAAGGATATTTTTAAAGATCAGATGAAGTTTGGGCACCGAGTCAAGGTGAAAGAACATATAAGTGGCTGAAATGTTGAGAAATAGCCCCATTACATCCTGATGGGCATAAACAAATGTTTATATACAGTTAGTTATTGCTGTGCTGGAATTCATTGGAATAAGGTCTGATAGCTACCTGTCACTGCAAAGCTGACACATGAGTTGTGTTTGACAACATTTATGTCAAGTGTTAAAAAAAAAGTAGAATACACAGAGCGATGCTTCTACAAATATACATGTACACATCTCCTTCAACATTCCTCCAGCTTTCTGTTACACACTGTTAAGTTATTTATTGACTGCCTTCGCTCTGACTGGGAGTTATGATCCACTCTGTTAAGGTTACTTTTCACTTTGTGAGAAAGATTTTTTTTGTCATCACAGGCGAAGAAAAAGCAAGCATGAGAAAGAGGGATGACCTGTTGCAAAGTTACTGAGGTGATGCGATGAACAGATGTCTAAGCGGCACTATAATCAGCTATGATTCCTTAGTAACCAAGAGATTTATCTCAAAGAGACAATAAGAGCATTATTCATATATAAACTAGAGCCTAAATCTTCTTTGCCCCAATGGATCTCAATGAAACCAGTCTGTCTTATTTAGTGATTTTGTGTAGGGTATTGATTTGTATTTTATGTTTTTTTTACCAATGGCTAAGAAAAGTCTTAGAGTTTATACAATCTTAAAAGCTTAACCGACATTTTTAGAGGCACAAATACCAGCTATGACACTTTAAAAGGGGCCTCTAGAAAGGTCTGTTTTTGAGGGAAATGGTAGGAAGTGAACTTCAATCTTAAAAAAAGAATACGTTTTTACAAAAGCAGGTCTGTTGTGCTTAAAACGTCACAGACATCTGATGACATAATTATTCCCTAAACAAGCCTAGGTGTTGATACAAGATAAGTGTTCTAAATATTGCCAACATTTAAGGTGACATGTTTGAATAGGTTTTCTCTTCTTTGCCCAGAAATGGAGAAACAGCAAAAAGAAACAGATAATATGTTTGTATCGAGGTTATTGTAGAAGTATTTTTTTGGCTGAATTAGACACAGGAATCCCTACATTCTTGTGCAACATTTGCTTTTTGTGTCATGTAAGATGTTGTGTTTATTTTCTGTATATTTTGCTAATAAATTTTTTTTACATTGAACTGCCAAACTAGGTTACTTAAAAAATCACTGAATATTTTTTTTAATTTTCACAAACTGATTAAAGGTTTACATATTATAAATCTTTAAAGCAGTCTAACATTCTTGTAGATGGACTAGTCCAAGTTTGACTAGTCTATATTTTGCTTTAGTAGCGCTGCATGATATTATGAAAAAGGAAATATGATGTTAAATATTGCAATGATAATATCAAAAGGCCACTTTTTCTAAAATACTTTTTATCTTTTCCATAGTTACAATGAGCTCTTTTTGACCAGTTTACAATGGCTAAACTGGCCAAATATAATTTCAGCCTGCAGAAATTGAATGCATTGCACATGAAACAAAATCGCCTACTGAATACTTCTTTCAAGCAGTCCTTTGCAATTGTGATATTTCACCCATTGATATTGTGATACAAGTGTGAAATATTAATTCACTCTGCTCAAAAAGTATTGAAAATGCTCTCTTTTTGAATTTGACTAAAAATACTAACGTTTTCATAAATCTCAAGATGTATATTCTTTTAAAAGTTTCAGAGTTGTATAAGAAATACAACTGAGTTATGGATTAAACAGCACCAGGCAAAAAAAAGTATACTATACATTATGACTGCTAAAGCCTTCAACAAGAAACTGTAAGACATTTTTAAGTAAAAGCAGGAAGTGAACACATACACAACTTAACATATTTAAAGTTATCGGAAACTAAGTTATTATAATTTTATTTGTATCAAATATTATTTTTTCCCCTTAAAGTTTACGGCAACACACACCTCCCCTGTTATTTTAGATGAGACAGCTGACTTGTTAAACTAGTATTATTCTCCTGAAAAGAACACAAACATCAATGCCACTAAATACCCCCTTCCATAGCTGATTGAAAAATATCAAAAGATATATGCCTCTCCAATAAGATTGGCTATTCTGATGATAAATTTAGTTTCATTGATGGCACAAACTAGGTATTTTAGGTCACTATTCTGATTTTCTAAAAGCTTTAAATATTGATTTTTTCCCCCCCAAAATGATCAATGTTTTTACTGTATTCTTTTTATAGGCTATGCCACCCACTGGCATAAAATAATGCTTTTGGCTGAAATCAAGAAAAATGGCAATCTATCCTGTTTTGTTGCACTTCAGCATGACATGTCTAATATGTGTTAAGGCCATCATTGGATGCTTGTCAAAAGACCATGCGACACTTCTGATATGGAATTCTCTTTGTAGGTTGTTGGATTTCTCATAAAAAATATTAGCCTCAAACTTTAGCAAAAAGTGGGTGTTAAATTGCTCACTGCTGAGCAGGTCAACATCCTGAACCTTTAGACAGTGCCCAGCTTTGATTTGGAAACATGGATTCAGAACAGAGTGAAGACAGGGCTGATAAGTGATTCACAGCTAGCCAATCTAGCCAACATACTCAAAAATGCTGGGTGCTACTCTGGTCAAATTATGGTCCAACTTCAAAATATCAAACAAACAGAAAATGCATGCATAAAATTGAAACAATTTTTTAGACATTAGTTAGTTGTTTTCATTGCATTTTAGAGCATGGCTAAATCAGACCTATATTACATGACCACTAAATATATAAAAATTTAAATTAGAAGTGAATAAATACAGCCTAGAAACCTTAAAGGTACAGTGTGTAAAAAAATTGACTCTTTAGCACAACGCAGTTCAGAGTAGGTATTGCAGCTAGGGTTGCCCACACAAATCAAAGGGGGAATATGTTATCAACGACTTTAAGCTTTCAATCCAGCAATCAGGTCTGCTCTTTTAATCTGTATTTTTTTTTTATTTTAGCTAAATATGTGTTGAGTAATAAAAACTTTTTTTTATGTTAGCTATGTTGATGTTAAATATGTTTGCTGTATTTCATGGCTAACAGCAACTAGTACATTTGTAATTACTCCAAGCTAATGTAACAGGAAAACTATATTGTTTTGTTTATTTTATTTTATATGTTTTGGATATATGCAAGGTAGTGGATTGTTTTTAGTGTAGTATTTTTTTCACCTCTGTAAACGGACTCAGATATCATCCGACGATTCAGCTTCAGTTGAAACAGGCAGAGGAAACAGACACAGTGAGGTAGAGCACAGAGAGGCAGAGGTGTGTCACATGCGGTTAGGGACGGAATCGTCCCGTATTCAGAGAAAATCTTACTCGTTCCCTATTGAGATGAAAAGGAATGCGATTTGTCTCGTACTTCAGCTAGAATGAAAAAAAGACACAAAGCTGGAGTTATTCTGTGTCTTTATGCTGCGAAGCAGCTTCTTTTTCTCTCATTTTCTCTCCCTCCCCTCTCCTGTTGCTCCCTAAATCATGAAACTGATCAATGATCAGCTGATCAGCTTTTCTGTCGCAAGTCCCGTCTCTTCTTTATCGCCCACTTTGCGCAGAAGGAGGAAACCAGCGGATGTCGCGCTAAACAATAGCAGCACGTATAAGCTCGATAACCTGTTGTTAGAACTGACTTTCTAGTATCAGCTGATGTTTGCTGGAGCCACAGCTTTAAAAGCTGCTGTTCATGATATTGGTTTGGATATGTGGTGAGAGGGAAACATGAAGATGAAACCAGGAAATGTTCTTACTGAATCATTAGAACTGAACAGGTGATGGGGAAACAGGTTTACCTTTTAGGTGACATGAATGAGTTTAAGGCAAGTTATAAACTGTTTCTGAGAGGCAAATAACACCAGGATCCTTTTATACCACAGCTGGTAACTGTGCAGGGGCGGCTCTAGCAAAGTTTCGCCAGTGGGCCAGGTAGGGCATTAACAGGGAAAGGGGGACACAAATACATATTTTTCTTTCTTATTCTCATTTAAAATGTCTAGCGTTTTATAAATAATTATCTGAAATTACAACTAAACATGTCATCTGATGTTAAATGTATTGAAATCCATTATTGTATATAGTAAATATTAAGTCTAATATACACCATAGTAAGCTATAGTACTTTTTTCTTTTGGGAAGGCACCATCTGTCCAGTCTGCAATTCTGTTGAAGAAAGATGTTGAATCCATTTAATTATTGTAGAAAAATAATTGATTTCTGTGCATTTGTTTTACACGTGCATTAAATTAGAGTTGATTACGTCGATTAAGCATCATGAGGCGGAGGGTGGGGGGTGGTTCCTTTTTTTTTTTTTTTTTTTTTGCTTGGAGTTGGCAACCTACATGCGGTTTAAACAGGGCAAGTTACCCAAGAGGAAGGAGCAGAATTTCCCCAAACCAGCCAGGCTGGTGCTTCCAAGGGAGGATGCAAAATGCGGAGCATTATTTTTTTTATGTCCCTAAACAACTACCATTTCAAGATGACTATGGAGGGTCAACCACAGTTTATTTATATAAAAATATTAGATTTAAATTTAATAGGAATACTTAGAATAGACATTGGTCAGAAATAATAATGAAAAGGACAAGCAGTGGATTGAGAAACAGAATTTGATAGTAAAAAAGTAAAAATATTACACACTGGACCCGTAAAAACAGTAGCCCTTTAGAGGAAGAAGATGTCAGCTTCATTGTTGTTAACTGTTAACAGTTAGCAGTTAACGTGTTTATAAATCATTCTCATCTTGTCTAATCTTTGTGTTATTGTTGTGTTGTTGTTAAAATTGGTTGGGGCTTCTAAGTGCTTATGTAACCCAATGTTGTGGTCCAGTTTAACCTGCAGTCTTTATTAGCTGACTTGTTCAATAACTACCTCCTGTCTTACTTCAAAATAAGAGTCTTAAACATAGTAGGGTGTCAGGGTCATAGCATTCACCTTCATATCTGGGGTTCATAATAATTGCTTGGTCTAACTCAGTGGTTCTCAGTTAGTTTTTGTCTTTACCCCCCTAGGGAACATACATTGTTTCACCCCCCCAATTGAAATATTATTGAGAGCCTGGTAATATATAATTATTTATCTGTACAAACCACTGGTACCAGCATTTTGCACAAAATCTCCTGATTATCAAAACAGATCAATAAAATTAGCTGCCACCACTTCAATTTTAAGTGGTTGCAGCTCATTTTATTGTTTTAAGTCTAAACACTATTTCGAAATTCAGTTTTTAAACTCAGTTGGTAACATGAATTCAAGACTGGTCAGTCTGAGTCTCAGAAGAGAAAAGGTACAAATGATTCACTGGGATGTGCATTTTTAGACTAAACGGTAACATTCAAAACTGTTTTATACTGTTAACAGTAATTACTTGTGAGCTTCATCAGCTTATTACTTTTTAAAAAGTATAGAACTTCTTTGCCTCTGTCACAAACGTCTTGTGTATCCTATTAAATCCGTTTCATTATTTTTAAAATTGTGTTTTATTTTTTTCCCAAAATTCCACTTTCTCCATTTATTTTTCTAAATTCGCCGTATTTATTCATTCAAAAGTGTGTAATTATGGAGTAAATGAAAACAATTTACTATCTGTAATTTTCATCATAGGTACACTTCAACTGTAAGAGATAGAATTTAAAAAAAGATTACAGGATATCACATTGTATGATTTTTTTTAAATTTACTTGAATAATGATACAAATAAGCAAGAATTCTGGCCCTCACAGAGCTGTTACATCTTTAAGAAGGTCTTATATCCTCCACTTGTTGCCTGTATTAATGACACCTGTTTGAAGGTGTTGTCAGTCAGACTCCAACCTCCACCATGGCCAAGACCAGAGAGCTGTCCAAGGACACCAGGGACAAGATTGTACACCTGCACAAGACTGGGATGAGCCAATCTACAATAGGCAAGCAGCTTGGTGAGAACAGATCAACTGTTGGAGCAATCATAGAAAATGGATCATTGACAGTCTCTCTTGACCTGGGGTACACATGATCCTGAGAACGGTGAGGAAACCGCCCAGAACTGCACGGAGGGAACTGGTCAATGACCAGAAGAGAGCTGGGACCACAGTAACAAAGGTTATTATTACTAACACACTATGTCGCCATGGATTTAAATCCTGCAGCAACATGTCCAAAAAAAGTTTGCTAGAGACCATCTGGATGAACCAGAGAGGAATTGGGAGAATTTCATGTGGTCAGGCGAGACCAAAATAAAACTCTTTTGTATAAACGTCACTCGCCGTGTTTGGAGGGGGAAGAATGCTGAGTTGCATCCCAAGAACACCATACCCACTGTGAAGCATGGGGGTGGAAACATTATGCTTTAGAGCTGCTTTTCTGCAAGGGGGAAAGGACGACAGATCCGTATTAAGAAAAAGATGAATGGAGCCATGAAAAATGAGATTTTGCGCAAAAACCTCCTTCCATCAGTGAGAGCATTGAAGATGAAACGTAGCTGGATCTTCCAGCCTGACAATGATCTCAAAAACACCGTCTGGGCAATGAAGGAGTGGCTACGTAAAAAGCATTTCAAGGTTCTGGAGTGGCCTAGCCAGTCTCCAGATCTCGATCCAATAGAGAATCTGTGGAGGGAGTTGAAAGTCTGTATTGCTTAGCAACAGCCCCAAAACATCACAGCTTTAGAGAAGATCTGCGTGGAAGAATGTGCCAAAATACCAGCTAAAATTTGTGCAAACCTGGTGAAGAACTACAGGAAATATTTGACATTGACATCTGTCATTGCCAACCAATGTTACATTGCAAAAAATGGAACTGAACCTTTGTTATTAAATAAATACTTATTTTCTGCACCAATTTACCAATATATATAATTTTCAGATGATAAGCTGCTACTTTTTTCACATGCTTTGAACCCTGCGTCCTTTACGATGCGGCTAATTTATAGATTTTTTTTACTGGCTAACAACCTCCGGGGGGCACTATAGCAGGAAGAGCAAAAGTGAGATAGACATGTGGGGAAAGAATATGCGCCGAAAAAGACACTACCAGTAGTTTTCATGCACACAGCATCATGGAAAACACACAAAGAAATACAGCTTTTAAATTAAAGGCAATTGAGCTAGCCGTCAAAGAAGGAAATAGAGCTATTGTACGTAAGCCTGACATCAATTAATCGATGGTAAGACGTTGTAGAAGAACAAGAGACAAGGAGAGACAAGAACTGAGTCAGTGTAAAAAGACGACAAAAGCTTTCAGAGGACATAAAGACACTGAAGAAGACAACTTTAGTGAGGAAGAGGAAGGCAAGGCAATTTTATTTGTATAGCACACTTTCAACAACAAGGTAATTCGAGGTGCTTTACATGATTTGGGGATAAAGTAAAAACAGCAATAAAGCATAAAACACACACAGAGCATATGACATGTAAAAACATTACTTAAAAGCAGACCTGAATTTAGGATGAAGTAAAAAAACAATAAAGGGTGAAGCATCAACAAGACATATGATACATGAAAAATTTACTCAAAGGCAGCTCTAAATAGATGAGTTTTTAGCCGTGATAAAAAAGAAATCTGTGTTTCAGCAGGTTTGCAGTTGTCTGGAAGTTTGTTCCAGATTAGAGGAGCATAGAAACTGAAAGCTGCTTCTCCATACTTGGAGGAAGATGAAGATTGTGACCAATGACTTTTCTGGTAGGCTAAAGTATGTTTTATTTTCTAACCAGGTATGTTGCTGTTGTGTTGTGTTGTTGCCGTGTTGGCGCCCTACTGCCGATTTCCAGGTAGACTTTGCAAAAAAAGCATGTCTTAAAACTAGAAACTCACTCAGACCTCTGCCAGGGCTACTCATCCCCCCCATCCCCATGTTGTTATCTATATTTCTAACTTTACTTACCCCCCAAAAAAATTATCTTGATGAGACGCACAGCTGTGTTTGTACCGCTGTGCTCTTCCAGCGGAGATATGGGGCTCTTGTGCGAGGGGGACTGCTTGTGCGCTCTCTGACACAGGAGGGGAGTGGAGGTTCACACCGCTCGTTGGTGGGTGGATACGCTTGATGTCAAATCAACCCCAAAATTTAATCAGTTGTTCCTAGTCCTATTGCTTTTTGAGCTATGCTGCTAACAGACAGACAAACAAACAGACAGACAGACATGCACGAAAACATTACCTCCTGGCAGAGAAAACTTTTTTTTTAAAATGCGTGTACCGTCTTTCTGTGTAAATATCTCATGTTACAACATGACAACATGCAGCTTAAATTCAGGTGCAGCCTATATACACTCAACAGAAATATAAACACAACACCTTTGTTTCTGCTCCCATTATTCATGAGATGGACTTAAATCTCTAAAATTCACTCCAGATACACAATATTACCATTTCTCTCAAACATTGTTCACAAATCAGTCTAAATGTGTGATAGTGAGCACTTCTGCTTTGCTTAGATAATCCATCCCACCTCACAGGTGTGCCACATCAAGATGCTGATCTGACATCATGATTAGTGCACAGGTGTACCTTATACTGCCCACAATAAAAGGGCACCCTGGAATGTGCAGTTTTGTCTCACAGCAAAAAACCACAGATGCCACAAGCATTGAGGGAGCGTGCAATTGGCATGCTGACAGCAGGAATGTCAACCAGATCTGTTGCTGGTGCATTGAATGTTCATTTCTCCACCAAAAGCCGTCTCCAAAGGCATTTCAGAGAATATGGCAGTACATCCAACCGGCCTCACAACCGCAGACCACATGTAACCACACCACCCCAGGACCTCCACATCCAGCAGGTTCACCTCCAAGATCGTCTGAGACCAGCCACTCAGACAGCTGCTGAAACAATTGGTTTGCATAACCAAACAATTTCTGCACAAACTGTCAGAAACCGTCTCAGGGAAGCTCAACTGTATGCTCGTCGTCCTCATCGGGGTCTTGACCTGACTCCAGCTCGTCGCCGTAACAGACTTGAGTGGGCAAATGCTCACATTCGATGGCGTCTGGCATGTTGGAGAGGTGTTCTCTTCACGGATGAATTTCGGTTTACATTGTTCAGGGCAGATGGCAGACAGCGTGTGTGGCGTCGTGTGGGTGAGCACTTTGCTGATGTCAATGTTGTGGATCGAGTGGCCAATGGTGGTGGTGGGGTTATGGTATGGGCAGGCATCTGTTATGGACGAAGAACACAGGTGCATTTTATTGATGGCATCTTGAATGCACAGAGATACTGTGATGAGATCCTGAGGCCCATTGTTGTGCCATACATCCATGAACATCACCTCATGTTTCAGCAAGATAATGCACGGCCCCATGTTGCAAGGATCTGTACACAAATCTTGGAAGCTGAAAATGTCCCAGTTCTTGCATGGCCAGCATACTCACCGGACATGTCACCCATTGAGCATGTTTGGGATGTGCTTGACCGGCGTATACGACAGCGTGTACCAGTTCCCACTAATATCCAACAACTTCGCACAGCCATTGAAAAGGAGTGGACCAACATTCCACAGGCCACAATTGACAATCTGATTAACTCTATGCGAAGAAGATGTGTTGCACTGCATGAGGCAAATGGTGGTCACACCAGATACTGACCGGTTCTGAGTCCCCAGACCCCCAATAAAGCAAAAAACTGCACATTCCAGGGTGGCCTTTTATTGTGGGCAGTATAAGGTACACCTGTGCACTAATCATGATGTCAGATCAGCATCTTGATGTGGCACACCTGTGAGGTGGGATGGATTATCTCAGCAAAGCAGAAGTGCTCACTATCACACATTTAGACTGATTTGTGAACAATGTTTGAGAGAAATGGTAACATTGTGTATCGGGAATGAATTTTAGATCTTTAAGTCCATATCATGAAAAATGGGAGCAGAAACAAAGGTGTTGCGTTTATATTTTTGTTGAGTGTGTGTACAAAATAAATTTTATTTTCAAATTTAGCTGGTGCGGCATATGTTCACATGCGCTTACTATTCTGAAAATTATGGTACAAATAAATTCTTTAAAAAAATCATACAATTTGGTTTCCTGGATTTATTTTGTACATTCTGTCTCTTACAGTTGAAGGTTACCTATAATGAAAATTACAGACCTCTCTTATGTTTTTAGGTGGGACAACTTGCACAATCGGGGGCTGCCAAATACTTTTTTGGCCCACTGTACATGACATGTCATTGTTTTTGTGTTTAGCTCTCATGTTCAGACCTTGCAGCCCATGAGTTGACAGAACGTATAGAAGTGTTGTTTTCCCGATTCATAAACATCGCTAGCCCTAAATCTTGTGCTAAGCTTCGAGTTGTCTTTCTTTTAAATTTTCTGGAGTATGTTGGTGTTTCAGTGAGTTTTTTGCCATGGCGGGCCGGTTTATTCTGTCTGTGTGGAGAGGCTAGCCGACCCAACCAAAAACACCACAGGAACAGCATTTAATTGTGTAATTCATTTTGTTTGTTAAATTCCGCAATTCCCACATTGGAAACTTCATAGAGCCCTATTGCGTCAGTCTGTACACCGGTGTGTCTGTGTAGACTACTTCTGCTGGGTTGAACAGGCAGCCTGTTCATTAGTATGAGCACTGCTGCCACCTAGTGACTGGTGGATTGTTTATTGTTTAAGCATGAATAAAGACAAAAGCCCTCCTGCCTATCTTGCCACCTCACCAAAGGGCGCGCCCCGCGATTTCAGAAGTACTGGTCTAATTTCACATTGATAAGAATTGTTGTGGCCTCTAAAGATCTCGTTCTTGAAATCAATGCTCGATGTTTATCTAAACAAAGGAATAGTCAGAACAGGGTTGATAAACAGTGATGTTCCAGGAAATGACATGTAGGTTGTAACTGGTTTGATTGACACAGGCCCACTGTGAACTAATGAAGTGTCACCTGCAGATAAAGGTACATTTTTGTAGATTCTGCATAAACAGTGACAGAGAATACATTTAGGTCTTTTTTGTTCATACTCTGTTTCTAGAAACCCTTCCCTGTGCAACTATCCTGTTTGCAAAATTCCTCATCCTCATTTAGATTTCCATTTGTTTCTATATCTGTTATGATTGTATGTATCTCACAGTATGACAGTGTTAGCTGAACAGTAACACTTTGTTTTTGTGTGCATGATGAGCTGACAACCTCCAGGGGTTGCTAGTGATACAAAGTTTCCCAATCTAACTCTTGACAAATGAATAATGCTGTGCTCAGTTTTCCTGCAAATCAAAAAAGTAGTTTCCTTTTAAAACCTATTTAATTATCCTGCCAAACAATTTAACATAGTCATCTTTGCTTATCTTTACCTGAGCAGTTTGAGATATAGGTCAGTGTAATTACACTTAGCCACAAGCAAGAGATGTATAAGTTGTGTTTTTATCCTCACATGATCATTTGTAATTAAAAATCTAATTAATTCATGTATGCCATAAACAGCAAATTAAAGCACCCTTTAAGCTGTTTCACTCTTTCAACCACAAGAATTAAAAGGAAGACGAAGCTTTAAGAGATTTTTGAGGTCTTATCAGTTATCTGGGTGGTAAATAGAAAAGACCAGAGTCCCTTTCATAAATAAGATCCAAATTGCAGTGAAATAACCTCTAATAAGATGACCTTCAGTAAATAAAATCTTAAATAGCTAATTAAAACCTATGTTTAAAGCAGGTTTCTCAGTGTCCCTCAAGGCTAATAGACGAGGTTTCAGTCATTGAAGTTGAAGATTTCATCAGTGATTAAGTGGGGTGTTTGTAGCTAATAATTTGAGTGGTTGATCCCATCTGCAGACATTCCTAGTGAACTTAATGTGAACTTTACACTTGTTTCATAGACATTTGGCTGCTCTTCCTCCATACTGTTCCTGCTACGTTTCATTTTATTCCAATTAATTTCACAAGATTTTTATGGCTGAATTGCTGTTAGTTTGACCCATAACAAGAATTACTCTTAGAGGCAAAAGAGTGGGGTCATTTCTTATAATTAAAGATATAAAACCATATTCATAATTGCATTTTGAATGCCATGAATGGTGTTTCTTTGAGATATTGGGACAACAGGAGACAGAGTGTAACACAGATTCTTTATAAAGGCCCTTCTCTCTAACTATGCACCCACCCAGCTACCCTCATTATTTACCCCATCAGCTGTGGGAGTGGGATGCTTGAATGACGCGCTGCCAAATAACTGCCCCCTGTGGGGAATTTGCATTATTCACGATTAAAGAAGCTCTCACAGTGCGTCACAGTATGGTGTTCCTCCTTCCCCTCCATTTTCCAACATGCTGAGGACCCTGAATGGCACACCTGTCTCCTGGCATATCCTTTGAAATAATAAGTGAGCGGTAATTGCCGGGGAGTGGAAAGAATTTTGTACATTACTTCCTGACCTCATGAGTGACAAACTTTTAGAGGGGCTGCATTTATTCCTTTCCCAATGCATTTTTAATGTGGAGTAAAAGTGTTGGCGCATTTCGTTCTGGACGGCAGGAAAGTGACTGTGACAGGTCTAATGGTTTTAGTTTATTTTTTTATTTTTTAGGGGATTCAGAGGGGGGCAGATGTGATTACCTCTTTCAAAAAAAAGTTTACTTAGGCAGAATAGAATAAGTGGTTTCCAAATGAATGAAATGGTTTGTTTAAAAATTCTGACTGGGAGTTAAGGAGAAAAAATGTATTCTTGCATCTTTTTTTGGTTAGATAGATGTAGTTAACTAAAATAATGGTAAAAATGGTGGTTTCTTTATGTAGATACCCTACATTAACAAGAATGAAAGCCCTGAAGGACCTCCACTGATGATTGGCTGGAACAAATCTTCTTTTTGCTCTGCCAGCAGTCTGACAGTCTTTCTTTGCTGTAAGAGCTCTCATGGGTTTATTCACGGTAAAACTGCCTGATAAAAATCACAAATGTGTTGTGTCCCGTCTCCTCCTTCTCATTCATCTTATTACCTCATTTTCTTTGCCCCAACTCGCTCCTTTTAACTCAAGCTCTGCTGTTGACAGCTTACCTTGCAGAGCTCCCACTGTAACCTACTACTGAGCAACCAAGTGCTGGAACACGTTGCCTTCTGTAATAATTTGGAATCTCTGCCAGTTTCATGTCTTAAAAAACAGGAGCAATGAATTTAATTAGAAAGCTGTTGCATATCTCTGTGATACATTTCTTTTAATTAACCCCAAGTGAATAAATTAAAAATAATAGGGGGCTGAAAAGTGTGGAAAAACACCCTAATGAAGTTTTCCGTTAATTGGGATGAAGTCTGCAGCCAAACCGCAGAGAGCAGTGCACACCAGGAGCTAACAATGCCATCTGTAAGCCCCAGAAAGAAAAAAAAAGGGCCCACGGCCTTCGTGCTGACTTGAATTGTAAGAAATGCACCTCTGACGTGATGGAAATGACCGTGGGCTGGGAGAAAAGGCAGTCCTGTTCTGGGCCGGTCTGCTGAGACTCCCCGTGCCGCGCTTGAAGCCGGGCCAGAGTTATTGCAGTCCTAATGCGGCTGACTCATTTGGAGCGGATCAGGAGTAATTATGGTAGGGAAAGTGGCTGCCGACCGAGGGGGTCAGGACACTTGTAACATGTGAAAAGAGCAATTATTCCAGGAGACAAAACCCTCCCTTATCCCGGCCGGTGCCAGGGTCAATGCAAGGGACGGCTGGGCTTCGTTTCAGTGAGGCTTATTAGCCACAGCAAGCTGCAAAGTTTGAGAGAGTGCATCTTGTTAATGAACAGTCCCCCTGCACCATTCCTGTCTGCTTTCTCTCCCACTTACTGTGGGTGTTAATTATGTCATAATCATAGCAGGCATACAGTCTCAGAAATCACCTCACAGACCCCAGCATTCATACACAACCATCTGGAAAAGCAGCATGCTGTACAGTAATAAAGAAGGCTCCTACAACAAATTATAAGGGGAACACACAGCCAGCTTGAAATTTAATATTTACTGGGGCTTTTGTAAGAAACTAGCTAATTTGAGGGGAAGAGTGTATGCATGTGTCTTTTTCTGTGCTCATGCATAGCTTTTTCTTTACTCCTTCCATATGCTCCAGCTAACAACAGGAACACGAATCAGTGGTCTTTGTTTATCTCAGAGAACATTCTCATCAGGCTGCTTTCAGATGACATGTGTATTCCAGCTGATATTATTACCAGATGTCTTGTATTTTGTCTTGCAGACTGAAAAACATGTTTTGGGTTCAATTGCAGAGATTTTGGAAGCTGATTTCCACATACAATTGCAAGACATCTGCATCAGATCTCTATCAACCATACTGGCCGACACCTTGGCCCTGGGACAACATTTTATTTGGGATTGCCATGGCCACAGCACTTACAGTGGTGGCTGAAACACAAAGGAGTCGAGTAAATCGGCGCCTAAAGGCTGTAATCTTATGAGGCCCGATTAGAGTTAATACTGAATTGTTTTTACTGTTTTTTTTTACCATTCTACTGAGCAATTGCTAATATAATATAATGTGTAGATGCATCAATAGAACATTGGAATTGTCAATTTTTTTATTCATAGCTCAATTCTAGGTCAAAAATCAGATTTTTTTTCTCTAATTGTTTCTCTATTAGCTTTCATTAAATCAAAAGTAAGATCTACCATAGCTGTTTGTGTATTAATGCATTAACCAACAGCATGTACGTTGATGCATTACTTTAGAATTTAATAAAAAATTAAATGGAGTAGGACATGTGCTTTTAATGAATAAATGGAGTTAATCTTGTAATTACTTCTTTTTCAGTTAAATTCAAAGCTACTTTCACTATGGACGAACATGCAGCACAATTTTTGGGAAATTGGAATAGGCCAGGAAAAAGCCTGATTTGTACATCTCTAAAATCAAATTAGGATCTAACAAAGAGGAGTTGGCATTTTGAGCTAAATACTACTTAGCAATACCTATGTGAACATTGCTTTATTTCACTGATCTTTAGCAGAACTAATGTTAGATATTTTTTAATGAGTACTCAGTATTTTTATGAAAGAAAAACACAATTTTATTTACTTAAAATCCTGCTATTTAAAACCCTCTCTCTGATGGTACACACGTTGGAAAGTACATAAACATATCATTACCCCAAAATCAGGAGCTAATTCCTTTTTTTTTTTTACCTCTTTGCCCTCTTCATTCATCAGATTTATAGCTCACCTTAAATGATGGGTTTTATTTTGTTATGACTGAGGAAAGAACAGTGACAGTTGGCAAACAACTTTGTCCATTGCCACCACCTTGTGGTGGTCTTTCAAGAAACATTTAAGAGAGCCAGTTAAAAGAAGAACAGTCCTTATCAAAATAATAGCTGTGTACATCATTTGAATACTTTGATTACTGTTCAGATTTTTTTAATCCTCAACAAAATTATTAATCTTGCCAAGTTAGGTTTTTATGGAGTTTCTAGTTTACAAAAGTATTCCAGGATTTCCTTTTATGCAGCACTTACTTGGACTAATAGTTGACACCGATGAAGATAATGATGACAATAATGGGAAGTGCAAGTGCTCCAGATAAATGCAATCATTAAGTTAGATGGTAGGTAATTTTCCTGCAGATCTAGGTTTTTGTGTTAACCACTATTGTGGCTAAACGTTTGTCATTCAGTGCAGCTGGGGGCTGCAAATTATGAGGGGCCCCTGAGAGAAAGGGCCACCCAGGGCCAACTTCCACCTCCTAGACGTCCCACCTCCCTCCTAATTTGTTGGAAGGGCTGAGCAGTTTGCAGTAAGATCCTTTACCTCCCCGTGAACCTGCAGAGTAGGCGTCACACATTGGAGTCAACGCTTTTAACTGATCAAAATGAAACAGAAGCAGATGTAGCTCTTTGTTTTGCCATTAAAGGTCAAGATGACTTGTTGCATTGGTAAAGTGGAATTTGGGTTCTGACAAATACCTTAAATTACTCATAAAACCCACAGTATTTTGAACAAGCTGTTTGTAATCAAGTGGTCCTGGTGCTCCTTTAAATTCTGAAGCACAGTAGCAGAATTTCACAAGCAATGTAGTGATTACGCTCAATGCTGCAGCAGATGTTGAATCAATAACCAGTCTTCCTTCAGTTTAAACAATTGACAGATAGATAGTTGATTGTTCCCTCTGGATGTAGAGGAAACCTGTGTGTACGTGATTGTAACATATAGTTTAAACACATACTTCTTTTAAACTCAGGAGCCAAGTATTCTTGCAAGGATGACACAAAGAAGTGGCTTCGAGTCTTTTTACTCATGCAATATCTCTGCAGTAACGGCATTTTTTTCATTTTGCTAACATTTCCTTGAATGATCTATGCTGTGTATTTTTTCTTAAAAACTTCAATAAATACAAAAAAAGCCTACTGGACTGATTTGGTTTTTCTGATAGCTGCAAAACTGGAAGTGTAAATAGGGTAAGAGAAATCGGATGCTATCTATAATGAAAATACATGCTCTGACAGGCCGCTTGGGCTGAGTAAAACTAACTGTACATATTCTTTGAAGATGTAATCTTAAAGAAAGAGAGAGATGACAGGGCTTTACACACAGCACTAATGGCAAATTAAATTCCCAACTCAGGAAGGATATTTGGCAGGGCAAGTGCTGTCTCTCCACTTTGAGGGGTAAAATGCATCCCTGTGTTGGAGGAGCGAATTGTGATGTGAAGAGGCATGCTTTTGGTGACATCAAATGACACCGGAAGGTCAGTGGCACTTGTATCTGTTAAATGGTATGGATTAAGTGGAGGCTGCCTCTTCGTCTGCTTCTTCCTTTCATAAAGCAAGTTGGTTTTTGTTTTGCTTTTTTTTGGTCTCTGGGAGTTGCCAAGAATTTAAGGTTCTGTTCTACTTCAGCTTTGCGCAGAGCGCCCGGAGTGGTGACAGGTGCAAGAAAATGTCTCATGGCATTAAGGGAATTGAAAAGACATTTACTTTACACAATCACTTTCTTTCCTGTCACAGCTTTTTGTTTAGTAGGTTTTAGCTCCTGCTTGCTACACTACTGTTTTCCAGAGGCTGTTTTTCGGGGGAAACATAAAACTTATGTTTGTTCCCGGCGATGGCTCGTCAGGCAGTGTGAAGAAAAAATCTCTGCCACACGTTGAAGCAAAGAACCCAGCACGTATGTGTGTAGGAATAAATGTCAGACTAACTGCAAACACAGAACCTGGGTCATATTAGACACAAACTGTGGTGTCACTTTAATGATGCTGAGCAGGGTTTTAAACATCTAACGGCAGCTGAGCGGCACACGGTAACTCCAAGATAGGTTAAGCTTTGTCCTTTTCAAACTTGATGTAAAACACACGATATGTTTAAGTAGTGTGTGGCGGGGCTGTGGTCTCAGCCAATTAGGAGTTGTTCCTCGGGAGGTGCAGGAACGACCTTTTTATATAATTAGTTCTCTTATTTAAAGCAAAGATTTTGAGTAGAATAACTAATTAGGTGTCATAAAAGGCAAATTAAAGATTTTTGTGATCCTTGAGGGAATTGCAGCTACTCTTTTTATTTTTTTGTTCCTTGCTGAACACAAGCTCTGAATCAAACACACACACACACACACGCGCGCGCGCAGAGAAGCTCTCCCTCATTAAGACTGTTTTTAGTTCTGTAGGAGCCTGACAGGCGAGCGCTGCATACCTGCAGAGAGCTCCCTAACAAGCCATGAAATACAGGTAGGAGAGTCCGCCCTTATCCAGTGTGGCTTGAATTTGAAGCTTTTTTGGCTTCATTTACGCTGAACATTGGTATTTATGGCAGGCTTTGTGATCCTAACGCAGCAGCTTTGAGGGGTCTGTTTTGGGGTGGCAGGTGGGGGAGCTGAAGGGCAGACAGAACACTAATTGATGGCTCCCATCACTAGCTCTGGACCAATTAGCCTCTCCTTTCTACTTCTGATAAAGAAATAGAACAGCTCAACAGCACTATATTCCTTTCTGACATATAAATCAGTGCCATATATTTGACTAACAAGCTCCGCAATGTTATTCACCTCTTATGTAAAAAAAGAAATTCATAATTAAGTTGCATTCCCTGCCATGCTGATGTAGGGACAGAGAAAAACTGCAAATCTAGTTCCACTAATGTCCAGTGTTATTCTGAGTCCATTTAAGTGTATGTGTGAGTGTTAAAGCTAGTCGGAAATGGGATTTTCTATTCCAAACAAGTTTTTGTGAAAAGCAGTGTAAGGTCGTTTTGAAAGAGAGCAAACTCAATAAACTTTGCTGTGGAAAAACACCAAGGAGAGAGGCAGTCCATTCGTATCCAGCGAGGTTGTTTTTATCATTCAGCAAAGCAAATAGCAAGTCTAACTCCACAATGCACACCGGCACTGTTGCCATTTCTTTCCTGCCAAAGAGATGCAAATAAAAACTTTTATCTGGCTCTGCACAGACTAATAAGTCAGTAAGATTTCATATAAACTTTGTATAACGTGTAAAACAGGCTTCCGCAGCCACTCAAACTTACAAAATGTTAGCTTAACCCCCCGTCACGCAGATGTCCTGCCCTTTTTCCTTTTTTTTTGGTAGAGAGAGACAAATGTGTTTTGAAAGTAGAGTTGCAAGTGGCGTCCACTGTGTGTTCTTTTAGACGGATCAATAGCTCAGTGTGTGAGAGAGTGTCTTAAGAGCTGTTGTCTTGTGCTTTCAGCTGTGGCAGACCTGTTAGTGCTACAGAGGGGAGCTATGCACCCCTGCCTCCGTACCAGCAGTGGCCTGAGGGGGGCTTTTAGTCCAAACACAAATGTCAGCCTCACATAGACTATTAGTGTTTAGTGCAGTTATTAAATGGACTTTATTTGTCCTTTAGGAGGCTAAAAGGCGCACTTAAAGGGGACCTGCGTGACAGCAGGGCAATTTGCGAGTTTGGTAACTTAGGCTCGCTCATTGCGGACACATGAGTACAGATAAGTGTAAAAGGAGGAAAGGCTGTAATGCTCAGAGCACAGAGAGGAGAGAGCATTGTGTGTTTGGGGTTTGTGTGTGCGTGCATGTGCATGTGTGTGTGTGTCCCTCTATGAAACACACAGAGTGAGTGTATGCTAAAAGGCACTTAGGCCATAACATATCTCACTGGGGTCTGGTAGCAACGTTTTTGTGGTCAGAGGCTTTTTAAAAGGTTAATGTTAATCTATACCAAACAAAGCCCATGAGGAGCTTTTACAGCCGTGGACAGTTGAGTGAAATGGGTTTTGATGAAATGGTAGGTGAGTAACATACTGCACATCTTGTTGTAAATACCACAGTAAGCTAAACAGGCGTTGTGTGTTTTATTTACAGATATTGGTGCTCCTTCCTCTAAGGCCCACAGCCAGTGATCGTGTAACGTTTGTATTACAGCGTGTTCTTAGTCGAACAAGTGAGTCAAGGCGTTGTAGTCCAATGTGACCTGGGTGCCTATCTACATGGAAGAGTGTTTTCTTTAATGCATATGAAGCAGGTAGGCAGTGTGCCGTGGCCGTGTGCGAACATCAGACTTAGAAGCCTCGGGAAGCAGCTGGCTTATCAAAAAAAAGAAGAGAACACGAAAAGTCACTCATGTTCCCGGGCCGTAAATCACGCGTGGCTGTTTGTCTCCTTATCGCTACAGGTGTGCCGATGCTCTCTGTCCAGCCCAAAGGGAAGCAGAAGGGGTGTGCTGGCTGCAATCGCAAGATTAAAGACCGCTACCTGCTCAAGGCCTTGGACAAATACTGGCACGAAGACTGTCTCAAATGTGCCTGCTGCGACTGCCGCCTGGGGGAGGTGGGCTCCACCCTGTACACGAAAGCCAACCTCATCCTCTGTCGCAGGGACTACTTGAGGCAAGAAAGACACACAATCACTTTTCTCCACTCATGAAAACACAAAGGCCATATCATTACAAGACTCTATGAGATAAACTTTTTTTCTATCTCCTGGTAGGGTTTGTTATAGTTTGTATTTCAGAACTACAGTCTGCATTTAGCAAAAAGTAATGTATTTAGTTTTGTTGCAGTTTTGGATACAGATAATAAGCCCCAAATTATTCATGCACCTGGAAGATTTGGGGTTGAAGTAATGTTTAATTTAATCACCATGATTTCTCATTAAAAGTTAAATTAAAGCTTTGGAGTGGACTAGCCAGAGTCCTGACTTGAATCTGAAAATTTGTGGAGGGAGCAAAGAAAATAGGGTTAATGGCAACAAGGCCTTCCAACCTCAACCCTTCAAGCTCATCAACAAAGATAAATCGTCAAATTACTGGTGGAAATATGGAACAAGCTGGTCGGCCATTATAAGAATAGTTTGATTTCTGTAATACCAATAAAGATTTTTCCATTGATTGATGAGAAGGGTACGAATAATACTTGACTTGCTTTTTTATTAAAATTTAAATTAAGGCAGATTTTTTAAACTAATATTCCTTTTATATTGTTTTATTATCCTTTGATAGATACATGTCTCATTTTGTATGAGAAACAAACTTTTTGGTTGAATTGAAATAATTTTAAATCTAAATCTGTCAGGGGCATGAGTAATTATAGTCTTAACTGTGTCATTGGAGTTAAGAGGCCCATCATATCATTGATTGTGTGTTTCATGACCTATTTTCTGACAATATCTGTTGATAATGGTTATATATTTGAGGGTAATCAATAGGATTTGAATGGTTTTATGCATCTCATGAAATACATTACAAAAACATTTTAACAGCTGAAATAAACAAAAAAGTGCTGAACATTCTTAGAAACCAGTAAATCTCTTTTGTGTCAGCTTACTAAAGTTGATGTATTTTTTGACTGTAGTGAATTTATTTCAAATATAATAATGATCAAATAAACTGGCAAACATTACAATGGAACATAAGTCACTTATTTTTCTTTTCAGTCTGCCTCCACTGGGGCAGCTGCACTGTAAAAGCATCTCTTGGTTGGTGGGTATTGTTTTCATGGCTGACGTTATTTACGTGAACATGAAGGACCTCTGTCATGAAAGCTCTCAGTACTGTAGAGGAGCTGAAGGCTGTGAGAATCCTCCAGGCAGGCTTGTTGCATCCCCCCATACACACTTCTGATGCCCCTGCCATCTGCTTGTTAAATTAAACATGACCATTTCCTGGGCGTTAGGTCACATTCCCCACCATTTATCTGCGAGGGAATCCCCCTGGGACCAACTTAGGATGCCGGTGCCCTGTGCCCCGCCCCCCTTTCCCTCTTGACAAAACCTTCCTGTCCAGCATTGTCTTCCTTCTTTCCCTTACTGTATTTTCCTTTTGTCTACTTGTTTCTCAGCTATCTGCTTGTTATCTTTGACTTGCTGCTGCCTCCTGGTTGGCTTTGGATCAACTCAACTAACTTCAGATGAGGGATTTTTAAAAAGCTCTGTAATTTTACATTCAAATCAAATTCAGTCTTTGGTCTTGTCGGACTTATATTATTCTTTGTATTTGTGGTTCTCATCCCCCTCTAAAACAGTTTTACAAACCCTGTTTTGTGGGCATGGATGTAGACAGCAGAAAGTGACAACAATTGTGTTGTTTTTACAGGTTATTTAATGTCTAACAAGACTTGCCCTAACTCTATTGAAGAAATTAGAAAATAATGGCTGCAACGATTGACCCAGTTCGTATTTAAATATATACAGCATTGGGTACAGTATAAATCAATATTGTTTTTGTTTTGTTTTTACAAATATATTAAAGATTTATCTGACTATTGCTTTCCTAAGAATCTGTAGTCAGTGTAGAATAATTTATTCCACGTTTGACTAGTTCTTATATTGAGTTACTCATACTACTTACATTGCCCTAATGCCAAAAGAGGAGTAAAAACATTTTTATGTTTTACAATTAGAAAAAAAAGTGTTTAATAAATCTTGAACTGTGTTTGTGTGTGGTTGGTAATTGGATAGTTAGCACTCTACTTTTATTATTTTATAACTAGAGGTGAACAAAGGCAGTCCATATTTCCGAAATATTTTCCCAAAAAAGCAATTTAGTTTAGTGGCAATGAGAAGCTGTGCAGAGAATGGTAAGCTAGTGTACGTGGCCAAAATGCCATGAGTTAATGTTGGTGCTCATGTAACAGTTTTGTTTGTCAACTTCATCATACAACAGGAAAATAAAATGAAAACGAACTACTTACGTTCCTCATAAGTAAAAAATCTCAAAGATATGGGGTGTCGAGTTTAAAGTACCCACTTCCGATTTAGGGCTCACAATACCAGCCTAAAACAGGACAGCACCAAGATAGTGTTTCATTTTGACCTGAAATATTACAACATTTTAATATTTATATGGTATTGTGCTTAAAGGTCTTGTTATAGCTGTTACTGATTACCAAGAGAAAATAACAAGAAAACAAACTTGTCATTTTGGGAATCACTTGTTAAACTCTGAAAAACTTTCTTTTGTATTAGTTATGGGTTTTGATGTTTTAGTGCAGCATGATTGTTTTCAGAACAGTTTGTCACATATTTATTTAGCTAAAAATGTGCAGTTTTTCACCAGACTTTTATCTGTTATATTCCAATAAACGCTTTGTCAGCTCAATAAAATATAGGCTGATGTTAGAAATAAAACAAGAAACAAGATAAAGGAATTCAGCAAAACAATAATACATTTACAAAGAACTAGACCCTGCTAAGAACAGATGGGTCTTTTCAGCCAATGACCTTCAGATGAGGTTTTAATTTGGAAAGCTCCAAGAAGTCTGAAGTGTACAGTAAGAGCATAATGTAATCACTTTAACATTATGTTTCATTTTACATCTATAATTTCAGACTAGTATTTTATTTTTTGATCCGTTTGTTCTTATTTGCTTAGCTACTCCATGGTATGTATTGTTTCCAGGCCAAAAACACTACAGCTTTGTACATCAAAACAAAACATGGCCAGTTTTGTTAGGCTTTAAAATTCCATATCGTTAATGAAGAAATCGACCCTGCTAAAAACATGTAGGACTCTATTAAATGAAATTCTGTGTTAAATTAAGTTTTAATCTGACTCCAGGAAATCCTAAGAGCTTAGTGTGGTAGTTTTATTAGCTTTTTTCCACGTAGATAAATACATTCAAGCCAGCTAGCTAGTTTGTTAGCCTGTTGCCTCTTTGTATCTCCACACACAGTGGTCACTCTCAGAAAGCTGACATAATGTTTGGGTTTTGCAGAGAAAACAATAATCTATAAGTGCTTGGCAGAAAAAAATGCAAACTTTTTATCTTGCATTCTGATTTAAGCGCATTTTCACCAGACATAAAATAAAAGCTTTGCAAAGAATATGACAAATCAAACTTAAGAACAGTATGAATGGGAGGTAAAAGCCAGCCCCACCTGAAGGTCTTGTATCTGGTGTAGTTTATTAACTAAAAGCCTAGGTCTCTATTAAAAAAAGACTGTAACATTTTTTCTTATCCCACCTATGGTTGTCAGTGACATTTTAGTTTCATCTTAGCTCTTTTTCTGACCTGGAAGGAGCTCGTGGCCCACTTGAGAGGCGCTCAGGGACGTTACGTTAAGATAGGCCATTACCATCCATCAGTCCCCACCCACAGTTAATGCTTTTAAGATGCAGTGAGAGGTCCACTAAGACCTGATGTTTCCCCCAGAAGGGGCAGATGGCGCAGATGAGGTTGTAATAAATGGGGAAATGACCAAGAGTAGGCAAAAATGATGAAGCTCTTAGTTTCACTTAGTAAAATACATCAGCTGAAAGGACAGCAACCCCAACCCCGAAGCTGTAAGTGCCTAACTGGCATAGTGAAGGGAGAAGGAAAAGCTTTCTCGCACATTAGACCGGTAAGATGTAGAGGTCAGACAGGGGATGAAAAAAAGGAGAGTGACATGTGAAATGAAAAGTTAGAAACACTAAAATAAGAATAACATTGAAAAGGGGGAGAGGAAGAGAACTTCCTGTGTGCCTCTGCTGCCCCAGATTGTCTAATGAAATCCATCCAACTCGCCTGCTCTTGAGCCTGCGACAAATGCAGAACACTTAATGGCTGAGATGCTTCAGATGAATTCTATTATGAAGCAAATTAAAAACCTTGCCTTGTATGGAGAGAGGAGGCAGTTGGAGAGACCAGAGCATTTTGAAAGTAGGTGATGCAGAGTCCAGCTGGTGCCAGTTCCCTTTTCATTCCCTCTTTTCTGAGTAGAAGACCAAGTCTACCCTCACCTGCAGTAATGAAGTTAAATCTGTGCACTGAATTAGCCTCCCGCACTTCATTAAATACAAGCAGTGGATCAAACACGCTGGTTATTTCTAAGGGGTTGGATCCCTGCCATGCTCACATTAATTTTTATAGGAGCTCCATCTGTGATTGTCCTTCAGTGGCATTAGCAACTTAAATTCACTCACACTCTCCTGAGTCTTTTTCAGGATGCACAAAAGGAAGGCGTGCACATCTCTCCGCTTATGCTCGCAGCAACTAAAAAGTTCAGTTCCAACCTACACATAGTTCACTCCGTCGTTTCTGCAAGTATTTTTATCTAGCTGGGCAAATTTCTTGTTCAGACACTCAAATAAGAAATTAATTAGGCCTTTGTCTTAGAGCAATATAGTCATTGTGTGATCATTAGGATTTGAGGACTGATATAATTTAGTCTTTCATCTCACCTACTAGAAATGACATAATAGTCATCAACTTATCAAAGTGGGTTATAATTAACTGTAAGAGGAAAACGTGCTTGAGATAATGAACATTATAAGTTATCTGCGCACAGATGGAGCGGCAGGAGAAAGATAATAACATTATATGGGTATGGCTGTTGAACAAATATTACCACTTTAGGAAATATAGTAGGAGCTGTTATTCTTCTGAGGTGATGCAGATCAAAAAAGAAAGGTTTACACTTTTGAAATTGCACAACTGTTGGGGAAGGTCAGAGCATGCGATGGCTACATTAACAGCTTTCCCTCTTATAAAATCTGACAAACCCTGTGCAGGCTGGGAAGTCTCAAAGAGCTCAGAGAACATAGAAAACTTCAAGAGCCACAGCCCAAACTGAAGGAAGCAATGCAGAGAGGCAGCGGATACACTGCAGGAGCTTTAAGGATTTGAAGTTAGCAAAGCGGCAAGTTAAAAGAAATAAAGAAGGCACTCTTTTCTCTGAAGACCTGTTGTAATAACTCAATACAAGGCAAAGGAGAGCTGCTTTATGTTGTTGCCATCCAACTCACATCATAGTTTTTCACAGCAGCACACATGGTTACTTACTTAGTTACTAGACAATACCTCTTCTAATGACTGTTGGATTTTTATGTGTTGAAGAAAGGTAATGAATCAGGACCAAATACACACTGTCATATCTTACATACTAAGGCTGCACAATATATTCCAAATATATCATCATTGCAGTTTCAGTTTGGTTTTTCTATTCATATCCCAAAGCACTGTTTGGAATGCAGTAATTGTTGGTTAAAATATGTGGCAGGCCATACATTTCACCCCTAGACCTTCAGTGATATACTACTTAGTCCAACCTAAATTACCATAATACCATCAATACAACATCACGTATCACGAATCCATACAGAATCACAAATACACATCACATCACCCCTAAAGAGACTATATGCAACTTTTCCCCCAAAATAAAGGTAACAATAGCCTTTTTATTTGACCATTTATGACTCAAATAACTCCTGATGAGCATACTGACACCTTGTCAGCTCACAGTGGGTGCACTATAACCCTTTATCCAATTTTTTTTATTTTCTGTCGGGTCGGATTTTCACGCGCTGTCTGCAGATGTGACGTCAAGCGTGTTCATGTTAAATGTTTCAGATCACTCTGCTACCACCGCTAGTCAGCAGTTCAATGGATTGTGCGAATACACAGAAGAGACCAAGGACAACTTTGACACCAATAGTAACTCCACAAAAGACTAAAAAAGTGAAACCTCTGACAAGTGCCCGAAAAAGATCGAAGATTGAGAGCGACCGGCGTAGGAGCGCGCGCTGCGAGAGCGAGGAGAAGGGAAGAGCAGTTCCGTTTTTTGGCCACAGGTGTCATTCGCAAGTTTAAATTTCAGAAAATTGCATATTGCCCCTTTAATATAGGCTGGTCACTTAGTTTTGGGATTATTTTAAATGAATTAACTCTCATTTACAATTAATAGTATTAAACAAAGATTAAGGATACTGTCAAAACTCAAAAATAAAAGCTGATTTTAAAGTATTAGTCAACAAAGTTAAAATAATTTCACCAAAGTATGATATGTGATCTTAAGGTGCAGCTCACCCCCAAATCAACTTTTTTTGCTGATAAACTGTATAAATGAGTGTTGAATAGTGCTCTCCACATGTCTGGTCATTATTTTGGGTATTTTAGTACATTTTAGTAAGTATTAATTTTCTACCAAAAACCATCAGTATGGTGCCCTCTTCAGGTTAAAACGATACACTGCACTTGAATTTGAATCAGGCATTGCTACTGGCTCAGCCACTTGTCAGCCATCCTGCCACTGTGGAGTATAACTCCTCCTTTCCACCGGACGCATAAGCGGCACGTTACAGGAGCAGCACGTTTCACTTGTGTATTCTCCTGCCTGGCCCTTTCCACCGGGTGCGTATGAGGCGCATAGCAGCAGGGAAGCAGCTGTCACCGAGAGAGCACGAAATCACGCGAGATTAGCAAAATCATGCGTTGTTTCGTCAGTAAACACAACAACCATAGACATATAAAAACGTCTATGACAATAATAACCAGGAAAAGACAACAACATGACTCCAAAAGGTTGGTGTTTTATGTTATGTCTGTTATATAGTCGCCAATAAGTTTGTGTTATGTCAGGGAATATCCAAAATCGCCCCCTCCCGCGAGGTACTGACTTCTCACCGGCCGCACAGGTAGTTACATTTTTTTAAGTAAAGCAACCGCAAAGCAGCACGTTTCTTTTATTTTGAAAATTTCTAGTGCCGAGCCGTATATTTCCTGTCTCCCCTATCCAAAATGTAGAAATGTACGTGTTTCAGAGGCATACTGCTTATTTCTGCCATTTTATTTTGTCACCATTGATTGATTAGTAATGAAATAAAATGACAAAAACATATTAGAAATACAAATAAAATGTTTCCACTCACCAACATAGATCTTCTCCACATACCCTGCTGGTTTGAAAATAAAATCCATCCTTCTTTCTTTTCTCAAGACCTCAATGGCTCTGTTTTACAGTTTATCTGTGCGCTTCAGGTCCAAGAGTAAGTCCTTTTCTATAGATATGGAGGTTAAAGCTGAAAGCTGTGTCTATCCAGTCGTGTTTCTTGAAAGGTCCATCTTGAAAATGGCTTGGCAAGTATATCTGAAACTAAATGTGAATAGAATGTAAAAATTCTAAAGAAATGATGATAATGATAATGTGCTTTGCTGGCAACAGATTGCACTGATAACTTTGCTCTGACCATCCAATCAGAGCGTGGAAAAATTCTGACATCATTGTGGGCCAGATAGCTGGCATAGTGAGGCAAATCTGAAAGCTGAGTGGTCAAAAACAATAGTTAGTTTGTAATATAGTTTATTTATTGTGGGGCTGCTCCACTGATTCTAAAGGCCCTGGGCAGATTAGATTGCCCCTAGCAACGAACAGAGGCAGAAATATGATTGGATGAAATATCGATAATCCGCAGATATGTAGGGAAGCTGCACAGCCAAGAGAAATGTTAGACACAAAAAAAATTGACTTTTGGAAATAAATTAATACAGTTTCAGTTTACATCATAATTTAGGTTGAAAATATAGGCTAGAGTTTCTGATTATGTTAGGCCAGCAGAGAAGGCCTTGCTGGCCCTGACAGCCCGCCACTGGCTAAAATATTCCAAGTATAATAAACTTCTATTTTTCATGCTAATGTGATGCTCAGCTAGTTGGACAGAGTCTCATGGCAACAGATGCTCACACCAGATGACAAAAACAACATTGCCCAAACTTTTGAAGGTCAGAATGATAAAAGCACAGGTGAGAAATGAAGAAAAATGAAAACAGGCAACAGTCATAGCACTATTTACCAAGATTATCGCCATTGCAAAATTCTCTTGTTTCATTCAGCCCTAATACATACAATCAGCCTTACCGTGTTCCTGTTTCTTGTTGGAAAACTAGTAAGATTCGCTAAACGATGTTCTCAATGACCAGGCCAGCTGCTGTAAGAAATATAAGATCATAACAATGTTTCCCTGTATTCTATGCATTCAAACAGTGCAGCAATAAGTATACTGATTAAAGGTTGTTCGGTGTATAATTGTATTTGTGCAGTTACTTTAATGGGTTGCAAACTATAAAAAGTCAAAGTAAATAGTTGATTAGTAACTTTTGCAACCTTTCATTCAAACATTAGCCAATATATTAAGAAGTTCTGGGACATTTGAAAAATGTAGATATGTTAAATAAATGTAAGAATATTAAAGGAAATATTATTAAGTACACAGTAGGAATATCATATTCACATGTGATGATATGTCACGTAAATATATTCAGAAGCCTTTTTGAATAAAGGTGTATCAAACCTGGGAGCTAAGGTCACATGTTCTTAGGCAAAATACCAACAGTTTGGTATATTAAAATACTGCAAAACTTTACTAACTTTACTAATAAGATGAGCCTATGTTTTTAAATAATATGTTGCTTTGTTTTCAGTAAAGTTGTTACAAGATGAAGTCATTTACCTTTAAACGCTGCATAGAGACGGTTTAATCAATTCAATTTTTTCAATTCAGTTTTTTTTATATAGCGCCGATTCAAAACAGATGTAATCTTAAGGCACTTTATAAGAAAAGTCATTTCAATGCAATAATACAAACATTCCAATCAGTTTAAATGTTTTCTTTTTAAGGAATCGCAGCAGATTGCATCGAGTCATTGACTTGAGGTTGTGCCCTGTTGATGCAGACTCCAACCATAACAATCCCTCATACTGAACAAGCATGTAGCGACAGTGGAGGGGAAAAACTCCCCTTAACAGGAAGAAACCTCCAGCAGAACCTGGCTCAGTACCAGCGGCCATCTGTCACGACCGTCTGGCTGTTCAAGAAATATTTCAACAGAAATAACATTTTTGAAAAGAAGGAACTAAGAGGTTTCTTTTATGTCCTAGTGAAAAATATGCATTTTGGACATAGCTCCAAAGCAATCAAAATATTCAAATACACAAGAAATTGATTTAAAAAAAAATAGTGGTGGTGAATACAGACTACAACATAGGAACAGCTGATTCTGACTTTAATCTCTGAAATCTGATGCAGCACAGTTTGTTCATGTCATCCTTTACCTTATAAAGAAGGGTAAACTAAGCCATTCAATTAAACTAAGTGTGTCACTTTAGACAGAAATGTGTTTAGAAGATGCAACTAATGTCAGTAGCATGTCTGATCACAACAAATACAGCAAAAATAACCTACTGGCTTGTTTTGACATCCTTTTCAGAATATCTCACGTTGTGGGGAGCTTGTAAAATAAACTGTTTTAACCTTTTGGTTCATTGAAATTAACTGCTGAAAGAATTGCTTTAAAATATTAATGAAAATAACAACTAATGCATTTATTATTAAAGAGCAATTATTGATTTGAAGAACAGGCATGGAACAGGGTTTTACAAGCAGGAATGAATTCTAATATTTTCAAGGATTTCATCATTGACACTTTTAAATATAAATGCTGAAAAAATCTGATGTTAATTTTTTCTTTCGTTTAGAAGAAAGTGATTCATTTAATCCAAATGACTAGAGAAATTACAGAGCATGAGCCACTGCACTTTGACAATACAGGACATGTTTCAGGACAATACGTGGAAATTCTTCACAAAGTAGGCTATTCAGGGCCTAAAGTTAATTTTTTAATGAAATGAATTGTTTTTTAAAAGCAATTTACAATCTATGGTCTTAGAAAGGTGCTTTTTACATAGGTGTGAAGCATATTAGAGTTTTTTAAACGATTTATGGATATACTGTATTAATTTTTCTGTATTTACACAAATCACCAAAGTCCTATAACATCTTATTTTTTAATATTATCTGTTGAGAAGGCAGGATTTTGTGTGTTTGATCTATTTAGAGCTTTCTTAGCTGATTAAAGCAGTCGAGGAAAGGAAAATTAATGTATAGAAAAAAGTAGTTACCTGTATTTTCTGTTTTTTAATGACACCTGCGATACATCAGGCAGGAAGTTAACGGTCTCTCTGTGAAGTTGCTGTGTTGGAAGCAGAGATAAAACATCCTAGAGTAATTATCTGAGCTTGAGCCATTGCCTAAATTGTAATTGCAAAAGAAGATTTTTGCAGATTTTGTCCAAACAGTCGAGATGAGATACAAATGTACCTAATCAATGCATAGACACAGCACAGTGACTTTAAAAATCCTGGATGAATCTAAACATACAGCTTCTGTTTCTATTGCTTCCTTTTTTATTTGTGTGGTAAGATGTAGTGTTTTCTTAGCTTTAAATCAATATCATTTGTTGTGTCACAGTCATGGCAGACCAAATGCAGCGCCCCCTCAGCTGTTACTCATGAGATTACTGCATTGGTTGTGTTTTCTGGCTGTTTATTGTTCCTACCAAAGGAGCAGCAGTAGAGAAGCTTGTTCTGTTTGAACAGTTTCCTCAGGCTGTAATCTTTTGTTAGCACAGAGAGCTCAATTAGGACATACCGAACGTTGATGCCACATAATAACCTATGCACATACACTGTTAACTAAAGAGCTGCTCAAGTTCTTCCATTTGTGCACCACCAGAGTCAAATTTTTCATTTGCGATTGGAAATAAATAAATCAAGCAATCCAATTTGCATAAAATTATGGCAGTTTTTTTCTTTAGACACCATTGCACAGTGATGGAGCTCCATTCAAAGTTTTGGATTACCATCAAGAATCAAACCTTAAAGTATTTTATGAAAATATGTTAGAATTAAAGCTGTGGAGATTTAAAAAATTTGGATGTCTATGCAGTTTTGCAGTTTATGTCCTTATGCTCCAGTACTGAGCTCAAAACCCTGTTGAATAAAGCAGAAAAACACTGTAGTGAATGATATTAGAAGCTGCAAGGTGACAATTACCCCAAATCTGTGGCACAGTGCTTTGTATGGAGTTAGAACTTCAGCAAGCTGGACTTTCCCATCAGGGGTTTTCACAAGCCATATTTATCAAGCAAACACCATGTCTGCAACCCAGCAGGCTGTGATAGAGACAGGTCACAATAATCTGTCTGGGTATAATAGGTGTCTGCATAGCAGTCTGTGTAACTGACCAAAACTCTCCAGGTTCTTCTAGAGCCTTTTTCCCCTGAGGGAAAGAAAAAAATACATCACCACCGGCCACCCAGCACATTACAGTTGAGCCATCAGAGTCAATGTAAATCAGAGAGACACTCCTGTGCCATAGATACAAGTAACAGCAGCATCATTCAATATTTGGGTGGAATTAAAATACATTTAATAAATGACTTTAACATAAGTGCTTCAAATTACTTGATGGCTCTTAGTCCCTTAAAATGTATTACTGTTTTAAGAAATTGCCCTAATGTGCAATTCTACAAATGCCTAATAGAGGCTCAATCTCAGATATCCCTAGATTCAAGAGAACTTCACCTGTCTTAAAAAATTAGCTTGTGACATTCTCACAACTTAATATATTGCCATCAGTTAGAATTTTTATCCCTCATTGCTGCACTGACGGTCAATTAAATCTTTTTCGCTAATCAAATAAAAGTTTTATACATCAACAGGTCTTCTGTCCAGTTTGGTACTTCTTGATTCAAAAACACAGAGGGCACCTCTGGGCACCAACAAACAACTGCTGCCCACTTCTTATTATAATTGCCCCGGCAACCTCAAACTGTACATTTGTTTGCTGACTTATGGGACTCAGCTTGTTCACATTGCTGGGACAGTTTCAGTGTACTACATCTACTACAGTGTGAGTGTGTATTGTGAAAACACTAGAAAAAAAGTCACATAACCTTGTCCTATTTTTCTTTATTCTGTTATTCTGTTTTAGGTCAGTAAGGATTACCAAAATTATTTCAAATTTCCTACATGCCAGATGACTGAGATATCTTCTTTTTTTTCAATAATTTTTATTTTTTTTCAAAGTCAGACGTTTGCATACACTGTGGCACTTTACTAAACAGTTGGCATTATGAGGAAAAAACATCAAGATGAGTGAAGCAAAATCTCAAGACATAAGTCAATTTACAGATTGAGACCTCATGAGTCATCCACATGGACGCTGACCATAAGTATACCGTCAACCTAGATAGAAAATATCTTTACGACAATAAAGCCATTATTTTACAGTGGCTATAACAAAGCCCTGATAAAAGTGCCATAGAAAATGAGTGGACAGAGCAAAACGGCCAACAAACCTGGGTAAGTGACTCCAGTGCTGTCAGGAGGAATAAGACAAATTTCCAGCAAACTGTTGTGGGAAGCTTGTGGAAAGATACCAAAATGTTTTTATAAAGTCACACTGTTTAAAAGGCAATCCTACCAAAAATTAAGATTATTTATGTAAACTTCTGACTTTGAAGAAGGTAGTAGAAATAATCTCTTTTTTTCTGGCACTAAACCATTGGAAATAAGTTTGGTAATACAAACTGATATATTACTGGAAAATATTTAGTCTGATTTAACATCAATCAACAGAAAAAAACAGGTATGCCTCTTTTTGTACAAGCGATGTAAAAATCTGGTTTCAGTTGTAGCTGTTTTAATTCATCCATCTCCTTAATTGTTGGAATATCATGATAAGTCAGCTTTTGTAACACTGAAACTTTGAGGAAAAATGTTGGGATTTTGGATCAATACTGAATGCTGAGTATTTCTTCATATGCCTGACTAAGCAGAAGTCTTTGTGTCTCACTGAAGAAAAACACATTCTTTGTATTTCAGAGCAGCCTGTGGGTGGCAGATGCCTACTGTATGAGAACACTGAGGGTGTTTTTTTTACTGAAGGAATAACCAAATGTAACAATGTCTCAGTTTAACACCCTGTGAATCCCTCTCATGGAACATAACAACCTTTCTCCCTCTGTTTCGGTCTCTGCTGCTCCTCTGGGGCAGTGGCCCCTAATTAGAAGCAGAGCTGCTGGATATACATTTTCCCTAACAAGGTGAAAGAAACTGAATGGGACAAGCATAAACTAGGCCGAATATCAACACTCTGACTCATCTGTCTGAGCCCTACAAGTTTGAGGAGGAGTGTTTAACATACTGCTGGAACGACGATCTGCAGTTGTTCTTATCCTCTCTTGCAAAGCTGTGAAGCAGACCATCTCCTGCTGTCGAATATATAAATCTATCTGGGCTCCAAAATCTCCAAATTAAACATAAGACCAGGCACGTGGAAAATGAAAATTTAAATCTGTCTGGGAAGAGCATTTGAGGGTTTTGTTTTTCCTTTCTTTGATGAAAGAAGGGATTTCAGCCAGTGCATTCTGTTCATGTTTATGACCTTTATCATTTGCCTCCAATCTAATAAGCCTAAACAGGCTCCTGTGAGATTTCATTTTGGTCTTTTAAACATTCAGGTAACTTGTCACAGTTAGCAGCAAAGGGAAGATTGAAGCTAGAAGAGAATGGATTGAGCAACAGAAAATCTCTAGAAATTAATGACTGTGTTAAAGTCTGTTTGTCAAGAAACTGAAAGGTTAGAACATTTCAAATGGGTTTTCACTTGTTTCTAAAGCATTTGATCTTTAGTCAGATATAGACATCCGTTTTTGTAATTGTAACAAAACTACTAGTAGAATGCCAAGAAATAGGCATTCTTTGCATTCTCTGTTTAAAGCATATCCTATTTTCTGCTTTTGTTTGCAGTAATGCTGCACATTTGTTTGCATTTCATGGTATGAAGTTAAAAAGGAAAGTATGTTAATCTCTGTCTTTTCTCTCTGTCTGTCTTTCAGGCTCTTTGGTACAACGGGGAACTGTGCAGCCTGCAGTAAACTGATCCCAGCCTTTGAAATGGTGATGAGAGCCAGAGATAATGTTTACCATTTGGACTGTTTTGCCTGTCAGCTTTGTAACCAGAGGTAAGAACGGGGATCATACCTGCAACAACATTGCATTTTAAACAAACCATAAATGAAGTAGGAAAATGGGCTCATATCTTAAATTTTAGAATGTGTTGCAAATAAAACAAAGGATTTTCTGTTATATGTTTTTTTTTTATTGGTTACATCAAGCAGCTTGTAAATCTAGAAAAAAATGTTTGGGTTGTCTCATTGTGTTGTGCATTTGTAATACTCTGCTAATTATTTTCACTATAGCATGCTGCCAGCAGTCTGTCCCCGTTTGTGGCTACATATGTAAATCTTTAAAGCCAGCGGAATGTAAAATTAGCTCTTGTTCTTATGTGTAAAGTTCAGGCCCTACAGAATGCAGCACATAAGGGAAAAATGACGAGTGCAGGTGTAACACGGTGTTTCCAGGTGAATAGCAACCAACATGAAAAACTGGAATGAGCACAAAGCCTATGGTATGATGTACATGGAATATGACATACCCTAATATTGCCTTTCCCCATTAATATATTGTCAGTAATGGCAGCAGTATGAGAGTGGAGCATCCTTTGCATGCTTGTCAGGAGTGCCGTGACCCTGTTCCTCCACACAGCACAAGCCCATTAACCTTCTGCAGGCCAGATTCAGTTACCATAGTGAACACCTGCTGTAAGGGAATTATGACTCCAGTCTCTCTTCTCAGCTGGCAGATATATGAAGCCAGGTCTCATCTGGCACAGCATTGCCATAGCTGTGACTGTTACCAGCTTTATTTACCGTGTTACCAGCCTGGCATATTACTGAGGCCAAGCTATTTTCGGCTATGTTCTTATCTCCGCTCCCTTTCAGTCACATTATGGAGCTGTTTTCAGAGTGTCACACAAACAAACAGCAGCGCAGAGAGGAAACATCAGTGGGACAGGCTGCTGTGTGTTATTTTGCCTCTTCAATTGACTCTGACTTTTGAGGAAAAATGATTTTGAACACTGCAGCCAAACCGGTGTCTGAAAAAGCTCACCCCGTGGCAGGGTTTCCTCGCAGACTCCCACGGCAACGTTACTGTTCGACCAAAAGAGAGTTGACCTGCTTTTCATCTGGTGCCAGTTCTCCTGCCTCTTTGCTTTCAAACTGGATTCGTTTATAATCTCATTTTATTTGAAGGCACACATTCATGATGTCCATCAAAACGGGCCACAACGGACCCTGATGTGCTTGATATAAAACATCTCAATCTGAATGCATATAATCAAACTAAATCATCCTTATCTATCAATCATCATTATCCATCAACTCAAATGCAGTATTTCAAGCCACACTTGACTTGTGACGCCCGCAGCAGTTGTCTTCATAACTTCCTGTTTCTGTCTTCCAACAGGTTTTGCGTGGGGGACAAGTTTTTCCTAAAAAACAACATGATTTTGTGTCAAATGGACTATGAGGAGGGCCAGCTGAACGGCAGCTTTGAGACGCAGGTTCAATAGTTCATGGCAGCAACAATCGGCTCCACACTTTACACACAAGATGGATGTTCGCTGCACTTGGAAAAAGACAAGCGTCTGTCTGCTTGCCTGCAATACTTTTTAAATCCCCTTTATCTGCTCCCCCCTTTCCCTACCGCAAGGACTTTGTTGTAAATGTTCAACTTTTTGCCCCTCCCACTCCGCACCACCTCCCTCCCCAACACCGAGCAGTTACAAATTTTGATGTACAGTTGTGCCTGCTAAGCTGAGCACTGTATTGCTTGTATGTTTTGTGAAATTTGTTTAAGGTTTTCTGTTTTCTTTTAGAAATGGTTCACTGGAGGGTATGTACAGTCTGTTTTCTCTGTATATATAAACTGGAACATTTATTTTATGAAATGTAATGCAATTTTATTACTAGTGTGAATTAAAGATTCCTAAATGTTCATAGTGAGTTTTTTTTCCTCCTACTGAAACCAAAGTTGTTGAGGGAAGTTGCCCGTGTATTGATAAAATCAAATATCAAAGATTGACAATGTTATAAAAGCCTTGCAAGAGATAGATATATTTGAACATCTCTCATGATGCATTAAAGGTTTTATTACATTTTGCAAACTTCTGATGGAATTGGAAATGTTGTTTAAAATGAACTAAATACGATTTTATTTCGAATAAAAGAATGATTCTCCAAACTGTGTTGTTGTGAACATGCAGGTGTCGGAAAGTGAGATAAGCTGAGCGGCTTCGCTGTGATTCATGCTTCACTAATTGCCATCTGATTATCAGGGTGAATTGGCCTGGAAATGAAATGCAACAGCAAATAAATTAGAGGGGGGGAAATAAACGCTCATTGAGTTAGAGCTCACTCAAACCCATCATGAGCAGAAGCGCGGAGCTGTATTTAAAAAGTATTTTCCCAGAAGACTCTCTAAATGGAGATGCATGCCACCGACTGTTTATCCGAGGAGGTTATTTCTGATAAATGCACTAGGAACCATTGCACTGTCAAATAATTATCAAATCCATCAAAATATTTTAAGTTTGCATATTATACCTAGGCTTATCGGTTAAAACTTGGCTGAAAAAAACCTTGGTAGCTAATGCTATCACAATACCATCAGCTAAGTGAACATAAAATGTAGCTACAGGTAGATTTTAGCCTATATTTTTTTTTCTTTAGTTTAAATTTTTATATGTCCACTAAAGACATTTCGATTAATTAATGCAAAAGGAGTAAACATTTTGGGAAAACTACATCTAGAGTTACATATTAATCATAAAATGAGCAAAGGCTGGTGCTAAGTAAACACATTCACCTTTCGTTGAATGAGCCATTTGCTTTTAGTTTTTTTTAAGTTGTGCAAGCTGATCATAGCTGTACTCTAAATAACAATGTGCACATTTTGTTGGAAGGTTTCCCAATGATTATAGAATGAGTTCTCCTAGTGGATCATGCAGTTACATTATTACCGAAACATTAAATAGAAAAACAAGCAAGAGATGTGAAAGCCAAACAGAAAAACAACCAAAAATAATAAGAGTAATACATCTGCTAAGTTTAAAAAAACTATGTTGAGCATGTTTTGAAATATTTGCAAAAATATAAATTATTAATATTCACAAAGAAAGACAGAAAAATCGTTATATTGCTGTTCATATTGAGTATGTGCTATATCAGTCTGAATAAGCCCTGTTAGAAATTGTGTTCACTGTGGTCCAATAATTTTCCAAATTACAGGAGCTCAGATAAGTCTTTCAACACTGGTTCCTGAAATCTTCCAACAAAATAACTTTGACACTTATGACCTCATGGAGCACTGGTTGACCAATGGAAACATTACTAACAAGCCTGTTAAAGCAAAGCATAAGATATAAGAAAGATCTAAAGATTTTTTTGGGTGTTGACTAGTGTTTACATCTATTATAGCAATAATGACAGTGTGATGCTACTCTACAACATATTTAATATAGATTTACTCCTGGAAGTCATCTCCAGCCCCCCAGTTTGGTGGTAAGCCACACACAAGGTGGTACTGACTCTAAATTCATGAATCACCGTTCTACACTAAAACCAAAAAAGGTTGAATGCAGTTCAAAAATTTCTTTCAGATAGTCTGATAGTCCTTGTCATGCAGTGTTTAGGGGTGAGATCAGACTTGTGCTGAAAAACCATGGTTAGTTAATTCAGTTAATATATATTTAATGCCAGGACTAAGAATATATCTGCACAATCCCATAAAAAAAACATTGTTTAATGTCCTGCATTTGTGTTCCTTAACGTTCTTTACAGTGCAAGCTGCCTTTATCCATACACACATTTGTTTTTTTCTTTAATTTTATAAACTGCTCATATCTTTCCTACAACCTCATATCTTCACCATGGATTAATCATGCATATCTAATCACAAATCATCTGCTTTGCAAATAACCAATCTTACATTAGAGCCTCAACCATCTTTTATGTGCATTTAGTTTCATTTAGTTTATAAATAAATGTGCATTCAGATGTATGGAAAGGGCCTTTGACATGTTTAATATCCTTATTATTCATTTGTTATTAAACACTGTTTTTTGGGGAAGGATTTTTGGAGACAGCAGAAAATTCTCATGTTTCAAACTAGGTGTAATATCCTGCAGGCTCTCTCCTACCAGCAGGACACAGAACAGCAATATAATTCGCTAACACATAAATGAGGTGTGCAAAGAGCATTAATTAGAAATTCATTAAAAATTCAGACTCACTGGCAGGTGTGCAAATAAAGGATTAGGCTGACATCAATTATACCACATAAGAGAACATTTTAATTGCAATTCCTGATTTACAGAGGGAAACAATCAGGCTTCATGCAATATGCCTGATTGCTCATTTCCCTGAAAAATAATGAGGAAAAACCTAACCAGGTAGCACTGTCCCCAGCTTTATGTTGATGAGAACTCAGAGTATTGATTTTTGTATTGCTTATACTCTGTGTATCTGTCTACATAAAATATAACAAGTCTGAGCACATATAATTCACAAAGTGAATGAAAAAATAGACAACTTGGCTCACACCTGTGTGTTCACACACATAAATACACATGCACTGCATTTTGGCATACCCATCTGTCTGTGTTGGTTGAGAAGTTCCTGAGCAGCAAATGTTGCGCTGTTATGACTAAAGTTGGCGAATTCTCCAACCTCTCTTGTGTTCCTGATTACTGCATTATGGCATCTGCTTAATTAGCTTGGCTGGTGTCATGTGTTGCACCCGAGGGGGTGTTAAAAAGTGCCCTTCCCTCTTGCTCATTATCTGCCTCGATTCATGTGATGTATAATCTCTCCTGACAGGCATTCGTATTGACATAGGGGCAGCTGTCAGCGGAGCATGGTCATAAAGGGTGCATGGGAAGTAGAAACTGCAAGTAGACCAGATAGGTGGAGAAGCTGCCAAAATTCTACACAAAACTGGTGTTTCTGTGTCTCGCTTTGGATCCATCAGCATTTCTGCAGTCCTAATTATACAAAATTTAATTTTATGGTTGAGAGGTCTTTGGGAGAAGAAACTGATAGCACGCTATGCCTTTTTGATTACAACAGGTAATACTGAAAGTAACCTCCTGCTGGGGTCTTTCCTGAATTGGTGAGGTGTCCAAGTCTTGGCGAGGAATCAGCCTGATCATTGCCATATGGGAAATGCTGATAATTATCTGCAAAACAGGTCCTCACAGTTTTTTCATTCATTTTCAGCAATACAGTTTCTCAGTGCGGCAAGGAGAATTGGCATTCTAGAAAAGATGTCAAAGATGACATTCTGTCTGAAGAAACAAATATATATTTATTGTGGTTTTTAAGTGTGCAGGTTAGCTTTCCTACATGTCAGAAGATCCTAACTTAGAGAAAAACTAATTCTTTTTAAATTACCATTAAAAATGACTAGCTTTTTTCCTCTTTTAAAGTAAGGTGAATACTCAAAAAAGTCATTTTTACATTACTTTTAAATTCCCTTGATATATTACTTCAGGGTTGTTGTGGCACTGTGGCAAGAGAAAACCTTCAAGTCTAACAAATAAACGTTCCACTAAGAAAAGCTGTAGAACTGACCAAAACCAGATGATCAATACCAAAACCAAACCAGAACTTTAATCTTTCAAGGACACTGTTTACTCTTACTACTACTGTAAACTGGGAGGTTCAAAAGTTTGTAAATAACAATTTTTATTATTTTGTTACAGTTTTGCTTTGAATAGCTTGCATGCTCAAATTTCCCCTTAATAAATCAACAATTTTTGTTGTTTTTGTTCTTCCATTGTGTGGAAATATTAAACGCCTATTTTCAACGCAAGGTCAAATTTTTGTCAAAATGTAATTCAGACTTTGAAGATCTTAGCTCTCCATCCAGTGTATATACCTTCCTATCCGAGCAGGGACGAGGTTGGCTGGTACCTATCTCCAGCAGTCACTGGGCGAGAGGCGAGGTGTACCCTGGATAGGTTGACAGTACATTACTGAGATTCTAACTAACCTAACAGATGTTTTCTATGAAAAAATATAAAACAGATCTAAATATGCTTCCAATTCTATATTTCTTTTGAATAATGTTTATTTTAAATTTTTTTTTGAATAATTGAAGACTTTTTGTTCCATGATAATTGTGTGTAAAATGATTTGTGCACAGTGGCCCAGTTAGTAAACTGTTGCCTTGCGCCAAGAAGGTCCTGTGTTTGAATCCTGGCCTGAGGTCTTTCTAAATTACAGCAAATAAATAAATAAATATAAATATATAGTGAGGAACATAGGTATTTGAAAATATTTAGCAACTTCTTCCACTCAGAAATTATTCTCAATGTAGGTGCATTTCCACTGTGAGATTTGTTTGTATTTTATTGCTGCACATAAGTATTTGAACACCTGGTAATCAGCAAGATTTCTGGCTCTCAAAGACCTGTTAGTCTGTCTTTAAAAAGTCCACCTCTCCTCCACTTATTAATCTAAATTAGCAGCACCTGTCTGAGCTCGTTAAAGACACCTGCCCACCCCACAATCAGTCAGACTCCAGCGACTACCATGGGCAAGACCAAAGAGCTGTCAAAAGACACCAGAGACAAAATGGTAGACCTCCACAAGGCTGGAAAGGTCTACGGGGCAATTGTCAAGCAGCTTGTTGAAAATAGATCAACTGTTGGAGCAATTGTTAGAAAATACTTTATTGATCCTAGAGGGAAATTAAGTGTTGCTGTAGCTCAAACAATTAATTCTTTAAGGAGTTTTTGTAGATCATGATGGCTATGGGCAGGAAGGATTTCCTGTAGCGGTTTGTGTTGAAGAAGCCTCTGACTGAAGACACTTGGTTGTTGTGGGATAGTCTCATGAAGAGGTTGTTCAGGGTGTTCCATATTTTTTTTGATTTTGTGAAGAATCTGTCAGTCTGTGCCTTAGCCAGTCTTTAGACCTAAATCCAATAGAAAATCTTTGGAGGGAGTTGAAACTCCTTGTTGGTCAGCTACAGCCCTGGAACCTGATAGATCTAGAGAAGATCTGTGTGGAGGATTAGGCCAAAATCCCTGTTGCAGTGTGTGCAAACCTGGTCAAGAGCTACAGGTAATGTTTGACCTCTGTAATTGCAAACAAAGGCTTCTGTACCAAATATTCACACTGATTTTCTCAGGTGTTCAAATACTTATGTGCAGCAATAAAATACAAATAAATTCTTTAAAAATCAGACAATGTGATTTCCTAATAATTTTTTTTATGCTGCCTCTCACAGTGTAAATGCACATGCAATGTGAATTTCAGACCCCTCCATAATTTCTAAGTGGGAAAACTTGCAAAATTGCAGGGTGTTTATATACTTGCGTTACACATAACCATTTAGACATGAGTCAGTGATATGCCTGTATGTAGCCCTTTTTCAACCTTACACATTTTGTTTTGGCATAGACCAAGCAAAACTGCCTGGTCTAGAAATGTACCGATCTGGTAAATAAATAAAAACACATAGAAGATCCTTTTCAGCTTTAGATCCTATAAGTTGGTTTTATCCTATATGTTGATTAACCATTTACACATTGCTTATTGTATTTCCCAAAAAACGCTGATGCTATATCATGTAAATACCCTGTTTGCATTGGATCGGCTCCAACCGATGGCAGGTTGACCTGTTTACTGATTAATTAATCCTATAGTAATCTGACCACCTAGGTGCACTCAAAGAATATGCAGAGTCACAGAGGTATCATATAGCTTGTTTTATCTGCAAAGCTGCAGAAGTGAACTGTTTTCCTTCATCATAGTTTCCCCATTGTTGCAAACATCAGCTATGATTTGACAGCAGGGATCATTTTACATGAAATAATTTTTTATCAACCAAAGAACAAAAGAGTGAACAGGTGAACATAGCCGAATATTCACTTTCAAAAATGGTCTTGGTTACGAAGAAGCACTTTTAATTCTACTTGAACCTCTGATGTAAAGTATTTCTAACAAAGGATTTTCAAAGTTTATCTCATTGCAGCTTCAATCAGTTGAGTGGACAGTTTGTTCAATTTTAATTGTAGTCCTTGAATTTGCTCACACAATCAATGAGATGACAGTAGTACAGTTTGAATAAAATAGATAACACATTGTGAACCTGCATGAGCTTTGCACATCACTAAACCCTTAATTAAGTTACTCCTATTTACAACCAAAACTGCAGACAATCCCAGTTCTGTAGCATGGAAAACACCAAATCTGACTTATACTGTACGCGATAGATCTATTGTCATTTTTATCTTGGATGCTATTCTTTGCACTATTTAAATTTTTTTAATACTTTTTTCTCTGTTGAAATTTTCTCACAGCTTGCATTCAAATTGCACTTAACTTGCAATTTAGTTTGACGAGCTCCTCAAAAGGACGACTATGTTGCTCTATTCTGTTTTCCAGGAATCGCTGTCTCCACATTTTTTTCTCCCTGCCTTTAGGTTATAAAAATATTCAAAGCTTTGAACATCTCACAGGGCATTGTTCGATCCATCATCTGAAAATGGAACGAGTGTGGCCAAACTACAACTTACAGAGGCAAGGCAGCCCACCTAGACTGATCTAATTGCTCAAAATTTCCATTAAGAACAGTAGCCTAAATATTGGGAAAAAACAGGGAACAGATGTTGAGGGCTGACAGTAGCTGAGAGTTGGTAGAATGAAAATACTAATACATTACCACTATTGTTTAATGGTAAATATTGTAAATATTGTAGCCCATTGGATGCATTATGGTATGATACTTTGAACTGATTACTTCATTTATACTTAACTTTTTTGCCAACACAAAAAAAGTAAGTTACCTGATATAAACGACATAGTGTGCTCATAGCGGTCAAGTGACTATTATACCTCTTGAAACTAAGCAGATTTTTATCGCCTCTCACAAACTCCAACATATGTTCTATTGATGGCTAATGAACCTGTTTGTGCTATGAGCAAGAGACTGGAGAGAGCAATTAGTTACATGTGGCTTTGATTAGCACCAATTCTGCTGCAGAGCTTGAGGGAGGATAGAAAACAAAATGCTAAATTACTGCTGAAGCTCTTTGTGACAGAATGCAATAAAATGGAAGAAACTATTTAAATTCATGGTAATAACAGGTAAATGTGAACATGTTAACTGTAGCACTGTGCCCATGGCTAAGATTATGCATATTCTACCTACAAACAGCTTGCGCAGAGCAGTGCATATAAAACTGAAATAAATGGCTACAGATGCATGAACTTGCCTGAAAGAGGTTTGCTTACTCTGTGATCTCATTCTTAAATGAAACCAATTTGCCTAGAAATTGGTTCTAAGGCCTAATGTTGAACTCTGCACATCAGCTACACACACACATTCACAGTTAGCTTTTCTCACACACAGACACACGCACGCACGCACACATACACACACACACACACTTTCACAGTCACACTGCTTCCACCCTTTCCCTCGCTGCAAATCATGTTTGACTTTGAAGTGCTAATTTTGGAAGTTTAGCCAATTTTTATTTGCTGCTTTGAAATGTATCCCCTAAGCTGCTGCACCAGCAATGAAATATACAGACCTTTACAATGAGGGATAAGTGACCAAAATGAGAAGCGGCTGGTTTTCTTCCCAACATTATATAACTGTGAATAATCCCCACATGGCATTTTCTCCTGTGCCATCACAGCCACAATTTATATTTAGAAAAATTATGCAGTTTTTACTTTTTACTTATTCCTCTATCATCTCTTCCAAAAGTTGGAGCCAATTTAAAATATCTACTTTGCAACGATTTACACTAACACTTTAGAATGAGTATTTTACAACAAAAACAAAACTACAAGGTAATTAGAGAAATCCATCATCGCAGGGTGCGAGACTTTTAACGAACATCAGAAACAGAATTTTGTCTGTGTATTTATTTGCATGCAAGGGTTAAATGCAAGCCAATTCTCTTCAGGAGAATGGATCTATTCATGGAGAAACATTTTGCGATAAACCAAGTAGTAAGCATTAAGGTGACTATCCAGCTAGGACTACTTGCCCTTCAGATGTTTGAAAACCAACCCTACAAATTAAATCACCTTGCTATTGTAACAGTCGTTTTAGTATTTACCATTTTAATGGATGGAAGCCTGACCTCAATCACAAGCCATGTTTTACTGCTTTTATTGGGAGCTAGAGTATTGTATAGTAAAATAAGTTGATCAGATTGGCTTCTCACCAAGCAGCCCAGCTTAATAACGTGGCAAGCGAAGAGCTAGAGGGAGAGGAGATTTGGAATGAGAGCCCCTTTACTTTCTAGCGCTGCTCTGCTTTAAAATAGTCCTAGAGTTGGCAATAAATTGTTTCTGTAATCAGCTTTCTGAAAAGCTTATTTACTGCTTGTTTTGTGTTTATTGTAGTTCTCAGAATAAAATATAAAACAGGATTTTATTACATTTGCAGTTTTCTTCTCTAGTAAAGAATCGGCAGAGCGTGCATCACCTCATTGAGTGTGGATGATCCATAAAGACATACAGTTTTATTATCTTGGTTTTGATGATGTTTTTCTGCTCCAAGGATTGATCGATGGGATTAGATGGAAACATTTCATGGGTAAAATTTTCAAAAACAACAAAAGATTTGAACATCTGCAAGCTGCACTAGTTTGAATGTGTGTGCAAAAGAGTGATAGAATTACAGTGAAAAAAAGTCATGTTGGTTTAATTTTATGCATTGTATACAACAGTACATTCAATGCAAATTAAATGCTTTGAAAAGGTATATCAGAATCAGGGAAAGCTGTTCCATGATAATGACACTCTCACAGAGTTTTGTAGGATGAGGGTTTTAATAAAAAAAGGATCTTTTCTGAACCTTTACACCAATTTTACATGCTTAGTATACAAAGGTAAAGCCAAAAAGACTCATCAATACTTTCAAAAAAAGAAAAAAATACAGTAGGTGCTGCATATTTCTACCCATAACATCATGAACAGAACACCCCAGGTCTATGGCAGTTATTTTCTTCAGTTATTGCTTTCAGCACTTATGTTAAACATTTGTGTCAGTAGCTACATTAGGATAAACAAAAGCAGAATATGCCCAGTAGCTTCTTAGATCTACATTGCTAACCGGTGAGCTGACAAGTTAAAGCAAAGTAGAACTTGTGTGTTTCCAAAATCTAAAGATTCAAAGATATTTATTTAAATCTTTATAGTATAGATTTAGCTTTATAGTATAGATTTAGCTTTTCTACCAATTCTACCATACTTTAAACTCCCGTTGAAGGCCAGTTTCTTTTCTGTGGCTTTTTTGCCATTCTGAAAAATTTAAATAGTTTCATTTTGAAATTATACGAAGACAGTTTAGAACAAAATTAATTACACAACTGTGAGATGAAGATCTGCATGTGAATGTGTATATGAATTGGCGAATGACTGACAGTAGTGTGACACCCTTTGGGTCCTTAGGACTAGAAAAAGCGCTTTACAAGTACAGGCCAGTCACCATGAAGATCTAAAGTTTTTTATGTTTATTTTAACAAGTGGTTTCCTCTAACTTGAAGTAATATCTATGTTTTGGAGTGGCCTGGTCCGAGTCGCAACTGAAATTTGATAGAGAACCTAAGGAAGGAGCTAAACATTAGGGTGATGGTCAAGAGACATTCCAACCTCAAAGGCTTGGACCTTATTCCAAAAGAATAGTCAAACATACCTGTGGAAACATGCATTTTTATTGATTATTACAATTCATATACATTCAATTTGACATGTTACTTTTGTTAAAATATGAATAAAAACTGAAATGTTCATTTAAAAAATGTTTTTTAAATCCAACTTGTACATTGTTTTGATTTGCCTGTGTCATTTCAAATCAAAAACCAAATTTAAGTTGAATAAAATAAATTTAAATCTGAAGGGTTTAGTTGTGAAGTATTTGTGTCAGTTTTAAGTATTTTGTATGCAATGCATATATAAATTATATTTCAGATTCAGAGCATTCTGTTGGCCTTAGGAACAACTGCAAAGTCAAAGGAAAATTGTTTTCCAATATTGCTTGAAACCTCTTTTACTCAACAGTTTACAATTTCTTGTCTTATTTTCTAAATCCACTAGATCTATTTGTTGGTCAGAACTGGATGCAGGTAAGCTTTACAATGGAGCAGCTTTGTTGTGCAGATTACATACAAAAGTGGACTGTTCAGCTGCTGTCAGAGATATGCAAGTTACCATTTTAAAGTTATCGGTTATGTTATAAAGTTATGTGTTACGAGCCTTGTGGTCAGGCTGGGCATTTCCTTTCCTTTGCAATATTGAGTGCTGATTTGGGACACCTGGGGACATTTCAAGACCCTGAGTCTTTTAAACCCTGACTGTCAACTAACCTCTCCCTGCTCTCCTCCACAGGTACGCTGCCGCCTTTTCCCACATTACAACACTTTCACATATATTCACCATTCATGTACGCCATACATCACTGGTTTTACTGACTTTCACACTTTGATTTTAACTTTAGATTATGTCAAATACACTTATTAATGATGAGTAGATGAGGCCTCCTGAAGCGTTGCAGCACATTACCCAAAGTGTATTGATTCTGTGTCGATACTCTGTCACCGTTTTGGTCTACTTACACCTTTTTAATTATTTTTTTATAAGTTTCTCCAGGGTCTTTGCATTGAGGCAATTGCTCTTTTTAGATGCAATTTCTCCAGCTTACATTTACAATCTTACATTTACAGACGATAGTATGACATAAGAGTAATTTTGAAATGGACTGAAATTCTGATAAATCAAGCAAACTGAGGAACAGGATGAATTTAGGAAATAAAAATATTAGTCGATATAAGATCAAAATGATCCCACATGGTGAAAACCTTCTGTTTTATTTTATTTCGCTCCATGATGTAACAGTGGCTTTCCGGGAATAATATTGGTCCAAAAGATGTACTTTTGGCAGAGACGCATCCCGTTGACAAATGGAAATGCTCCTCCTGTCACGCTGTCCTATTCACGCCTCATTGTCTTCACCTGTCTGTCCAATCAACCACACCTGATGCTACTCACCTCCTGCCTTTAAAACCTATCACTTCCTTTCACTCCAGTCCGGATCATTACTATATTTTCTTCATCCCCATGGTGTGTCGTCTTCCTGCCTCTCCGTTCCTGCCGTCGTCCTCTTCACCATCATCCCCACCTCCTTTAATAAACATCCTCCACCTTCCTTCAGCGTCTGCATTTGGGTCCATACTCCACACACACCCCTGACAGAATGATCCGGCCAGAAAGAATGGACCCAGCAGACGGCTGGGAAAGCGCCAGCTCGGACTGGGATCGCTGGGGTTGGCTGCCAGAGAACTGGATCTACGTGGCGTGGAAGGTGTCACACACTCCTCCCGGCGTGGGTCCGTGGAGGTACCGACCTCCTCCTCCGCCTCGTCACTGACGACGGTACCGCCGCAGGGTGACGGCCTTTGAGGAGGAGGAAGCAGCTGACGTGGCACCGCCAGCTGCTCCCAGCCCGTTGAGACCAGCTCCTCCAGCCAGCCGTCGAGGCAGAGCCGCTTCCGAGGAGGAAGCCCTAGCTGTCTGCTCATTCCCGGTTTCCCCTGCTGCGATCGGTGCCCCGGCACCTCCCAGTCCCTCAGCTCTGACCTGTCCGCTGGCTTCAGCTTCAACCAGCTCGGTCCCGAAGTCAGCGTCAGCCAGAGAGCCGGCCTGTGAGCCCGTTCCACTCCCGGAACCTGCCGTTATTGTGGCTGCTGTGTTTCTAGCAGTCACAGCGGCAGCTCTCCAGCGACTGATATTCCCCCATGGGTCGCTGGAGCTCCCAGGGAGGGTCAAGGAGGACCCGTCGCTAGAGCTCCCAGGGAGGGTCAAGGAGGACCCGTCGCTGGAGCCTCTTCACCGCCGAACTGTGTCGGTCGAGCCTCCAGATTCTCTTCGTCTCAGCCGACCTCTACCGGCCAGGCATCTTCGTCGCTGCCGACCAGCCAAGCTCCTCAGCCAAGCTCCTCAGCCGCTGCCTAACCCTCAGAAGAGGACCTAAGGGCTGTCCGTCGGATCTCCAGGTTCTCAAGGGAGGATCACCAGGCCGTCCGCCCAACCGCCGTCCAGCAAGGGGACGCCATCCGGGCCGTCCCCCGTCCAGCAAGGGGACCTCCAGGTCCTCAGGGGCTGCCACCGGGGCCGTCTGCCAGACTTCCAGGGGTGTACCCAGAAAGACTCGGGGCCCTCCTTCCGTGGGCCCCCTCCACCCACCTTTCCTTTTTCTTTATTGCTCCTCTCTCCACGGCGTCTGGAATTCGCCTTTAAAGGGGGGGGTCCTGTCACGCTCCCCTATTCATGCCTCATCGTCTTCACCTGTCTGTCCAATCAACCACACCTGATCCTACTCACCTCCTGCCTTTAAAACCCATCACTTCCTTTCACTCCAGTCCGGATCATTACTATATTTTCTTCATCCCCATGGCGTCGTCTATTCCTGCCTCTCCGTTCCTGCCCGATGTCCAGTCTCTCCGATTTTTTTTTACTTGTAAAAATTCGTAATTAAAATGACTACAAATCAGAAGTTGCATATATAACGTCACATTAGCTAGCAGTTGAAATACTCACTGAGACCTTGCAGTGCTCGTCCCGCGTGCTGGCTCTTACTCAACCAACTATTTCTCCCCCAGCATAGCTGCCACTTTCCACATGACGAGATTTATAGTGGATTTCTCCACATTTAATACTCTTTCCTTCATCCTGGAAGAAGGACGTGAAGCTCGCTGAACTAATGGCAATTTTTCTTCTTCAGTTGTAGTCCACTACATGTTTTCACACAAAACCTAAAGTTACTTGTGCTGCCTGTCGAAAATTGGCACTTTCTCAGCATCAAAATGTGTCTTTTAAATTCATGGACATCATGTTAAATTCATGGCACATTTCAAACTGGATCAGAAAATAACTTATTGCTCTATTGACACTCGTTCTTTTTTTTTGACAGTAGGGGACCAGACCCATGAACCTGAAATAGATGAGCGTGACCTAGGCTCCCCATTAGCTAGATGCATGTGCTGATGCATCAGTGTTGCTCGACCCATCACTAACATTTATTTTTCAGAAATTTTTATAGATGGTGAGAATCCATTTTTTGTGACCTGTGAGCCAGGTCATGACAGTATGATAGGGAGTTTCTGAAAAATTCAGCCAAAGCTCCAGTGCTATATTGACAAGCAGACAATGTTTCCTTGTGCACACAGCTTGCTAAAAAATGCTATAGTTTGACTATAGTTTTGTTAATCTAATCTGGGTTTTCTATCTAGAATCTTCTAAATTTTTCTGGCTTTTTCAACAAGTTACAATGACATTCAGAGAGGAAGGATCTGTTTCTCTGTCTCATGTGACCTGCTTTGAATACCACCCTCACATACTGCTATTGGTGTCGGTGAGGGCTGCACAAAGCAACGCTTTGCAACTGCTCATTAATTCTCCCAACGTTGAAAGTTTCAAGTGTCTAAACCAGGATAAATTGGTGTAACAATTCACTTTAACCACGCTGAAATTTGTTTGGAGCTGAATTATCAGTGAACCCCATCAAAACATAGAGTGAACATATTAATGTTAGCCTAGCATAGCAGCAACCTTTGCGGCATGGAAACAGCAGGACAAGATGTAAGTTTATTGAAGACTGTAGGTTGTTTTTCTTAAACTGACTTTTCTTGGGCTGCATTTGAAAGCTCCTGCGATTAAAAGCATATAAATGGTTTTGATTTTAACTTCAATAAAGTCTTGAACAGGTATCTGGGACAAACATCCCTGAATGGGAAATTCCTAGTTTATGAGTTATGGATTGCAAGCTGAATTGCAAGCTATTCTTTTCATTCTTGAGGATGTGTTGTCAAAGACTTTCAAAGAGAATGAAAAAACGGATTAATGAGACAACCACATAGTTTTCTACCTCACCAGTCTAGCTTAAATGAGACAAGGCCTCGCTTATTCATTAGTTTTGTCTTTGCGTGTTTATTTTTAACGGAGACATGGCTGATTGCAGATGCCCCAGCTGTTCTTACAGAGGCCTCCCCACCAAATTTAAACTTTTCTTATACAATAAGGAGTAGCCAGAAGGGGGTGGGGTACTGCTTTTATAAGTTCATCCACATTGTCTGCCAAACCTGTCATAGCACCTTTGAATATACCGCGTCTGTTTTTAGCACTCCTCAGATTTTATGTGTCACAGTTTATAGGCCTCAAAAAAAGAATTCACTTTTTATTCAAGAATTTTGTATGAATGTAATATTTTATCTTCTCAAAGTAACATGGTTTTAGACAAATCTCAGTGTGTGTCCCTACCAGAGGAAACACTGGAGAGTTTTGTCCTGGTACAGGCTGGGACTCTTGATAAAGTTTTCTCGTGAGTGAGGCCTACCACCTGCGTTCTTGACCCAATCCCCACTTCACTTTTTAAGCCATTTTATGGATCTTTTAGGGATGAGATCTTAACCATGATGAATTGCGGTAGTCTTTCCTGCCGCCTTTAAAAGGGGCGGTAGTGAGGCCCCTGCTGAAGAAGAGCAATTTAGATTTTAAGGATTTAAACAACTTCCGACAGCTATCTAACTTAAGTAAAGTTTTAGAAAAGCTTGTTTTAATCCAACTTAATGATTTTATTAATGCTAATAATTTCCTAGAGAAATTTCAGTCTGGTTTCAGGGTGAACCACAGCACAGAGATGGTCCTTCTAAAGATTTTAAATGATTTTAGATTAAACTACGACGCTCAGAAGATGACAGTGATTATAGCCACAGCTGCCCTGGGGCAGACTGCCATATCGCGCCATCGGCCCCTCTGGCCAACACCAGTAGACCACACTATTCTTTTAACTGGTTTAAAACAGATTGGCCTCTCTGGTGCTGTTCATAAATGGTTCACATCAAAGTTCACAGACTGGACTTGTATGGTAAGATTATATACCTGCTTGTCTAAGCTCCACAAGGCTACACCTGTGCCCCAGGGTTCAATTTTAGGCCCAGTGCTTTTTAACCTGTATATGCTCCTTCTTGGCGGTGTCATCAGAAGACATGGACTTAATTTCCAAAGTTATGCTGATGATACACAGTTGTACATCTCCATGTCCCCTGATGACACACGGCCAATGGATGCACTTTTTAACTGCATTTTAGACATCAAATCCTGAATGGCAGAAAACTTTCTCCAGCTCAACCAGGACAAACCTGAAGTTTTAGTCATCGGTCCTGAGGCTCAGAGAGAGAAACTTTTACCAAAAATACAATCACTGTCTTTTAATCCATCCATACTAGTGAAGAACCTGGGCGTGATTTTCGACTCTGAGCTGACTTTTATCCCCCACAAAATAAGCTTTTATCATCTTAAGAACATTGCCAGAGTCCGCCCCATTCTCTCTCACGCCAATGCAGAGACACTAATGCATGCTTTTATCACCAGTAGAATCGATTATTGTAGTGCCTGCTTTCTGGTCTTCCCAAAAAGAGTATCTCAGGTTTACAACTCCTACTCCTCCTTTTAAGTGTCTTAATGGTCTTGGGCCTTCATATCTTTCTGAAATGATTTTACTGTATGAACCTTCGCGGTCTCTGTGCTCCTCTGGCAGCCATTTCTTGTCATCCCTAAAGTCAGGACACACACTCATGGTGAGGCGTCTTTTAATTATTATGGCCCTCTCCTCTGGAACAGGCTCCCGGAAGACTTCAGGGCCGCCGAGAACATTCATGTTTTTAAGAGCAGGCTCAAAACTCACCTTTTTAGCCTAGCTTTTAACTATCCATTGCCTATTTATCTGCCCTAATATTTTAACTGATTTTTGGCCTTGTATTTATCCCGTTAATTTAATTTTACTTTTATGTATTTATTTGCTCACATTTATCCATCTTCTACTTATTTTATTTACCTATTTATTTATTTTAACATGTTCACCAGTTATTTTACACAAATCAATAGTCCCATTGTTCCAATGTTTTCTCTGTGGAAGCCCTCTGCATCAGGGGCAGTGGTCAGCTGTGGCTGTCTTGGCGGTTTCAGGGTAGTGCTTGGGTGGAGGTAGGGTCCCGGCCCCGCCTCCTTTGTGTTCCCTGGGTTGGAGCCTCGGCTGCTGCTGTTGATCTGCTGCTGCCGGTGCAGATGGCTCCCTTGATGGCGTTTCCTGTTTTAACCTGGCTCATCTGTACTCAGCCCAGCGTCCATTGTGTATTTTAATGTCATATTGATGTTGCTCCGGAACGTACATGGGGATTTGATTGGGGGGAGGGGGTATAAATGTTTAACTTGTGTGTGTCTATAGGGGGTGGGGGTGGGAAGGGGGGTTATATGTAGGGTAGGTTTTTAACTTTGTAATGGACTTTGAACTGCATTTCATTGTATAAAAAGGGCTTAATTAATAAAGTTCATTGATTGCGTGGTTCCGTTTAAGCTCTAATTTATTGGTGTCAACGAACTGTGTTCACTGACATTACTTAAAAAAGGGTGTGTGCCCACAAAGTGATTTCCACAACAGATTTGTGAGTGTTAATAATCCAGCCCTGGGTGTGGGCCCTGAAGATCAAGGCCATTGAGAGCTGGTTTTCAGTCATGTTGCCTGCCTACAAAGATCTCTCTGAATTTTCCAATTGCTGTCGTTCTTTGTGTTCAAAATGAATTTAGATTAGTTGAAATAGCATGCTAAAAAACCCATTATTCAACTCTAATAAAAAAAAACTATGCGGATGTGCTCTGATGTGGTGCTTTTCCATGTTTATTCTTTTCATGATAGCACAGAGCTTAATAGCCTCAGAAATTTGCTCCTCAGTCACATTCTTTAAAAGCAAATGAAAGCAGCATTACAGGCAAAAAAATACTTTGATTCCTAAAATTTCACTCTGCTACACTGACAGTATAATCACAGGGAACAGTAGCTCAGTTTCTGTATATTAAGTTCAGAATAACTTCCCATTCATATTTAGCAGTTATTGTGGTGGCACACAATTACAATGAAATCCAAATTAGATCTCTGTAGCACTGACATACTTTCTGCTAGCAAGTACAGGATGCTTCATATATGATTAATTAATTGCGGCAGCCTGCCATCTGTGTTTTAACTGATTAAATAGCTCACAAAGTGGGATGCACCTTTTGATGTGAACCTTTGGGGAGCTGGTACTGTCTTTGTGCTTCCACCTTGATTAAGCACAATACTCCTGGACTTCCACTGGCCCTCTTTTTCAAAGTCTCTAATATAGAAGGAAAGGACATAGACACATTTGAGGTGCTTTAGAATGTTGACCATTTCTAGTAATCAAGGCCCTGTCCACACTTTCTCTTCTTTTTTTCCATTTTAAACTTTTTTAACAAAGTGAACGTTTCAGTGTTGTGCTGGTGAACATGCATCGAGCTTTGAGATAAAAATTGATTCCAGTAAATTCTCACCTGAGATCCATCACAGTGAAAGGCTTTAAAAGGTCACACATGTAATAAGTTCCTATGGTCTCAGTCCGTCCAATAATAGGCCTTTAGTCTGCCATGGAAGGCTGGTATATAGAAATAATTGAGTAATCTGTGGACCATTCAATTCAATCGTGGGACTCAGTGACAGTGCGAGGCCTGCTGGGCTGTGAAGAGGTTATTCTGTGGAGTCTTTCTGTTGGCAGGGAAATAGTTTGTCCCCTAAAGCCATCCACCACCATCTTTGTAACAGCGTAGGGGTCCTCCGGGCTCAAATTCATGTCAGGATTTCCACCAAAAAGAAAAAAGTACATGACATGAGAAAAAAAGACCTCTGAGAGCTGTAAATAAATCCAAAGCTTTCCAGTTAAATTAAATAAATGTGTACACGCAACATCTAATGAAGAGCAATGGAAGTACAAACCTAGTTCAATGAATATACATATACACATATATACCTATCTATCTACATACACACACACTACCGTTCAAAAGTTTGGGGTCACATTGAAATGTCCTTATTTTTGAAGGAAAAGCACTGTACTTTTCAATGAAGATAACTTTAAACTAGTCTTAACTTTAAAGAAATACACTCTATACATTGCTAATGTGGTAAATGACTATTCTTGGTGCAATATCTACATAGGTGTATAGAGGCCCATTTCCAGCAACTATCACTCCAGTGTTCTAATGGTACAATGTGTTTGCTCATTGGCTCAGAAGGCTAATTGATGATTAGAAAACCCTTGTGCAATCATGTTCACACATCTGAAAACAGTTTAGCTCGGTACAGAAGCTACAAAACTGACCTTCCTTTGAGCAGATTGAGTTTCTGGAGCATCACATTGGTGGGGTCAATTAAACGCTCAAAATGGCCAGAAAAAGAGAACTTTCATCTGAAACTCGACAGTCTATTCTTGTTCTTAGAAATGAAGGCTATTCCATGCGAGAAATTGCTAAGAAATTGAAGATTTCCTACAACGGTGTGTACTACTCCCTTCAGAGGACAGCACAAACAGGCTCTAACCAGAGTAGAAAAAGAAGTGAGAGGCCGCGTTGCACAACTGAGCAAGAAAATAAGTACATTAGAGTCTCTAGTTTGAGAAACAGACGCCTCACAGGTCCCCAACTGGCATCTTCATTAAATAGTACCCGCAAAACACCAGTGTCAACATCTACAGTGAAGAGGCGGCTGCGGGATTCTGGGCTTCAGGGCAGAGTGGCAAAGAAAAAGCCATATCTGAGACTGGCCAATAAAAGAAAAAGATTAAGATGGGCAAAAGAACACAGACATTGGACAGAGGAAGACTGGAAAAAAGTGTTGTGGACGGATGAATCCAAGTTTGAGGTGTTTGGATCACAAAGAAGAACGTTTGTGAGACGCAGAACAACTGAAAAGATGCTGGAAGAATGCCTGACGCCATCTGTTAAGCATGGTGGAGGTAATGTGATGGTCTGGGGTTGCTTTGGTGCTGGTAAGGTGGGAGATTTGTACAGGGTAAAAGGGATTCTGAATAAGGAAGGCTATCACTCCATTTTGCAACGCCATGCCATACCCAGTGAACAGTGCTTGATTGGAGCCAATTTCATCCTACAACAGGGAAATGACCCAAAACACACTTCCAAATTGTGCAAGAACTATTTAGAGAAGAAACAGGCAGCTGGTATTCTATCGGTAATGGAGTGGCCAGCGCAGTCACCAGATTTGAACCCCATTGAGCTGTTGTGGGAGCAGCTTGACCGTATGGTACGCAAGAAGTGCCCATCCAACCAATCCAAATTGTGGGAGCTGCTTCTAGAAGCGTGGGGTGCAATTTCTCCAGATTAGCTCAACAAATTAACAGCTAGAATGCCAAAGGTCTGCAATGCTGTAATTGCTGCAAATGGAGGATTCTTTGACGAAAGCAAAGTTTGATGTAAAAAAAAAAATCTTATTTCAAATACAAATCATTATTTCTAACCTTGTCAATGTCTTGACTCTATTTTCTATTCATTTCACAACGTATGGTGGTGAATAAGTGTGACTTTTCATGGAAAACACAAAATTCTTTGGGTGACCCCAAACTTTTGAACGGTAGTGTATATACATACATATACATACATACATATATACATACACATACACATACATACATACATACATAAAAACTTCTCTGCTATTGATAATCCACATCATAAACACAAGAAAAACTGTGATGCTGCTATACCATCAAGCTTTTAGTCATGCAGAAGATAAGAAACTTAAAATATATGTTTGTACCCACTTTAATTAAAAAGCAGCTTTGCCCATGTTCTCCCAAACTCCATGTTTTTAATACTTTCAGCCATGCTGTTTTGCCCTAATAAGGAGATTCAATGGGATTTTAGCCTACGAAAAACCTGTGAAAAGTAGTCGTCTGTCTGTAAGAACAGGTAAAAACACCACAATGACATTGTCTAATTTACAAAACCTCACAAAGTAACATTTGCTCCTCCACTTGCTCCTTCATTCAAATAATCTCTCTCGTCTTTGGTGCAGTTTATCCACAGTTGAATGAAACAATATGCATACATTTAAATGAAAAGATGCACATATTTGCATAATGTATATTACAGCTACAATTGCAAAGGCTGTTTGGATCAAATATTTTGTAGTACACCATATTCAGATATCACACATTCTATATACTAATAGTATATTTGGTCAGTTAAATGGACTCTTACTGTCCCTAATGTCCACCCCAAACGTAATCTTTAGTGGTTGAGATGCTAAAGCTCATGGAGAGTTGTAGGTATATTGTGTAAAGAAACAGAAGTGACACTTTGATGTTATCATGACAATTTTCAACACTAGTTGCATTTTTCTTCCTAGTACAGAATCTTGTGGTTGCTGTTTGAGAGCTGTCGTGTAATGGCAAAAAATAATATCTCAGGGTTTCCATTATAAAGAAGACTTGAGTCCAAGAAGGCGTTTAAGTATTTAATTCAAACATATCTGGCCAGACACGGAGGGGACAGAGTTACTCGTCCATCACCCTAACCAACCTTTCTAACTAACCGCTTAAATAGTATTCAGCAATCATTGTTTATCTCTGTAGATGTCTTCTCCATCCTTCACGCCCCGCCTCCGGAGTAACCGCTTCACGCGAGTCATAGCAACGCATAAAGCAGCTCATCCGAAGGCCAGACTGTTATCTTACTGCCCCGGCGTCTGTCTCTCTGGTGACCTGACACATATTTCTTTCTCATAACATTAAGCTGGAACAATAAGCTTGTCATTTCCTTAGATGCATTCACTAAACAGAGAATATATACTTAATTCCTAATTGCATAACAATTTTCCACCACAGTCGCTTACAGTGGTTTGTGTAGCTTTCTCCTGAAAGAACAAATATGCAGTGCCAAATCCAATCAAAAATGAGTTTGTGTTACAGAAATGTTGTCATCTCTACCACTCTGTGAGGGGCCTCTTTGTCTGAGACCTTTGCAAACCGCGAAAAGAGAGGATGAATGTGCTGGGATAAAACCTCCATTTGTACGTTGCCAAATGAAAACAAGAGCATCATGTTGAACCAGACGCTGAGGAAGAAATACAGCAAGTTCTGTTATGTAGTGGACATAAAACTAGCAGAATACAAGCACATGTGTACCATTGGGGTACCAGAGTCCATGGAAAAGCATGCAAAGCACTTAAAAGAAGCGAGGGAAAGCTACAGCGAATGCCCATGCTTAAATTCATTTTGGAAAAAACCCTTAAGTTGGAAAGTGAGGTTATGCAATTTGAGGTAGCACAGAGCACCACCCTACAAATGTCTGTAAAGTCCACTAAGACGAAGCAGATAGTGGGGGAAATAAACCAAACTTTGAGGATTGTACAAAGGATATCTGAGTTAATATGCTGTTTGAGCCTGCTGAGGACTTCTGCTGAAGAGCTAAAACAGCTAACCATAAGTATTTGGCCAGTCTGGATAAATGAATGGAAATACAAAAGGTATACCTGAAGTTGTTCATTTGAATGTATTTATTACACTTTGGTAGCTAACTCATATTCTTGAGATTTCATTCAGACTTCATTCCCAACTTGCAGAGGTAATAATGTCTGATCCTTCTCTTCTCTTTCTGATACTTTGTGGAATATGATGGAGCTTTCTCCATTGTTAATTTATATGATGCCTCTTCTACAGAAACCCTTGAGTGAAGATCACTCCATCTTTCTCCCTCCGCTGATGTTTTCTCTCCTTTTATAATAGATTTATCCAAGAGGAAATGGGACAAACCTTGCAGTTTTGACAGCTGTCTCACAATTAATATACTTCAGGGGGATAATTGGTTCACAATCCATTGTTGTACTTTACCAAGCAGCTAATGGCAATGGGCGAATTATCCCAGAAAGTGTGAAAACTGCAACAGCCATTCATGGAACTTACAGATGTCACAATAGTCTTTACACATAATTTTATACTCTGCAAAAGCTGTTGCCTCCCATCAAAGAAGCATTCTGCCCACATCCACAGCCACACATGCACGACATGACAGATTTAGAAAAATGAATTAAACCAGAACAGATGGGCCTTAAAAGTAAAACAAAGTAATTCAATCTGGCTAATGGGAGGAAAGCCACAAACTACTCAGTTCTCCGACTCAGAAGCGCGGCTGAATTGCTTCTCCAGCTTTAATACTCAATTCCTATGTCATAGTGTGTTTCTGTGTTCCCCATGCATATTATAAGACATTTAAAAGGAAAACACTGTATATTTACAAGACAAGCCCCACCATGTGCACAGACAGGAGCTATTAGCGCCTAGACAAAGGGGGAAATGTATCGTAATTGATTGTTACAAAAGATTGCCCTCCTCAGGAAAAAAAAACATTAAGCTATTTCAGAAGCACATTTGATGCCTTAAAGTGCTGTGCAAAGGAGGCTCTTTCTGCACTACACATTCACGCTGACATGCAGTTTGCAAAACAATTACCATCCGCTCTTGTTTGATCTTTGTCCCCACTTTGGTTCTTTATAAGTGTGAGTACAACTCACTTGCCAACCATGCGTGCAATAATGGCTTCCATCAAGGGATGTCAGCTGTCAGAAAATGGAATACATTTTTCCAACACAAGTTTAAAAACTGCATGAAAGAGTTGCTTTTAACTCTAAAGTGATCTTCCTAAAATAATAATGAATTACTTTTATTGGTTAGATCTTTGTATGTGGGCCTTTTCATCTTACAGCATTGCCTCATCGTTGGGGTCCGAATCACATAGCAAATCCTTAACAGTAGGATAGGGGGTAGCAATAAAAAAGATGTCATTTTAGTAATGATCCAAATACATAAGTACGAAAATCAATTAATTCCATGCCAAATATAAACTGGCTAAATATTTCTGTTTAAAAGTCAGCTGCATGCCGGGAGATGTTTGGACTTAAATTTGAATGAAAACTTGCACAATGCCCATGCACTAGTTAGATATGTTTACATACCATTTATCTGCTTATTGGATGGCCCCCACCTAATGACCCACTCAGATCTAGCTGTAAATTTGATGTAGCTGTACAACTTTAGCTTGCAAGGTCATAGGAAATGAATACATTTAATGAACCTTGAAATTGAAGATGTGTTAATCATGTGTACTTTAGAAACAATAAAAGGGGATAAAGCAAATATATGTAAAATAGTGATTATGCTGTTAAACAAAACTAAATACCTTCTTCATTATAAAAAGTGCACAAATATGTGACTTGCCATGTACTTAAAAAAATATGATGTCCCAGAAGAAACTTGCTTTGTGGAACTAGTGTATGAACATATTTAAAACCTCTGAGAGCAAAAGTTATAAATACATTCCTACTCTTTGAAAATATTTACAATACACTAAAGCATACATATACAGGTCTGCCTTATTTCAAAATCCAAATATTCAACAAAACATTTTCCTTTCCATGTGTAAATGGATAGATTGAAACTTAATGCTCTTTAAGAAAAGTTTTTCTCTGATGCAGAAAGTGTATCCTATTAGTATCCATATGGATATGTTAATTTTTTTGTAAAGAAACAAATTCAAATAAATTGCTGTAGTTGTAGTTCGATTTGTTTTAAAGTTTAATTATTTCTCTGATTGCAGACATGAGCAAGTTTTTGAAATCAGGTATTTTTATGCAGCTATCTTCTGACTTTTGAAGAACAACAGAAACCTGCCTATTCTGAATGCCATGTTATTTTGTTTTTCTCATTTTTAAGAGTGGCTAAGGAGAAAAAGGGCTCTGTGTCATGTCTTATTTATATCCCGAGTAATATGAAGTCATAGACAACTAATTAAATATTCTTACGCACTCTGATCGACTTTAGAAAGTATAAATTACAAAAATTTGGTATTTTTTTTCTTTCAAAAAAAAAAAAAAACCTTTTGCACCTCACTGTAAATATGAGAGGCTTTTCAGTGTCCAGACGTATAAATCAAACTGATGTAGGATTCTTCCATGATGCAACACATATGCCTTTTTATGGTTGAAGAAACAACACTTGTCCTCTTATGGATTTTACTTCCCTTTCCATGTTAGCAATGAAATATCCAGATAAGGAACTTCCACATGTGGATTCCAGAAGAAGCCTAAAAGCATCTCTATGAAGCAGAAGCAGCAATATAAGTTAGTCTTTGAAGAAAGTAAATCAACCTGCTGGGCTCCACACAAACTTCTCTACCTTATTGTTGACAGTTTTTATGAGCCTAATGCACTTTGTGATGTATAGTATAATAACCCTGTCTATGACTTTAGGGCCTTATTCTTATTATTGGCTGCCGAGTGGATCAGGCAAAATTATTGTAATGAGACCAAATTTCCATACAACAGCAAAATGAGTTCATTACTCTAAATTATATTGGTGGAGTAACCAAAAGATATTGATGGTTTTATTAAGCAGGAATTGAGTTTCACCCTTTAAGCAAATATGCAGATTGCAAAATATAGTAATAACTACATCAGGTGCTTTTGGAAAACGTCATCAGAATAGCCAGCAGTGATTCATACTCATGAGGAGGGCTTCAACTCTTGGAAGCTTTTAGTTTTCTGACCTTAACGGGCTCCATGAATTTTGTACTGGTGACAATCATAAACACGTGTTGGACTACAGTCCTTACTGGACCAAAACACAGACCTCCAGCCGTTAGGAGTGCTAATCACACAATGCACTCTTAGTTTCAACAGGAAGAGGAGGAGTTGTGAAGGCCCAAATCCTAAAGACAGTAGCTGCTGCCCTGAAATCAGACTTTTTCTGACCGTGAGTCTGCTGAGCTCGCACTGGGAGAGAAACTGGCGCTTTGGGCTTCCATCCTCGCTGGCGAGGGGAGGGAAGCAAGTTTCTAGAAGAAACTCATTGGATCCAAAAGACTTTTACAGCCTGCTGATCGATCAGGTTAACTGTATCCGGCTCATGGAATAAGTCCTGAGACTGACCTGTTTAAAACTTTGCAAAACGAATCTTTGAATTACAGTTTCTACCAGAGAGAGAGAACCTCGCTGACACATTGCTGCAGGGCTGAGAGCTGCTCGCCCGACAATGCTGAGCTGAAGGCTGCTCGCAAAAAGGGACTGGTTCGTGGGAGAAGATTGCTGAGCCGAACAGAACAGAACTGAGAGGATGCCGACATTCTGAGCTACCGGTTGCTCGCTGACCAGGACTGACTGCTGGCGGAGTCCCACGCTGCTGTTGCTAACTGACTAACTAATGGCTCGTTTCTTTCCTTTAACGCTGATTCCCCAGACAACGGAGTCACCCTTCCACGGAGATCTTAGAATCGTTCAAATAAGGTTGTGTCTGGGCAGAGATAAATTACCTTAGGATAAAGAAATGTAGGTTGTTTTGATTGTCTATTTCATTGTGTTTTTGATGCATTTGTAAGATTTCATTCTTCAATTGTTCGGGTATAAACTGTGTTTTTAAAGGTTTCTGACCGATAGAGTCATTTTAAATACTCCGTTCCACCTGAGTTTTTCCTTTGTTCTTTGATATTTAGCTAAACAGAGTAGCTCCAAGCTGTGCTACATACATTAGCTCCGCAATCTTGTCCTTATAAGTGTGGCCTGCTTTTTGCAGACCGTTAGCGTTCATAAACAATAATGAGAGTTATGAGCAATTTTGAATGAATAATAAACAATAAAAACTGAACAATTGACCATTCTAAAATCAGAAAAAATTTATTAAAAATTGTAACTGCAGATGAGAAATAAATTAGACTACCCGCACTTTTGTGACCACTTAAAGTTTCTAAAAGTCACACCCAGATATTGTGTTACTCTGCATGCTGAAGGAAGTTTTTGTTGTGTAAACCTCAGGCATTAGGTTTAGTTTACTCCTGACTGTTGAAGTGAATACAATGGAAAGAAAGAGTTGTCTGAGGCCTTCAGAAAGAAGACTGTAGCAGCCTATGAGTCTGGCAAGGGGTTTAAAGAGGTTTCAAAATATTTAAATCTCCAGGTTCTCTGGATAGAAAATGACCTACAAGTGGAGGACATTGAGAGTGCCCAGGTCTGGCAATCCAAGTAAGGTTTCCCTGAAAACAGGCCACTAGATGCTACAAGAATATTCTACTGTTGACATGATTAACCATGGCTCTACAATCAGACTGACCTGGAATAATGGTCTTTGGAAAGATGAGTCTAAAACTGAAATATACAGACACTCAAATTGATTTTTTTTGTCTAAACCAAACAACATTTCAGCAAAAAATGCCGTACCAATTGGGAAGCATGCAGATGAAAGTATCAGTTTTGGGATGCTTTGCTGTAGAAAGTTTTGGTCAGCTCGCGATCTTTGAATCCATCATGAATCCTATGAGGCAGAGGGAGCTCTTGAGATGTTGTGGGGTGACTTGAAACAGAGTCTGCATGCAATAAACTTCTCAAACATTTTAAAGGTGGAAGACAGAATAAGGCAAACAATATTGAGTGTCTAAAGCTAATAGTTTGGGCTCACATGCAAACAGATCAACGGAGTCGTTTTCCTTTTATATTTCTCCGTTGCTTGGGGAGTCTTGCAAACCAATTCACCGGCAGGACAAAAGGGGTGTAGCGCTTTTCTGGGGAGGTCCTGCCACCATTGCAGTCATGTCTCTGATCATCAACAGTGCATTTCTTTTTTTTAAATTAAACAAAAACTCTTCACTTGAAGGGCTTCTGCCTTTTTCAGTAATCAAAAGAGCTTTTTGTGGACAAATATGAGAAAAAGCTCCTCACTTTTCTCTATTGTATCGGACACTGAAGACTCAAATTGTCGTTCAAGATGTTCTCCAATCTGTTCCATGTCTGCTGATGGATATCTTCAGGACTCTTTTTTTTGTAAATGCCAGTGCTCTTGAAAAATTCAAATGAAGTGGAGTGCCCACCAATCACAGGCTTGCGCTCTCCGTAGCTTTCGAAAGACAAAAAATTTGGGCATGTCTCTGTCACTCTGTATTTTACACAGTTAAAGCCACAATTTGCTCATTGTTGATTCTGAAGCTGTCGCACAAGTATTGATTAAACAAATTAACACTACTCATTCATCCCAAGGTTACCATCTCTCTCAGTGGCTGGGTGTGGTCTGCAGCTGTCCACAGAGGACTGCTTCAGTGCATCCTCTACATCAGCTGATTATGCTATCTATCAGGCCCAGCTGCCACTGCCCGTTTAAACCTTTGTCAAGCCATGCATTCAGTGCAGCTCATAGCAAATCACATAATTGAACTTTTGTATTCTAACACCTAAACACCATACCTTGATTCTTTTTTTGTAAAAATACCAAAGTAAGAGTGTTGCACATAAACAAGCCAAAATCGTCCACTGTACTTGAACAGATAGAAGCTGGCTTCGTAGTCCTGATGATGAACACACTGGTGTCGAAGAAGACATAGTGTTTTCCTGTTGTGGTTAAATCTAGCTAAAAAAAAAAAAAAAGAGAGAGGGAAACAGATGCCAACAGCTTTTTTTCTTGTTGCCAAGGCACAAACAGGATGCTGGCAGCTACAAAGATTCAATTATAAAAAGTACAGAAAATAATTAGAAAAATAATAGCACTTGAAAAAAAATGCCCCTCCAGAAATTGAGCATAACAATAAATCCGTTAATTAGCTCATTAATATTCAATTGGGGTCAGTGGACTTAATGGAACCTTTTTCATGGGCCAAGGAAATGTTTAACACTCAGTTTTTCCTGTGCCTGTTCTCATTATCAACTATGCACAGGCGGGTCTTATCACCCCTCCAGATGGCAAGGAACAATGCAGCGCCATTATCGTCTTACAGCAGCATGTGTGCCTTGTAACCGGTGTGTGCCTGGGACAGTGAAGTATAGATACTGAGGCATTTAGTGTAATTGATATGTGGTATATATCGTATTGTTTAGGCCTGTTTGTTTGCTCCGCCAGTATTCAAGGCGAGAGGAGAGGCAAAGATTGATTTTCACCGCAGCCACTCCTGCTCTCAGCACAGGTCACAGATAACTTGTCAACTTGTTTTTTGGGGCTGGTGTAAAATGCATCAAGGCAAAAGTCTCTGGAGCATTGTGCAGGATAGGGAGTTTCATCTCTGCAAACACAAACCCTCTTCATTGTCGTTACCTCGTGCATGAGACAGATGTTTTATTCAACAAGTACACTGTATAGCAATATGTCCTGAAACATTTTTGCTCTGTGAGGTTTCCATTGGAAGTGCTTGTCTGTTTTTGCTAAAACAATTAATCTAGTTTAAGTATAAATATATTTACCCTTAAAGAATGGACTGGAAGGTCAGTAATTTGGCTCCAGTCTTACAAAAAGAATTTTTTGTTTCTGAAATTTGGATTACAATGAAACTACAGCTTTTGTTTGGACACCATAATATTGAAAATAAGCAACTTAAATTAAATTAGCACCTTTCACCCAAGGGTGCTTTATATAGAGAGTCCCAATTGGATAACAAGTATGAGTATGAGACCTGATGAAGGCAGTTTTTGACTAATTGGGGTAGGGGTCAGTGAGGACACTCTCAGATTTCAATCACGGTTGTAAATTAGCTGCAGCATCAGCAACAGTTTGTATAACAGTTTTAGCAGTCGGGTAATCACAAACTGATGTGACTAATAAAAAATAAAAAAAGCAATGTTATTCTCATACAACAATTACAACATCACTGAATTAGTATAAACCAGGAGAGACTGATTTACATTTAAAAATGTCGTTTTCATTTTTTACAAAAAGTTAGTAGGCTAATGGTATTAGCAAAGGTATTTTAAGCTAAAGTCTTTGCTATTTGTATTTGATAGTTGGCCATAACTCTCTACCACTTTTTTATTTAGAAGTGGAAATGTTTGGGAAATACATGGGTTATTATTGGCAACTCAGATGGGTACAAGGGACAGAAATGTTGGCCTGCTTTACATAAAATCATCCATACTCAGATGTTTTATAAAACATCAATGTCAAATATAAAGTTTTGTAAATACATAAGAGTTAACAACAATTTCATAATGTATTTGTTAATTTACTTCCAGCTAATGTTATGCTCTTTACTCAATACATTGTCTTGTGGCTACATAAGGTATCTGTATGTGTTTTCGCTACATACTGTACTGGCTTTTCAGTCTTTCAGATTGCCTTAAGCTATTTCTTTTTAACCAATATTCCTAATAAAACTATCACTCGAAAGCAGACTGAGGGAAAAAAGCATTTAGGAAGAAAATAACACTGTTGGAGCAAACCATAAAGGCAAGTTTAATTAATGTTGCGTGAATTAAAGCTAAGTGGTAAATACCAAGTATATTTTTTCTTTGTTAGGATTTTTCACCAAAATGACCAAAGTATGCTTGGATTTGACAGTTTTGTGAGTTTGTGAGCAAAGTAAGTCTGCTGGCAAATCCTTATTCACTCACAGCAAAATAAGAAATTGATACCACTTGTTACAAATTGTCAGAGCATTAAGTTTTTTATCAGCATTTTCCACAACACTGTTAGATTATTGTTCCTGAATTCAGAGGATGAACCGTGACACTGTCATTTCCTATTTATGTGCTCCATCTTGTGTATCCATCATAATATTGACAACATCTAAATGTCAGCCTTTTTTTAATCAAAATCCAATTTTGGTTAGCTCTTTAAAAAATAAGGTACACACATGAAAGCTAAAGAGATAAATTCTGCCTCTGTATGAAGCAAAGGTTGTAGATTTCATTTGGATAATGCCTTCAGCAATTGTTCTTAACATCTCAGTTTACTGATTGTTTTTCCTAGATATTAGAGATGATTAGGGTGAAAGACAAGAGTGTGACCTCAAAGAAATTTCTTCCTTTTACTGTAATAATGAAAAAACTTTTTTTCAGGTCATTCTGTAACATTACTTAAAGAAGATTTAACAATACAAGTGTTAGGATATACTTGAACAGAGAGAAAAATCTCTGACTTAGAGTAAATGTGCTGAATGTGTTCGGGCCATCCCACAAATAGAAGTGATTCTAAATCATTGGCTTTAAGGTTGCAGCTTGAGAGCCCAGGTGTCATGGATAATTCCCACTCAGATATCTAGAGCCTTTGCTATCTCACCTCACTCCTCCTCTTCTGGCTTACTTCATCTCTGTTTAAGAGACAAGCTCCCATGCCAGTGATCCCCCTCCCTCCAAACAGCTACCAAATACCACCCCTATCCTCAGACCCAGGAACAAGGGCAGTCAATAAACTTATGGGCAGAAGAGAGGGCGGCACTTCCCGCTGTGAGCAATTGGGATTTAGAAAAGTTAAACACTTCTCAAGCACAAAATTCCAGCATGGGCAGCAGACTGGGGATTCTGTCCTAGGCCACTCCACATCCACCTGATCAGAAGGTCAGTCCCATCATCGCACTTCTTGCCCATCTTGCACTCTCACTGCCTGTTAGTAACTCAGAAAGCTCTCTCATCTACTTCCAACAGTTCTGTCAACAGTTTTTGATGCTGGCCAAGGGTATTAAATCATAGGCGGTTAAAATTTTCAGAGCTGCACTATGCAAGAGGGAAAATCACATATGCAACAAGGATAAATACAAATGGCAGATCATGTATATCAGTTAGTGTGGTTTTCCTAATAATGAATGAGTAAAACTAAATTCCAGAAAGCAAAAAACTTAAAGGGGCTATATGCAACTTTTTCCCCAAAATAAACGTAACAACAGCCTTTTTATTTTACCATTTATGACTCAAACATCTCCTGATGAGCATACTGACACCTTTTCAGCTCACAGTGGGTGCACCTATAAGCCTGTATTCAATTTTTCCTATTTTCTGTTGGGTCTGATTTTTCCAACGCTGTCTGCGGATGTGACGTCAAGCACATTCATGTTAAACGTGTCAGATCACTCTGCCACCACCGCTAGCCAGCAATTAGCCTACACTCGCAAGCAGTGCAATGGATTGTGCGAATAGACAGAAGAGACCAAGGACAACTCTGACACAAACAGTAACTCCCCATGAGACTAAAAAAGTTAAACCCCTGTCCAGTGCCCAAAAAAGATCGAAAATTGAGAGCGACCGGCGTACGAGCGCGCGCTGCGAGAGCGAGCAGAAAGGAAGAGCAGTTCCATTTTTTTGGGCCATAGGTGTCAGTCACGAGTTAAAATTTAAGAAAATTGCATTTAGCCTCCTTAAAGTGAGCCAAAGTTCTGGTGAAAATTCTAATCCTTGAATTAATTGCCAATTATAACAAGTCTACTACCAAACTAAAGGTACATTATTACATGCACACTCATTACATGTAAAGTGAGATATTTCAAGCCTTTATTTGTTATTTGATAATTATGGCTCACAGCTTCCTGGTCGTGGAACACTGGACCAGCTCTACACCCTCGGCAGGGTCCTGGAGGGTGTGTGGGAGTTCGCCCAACCGGTCTACATGTGTTTTGTGGACTTGGAGAAGGCCCTTTGGGGGGTGCTCCGGGAGTATGGGGTACCGGGCCCCTTGATGCGGGCTGTTAGGTCCCTGTACGGCCGGTGCCAGAGTTTGGTTCGCATTGCCGGCAGTAAGTCGGGCTTGTTTCCGGTGAGAGTTGGACTCCGCCAAGGTTGCCCTTTGTCACCGATCCTGTTCATAACTTTAATGGACAGGATTTCTAGGCGCAGCCAAGATGTTGAGGGGATCCATTTCGGTGGCCTCAGGATCAGGTCTCTTCTTTTTGCAGAAGATGTGGTCCTGTTGGCTTCATCGGAACGTGATCTACAGCTTTCGCTGGAGCGGTTCGCAGCCGAGTGTGAAGCGGCTGGGATGAGAATCAGCACCTCCAAATCCGAGGCCATGGTCTTGAGTCGGAAAAGGGTGGGGTGCCTTCTCCGGGTCGGGGATGAGGTCCTTCCCCAAGTGGAGGAGTTTAAGTATCTGGGGGTCTTGTTCACGAATTAGGGAAAAATGGAGCGGGAGATCGATAGATGGATTGGTAGGGCGTCTGCAGTTATGCGGGCGCTGTACCGGTCTGTCGTGGTGAAGAGAGAGCTGAGCTGAAAGGCGAAGCTCTCGATTTACCGGTCGATCTACGTTCCTACCCTCATCTATGGTCTAAGTTTCCTCCGTAGGGTGTCTGGGCTCTCCCTTAGAGATTGGGTGAGAAGCTCAGTCATCCGGAGGGGGCTCAGAGTAGAGCCGCTGCTCCTCCACATCGAGAGGAGTCAGTTGAGGTGGCTCGGGCATCTGGTCAGGATGCCTCCTGGACGCCTCCCTGGCGAGGTGTTTCAGGCACGTCCTACCGGGAGGAGGCCCAGGGGAAGGCCCAGGACACGTTGGAGGGACTATGTTTCTCGGCTGGCCTGGGAGCACCTTGGTATTCCTCCCGAGGAGCTGGAACAAGTGGCTGGGGAGAGGGAAGTCTGGGTGTCCTTGCTTAAGATGCTGCCCCCTCGACCCGACCCCGGATAAGCGGAAGAAGATCGATGGATGGATGGATGGCTCACAGCTTATGAAAACCCCATATTTAAAATCTCAGAAAATTACAGTGTTGTGAAAAGGTTTAATATTTTAGGCTCAAAGTGTCACACTCATCAGCTAATCAATCCAAAACACCTACAAAGGGTTCCTGAGCCTTTAAATGGTCTATCAGGCTGGTTCAGCAGGAATCACAATCATGGGGAAGACTGCTGACCTGACAGTTGTGTGTAGAAAACCATAATTGAAACCCTCCAAAAGGAGGGAAAACCTCAAAAGGCAATTGCAAAAGAAGTTGGATGTTCACAAATTGTTGTATCAAATCATATTATTAGAAAGTTATGTGGAAGGGAAAAGTGTGGAAGAAAATGTGCAAAAGCAGCATGGATGAGCGCAGCCTTGAGAGGATTGTCAGGAAAAGGCCATTCAAAAGTGTTGGGAACCTTCACAAGCAGTGGATTGAGGTTGGAGTTAGTGCATCAAGAGCCACCACACAGGCTGCTATTGAAGTATCCTGGTCTTCCACAACACCTCAGCAGACCCACAGGCTGATAGCACCCATGCCACGCCACATTAAGGCACTAATTAATGCAAAAGGAGCCCAAGCAAGTGCTGAGTACTTGCATGATTATACTTTTCAGAGATCCGACATTTCTCTATTTAAAATCCTTGTTTTATCGATTTCATGTAATATTCTAATTTTCTAAGATTTTGAATTTTGGGTTTTCATAAGCTGTAAGCCATGATCAAAATTATAACAAATAAAGGCTTGAAATAGCTTGCTTTGCATGTAATATAAATGCAAATTAACTTTTTTATTATATTCTATTTTTTGGAGTTTCACCTGTACTTTGTGTTCACAATTTATAGACAGATGTGCAGCTTTAATATACAGTTATTATGCATCAATGACCACTGGATATGTGACATGTTTGGTGGTTTTAAGGACCCAAATGCAGCAAGTAAAGTTAAAGGGATTTAATTACAACAAAACAAGGAACATTGACTTACAAACTCAGGAGGCTCAAAAAAGGCAGCAACGGGGAAAAACAGGACCAGGCAGTAAAGATAGACGCCCGCAGGAACCAAACAGGGAAGAATGACGACGAACCAGGGAGTAGTGACTGTCAGAAGAAGGCCTAAGTATACTGAGGAGGTGTGTAAGTGTCAGGGAGAAGGCTAAGGGCTAATTAGGAGAAGCAGTTGCAGGTGAGAGGGAGAGAGCAGGTGGAAACAATCAGTAGCTGGGAGGGAAGGCAGAATGGCTAGAGAAACTGGAGAGCACTAGGGTGAAGAAAACAGAACTAAGGAAATGAAATAACTAAAACCTCACATCATAACAAGATGGGCACCAGCTCCCCAGTGACCCTGAAAATTGATTAATATGCAGCTTTAAGAAAAAATATTGGTTTTCACATGGTCTTTTCTGAACATGTCAAAAGAAATTCCACGGCATGAGCATCAATTATCTGTGCACCACTGCTACAAAATCAATGCAAGTGCAATGCAATTCAAATGTTGCTGCAATAATCCAGTGATTACATTACTTGATCTCATGATCAAGTTAACTATGCTAACACTGAGCCTGCACTGATGAAGATTTAACTTGCTAATTGATTGAAGAGACTGCTGCTTTCTGACCTACTTTTTGATTATTTCGTCTTTCTTGCCACTTGGGAGCACTAATGTACTATTTGGCATTAAACTTTCATCTCTAGATCAGTTAGTTGGTGATGGTGACATCACAACAAAAGTAACATACTCTATTGTGATGCAGCAGATCACTAAATGTTATTCTTTATCCCAGTCCACACACCATGCATCAAAAGTGTCAAACTTGCTTAAAAGAGAACACACGCCTTGACATTTCACAGATTTCTTCACATTTAGACCCATATAAGGGAAATTTTAGACATGCCAAAATTCATGTCAAGAAAAGGAACATTGTGACCAGAAGTTTCGGGTACATAAAACAGCATACATGACACAGATGACAGTGGTTAGATGTTAGCACAGAAGCTACAAAGTGATAGTTACGTTTGTGACTTAAATAGCTGTAACAATGTACAAATTTCAATTTCAGTTTTGCAACTGACATAAGCTGGCAGTAAGTCACCAACTCATGAATTTATCAGACATACTAAAGTGGTGCACTGTGAAGGAAAAAATCTGGCATACGTATAAGTAAAAAATTTTTGTAACTCACTAAAGCTTGTTTTTCCTCTATCACATTCAGATACAATGCTAAATTTATAGGAATGGCCACTGTGCCTCATGGCCCTGTGTCCAACGACAGAAGAATACACCACAACCTATGTTGGTCTGATGTACAAAGACCAGGAGTTCAAAAGTAACGAAACACATCTTGCTGTGGAAAAGAATATTTCTGTTTTCTGTAGAAATTCTATTTTGCCAAAATACACGGAAAACCGAATTGAGTTGAAAATGAATAAACAAAACCATTCCCACTTTTAAATATATTTCAGTTCCCTCAGAGGCCGTTTTCATTGGCAAGTCTTCAGCTTAACAGACATCAAAAGCAAAGCAAAGTACAACAATTACAAATTTAACAGTACTTCAAAGTCTTTAAGAAAGAAATTTCCAGAAAGGACGTCAACCACAAAAAACTAATTGAATACCAGTAAAATGTAAGCATAAAATAAGAGGAAGTAAAATGCAAAGATTCAGAAATGCTACTATACTTCAGTTCTTTTTTACAGGAGATAAGGAGAAATAAATGCAGTTTCCAGTAAAACTAAACTGTTCAAAAAACATACACTTTGAGAGGAAGTTATTAGTGGAATGGCTCCATCCATGGTTTTAGATAAAGGTTATTAGCACCTTTGTTCATTTTATGGATGCAAATTTAACAAATCCCCTCTTACAAGTAATTAGGCACTTCTTTTTTGGTGTAAAACTAAAAACGCACCCACAGCAGGGCTATGATGAATGTTTCGCTGTTAAATTGATGACATCAGAGTTAATAGATGCTTGTGAGAATGGACTCACTCAGAAAAACGACAGGTTTGCATCAACGCTCCTCTGTGGTTCCATTAAACTGTGGGAGAAAAGGTCCACAAAATGAGATAATCTAATTATAAGAGCACAAATTCAAACTCAAAAATGGAAAGCAGTGACAGAAATACGATAGTTGTGGTGGTTTCTCCCTGTTAGCTTAAACAGATGAAATAATACAAAACACAATAATGTATAAATTCTTGTTATTCAGCAGAGTTCATTTAAATTGGTGGATTTTCTAGCCTGGACCGAGGTTTTTATGTAATGTATGGTCCATAAATTTTTTTAATGGAATAGGGTCAGAGATTTTAGAAGCATGATGTAAGCCTGCTTTGACAATTCGAAACCAGTTGGGATGTGTGTTTGGGATCATTGTCCTGGAATGAGATCAAAAAACATGTCCTACCGTTTTTTCAACTACTATGTGACCAAAAAAATTACTTTATGTTACCTGTTTGCCAAGGCATGTGTTTGTTACTTTTCTGTAACAAAAATGATTATAAGATTTGGATAAAACCTGTAAAGAATGATAGAAGCAGGCTGAGTACCATCCATCCATCCATTCTTTAATGTTCTATACCCACTGAGTATGTGTAGGACAGCAAGGAAGGCATGCTGTTTTGAACCCAGTACCTTCTTGCTGAAAGAAAGCTGTTCTGCAGACCAAGTACCAGACATAGAAACAACTAAAGTGTAAAAGAATGAAACAGGACGATACATGTACTGGGGAGAGTGATGTAAACAAGCTGAGGTTGTTAAACTTTGTGGAAACAGCTGAGAGGAAAACAATAGACTAAAGTCCCTTTCAAACAGGCCATGAAAAACTTTAATTTTCCGGTCTTCAACGGTTTGGCTTTTGAGTCTGAAAGCAATCTTCCGGACTTTGTCCGGATACCCTTTACGGATGAAGACCTAGTAACAAGAGCGCGCTTTTTGTGGTATGGTGTTTGCATTCAGATTATTATGAAATATTCCAGAAAAGCTGGAGGGGTGAGGGGCGGTGGGGAAAAGGGGAGGGGGGCAGGGAACACTGTGAGCGCACATATTGATGACGTATAAATGTCACGTGAATGGCAGTGCATAAGAACAGGGCTTCTTCAGCTTCTTCATCGATGTCTCTTAAGCGTTTCCATGTGCGGAAAATTGCACACATCACAAAGACGAGCACTGTGAGTAGATCTGCTGTTTCGTCGGCCATCTTTGCAATAATCCCTTGGTTTGGGGAAATGACATGTATGTCATATCCACATACAGATTTTATGAAAAAACTACATTATAATTTGTTATACATACATTATAGTTTTGACACAAAACAGTGTTTAGAAAAGGGAGTGTAAAAATAAAATAGAAGGTAAAATGTCAAAGACAATACTTAAAAATAGAGTTTGATACTTGGAATCAGATGAAACAATCCACACTTTTAACTATAAACTAAGGGAAAACGTATGTACTTGTGCCATCCTTCAAGCTTTAATATTAGTATCAAACAAATATTCGCAAACACTCCACAACCTAAAATTGAAAGAGTTTTTCTTTATTGTTGACACCATGTTACCTAGCTCCTTTTCATCTATTCAAACACGTGGGTCTCCAGTTACATGGCCTGCAAAGAGGGGTGTTTAAGCATATCGGTTCTACAAAAACAGCCACATGTTTACAAGGACAAGACAAGCATGTTACGTCCTAACAATACGGCACTGCCTTCAATCCGCTGCTCCCTTTCACTTTACATACCCTTGGGGTTAGCAGACCTTCCTTCATGTTCAAAGATTATCTGTTAATCCAAAATGTGCAGGAGCATGAGATGACAGGAAAGGGACCAAAACTCTGGGGGAGGGATGGAGGGTGCATGGATTTATTTGTTTGTTGGCTTTCTTATTAATCCATTGGAACACAGTGAATTTCCCCCTCTTTTCTGGGCATGTGTTAATGTTTTAGAGCCATTAAATGGAAGATGAAATTTTCAATGGATAGCATGTAAAAGTATTAATTGTAAAGACCATTATTTGGTGTCCATGAGGCTGAATCCGCTTAGCCACTCCATTCCCCCATTTGCATACAAAATGCTTTATTTTGGCAATCAATGAAAGTGCTCCACTGTATGTGTGGCTTATCACATGCTTGCAGGAAATGGATTCCTTAGCCATCTCGTTAAATTCTGTTGATGCAGAACAATTTGAAACATGGCACAGGCAGCAATGACATTTAAAGATGCCTTGGCTTAATTATATTTTGCAAACATTCAGGCTGTTTGTCCTCAGGGATAAAGCGCCTCCACTACAAAGTTAACTTGTTAATAATTCAAAATGAATCTCTCTTTTTGTTGAGCACCAATCATTATCTCCTATTAGAGATGGTTAAGGGCATTCAAGGTGCCTCAAAAGGCTCAGGGGAGACATGCTGCTATTTAATACTTAAAATGAAGTGCTCGCATGTTCTAAAAATGAAGTTTGTAAAATTTCTGCCGAAAAAAACAATACTTATAATTTCAAGATATTAGCTTGAGACTTCTAGAGGAAAATATGTATAGTGTAATGAAGAATTGCTGTAGCTAATTCAGTGTCAGGAATAATCTCATCCTGCAAATTAACATAGGAAAATTAACATTCTGATGACTGACAGCTGGTCAGTCTGCTATTAAAAAATGCACTCTCTACACTGTTTAATTATGTTTGTAGAACAAATGACTCATGAAAATGTAATATATTTGTTGCGAATCCATGCTCTAAACCGAATTTCATAACAATTTCTTTGCATACATAGGGAAAAAACTGCAATCACAAGATAGAGCACACATTCAGATTCTCCATACCGAGAGGTGAGAATGTTTTGTTCATGGTCGGCCCACAAAGGCAACACAAATTTAAATTGCATTCCTTGGTGATAGTCCATCCTCCTCATACACATAAATTAAAAAGGGATGGAGACTGGCAAACACACAGCTAAAAAGACAGTCAAGGTCTGGCCCATATTGTGAAACACATTTCAACTCCATTAATCCACTTCATTCACTTCTCACAGCTGTCTTCCTTCTTTGAATACACTAAACTAGAAAAAAAATGTGACAGTGTGTCCTTCATGACACTCAAAGCCAGGTGCATCCCCATCAATATCAGCAAAAAGAGGAAAAAAATTAAACCTTCTCAAAACATATACTGTAGGAGTGCAGTGATTTAATATACTGCCATAAGCCCTTGCTCCTACACTCGACAGTCAATTTGGAAACAAATTGACTGATTTAGATAGAGGCACAGGGAGGAGAGGGAAAAAAGAAAAAAATACTGATGTAAACCTGGTTCGCTACTATTGAGTAAGGTGACATTGCGCAACAAATCACTTGCATGAATAGAGAAAGAAAACGATTTCTATTTCTAAAAAGTAATTTTGTTTGGGGAAGGTGCGTTGATTGCCATGTGTGTGAATCTATTCCTTACTCGGCTCGAGGAGCCTGAACATTTTACACAAGTCAATGTTATATTTTGCTGTTAGCATAATAATCAGAAAGGCCAGACTTTCATCCAAAGAATAACAGAATCTCATTTATTCCAAGTACATAATAGAAGGCCAACTGCAACAGCCTATCTCTCCCATTCTTTGCATATCTTTCTGTGCGGGAGCAGAAATAGTTGACTTTTACAACTGCAAAGTCCATTGTGTTTTAATTGAGCCCAATGAAGAATAATTAAGCAATTACAGTGTTGATAAGAGAGAGGCATAATAAACAGATAAAAGACAAGTGCTGGTACACTGCAGAGTGAATTGGACATACCTCCGGTGTGGCGTCACCAAGAGAAGACAAAGAATCTAAGGCAGCATCCAAAAAGGGCAACCAGTCTGTGTCAAATTTTTTTGAAGACCTTCTGGCTGAACGTAGTGAAAATGCTCGTGGTCAGACTCAAATTTTAAGACTTCCCAGCTGGATTTTGGGAATGGGAGTGCACTCTGATATTTTCTCCACTCTGACATTAGTGGGTTTTATTTTTTGAGTAATTGCACAGCTTGATGTGTACTCAGGAGTTTCCATGAGAACGATGAAAGTCTTATTTCAACAATGCTGCAATTATGGGGGGAAATATGGAAATGCATTTTGAGCCAGTTCACAGTTGAGTTGTCTGGAATAATAGGAACTGAAAACAGAAATAGGGAGCAAGAGTGAAAATGGCAATTTGAAACTCCACTGTCTTTAAAATAGCAGCCCATAATGAAAAGTAATCCTTACATCCAGAATCCCTAATACCTTGCATGTGTCAAATACTGCAGCACATTCATCTTACCTTGAAATAGTCCGTGGTGACACAATTTTTCAAACATTGGTATCTGTTTTATTCAATATACAGCAGCCATAATCTCTGTTGGCATCATATGCTGGTTGGCAGTGATAATCTATAATCCATTCATCCAGAGAGGGTACACAAATACATATTTGTTTCCTAGGATTAAAAGCTTATGGAGGGTGTATGGCATGGCCAATAATGTTCAACCATGCCAGCTATGACAGCATTTTCAGTTGTATTGTGGATAAAGGATTTGCTTTCAAATCACAGAGCAGTTTCCAATACTATCTGAACAAAAATATATTTCAAAGAGATAGAAGCAACAAACAAACATCTCTTTTTAAGATTAAAGAGTTGCACATATGCACAAGTCATATACATTGAAAGTATTCACTTAATATTGTGCCTGTGGTCAAAGCGATGGGTCACAAACCTCAGAGTCGTTGTAATCCAAGAAGAATATCTGTCCGTCTTCTGCATTTATTTTGTGAGTATTTTTGTCTGTTATCAGGGAGCTGATGATAGACGTGCCTCTAAATGCTACAAAGAGAGCAATGCCACTGTTGATCATGGGGACAGTGTGGTCCAGTATAGCTCATGTGAGATCAGCAAAAAGAACAAAGAAAAAGAGTGGTAAATGGCCTGTACTTGTTTAGCGCTTGTATTGCACTTTTATTTAGTCCTTGAGGACCCCAAAGCGCTTCACAGTACATTCAGTCATTTAATCTTTCAGAAGTGCCCTTAGATGTGAATGTGTATGTGTGCATGATTGTTTGTCCTGTATGTCTATATGTTGCCCTGTGATGGACCGGCAACTTGTCCAGGGTGTACCCTTCCTCCTGCCCAATGACCACTGACACCAGCCCCACATGACCATGTAAGGATAAGTGGGAATAGACGGTGTATGGATGGAACCATGTCAATTTGACAAGCATTTTGTAAGCATGCAGGTAGTGATGCTTACTAAAAATTTGGAATGGGCGAACTTTATGTCTATAAAGGAAGCATAAATTGGCCTTAAGTCTACATCCATGGTTGGATTGATAGTAAAGGGCATACATCGTCACTTGGACAACTTTTACTTTTCTGTTGTTGCATTAACAAATAGCACAATGTTCACCCAAACAACAAGTAACAATGCCAAAGTCTTAAACTCAAATTTAGGTTCATACTAGGGCTGTCAAATTATTAAAGATGTTAATCTAATTAATCACAGGGTAACTGTGAATTAATCACCATTAATCACGATTAATTAGCATTCCTAAATATGACTGAAAAAGTACAGTTTGCTGTGTAAATAAAGGACAAAACCCGAAACTGTTTCTCCTTTTTTAAGGAAATATAGGAGATATGCATGCAACTTTTGTTTTGAATTCCACTGTCCCATTCACATGTGGCCCTTTTAACCTATTCATCTTTTAGCCAGTTGCTAAGGCAGACTAACTGGTTAACATTTTCTGAATGTAAAGCTGACCGTTTCTTATTAACTTTGGACAGCCCTAAGCATCCTTTTCATGGGACTATCCTACAACAAGAGAGTGTTTTCAGTCAGAGGCTTCTCAGTTTTGCTGCAACACAGACTGCAAGAGGAGATCCTTCCTGGCCACGGCCATCATGATCAACAACAACTCTTTGAAGAACTAAATAGTATGAGCTATAACAACACGTCATTTCTCTCTGGGATCAATAAAGTATTTTTAAATTAGAAAAAAATTTAACAATAGGATTAGGGGGATATCAGCTAAATTGGGCCACTTTTTGGTAAATTGCTTGGGACAACAATACAATACCATACAGGTCCTTCTCAAAAAATTAGCATATTGTGATAAAGTTCATTCTTTTCCATAATGTAATGATAAAAATTAAACTTTCATACATTTTAGATTCATTGCACACCAACTAAAATATTTCAGGTCTTTTATTGTTTTAAAACTGATGGTTTTGGCATATAAAAGAAAAGTGTTTTTAATATAAAAAAGTCAACCTTCAAATAATTATGTTTAGTTATGCACTCAATACTTGGTCGGGAATCCTTTTGTAGAAATGACTGCTTCAATGCGGCGTGGCATGGAGGCAATCAGCCTGTGGCACTGCTGAGGTGTTATGGAGGCCCAGGATGCTTCGATAGCGGCCGTGAGCTCATCCAGAGTGTTGGGTCTTGCGTCTCTCAACTTCCTCTTCACAATATCCCACATATTCTCAATGGGGTTCAGGTCAGGAGAGTTGGCAGGCCAATTGAGCACAGTAATACCATGGTCAGTAAACCATTTACCAGTGGTTTTGGCACTGTGAGCAGGTGCCAGGTCGTGCTGAAAAATGAAATCTTCATCTCCATAAAGCTTTTCAGCAGATGGAAGCATGAAGTGCTCCAAAATCTCCTGATAGCTAGCTGCATTGACCCTGCCCTTGATAAAACACAGTGGACCAACACCCGCAGCTGACATGGCACCCCAGACCATCACTGACTGTGGGTACTTGACACTGGACTTCAGGCATTTTGGCATTTCCTTCTCCCCAGTCTTCCTCCAGACTCTGGCACCTTGATTTCCAAATGACATGCAAAATTTGCTTTCATCCGAAAAAAGTACTTTGGACCACTGAGCAACAGTCCAGTGCTGCTTCTCTGTAGCCCAGGTCAGGCGCTTCTGCCGCTGTTTCTGGTTCAAAAGTGGCTTGACCTGGGGAATGCGGCACCTGTAGCCCATTTCCTGCACACGCCTGTGCACAGTGGCTCTGGATGTTTCTACTCCAGACTCCGTCCACTGCTTCCGCAGGTCCCCCAAGGTCTGGAATCGGTCCTTCTCCACAATCTTCCTCAGGGTCCGGTCACCTCTTCTCGTTGTGCAGCGTTTTCTGCCACACTTTTTCCTTCCCACAGACTTCCCAGTAAGGTGCCTTGATACAGCACTCTGGGAACAGCCTATTCGTTCAGAAATTTCTTTCTGTGTCTTACCCTCTTGCTTGAGGGTGTCAATCATGGCCTTCTGGGCAGCAATCAGGTCGGCAGTCTTACCCATGATTGCGGTTTTGAGTAATGAACCAGGCTGGGAGTTTTTAAAAGCCTCAGGAATCTTTTGCAGGTGTTTAGAGTTAATTAGTTGATTCAGATGATTAGGTTAATAGCTCGTTTAGAGAACCTTTTCATGATATTCTAACCTTTTGAGATAGGAATTTTGGGTTTTCATGAGCTGTATGCCAAAATCATCAGTTTTAAAACAATAAAAGACCTGAAATATTTCAGTTGGTGTGCAATGAATCTAAAATATATGAAAGTTTAATTTTTATCATTACATTATAGAAAATAATGAACTTTATCTCAATATGCTAATTTTTTGAGAAGGACCTGTATTTGCCTTTTCCATGTGTTTTTATGATTAATAATGACTGTTTTTGATATTTTTGTGTTGAAATGATGTAATAAAATATAATTATTTAGGCCCTACAGTTCTTGAAACATCAGCTGTGCCAACTTTTTTTGCATAGGCAGTTTCAAGTAAAATGGGCCAGTGGTTTCAGGTACAATGAGCCAGTCAAACTGCAAAGGGAAATAGTAATTTGTCATCAATTTTCAAAAACTAAATTGCTTATACAGCCACATAACATTTAATCTGCATTAAACAAACAGATGTGTGGCATTAAAAACAAACACATTTTGGGTGCAAACTCACATATTCAAATGTGCAATTAAAAAAGTCAATTTTGGAACAGCATAGATCAGTGAACTGATGTTAGTGCTGAGTGTGTGTGTGTGTGTGTGTGTGTGTGTGTGTGTGTGTGTGCGTGTGTAGGTGTGTGTGTGGGTGTGTGTGGGTGTGTGTGTACAACACATTTAGAACAAAATGTGCAAATTACAAAAATTCACATTCAAACTGATAACTGATGAGTGTGTGTGATGGAAACGTTTTCAAACACAGTCTTTGCAAATGAAACCATCGTCATCACAGATACCATTCTCTTCACCACAGCTTTCATGAAACCAGGCAGAACATGGATCGCATTTTTCCGATTCCTCAGTAGCCTTAGGGTCATTTGGGTCACCATAATGGATTTTGCAGACTTTGCAAGGTGATTTTTGCTTCTCTTGCCCTGCTTTTTTCCCCTTTTTGGTTGCTTGCTACCTGGGTACTTGCTGACTTGCTTGGCTGGTTGCTTGGATGACTTTTTGTCACTTGTGAGGTTATATGATGGTGGCTTCGCTCTCTTTCTGATGGCCCTTTCCCTTTGCGGCACTTCCCCATCCATCCGACCATCCATCAATCCATCCATCCATCCATCCATCCATCCAGCCAAGTGGTTTGACACAGAACCTTTACATTACTCCCTGGTTCCCACTGTTTTTCTTTGTGGTTATCTTGCAGCTGCAGTGTTGGTTAGGTATATTAGCTAGTTTGTTAGCAAAGGCTTACCTGATGTAAAGTTATTGCTGCAGATTGTTCCATTTTTAATCATCTGCTAGTTCCAATTGCTTTTTCTGATCGCTTGCAAACAAAGACATCTTTTGTTTGCCTTGAAAGGGGCGAAGCGATGGAATGCATGTTTGTTGTTTTTATCAAAGCAACCAACAGCACAAGACATAATCGCTTCTCTTTCTCCAGACTACACGTGCAGCAGAGCAGAGAGCAACATAGACTGATAATCCCTAAAAGACGTTCACATTGAACCACAGATCATCCAATGTCTCAGACCGGTCTGCCATGCTGTTTGGGTGAGGAGCGAGCACTGAAAGCAGCGCGGCTTGAATTGTGGGATAAACAGGTCGGGTCATTCTGTGCATGTGTTAACTGTGTTAAAAAAGGTACCACGTTAACTCTAGAAATTAATTGAACTACGTTAACACGTTAATTTTGACAGCCCTAGTTGATAGATTTTAAATATACAAGATGATTTATTCAGGAGACAAAGTCAGAAAAAAGTTGTCTGAGAGCAGTGGATACTAAGGATTTATAAACAGTCTGCTCAAAAGCTGCAATTTGAAGCAATTCTGGTAGTATTCACATATGCATTGAGACTTTTGCACCAGTTCTAACCAGCATATTTACTTCGATGTGCACAGGAATGAATTGGCACATGCCATTTAACAACTGTGCCACCAGGAAAACATACTTTAGTTTCTTGAGTCATGCAGTGGTTGTTTTTCACTTTTCTCCACATAATCAGCCTGTGCTTTCAAATGTTGTTTCAAACACATCATTTCTCACTCCACCCAAACTGTAACTCTATCAGCAATTATTTTCTCCACAACATGTTGTTTAGTCCTAACAATACATATGAAGCTAAAGCTACAAATGCAGTGAATGAGAGGCCAGTTAAAATTCTAATATGCACTCAGAAAACCATAGCTGCAGTCAAATACTCTCTACTTCATATGCACTCAGAAAACCATAGCTGCAGTCAAATACTCTCTACTTCATTTTGCTGATTTTGTATACCAACAAGGAACACAATAAAAGTGCTTTCATACCTAATGAAGTTTATGCTTGAAAACAGCAGTTATGACCACACATACTGTATTCCTATTAAATAAGCCAACTGACATTTCATCATCAAAATAGACCTATAAAGAAGTATTTGCCCCTTATAGATTTTATCTGATATTGCCTTTTTTATCAAAATATTTCTGATCCTCAAATACAATTGAAAATCTTATAAAAAGATAAACTGAAATAATTAAAAAAAGGCAATTTTAAAACAATGGTTACATTTATTAGTCGATTACCATGCCTTTTTGCTGCCTGACCTGTATGATCAATACATTATTTCAGTAGTACCTGTCTGACAACATGATGGAGATAAAAACGTCTTTTAAAAAATTACTTAAAAAGATGAAAATGAAAATGAAGAGCTGATCTGAAGAAATTATCGACAAAGCAAAGTACAGTGATAGCCATGTCCAAACAGAGAAAACACACATTAGTGAACCTTTTGAGGAGTGGCTAGTCTACCAAAACCTCTTAAAGAGCACATCTACAACTCATCCAAGAAGTCACAAAATATCACAGAAGTGTAGTTAAGGTCTGTGTTTATGATTAAACAAAAAGACTGGGCAAAAATGGCATTCAAGGCAGTGTTCCAAGGCCAAAACTACTGCTGACTAAAACGAACAAAAGGGCCCATTTTCCATTTGCCAAGATAAAATTAAAAAAACATTTTTATGATCCAAGACTTTTGGAAAAATGTGCGGTCGACTGACAAGATGAATGCTGTAATTTTAAAATGTTAATACATATTTAAAAAACTAACTTAACATTTTTGAAAAAGAACAAAGAAGCGAACAAGTATTGGCCAAAATTCTTTCACACCCATGTATAAGATTCATCGTCAGTTATTGCAAACACCTGAACCAGTCGTTGCTGCATAGAACCCCATTAGAAAACAACATCTAAACTATCCCTTTAAGGAAAATTAAAATTAAAATCATAGCAAGTGCAAAATATTGCCAGTACATGACAGGCAAATATTTGCACTTACAGTAACTGTTTAATCAATGGAAACATTGTGGTTGACAATTTCTGTATAAAAGCTCCACTTAGAAGACAATTTCTGATGTACTTCACTGGGAGAAAATTGGGAACCATGCAATGCTCTACAAAAGAGAGCACTTATGGTCTAGAGTTATTTACTTCATAATTTTTGCAGAATGGTCCTTCACACAATGAAAATTAGCATTCCTACCTATGATGGTGATTTTTTAATTTCTTAATATCGAAAAACATTTGAAAACAAAAAACACTGTTTATTGAAAATGGAAGGTACAAAGGAATCAGCCTTATCAGATGGAGGTGTAAAGTGAAAACATTTGACAGATTATGTTATTAGTTTCTAACTCTCAGTTTCAGAAACGGGAACTGCAACAAACTGACTAAATTGTTGCTTGTCATATATATTAGAGCTGATCTGAAACGGTTCAGGTTGAAGTAGTAACACCTCACCAGCAGGTACAATTTTGAAGAGTCACACTAGAGCCCCGGCTTCACACTCACTAGATTCCTAATCTTCTTCAAAAGGTTGCTTGCATCAGTAAAAAGCAATATTTTTGTAATATTTTTGGGGGGGAAATCTGCAACTGCTTTATTCCTGAAGATCATTAAAAAAATTAAAACCAATAATTTAGTCAACTGAAAATTAATGGATCTATTCATCTTAAAACAAAAACATTAAATACAAAATTCAGTATAATTTGCATTTCGCTGCTCAAAAATATTAAGCTGTCTACCTCTGACTGAGAGTGTTGTGACAGACCCTGTGGGTTCTGGAAAATTGTATAATACATAATGCCATTGTTATTAATTATAATTATATATACAGGATGGCGACAACTGTACAGATAACTCCCCCAGAGCTGTTCGACTTTTCATGATACACACACTGGCCAAAGTGGATCCGACAATTCGAAAGGTTTCAGACTGCAACAGCTCTCAATGAAAAAACAGGAATATCAGGTGAATTCACTCTTATATGCCATGGGAAATGCAGCTGATGATGTTTTAGCTGTTTTACCGCTGTCTGATACAGATAAAAAGAAATACGAACCTATTAAATCAGCATTCGAACAGTATTATGTGGTAAAATACAATGTTATTTTCGAAAGAGTACAGTTTAATTCAAGACGGTAATTAGAAGGGGAGAGAGTGATGAGTCGTTCATTACAGCTGTACACAAACTGTCAGAGAACTGCGGTTTTGGAGTGCTTAAAGAGGAACTTGTAAGGGACAGAACTGTGGTTGGCATTAAAGATAAAAAGTTGTCAGAACAGCTACAACTGGACTCAGATTAAACACTCTCAAAAGCCATACTTAAGGTCAGACAGAGCAAAACTGTGAGGAAACAACAAACAATATTGCTCAGCCATGTACAAGAGGACAAAACTTCGAACATGGACATGATACGGACAAGCATAAAGAAAGCAAAGACACAAACATGGCAACAGTCAAAGAAAGGACAAAGGCCAGACAAGCAGTTCGGAAAAGATTGTGGGTGCTGTGGATGTAAACATACACACTCATGGAAAGACTGCCCTGCTAGAGACATACAATGTCTTAAGTGTCATAAACAGGGACATTTTGCTGTAGTCTGTCATAACAGTGAAGCAGCAGGCTTACGTGAGTTTATAGAAAATCAGGATGACATAGATAATGAGGACTAGGTGTTCCTGGGGGAAGTAGGGACTGAGAGATCTAGACCATGGGTAGAAAAAGTCCTAATGAATCGGGAAAATGTTGACTCTAAAGTAGATACTGGGGCAAATGTTACATATTTTCCTGAGAAGTGGTACATACCTGAACGAGATGGTACGCTGCAGAAGCCCCAAAAGACACTGTTAGGGCCAGGTGGATACCCACTTAATGTGAAGGGCTGTTTTAAAGCACAAATTGTAGCAAAAGGGTGCAGTACCTCAGAGAATATTTACCTGGTGTCAGGGCTAGTTCAGCCACTATTAAGCAGACCAGCATGTGAGGCTTTGGGTTTAGTGTATAGAGTGCACACAGTTATAAAATTGCAGACATATTTCACAGCAGCATATCCAGATGTATTTCAGGATTAAGGCAAGTTACAAGAGCCTTATCACATTGAGCTAGAACAGGGAGCTACACCTGTTGCTCTGTCAGCCTTCAGATGTGTCCCCCTCCCACTTTGAGGTGCATTGCGTGCAGAGAGTTACATAGAATGGAAGGGAGCTATTTCTGAAGTTACTGAGCCAACAGCATGGTGTTCAGGTATGGTAGTTATCCCAAAACCAGGTGCAAAGCCACCTAAGATATGTTTAGATCTCACACCTTTAAATGCAGTAGTAAAAAGGGAACATCATATCCTCCCAGCAGTAGATCAAACACTGGGGATGATGAAAGATGCCAGGGTGTTTACAAAACTGGACGCTCGATCTGTATTTTGGCAAATCCCTCTTACTCCAGAATCAAGACCCCTCACAACATTCATCACTTATTTTGGGAGATATCACTTCAACCATCTCCCATTTGGAATATCATCGGCTCCAGAGCATTTTCAGAGGAGGATGTCTGAAATGCTCAAGGACTTTGAGGGAGTCATCTGCCATGCTGATGATGTACTTATCTATGCCAAGGACAAACAAGAACATGACCAAAAGACTGCACCGTGTGCTCCAGAAGTTTCAAAAAGAAGGAAAAATGTGAGTTTGCAAAGACAGAAATCATGGGTCACAAGGTTTCCGCAAACAGCATCGAGCCGACCCAAACAAAGTAAAGGCAATACAACAGTTGCCACAACCTACATGTGTGGCAGATGTGCGACTTCTCATGGGCATGGCCAACTACCTCGGAAACTTTATGCCTCAGCTCACCACAATAACAATGCCATTAAAGAATCTGCAAAAAGAAAGGAACGAATGGATTTGGGTAGAGCCCCAGGAAACAGCTTTTCAGTGACTGAGAGACATTAAGCTCTCCAGAAGTACTCGCTCAGTGTTCCAACGTGGCAGACACAAGAGTTGCAGTGGATGCATCAGCATACGGGATTGGAGCTGTTCTTACACAACAAGATGGTTCATGGCGACCTGTTACATACATTTCAAGAGGACTAACCAACACTGAGAGGTGCTATGCCCAAATTGAAAAAGAGGCACCAGAGGTTACTTGGGCATGTGAAAGACTGTCATCATACTGAACAGATCTACAGTTCACTTTAATGACAGACCACAAACCCCTGGTCCCTCTACTCAGCACTAGGGGTTTGGACGATCTTCCTCCGAGGGTCTTGAGGTTTCGTTTAAGACTTCACCTTCAACAGCGTTCATGTCCCAGGAAAGAACGTTGTCACAGCTGATGCCCTGTCCAGAGCACCGCTGGTTGGTCTACCCTCTGCAGTTTGAGAAAGAGGTGGAAGTTTTTGTTGACAGTGTGGTGACCAGTCTCCCAGCCTCAGACAAAAAGCTGGAGACAGTAAAGACAGCACAAAAAGAGGATAATGTGTGTAAAAAAGTGATCGAACACTTTTTATACAGGATGGCTGGAGAAATGTCAGTTGGTTTTTTTCCATTATTTTTATTTCCATGTCAAAAATTATGTCTTCCTCAAAGATCAGTGGAAAAGTCTTTGTTGGCATTAGAGCAATTAATTGATATTGATATATTTGACATTTTATCTTTGATAATGAGCTCCAAGTTTTTGGAAGTTTGAAGGCCTCCATGTCATCACCCTAATATTTAGCTTCCTTCACAGTTTCTATTTTGGATTCAAGTCAGGATTCTAGCTAGGTCATTCCAAAATCTTAATACTTACAATCATAATATTAATAATAATAATTATTATAACAATAAACTTTATTTATAAAGCACTTTTCATACAAAAAAACAAGACCAAGTTGTAAAACACTGACCAATAAAAGCAAGTAAAACATGAAAATAGACAGGTAGTAAATAGTAATCAATTAATTAAAAGCTAGGCTTAAAAGGTGAATCTTAAGCCTACATTTAAAAACATGAACGTTCTCTGCGGCCCTGAGGTCCTCTGGCAGTCTGTTCCAGAGGTGAGGGCCATAAAACTGGAAAAAAGCCTCACCATGAGTGTGTCCTGACTTTAGGGAGGACAAGGAGACGGCTGCCAGAGGAGCGCAGTGACTGCAAAGGTTCATATGGTAAAATCAGTTCTGAAAGATAAGAAGGCCGAAGACCATTAAGACACTTAAAAACCAGGACAGGACACATGCTGCTGAATTTTGTAAGAGTTGTAAACCCGAGATACTCTTTTTGGGAAGACCAGAAAGCAGGGCATTACAGTAATCAATTCTACTGGTGATAAAAGCATGCATCAGTGTCTCCGTGGTGGCCCGAGAGAAAATGGGGCGGACTCTGGCAATATTCTTTAGTTGATAAAAACCTATTTTAGTTATATTTTTAATGTGAGGGATAAAAGTCAGCTCAGAGTCTAAAATTACGCCCAGGTTCTTGACTTGCAAAGGATTAAAAGACAGTGATTTAAGTTAAAAAAAAGTTTCTCTCTCTGAGCCTCAGGACCTATGACTAAAACTTCAGTTTTGTCCTGGTTGAGCAGGAGAAAGTTTTCTGCCATCCAGGATTTGATGTCTAAAATGCAGTTAAAAAGTGCATCCATTGGTCGTGTGGAAAAGAAAAGTGCATCTATTGGCATCCATTGGCAGTGTGGAAAAGAAAAGTACTGGTGAACTTAAAGATTGCTTCAAACCTAAGTTGACTAGGTATATGGCATTTATAACTGAACTGCATAAATATGTGAAGGTCTAAACCATTTCTTGTGGTTCTGTGTGTATGTTTAGCGTTATTGACATGCTGCAAGGTAAAGCCTTCAACCCAGTCTTGTGCCTTTTGCAGTCTCTGAAAAGGTTCTCTTCCAGCCAGCTTTGCCCTGTATTTAGCTCAAGTGATATTCATATACTTAGAAGACACTGTAACAATAATTGTAGTCACAATATCAATGTTCACAGTATAGCTATTAGAAATGAGTGCTTCCACTGTCATAAATGAAAAACAGACTTGTTTGTGCACTGTATTTACACTCAGTAAAATACAGTGGGGCAAAAAAGTATTTGGCAGCCACTAATTCTTGTCAAGTGCCTTGAGATGACTTTTGTTGTGAATTGGCGCTATATAAATAAACTGAATTGAATTAATTGTGCAAGATGTCCCACTTATAAAGATGAGAAAGGTTTGTAATTTTCATCACACTCTATCTGTGAGTGACAGAATGTAAAAGAAAAATCAAGAAAATCACATTGTATATTTTTTTTCTAAAGAATTTATTTGTTTAATGGTCCAGAGAATAAGTATTTAGCACATACAAACAAGCAAGAATTCTGGACCTCACAGACCTGTTACTTCTTCTTTAAGAAGCTCTTCTATCCTCCACTCGTTACCTGTATTAATAGCACCAGTTTGAACTCACCATCTGTATAAAAGACACTTGTCCACACCTTCAAACAGACAGACTCCAACCTCCAGTATGACCAGGACCAGAGAGCCGTCCAAGGATATCAGGGATAAGATTGTACATTATGCTTTGGGGCTGCTTTTCTGCAAGGGGACCAGGACGACTGATCCGTATTAAGGAAAGGACGATTGAGGCCATGTATTGTGAGATTTTGAACAAAAACTTCCATCCATCAGTGAGACCATTGAAGAGGAAATGTGGGTGGATATTCCAGCATGACGATGATCCCAAACACACCAACGAAGGAGTGGCTACGTAAAAAGCATTTCAAGGTTCTGGAGTGGCCTAGCCAGTCTCCAGACCTCAATCCAATAGAGAATCTGTGGAGGGAGTTGAAAGTCTGTGTTGCCCAGCGACAGCCCTGAAACATCACAACTCTAGAGAAGATCTGCATGGAAGTTTGGCCCAAAATACCAGCTCCAGTGTGTTCAAACCTGGTGAAGACCTACATGAAACATTTAACCTCTGTCATTGCCAACCAAGGTTACATTACAAAGGATTGAGGTGAACTCTTGTTATTGACCAAATACAATACTTAATTTCTGCACTTTTATACAAATAGATTCTTTTTTAAAGAAAAATACAATGTGATTTCCTGGATTTTTTTATTCTGTCTGTGACTGTTGAAATGCACCTGTGATGAAAATTACAGAGCTCTCACATCTGTTTAAGTGGGACAACTTGCTCAATTGTTGGTTGCCAAATACTTGTTTGCCCCACTGTATCTGCCCCAGGGTCAAATCTGCCTTTTTGCCACACCCTTTCTATGTACATATACATATTATACTTCATTGGAAAGCTAAGATTCCTTATATGCCAATGATGTATGCCAATCAAGGATACAATCATAACTGCAGACACAGTAAATACTTTTGCCAAACCACTCAGAAAGCAAAATAAGATGCTCTATGGCAACTCACTGTTCAAAGCCTCATCTAATTGACAGAAAAGAGCCATCTTAAACAAGATACGATAAGATAAAACTTTATTGATCTCACAGTAGAGAAATTAACTTGTTACAACAGCTTAAATAACACACAGTTGGGAGGGGGGTGCAGAAAGTTGGAAAGGTGCCAAATAAGATACATAGGTTCAATAATACGTTATAAACGTAAAAACAAAGGCATTCTATGTACAATTTAAATAAGTAACTTCAATTGAAATTAAATTGCAGTTTTAAATATCAAAAATTAAGCAGTGCAAAATACTAAGGTGGCAATGATTGCAAGTTTGAATTATGTTATTCCCCACTGGTACCGGCAGGGTTTTTGCAGATATGTCGTTATAAAGCAGAGTTAAACAGTCTGACAGCAGTGGGGATGAAGGACTTGTGTTAACGCTCCTTCTTGCACTAAGGGTGTCTCAGTCAGCCACTGAAGGAGCTGCTCAGCTCCTCTACAGTCTGGTGCAGTGGGTGAGAGGTGTTCTCCATGATGGATGCACGTTTGGACAAGATCCTCCTCTCACCCACCTGAGCAGAGGCCTGCACACTCCGAAGGACCTCAGTCTCTTATGAGGTGGTGGTGACTTTGACCCTTCTTGTACAGAGTGGTTATGTTGTGGGACCAGTCCAGTTTATTGTTGAGGTAACCACCCAGGTTCTTGAAACTATCCACCATTTCAATGCCCTGGATGTTCATGGGTGAGTATGGCAGTGTCCTTCTCCTGAAGTTGATCATAATCTCCTTTGTCTTACTGGTGTTCAAGCACAGGTGGTTGCTCTCACACCAGTCCATGAAGTCCATGATGACCGACCGGTATTCCAGCTCACTCCCCTCAGACACACAGCCAACAATGGCCGAATCATCAGAGAACTTCTGGAGCTGGCAGCTGTCTGTGTTGTGGGTGAAGTCCGAGGTGTAGATAGTGAAGAGGAAGGGTGAGAGAACAGTCCCCGGGGGGGGGGGCTGTGCTGCAAATGATCTCCTCTGACTCACAGCCGCGTCAACCGCACGTACTGTGGACGATCAGAGAGGTAGTCGATGGTCCAGGCAACGAGATGTTCATCCACTCCCACGTCCTCTAGCTTCCCACGAAGCAGTGCCGGCCTGATGCTGTTGAACTCGCTGGAGAAGTCAAAGAATATGACTCTCACACTGCTCCCGGCAGTCTCCAGGTGAGTGAGGGCCCTCTGCATCAGGTAGATGATGGTGTCCCCCATCCCGATGTTCAGCCTGTAGGCAAACTGCCGGGTGGGGCTGACCACAGAGCGGAGGTGAGTGAGGATCAACCTCTCCATGGTCTTCATCAGGTGGGAGGTCAGGGCGACTGGTCTGTAGTGGGCCTGTTACTCAGCGTGCATTGTTTTGGGAACCTGCACCACACAGGAGGTCTTCCACAGGACAGGGACCTTCTCCAGTCAGAGGATCAGGTTGTAGATGTGGCTGAGGATCTCACAGAGCTAGTTTGCATAGGTCCTCAACAACCTGGGACTGATGCCGTCTGGTCCTGCAGCTTTCTTCTGCTTCAGTCGTCTGAGCTGTCTCCTCACCTGTTCTGTTGTCACAGAGACGGTGGAGTCAGGGGGAGACCCGGGTAGACTGCTGGGGGTGGGGGGTCAAAGGGGGCTGGTACAAACAAAAACAGTTTAGATCCACAAGGGTCCAATTAATGTATTCCAAAAAAATTAGTCTATAACAAGTCCTACATCCACAATCCAGCCCAATCTGCTGCTGAAAACCTTCGTAATTTCCATAATTGTGTGTATTTCTCATGATTTCATCACTACTACTGTTAACATGCTTATATTAACATAACAATAATGTTGCGTTCCGTTTAGATGGGAGCTGGATTTGACGTCACACCTGAGCAAACAGTGTTCCCGTAACATAGTCGAATAAGTCGTGATTCCAATATGGCCTCGCCCAGGTAGCAATTGTTGGTAGTACCTCTTAGAAACATTGTTTTAAGCTATACTTTCCATATGCAAACACCACCTTTCCTTTGTTTAGTGTTTACATGTAACATTGATTTTAGATGCACTCTTATTAGTGTGTCTTGTAAAATAAACACGTTCCCACCACAGATACTATTGTTAATGTGAAGAGCGGCCATATTGAAGTCTGATAAAAAGTCTCAGAATTTCAGAGTGGCGATCTTCTTCTTCTTCTTCTTAAAAAAATATGTGCAAAATGCTCATTTTTGGCATATTACTGTCAGATTACTGTCAAAACAGCATAAGAAGAGTGCAGTGAGTCTCTTGACAGAACGTGTTTGGGAGGAGAATGGAAATGTAGTAATTGGTCGTTTCAAACTATTGACATAAAAATGTATGTATTTCCATGTTGAAACAAAAAAAGTTTACTATCACCAGCCAGTTTATTAGGTACACCTGTTCAGTTTCTTATCTAATCTTATGGCAGCATCTAGACATGTTTAGGTTCATTTCCTAAAGTTCAAACTGAGTATCAGAGTGGAAAAGAAAGAAAATTAAGTGACTTCGAACATTGCTTGATTGTTTTTGCCAGAAAGGCTGATGTAAGTATTTCAGAAACTCTAGGGATCTTTTGGGACTTTCACAGACATCTATGTCACAGGTGTACAGAGAGTAGCAGAAAAAAAAGTTCAACTAAACAGAAATTGTGTGGACAGAAATGTGCGTAGGTCCGCAGAGGCTTGACGTGCACCTCCTCGGACCTGACGTGCAGCCCAGCGACGCGACGCAGAGACGCGGAAGTACTCCCTTGTGATTGGTCAGTGAGATTACGTACGCACGTACCATTTTCTACGTCTCCGTCTTCTCATTTGCTTGCGTTGCAAAGTGTTCAAAAGCAGGATAATTTTTTCGTCTGCTTCCACAATCTCATTAAAACACTGCACCAAGTCGGCTGCCATCGTTGTTCTAAAACAGGAAATACTTGCCGGAATTGAAGCAAGAGTAAGTAAACCATCAGAAAAACTCCGCCTTGTGGAGTTTTCCAACCGATACCAGCCTACTGCCACCTGCAGGTCTGGAAATGAAACAGCAACACGACGCTTTCAGCCCTACGCAGAAGTATAAACACAGCAGTGGGTACGGCGGTTACGGCGTAACCTACGCGACTGACGCGACACAGAAGTATAAAACAAGCTTTACTTACCTTGTGGAGGGTATCAATGACTGTCTTCTGGACATCTGTCAATTCAGCAGTCCTCCCTATGATTGTGTAGTCTACTGGTCCTCATTGAGAGACCATTTGGAGGCTCAAAACACCTTTACAGGGGTCTTGAGTTAATTAGCTGATTAGGATGTGACATCAATACTGAACTTCTTTCACAATATTCTAATTTTCTGAGACACTGAATTTTGAGTTTTCTGTAAGCTATAGTCTTCAAAATTACATGAAATAAAGGCCTGAAATATTTCACTCTATGTTAAACCCTTCCGGTGTTCCTGCGGGGTCACACAGACCCCAGTCTCTGATAAATCCCTTCCGCTGTCCCAGTGGGGTCCGTGTGGACCCCAGTCTTGGGTTTAATACTTCTATATAATGAGTTTCACTTTGTGAAATATTGAACGGTCTACTTCTTGAAATGTACCTGTACAAAACATAACTCAGCTTTGCAACAATGTCCATTGAAAGCTCAGAGATGAACAAATAAAGGTCCACCAGTCCTGCTTTGATCAAGGAAGTTTATAAAGTAGTTCCATGTCATTTAAATTTACCTGAGAAGTTCACAAAGAATGATAAACAAAGCTTTATTCTGTCAATGTGGTAAATCCCCTCCCTGGGCTGCCACATTATCGTGGTGGAGGGGTTTGAGTGTCCCAATGATCCTAGGAGCTATGTTGTCGGGGGCTTTTTGCTCCTGGTAGGGTCACCCATGGCAATTTGGTCCTAGGTGAGGGATCAGACAAAGTGCAGCTCAAAAGACCCCTATGACGGAAAAGAAAATTGGATTCAGTGTTCCCTCGCCCGGACGCGGGTCAACAGGGCCCCCCTCTGGAGCCAGGCCTGGAGGCGGGGCACATTGGCGAGCGCCTGGTGGCCGGGCCTCTACCCATGGGGCCTGGTTGGGCTTACCCCAAAGAGGTTACATGGGTCCCCCTTCCCATGAGCTCACCACCTGTGGGAGGGGCCATAGGGGTCGGTTGTTGTGTAGGATGGGCGGCGGCCAAAGGCGGGGACCTTGGCGATCTGATCCTCGGCTGCAGAAGCTGGCTCTCAGGACGTGGAACGTCACCTCTCTGGTGGGGACGGAGCCGGAGCTGGTGTGCGAGGTTGAGAGGTTTCGACTGGACATCGTCGGACTCACCTCGAAGCACCGCTCTGGAACCCGTCTCCTCGAGAGGGGTTGGACTTTCTTCCACTCTGGAGATGCCCCCGCTGAGAGGCGCCGAACTGGGGTGGGCATACTTGTTGCCCCCCATCTCAGCGCCTGTACGTTGGGGTTTACCCCGGTGAACGAGAGGGTAGCCTCCCTCCGCCTACGGGTGGGGGGACAGGTCCTGACTGTTGTTTGCGCTTACGCACCAAACGGCAGATCAGATTACCCACCCTTTTTGGAGTCTTTGGAGGGGGTGCTGGAGAGTGCTCCTCCCGGGGACTCCCTTGTTCTGCTGGGGGACTTCAATGCTCACGTGGGCATGACAGTGAGACCTGGAGGGGTATGGTTGGGCGGAATGCCCCCCCCCCCCCAATCTGAACCCGAGTGGTGTCTTGTTATTGGACTTCTGTGCTCGTCATGGATTGTCCACAACGAACACCATGTTCAGGCATAACGGTGTCCATATGTGCACTTGGCACCAGGACACCCTAGGCTGCAGCTCGATGATCGACTTGGTTGTCGTCTCATCTGAGATGCGGCGCATGTTCTGGACACTCGGGTGAAGAGAGGGGCTGAGCTGTCCACTGACCACTACCTGGTGATGAGTTGGCGCCGATGGTGGGGGAGGACGCTGGACAGACCTGGAAGGCCCAAACATGTTGTGAGGGTCTGCTGGGATCGTCTAGCAGAGTCTCCTCTCAGAAGGAGCTTTAACTCATACCTCTGGCAGAACTTCGAAGACATCCCGGGGGAGGCGGGGGACATTGATTCTGAGTGGGCCATGTTCCGCGCCTCCATTGTCGAGGAGGCTGACCCGAGCTGTGGCCGCAAGGTGGTTGGTGTCTGTCGCAGCGGCAACCCCCGAACCCCGAAGGGATGCTGTCAGGGTGAAGAAGGAGTCCTATTGGGCCTTTTTGGCTTGTGGGACCCTTGAAGCAGCTGATAGATACCAGCAGGCCAAGCATAGTGCGGCTCGGATGGTCGTGGAGGCAAAAACTCGGGCGAGGGAGGAGTTTGGAGAGGCCATGGAGAACGACTTCCGTACGGCTTCGAAGCGATTCTGGTCCACCATCCGGCGTCTCGGGGGGGGGAGCGGTCTGCCACCAACACTGTTTACAGTGGGGATGGTGTGCTGCTGACCTCGACGCGGGACGTTTTGGGTCGGTGGATGGAATACTTCGAAGACCTCCTCAATCCCAACAGCACGCCTTCCAATCTGGAAGCAGGGTTTGGGGACTTTGGGTCGGGCTCTCCAATCTCTGGTGCTGAGGTCACCGAGGTCATTAAAAAGCTCCTCGGTGGCAAGGCTCCGGGGGTGGATGAGTTCCTCAAGGCCCTGGATGTTGTGGGGCTGTGTTGGTTAACGCGGCTCTGCAATATTGCGTGGACATCGGGGCCGTTCCTCTGGATTGGCAGACCGGGGTGGGGGTCCCCCTGTTTAACAAGGGGACCACAGAGTGTGGTCCTACTACAGGGGGATCACACTTCTGAGCCTCCCTGGTAAGCTCTATTCAGGGGTTCTGGAGAGGAGGGTCCGACGGATAGTCAAACCTCGGATCCAGGAGGAACAATGCGGTTTTCGTCCTGGCCGTGGAACACTGGACCAGCTCTACACCCTCAGCAGGGTCCTGGAGGGTGCGTGGGAGTTCGCCCAACCGGTCTACCTGTGTTTTGTGGACTTGGAGAAGGCGTTCAACCATGTCCCTCGGGGGGCCCTGTGGGGGGTGCTCCGGGAGTATGGGGTACCGGGCCCCTTGATACAGGCTGTTAGGTCCCTGTACGACCGGTGCCAGAGTTTGGTTCGCATTGTCGGCCGTAGGTCGGGCTTGTTTCCGGTGAGAGTTGGACTCCGCCAAGGTTGCCCTTTGTCACCGATCCTGTTCATATTTTTCATGGACAGGATTTCTAGGCACAGCCAAGGTGTTGAGGGGATCCGTTTCGGGGGCCTCAGGATCGGGTCTCTGCTTTTTGCAGATGATGTGGTCCTGTTGACTTCATCGGAATGTGATCTACAGCTTTCGCTGGAGCGGTTCGCAGCCGAGTGTGAAGCGGCTGGGATGAGAATCAGCACCTCCAAATCCGAGGCCATGGTCTTGAGCCGGGAAAGGGTGGGGTGCCTTCTCCAGGTCTTTCCCCAAGTGGAGGAGTTTAAGTATCTTTGGGGTCTTGTTCACGAATGAGGGGAAAAATGGAGCGGGAGATCGATAGACGGATTGGTAAGGCATCTGCAGTTATGCGGGCGCTGTACCGGTCTGTCGTGGTTAAGAGAGAGCTGAACCGAAAGGCGAAGCTCTCGATTTCCCGGTCGATCTACGTTCCTACCCTCATCTATGGTCACGAACTCTGGTTGGTGACCGAAAGAACAAGATCAAGGATACAAGCGGCTGAAATGAGTTTCCTCTGTAGGGTGTCTGGGCTCTCCCTTAGAGATAGGGTGAGAAGCTCAGTCATCCGGAGGGGGCTCAGAGTAGAGCTGCTGCTCCTCCACATCGAGAGGAGTCAGTTGAGGTGGCTCGGGCATCTGGTCAGGATGCCTCCTGGATGCCTCCCTGGTGAGGTGTTTCAGGCACGTCCTACCGGGAGGAGGCCCAGGGGAAGGCCCAGGACACGCTGGAGGGACTATGTTTCTCGGCTGGCCTGGGAGCGCCTTGGGGTTCCTCCCGAGGAGCTGGAACAAGTGGCTGGGGAGAGGGAAGTCTGCTTAAGCTGCTGCCCCCGCTACCCGACCCCGGATAAGCGGAAGAAGATGGATGGATGAATGGAATATGGTAAATTCCTTCTTTTGAATGTGGTTGTTGGGGCTTCATCATATTAGGTTAACACAACCACATGTTATTAAGGTCCTCCACAACCATTTGAGCATTGCTGGATTGCAGAAAACATGGACAATCTCACTTTAGTGGGACAGCAGCACTGACACCTGCAAGTCTCCTTATGAGGTGGTTGGGAATTTTCACTTGTTCGCCAACACTCTTATTAGTATCTTATGGAACACCTGGGGACTTGGCGGGTTCCTCAGATATTCAAAGTTTGACTATAAACTAGCTTGTGTCTGCTCTCCTGCACAGGTATGCTGCCTTTTGTTTCTTATGTTGTGTTGTTTACATTTGGACTTACATTCTCCATTCATGTAGACCTTACACCACTGATCTTACTGATGTTCACACTTCATATTATAAACTTTGATTTTAGCTTAATTCGAGAGAAATAAATCTATAATTTTATTTATTTTTTTATCTGTCTGTTTCAAGCAAATTAAGGGTAATACAGTTATGTTTGGTTTTGTTGCCTTACTAATCTGGCATAAAAGGCATGAGAAATACACAAATATTAAAAAATATTAAAATATAGCATGAGGTGAATGTGATAGCAATATGATTTATATGTTTCCCTCTTTTAGATTATGAGTTCCATACTGCCATGATGGACTGGCAACCTGTCCAGGACATACCCTACCTCTCATCAATTCAATGACCACAACACGTTAGCACCTGCACCCTCAAGACCCTGCAAGGACACCTGGGTATAGACGATGGATGGATGGATGGATGGATGGATGGATGGATGGATGGATGGATGGATGGATGGATGGATGGATGGATGGATGGATGGATGGATGGATGTAAAATAACCACAGTTAGCACATATCTATGGTAAAATATAATCTGACCAGTTCAAAATCATGTCTCCTACACAGACTTCCATGGGATATTGTTAAAAATGTATTACATATGTTATAATTAAACAGTTTGACCTCTTCCAGTTATTTACAAATTTAATATAGATATATGAAAAAAATTATAATGAAAATTACACTACCTTACTTCACTGTCAAGTTGGCGAGCTCTTGTCTTGTTTATATTTTTGTAACTGAGTCTGTAGTGCCATCTGCTGCTCTTTGGTATGAAATACAGTCCAGAAAGGAAAAGGGCGATAGGTTATGTGCTACGTTCACATCCTCACTGTAAAATATTTCACATTTGTTTTCAAAGCTAGTTCAGTAGCATTGTATGATCACTTCATGAATATTTCACTTTGTGTTTTCATCACAAAAGTAAAACACTCAGTCTCACAACTTTTTAGCATTGCTTTTGTTTTGGTTGTGGGATTTATTTGATCTTTACTTTCTTTTAAGTCAAGTAATACTGAGAGAGATGATTTACAACTAATATAATTTTTATTTTAAACGGCTCCTAATCAGTGTCACTCAGTTCTGGACATCAAACCCCCAACACTGCATGCTGTAGATGTTTTGTCCCTTCAACACACCTGATTCAAGTTATTGTCTCTTTGCAGGGTATGATGATTTACTAGTCTATCAGAAAGCCATCTAAACCCTTCAGAACAGAAGATTTCAAGTTTAAAAGGGATTTCACTTTTAAATATGTCCTAAAACCTGGTCTGAACATAACCTTAAGATCATTTCTAAAAGAGAGCTCACATCTGATTAATAAAAGTTTCATCATAAGATGAAAACACCTGAAGTAACATTTTCTTTAACTAAGTTTGGCACAAACCAACTCTAAATCATAAGTGAAGAAAAGGCTGTTTATGACACATCATATATTATTTCATGATGACTTTAACAGACAATTCTCCCCTTATTTGTATGGACTCATCCAAAGGTACTTGTATATTGTAAATATATTTTAAAAGGTTAACACTGACAGCAGCTACTCAGGTATTTTTTTGCAACCTTTGACTTTTTTAGGTCCAATACGACAATGTTTTTCAAATAAGCTCAGAAGATTGACCAATAGTCCTTTCTTCATCAACATAGATGTAAAGCATTCTTCAATGGCCCTTGACTTTGCTGAGTTTCTGTATATGATTCAGTAAATTCAACTTGGAGCGTTAAATCAAGTGGTTGATTTGCTTTATAGTTCATCTTCAGACTGTAGTAGTTTACAGGGTATAAAAAAAGTAATACAATGAACAGCTGGTCTGTCTGCAGATTTACAGTCCATATTTCTGACAGCGCTTGAATGCAGCTTCTCTAATCCTCTCTAATCTGAAAAGGACATCGTCACATGAGAGCTGACAGCTGTGGTCAGAATCTAGCTTTTCTAGTGAAGAGAATTTACTGGATGGCAGTCATTTTCTGAGACAGAATGACAATTACAACTTGTCAGAAGGTTACCCTTATATCATGCTCTGTTCTTTGTGTGTCTCTCTTCCTGCCCAGGATGCTTTTACCCCAAGGAAAAAACGAGAGGGGCCAGCCTGAGGGTAAGGCAGTTTATCAGGTCGTCATCCTTCCACCTCCATCCTGCTCCATCTTGAGTCTCTCTGTTGTTGTTGTTGTTGGTGTTGTTGACGTAATCTAGTACTATACAGAGAATTTGCCAGGGTTAAAAATCCACCCTACTGTAAATGTGTTTACTGTAATGGTCTTTAATACATGTTCATGCAAAAAGAAAATTACGGAGCCCCCAAGAGGACATGCGCAAAAAAAAAATTTGGTTTCTCCTATAAACCAGTTACTTTCTCGTGCGCACCACTTACTAACTCATGCACACTAGATACCTTCTTGAGTGTAAGCAAGGGTGTCCATTTATTTTTAAATAACTAGGGACAATAACCATAAGCTTGAGTGTGGTTTGAAGAATGCTGGAAGACAATTACTACTTATTCATATACAAGTGCTGTATTCATCCGTTTGATGTTCCGCCTTTATTTAATCAATAAAGGTTGAAAGCCAGACTGTATTGTTTAGTTTTTCAAACAACACTGAAAGCCAACAGGCTGTTTTCTAAGAAGAATCATTAAAATCCACATTGTAGCACAAAGAACAATGCTGCTATGTTAATAGTATCATTTTGACAATCCACGACCCGATGCTTGGATTAGATCAGACTGCTCACACTGTAGGCTGTGTATGTTTACAACAGATCGTCATCTTGAATTTGGAACTGAGATGAAGAAAATCCCTGAAGTGAGGAGATGCTTAAATGAGAAGAAGAATGTGCAACAAAAACAAACGTGTTTCCTTGGCAACCCTGGCCATTCTGTGTAGAGAAACTCCAGCTTCACTACAGTTAATGGCATATTTATTTTTTCTGCAGTATAGTTAGTATTTACTAATGTGAGAGAGCTTAATAAACCCATGCAAGGACAAATTCTTGGGGAAACAATATTTATGTTTATGCAGCTTTGAAGGAATCTGAAGTTCATAAAGTCAAGTAGGCCTATTCAGATTTATGTCCTTTTTGCTAATATGTCTACTTTCAAGCAAGACACATTTACCTATGTTATATTCCTTGGAGGATGCGTGCACGGGACTGCGCCATTAGTGCATGCATGCATGCATGGAGCAAGTCAAGCTGCATGTTTAGAACACCTTTGATTAAAGCGATACCAGTTAATCAGTCACCTGTTGATACTGCACTACATTTTGTCTGTGTCATTTTAGCCGGGGACATGTCGCCTGCTAAATTGACGCCTATGTGTAAAAGAGAACATCGGGTGTAGTTTAGCTTCTCTGTTTACCAGAAACCTATAAAGGATAATGATTTTGGGACCTTAAGGTCAACTTCATTTGAGTGCATCATGACAATTATCTGAAGTCCACATCTAAATGAATTAACACAGTTCAGCAAAATTCTTCCAGAAATAAATTGGTGTTGATTCACTGTGTGTCCTTATTTCAATGTGTCATTTGAAGTCTGAGAATAGATGAAGATGCTCCTTGATTTTAATCTGAAAATAATGGTGGGAGCATGTTTGGAAGTTTCAGACTGTCTAATGTGAGCTTTACAAAAGTAAATGAAATAAACAATTAGACTTCCTCTCTGCTTTTGTAGATTAACAAAATTCAAGCATGTGGTGAAAGTGGACACCTATCACCTGGCATTAATAGGCATTTCACACATTGTCACTGGTTTACTGAAGTCTCATTTAATTCATTTTTGTTAACCTTAGAGAGTTTAGAAATTAAACTGATACAAAAACGTCTGTAAAAAGAAACAAAATGCTTAAAGGCACTGAAATTAGCATTAATTAAAAACTACTAGAACTCAATTGAATTATCCCATGTTAATTATGGTCAGCAAACTAAACAAATGTTTGGTTAGAAGCACAAAGATAACAGACATGTATAGTATGTATACATTGGTGATAGAAAACTACAGTTTGCTAACAACTGGCAACCAAAATTTACATCCTTGGTACAATTTTTTTTTTACCTTGTTACTGCAAACAATAAGTCTCTTCCTTCAGTCATTTTCATTCAAATGATAAAGCACTTCTGTTTGCCTTCATTTTCGTCTGATGACCATCTCCACAATGTGGTCACAGTCAGAGGTTACAGGAAAAACACATACGTTTATGAAGCATAACATTCTCAAAACGATGAACAAATTATATAATACAAATTACATAATATTGGAACAGCATTGACATTTCTGAAATTATGATGCACTTTTAAAAAATGTATGTCACCACATCTAGCTACTTCCTACATTTTATTTAGCTTTTCATTTTGAATAGTTTTTAGTGGGGCCGGATTAAGGAGGATGTGGGCCCCTGGGCTTGAACAAGTGTGCGGGGCCCTACATAATGATACTTATGTAGTTGCACATACATACATACAAACATATATATATATATATATGTATATATATATATATATATATGTACATACATACATACATACGTGTGTGTGTGTGTTTTAAACGGATTACAAGCTAAAAACTTGCTGAAAAGTAGCTTTTCACAACTTACATCTTTATTATCTTTATATCTTCTCAAACCCCCAGACGGTCGTGGCAGATGGCCGCTCCTACTGAGCCTGGTTCTGTTGGAGGTTTCTTCCTGTTAAAGGGGAGTTTTTCCTCTCCACTGTCGCTACATGCTTGCTCAGTATGAGGGATTGCTGAAGGATTGCTGTGGTTGGAAATCTGCCAAACCTCACGCCAATGACTGACGCAATCTGCTGGGATTCCTTAAATAGGAAACTTTTTAACTGATTGGAATGTTTGTATAATTGTATTGAAATGACTTCTTGTTAAGTGCCTTGAGATGACATCTGTTGTGAATTGGCGCTATATAAATAAACTGAATTGAATTGAATTGAATTGAATTAAGCCGTTAGTCACAAACTACAAAAAACCCTGAACTGGTTTCAAGAAAAAACAAAACACAAACTAGTCATGTTGCTGTTAAGTTTTTTAACCCACATGCAGAAAACCACTAGGAGACCAGTTGTAAAAATGTAAGAATTTTATTTAATAAAAATGGTTGCTGGAGGCGAGGTGAAGGTGGAATCCAGGAGCAAGGAGTGAGCACGGAGGGCGGGTAGGAAGAGCACAGAGATGGAACACAGAGGAACTAGGAGGTATGAGGCAGCCAGACCTGGGTTGATGACCAAGGCTTACTGAGAAGCTGGAGAACAGATCACGAGGAGGTAACACGGTGGACTGGAGGTTTTACCATATGGCTCAGGCACCAAAGGTCTGACATCCAGCTCCTTCAATCCTCCACAGCTGATGAGGATAATCAGCTGCACCTGTGCAGTTGCAGCAGGCAGGCTCCCCCCTCAGCTTGATGGACAGGTACTCAGCTCTACCGGGACCTCTGGTGGAAATCTCCAGAAAGCAGGAAGCACACAGACAGTAACAAATAGAAAAAGAGACAAACAGCCCAGACTCCTAACACAACTTTGGATTCCAAAATAGAATATATTGTCTCAATAACAAATTAAAATCCTTGAATTGCTGCTGTTGCATGGACTTCAAGATAAACAATTAAACTGATTAAGTGCAAGAAAGTGCAAAACTGAAATATACTTTAACAAAGCCATGTGAACAAGCGATACATGCTCCCAGCATTTCCTTCACAAGAGGGAATAAATGTATCCAAATACAAACTCAGTCTCTGGTTCAAACTATTTGGTAAACAGAAAAGGAAACTAATGTCAAAAAGAACTTATATGCCAGACAGATAAAACATGGATATTAACAAATATATTGTTGGGACTCATTTTCCATAAATGAACTGAACAGACTGCATTTCCCAGCCTTCATAAGTGTCTGCGATGACATCACATCAGTTTACAAAAACCATCAGCAAATGGGAATTTTCATCTTTTAAGCGCTTAGCTTTGCGGGCGGACAGAGACACTCTCCACTGGTGAATTCCCCTCAATTTCTGACCTGCAGGGCAGGAAAAAAATCCATTTAAACCTTTGAAGGACAAGCTGAATAGCATCAAAACTCCTGTTTGTTTATCTAGGACAAAACTTTCCTGGCAGCAAAACTGTTCCAAGACAGTTCTTTAACAAGACGTCCCCGGCCATCTCCACCTGTGCCTGAGCTATATTCCCTCCATTGTTAGCTCCCAGGCTAACTCCATTACTCTTTGTTTTCCACGTGTTTTTCCCTTTGTTTAAGCCCCCTGGAGCGAGGGATTAGCACACCTCTGGGCAGGGCTAACTCCCCTTTAGAATACACGCCCTGTTGCTTCAATACGTGAGCGCCTTTGTTAGAGAGCGACACTAGCCGCTAGCTACTACCTAGATGTGGAGATGCCAACTTCCTAGTATCGCTCTCGTGCTGAACCCCGCGTCACCCATCCACTGAATAAACTCCTCACATGTTTTAGAAGAAAGATAGGAAGGTGTTCCTGCACCGGCATTTCCATATTTTCTATGTGAGACTTCAGAAAGGGATCAGACTCGCTGAATAACTCCAGAATTCCCAGATAATTCACGTTATCAGTCCTGCCAATAACGTCACTGGAGCATCTAACATGCAGTCCTCTCTCTGCCAAAAACTTGACAACAGACACAACTCTTCAGTCAAATGATTCAAATTGCTTCTGCAGTTCTGAATCTGTTCTCCCACTAGCTGATGCAAGCGTAATATCAGCATAGCTTCTCTGTGACCTTCACGATTTTTGTGCTCCTTCATGAGTTCTGTTGCGTGCCCGGACTCATCAATGTTTCCCCAGAGGGCAGGATCAGTACAGTCTGGTTTATCCACAATCAAGGTGTCATCTGCTGAAGGCGATCACACCTCCATCGCTTCTGTTTCCGTAGACGCCAGATCGGCTACCAACTCAGCCACAGTTCCAGATTCTGGCGGGATCGTAGAGCTGGTGTTAGCAAGGCTAACGTTCTGAAAAGGCAAGAGGGAGGATGGCTCTGCTCCACTGCCACTGATGGTATCTTCTTCATTACCTCTTTGTCACGTTCGTCTTTTTCTTTCTTTCTTTCTGCTGTCCGCCAACATGAGAAACTAATCACCGATGCTCCACCCCAAGGCATAAGATGCGTCAAACATGGACAAGTAGTGGTTTTAGGCACGGGCAGAGAGGGCAGCTGCCCGGGGCGGACATTTTTTCATGACACAAGGGGGCGCACAAATGCTTGGGGACAAAAAAAAAACATTATCTCTCATATCACTGAGTCTGGAATCAGCAAATTGGCACCCCCTGCAATTGCAGGCGCTCCTGCTGGCTGAAGGTGCTGGCGCGAAGCTCCTATGGCTCCACGAAGTGTCCCCAGTAGTCGTTGACAGCTGACCCAGCCACACCTCGCTCAGAGAGAAGATGAAGTATGGCTACTGCGGGGTCCTGAGGACCAGGCTGCACATTCAAGTGGACCTTATGATGTAGGTGCGCTGCATGGGCTGCTGGAGGGTCAGCAGCAGCCGCTTATTGATAATTTGGCATCAAGGAAGGTCAGAAAGGTTAGGTTTTAGTTTGATTTTTCTGTTCTTAGTGCAAGAATGTAGTGATTATATTTTCTTTAGTATGTTATTTGTGTGATGAAGTATTTGTGCCCTTTAGAATTTGTATTCTATATTTTATTTGTATATTGTCAATATTTGTTATTATTGTTTTTAATATATCTGATTATGTAGCCTATATTTTTGTCACATTTATGTATATTGTGTATATTCTTTTATGTTCTGATAACTTATGCTGTGCAGAAAAAGTTCCAATGCAGGAAACTGTGTTAGATGAGATTAATATAATAAAGGTAAAATAAGAATTTACAAAGACTAGACTGAGTAAATGAGAATAAATGCTGGGATTAAAAAGTGGGCGAATGAAGACGGAGGATCCAGCAGAGAACAAATGAATCTGGAGAGCTTAATATACTGAGGTGAAATGAGGAGCGACAATGAAAACCTGAGCATCAATTAATGGCAAACGGATGCAGATGAGCGAGGGAGAGAGCTGTGGAAGATTGGAAATGAATAACAGCTGGGCAGGGAAGTGTTAAAGAGAAATCAGGAGGTGTTAACAGAAGAGAAGACTACACGGAAACAATCTTAAATGCCTACTAACTCAAATTGATAACTATGAATGATGAAATCTAAGTAAAGATAAACACTAATACATTTTACAAAAAACAGAGAAGAAAAACCGAATAAAATGAAGCAAGTATTAAACTGTAGAAAGAAACTTAAACTGGAGAATGATAATCCTTATGAGGAAAAATAAAATAAAGCATAGCTAACAGATAAGACAACGAAATGACTAATAAAAGATCTACACCAGGGACTCATACAACATTTAGATGTTTTCCTGGTCCATCACACCTGAATCAAATTGTTATATTGCCTCTCTGCAGGCAGTTGTACGGGTTCCTGCTAATGACCTAATGTTTATATTCAGGTGTGTTGAAACTAAGGCATCTCTAAACGTTGCAGGACTGCGCCCCTCGAGGACTGGAGTTTGAGACCCCTGATCTACACTATAGAAAAGTAGAAGTGTCTACAGAACCTACAGAACAAAAATAAGAAAGACTAACACAGGAGTGACTGAAATAAGACCTAATTAAATAAATAAGGAAGGAGCCGAAACCAGAGAAACTCAAAATACACACACCTGAGAGAAAAAACAGGAAAAGAGGGGAAAACATAGTGGAAAGAAAAAAACATACAAACACTAAGTGGAAGGAATCTCAAATCATGAACACCTAGCGATCCTAGCACAATAAGCATAAGGTAAACTGAATAGGGAAATGTAATAACTGAAACTCAAAGCACCTAAGAATCTTCAGACTTGTATCCAGTTGTGTTAGTGCGTGCCTGCATTGGGGGGGGCACTAGGAGGGGACCTCACCCAGGGAGTAATTCAATGTAGAACCGCCACTGAACATGGACCAATAATAATCAAGCATTCATGAGAGGTGTTTGCCAAAACAAATTAGTAATAGGCTCTACCACACAGTCAATATTCTCTTAGCTAGTGATACAGTTAAGGCATTTTCACGCTATTCATTCACAACATTACAAAACAGCGTTTGGGTCCCCCACAGTGCCGGGGCCCTCAAAGCACTGGGGCCCTGGGCTGGAGTGCCAATAAGCCCCTGCCAAAGTCCAGGGTTGGTTCTTGTAAAGAGGTGCTAAGATGTTGTGGTTCATGTCATTGCATTTCATTCCCAAACTTTTTACTGCTTCTATGAATGTTTTCTATGTGATATTTTCGTAACTTTAAGGTTTACACAAAGGGTGAAGAAGAAAGAGCACAAGGAAAAATATAGGCTTCCATCCATTGTCTTTACCTGGTTATCTTTGTAGGGATTGTTCTATCTTCAGCAGACATTTGCCATAGGGTGGGATATACGCTGTGCAGGTTGACAGTCCATCACAGGGCAACACAGAGACAGACAGACAACCATACATGCACAAACTTACACTTCAGGGCCATTTAAACACAAAATCTGTTCAGTTGAACAGAATAAAAGATATAAAAATAGAAAAACTTTGCCTGATATTTTGGAATAACCAATTGCATAATGTTACAAGTTTACTACAATACCTCAGTTTAATCATATCTATAAAAAAAAGTGAATGATTATACTGTATAATCCTATGATGACATATCAACAAATCAGCAATTTTCAAATTTGTTGGTTGTGTAAAAAAAAAAACACTCATTAGGAACTAATGGGGTTAGTTTTTTTAAAAGGAATTTGCTGAAATGATAAGTGATCGTTTTTTTTATCTCCTGCAGTTGGCCCTGGGTTTTACCCTTCTGGGATGCATCAGCTGTCAGTGTCAGATCACCCAGAGCAGTGGGAGGTGGATCCTTCTCGCTCCCTCACACACTCTCTTGAAGCCAGGGTTAAAGTGAAAAGCATTGGGCGTGGAAAGAAATACAACCTGATGGCTCAAGTCATACCTATATATGGCTTTGGAATTCTACTTTACATCCTTTATATTATGTATAAGGTAATCACTATCACAAACCTGGCAAAGTGGAAGATGATATGAGTGCAGGGTATGAGCATACCTTAAAGTGATTCTTATATTTATTGATTGTTTAGGGTTTTTTTGCACTGTTATACTCAGTTAAACTTAATATCTTTTCTTTCAAGGAGATAATGAGTTTTATACTAGTCATACAAGTTAAATGGAAGACATTAGGCTACATATTAAAATATGTAATGTACTGTTGTACTGCCCTGCTAATCATAATTGTCTGTGTTCACAGCTAACATATAAGGGAAATATTAATAAGTCAGGAAACTATTCTGCAGAGAGGACAACAAACACATCAAATACAACTGGTAAGTTCATTTAGATACAGAAAGTGTTTGTTACCTTTGAGTGTATTTTAGACTTTTTGAGTAGTTTGATAGTTTAAAATTTTCATGGGAGAATTTTGTGTTTTTGAAAACAAATTCTGATGGGGTTTATGAGTTCTTCCCTTTCAGAAAAGTCACATGGGCTTGAACACCTTCTTTACATGGGATCACATATTATGCAATGTGGTACGTGGTAAACCATATGTATAGCACACATAGCCTTCACATGTATGGTTTTACATGTGAAGGCTCCAGAGCACAGGAGCCCCAGGCGAACCAATGCAGGGCTGACTGCACCCCCAAGAGAGAAGCAGAGGGGAGCCCCTTGAGAACATCCAGCAGCTACAATGCAGGAGCCCCGGGGGGCCACAGCAACACGCTCAAGGAAGCACTGGCAACCAGCTACGCCAGGGCAAATTAAATGTTTATTATTTATATGACTTCTTATATTCACCAGTGCCACAAAATAAATAAATATTAAAGTACAAAAACCAACTCTGATTGTATGTAAAATATTCATAAACTTCTAACTATTTACAGTGAACAATATAGAAAAGCTTAGATAATGTAGATAAGTGCAGAGGCTATATTTTAACTCTGCAAACTCTACACTCTGCTTCCACATTTTGCTGCGTTACCTGCTGTCACTCATTTTCTCAACTTTCCAACACGTTTTGTCTATAGCACTTTTTTCTCCTCCCATTTCTTTGTTTGTGGCGCTATCTCTCTGCGTGTGCAAAAGCCTCCTCCCCCAAGCCTTACGGAGCCCCTGGCCACATTCCAGAAGAAGAGCTTCCCCAACATTCGGTCTACTATCAGAGCACAACACATTAGACACCCAGGTTGAGGTCCAATCCCAATACTCAACAGCATACAAAGGCTAATGCCGTGTTCACACTGCCCAAAACGTCAACTTCCAGATTGCTAAGATTACATGTTAAGTCTACGGTTGAGGCCGTCGGAGTCTCTGTGGTGCTTTGCGTGCTTTGGCCGTAGCAATTTTTGAAACTTTTGCTGCTATCCAAGCTTCAAAGCAGCAAAAGCCAGCAACCCAGAAGTTGAGCTAGCTGAACTTTCGGCGTCGTCCCCTGAGTGTCAACCAATCAGAATGCTGACTGTAGTGAAGTCACTACACATTTAAAGTAGCACTGAAAGCAAACCTAATTCATACGCAGCTCCTGGAGCAAACGGTTACTCTCCAAATTCAGAACGCCTCTTAAGAATCGTGTCTATCCACAAACGGCGCTGATGCGCCCAACGTCAATGTTGTCTAGCTTTATTTAGCAAGTAAAGCCAAGCCACTCTCTCAATATGATCCACCATTGTTTAAAAAAAAACCTGCAACAGAGGAAGCTCCGCCCATGCTTTCTTTTTTTGCTCAGCAAGTGGCCGGCTTTACAAGCTTTGCAAGCTTCAGGCTTAAAAATGTATACAGTTCAAACTAGTCGCTTTGTGAGCGTTTTTTGACAGCGACAAAGCATGCAGTCTGAACGCGGCATAAGACCCAAGAGCCAAGTCCAGTCCCCAAAAACTGATCAGGCCCAAAAACACTTCCCATCCACTGCAGCCACCAGCGTGACACCCCAACACACATAGGTGAAACGCCATCCAGAAGTTGGCGATAAGAATTGGCCCACAGAAAAAAAGAAAAAAAAGCACAACCCCCACACACCGACACCAACAGAGACACCCACAATGACCAGCCCCCAGCCAGAACTACAGCCAAGGGCAGCGGCGACCCAGAACCCTGAGCCCCCAAGCCCACCCCAGGAGCAGGAATAGTTATACATGGGCTTCACGTGTAATTTCACATGGTTTTACACATTTTTTTCACATGTAGGTTTCATGTTTAAAATAACATGTTTCACACATGGTTTACATGTATTCCCGTGGGCTTCACATGCGAATGTTCATGGGTTTCACAGTGTATTATCATAAAAATGTTCCAAATTTACATGGGAAATGTGTGAGAAACTCTCATGTTTTTTATGTGTTTTCACATTTGAATTTCAAATGAGATTTTTTTTTCCCAAAGATTTTTCACATGTGATTACATGGGATTTTGCGCATGTGAAACAATGTGTTTTTTTCATGAGGGTTTATCTTTTTATGCAAGCTTATTCACATAAGAATAGAGCTAGACCCTCTTTAATTTTGTAAGCATACCCAGTGACATTGACATTGTTTTAATCTACTGAAATGATTTGTGCATTTAGTGTTTCCTATTTCTTCGGATTGTATTTGTAATATTGATAACATGATTCTTATTAAATGTTTAGCTACTGATAATGAGCTTGCCAGGCTTCAGGAGCAACTTCTGCACACAGAAAAGATGTTGGAGAGGATTGTCTTGGGGAGGAATCATTGTTCTTTAAGGTAAGAATGTTCTTTTTCCCTAAACATCTAGTATTTTGTTTTCTTATTATGAAAAACACCAAAAACAGGAATCAGATTATAACTGACATATTGGAAAATTAGCAAAAAGTCTAAAAAATACTTCCAAGTAAGGTGTTTTTAATTGAATAAATAGTATTTTCTATCAAATGCATCTGACTTGGTTTTACTGGATCTCAGTACTCCATTTGATACAATTAATCATGTAATTCTGATTGACAGATTGACAGCCAATGAATTAATAGTTATCCCTCACACGTCAATAACATAATGTCTGAACCAAACTTAGTTCAGATATGATGTTATTTCAGAAATTAAAAAACCTAGGTATACCCACTTTTCCAATCTGTTAATCACAAAATCACAATATCAGTTAGTACAATATCAGACAATACTATAGTATTGTCTGACAATGTGCTAAACTGGTTCAGATCTCACGCACAGACCTGGACTAATTTGTTTTATTTGAGAATTATGAATCTGAGTAAAGATCAGTTGCGGGGTTCTTCAAGGCTCCATTCTTAGGCCAGGTGTATTCAACATCTAAATGATCCCCCAAACTCAGATTATATACAACAAAATCTATTGCAATATCTATGCTGATGACATGCAGTTCCATATGTCTGTGTCACCATTAGATCAGATAAACTGACATCGAAAATGTTTACGGTGATTTGCCTATGATTGCTGCGTTAACTTGTGTTGCTTTATAGTGGCAGAAGGCGGAAGAGTAAAACTTCAACATCAAAGAAGGAAGAAAAACTTCTGAGGCAGCTCCAACAGATCACACTGCTGATGCAGGAGGGCCGTTTTGAGGGAGCCTCTCCCGAGATGGAGGCTGAGGAAGTCCCCTACAGTGCAGATTGGGAAGGTATGTACTTAGATATAAGTCCTCAAGCTGCTCTAATAATTTCTGAAAATATGTTTGAGCAGCACGGTTTACCTCTAGTGAAATCCCAATCATTTTCTTTATCTAAAGCTGCCTATTTCCATGCTCCATTAACACAGGCTATCCAGAGGAGACTTACCCAACGTATGATGATCCCTGTGACAGACATAACTATGGGACCGTAACACAGGAGGAACACCTCAGCCAGCCCACTGCTGAGGCCCTTGCTGAGAGAATGGAGCAGGAGGAGGAAGAAATCATGGCCAGGAAACTCTCCATTGTGGAGGAGGAAGATGAGGAGCAACAGGAAAAAGAAGAAGAAGAAGCAGAAGAAGATTTAGATGAGGAAGAAGAAGATGAAATAGAAGAAGAGGAAATAGAAGAAGATGAAATAGAGGAGGAGGCAGATGAAGTGGAAGAGGACAAAGAAGATGAATATGTGGAGGAGGAAAATGATGAGGAAATAGAGGAAGCTGAGAAAAAACAGTTGCTCCGTCCTGCTCCTGTCATTAGGAGAAAGATGGAAAAAGTTGGTTTTGAGGTGTGCAAAGAGCTGCAGAGGCATAGAGGAGGGAAGAAGCAAATAACCTTCAGTGAGAAAAAACACGTGTTCCACTACCCCAAAGAGGAGACCTATGAAGAGGAGGAAGAAGAGGAGGAAGAACAAATGGAAGAGGAGATCGAGGAGGAGGAGGAGGAAGGGACAGAGGTAGGAGAGGAGGAAGCGGATGATGAGGATCCTTTGATGGAGGCAGAAAGCCTGCAATTTAGTTGCGAAGTCTCATCAAATCCAGAGGAACAAGCAGAGGAGGTAGAAGAGGAGTATTTGCTAACTTTGGCACCAGTGGAAGATGACGTTCAGATTCATGCAGACGTCCCTAAAGAGGTCGGGCAGAATTGCCTGAGGATGCGAAACAGAAGAGAAAGAGAAAGTTTTACGGCAACCTAAGTCCGCCCATGAATTAATAATTATCCCTCACACATCAATAACATTATGTCAGAACCAAACTTAGTTCAGACAGGATGTTATTTCACAAATAAAATAACCTAATATAGAGATAATATTGTGACAGGTCTTTTTTGAACAAGATAATTTATACTAACAATATATTCTCTATAAACTCTAATTGGCTTACTGTCCAGGATGTACCCCACCTTTAACCCAACAGTTTCTCTGTGATCCTGCAAGAACAAGTAGGTATAGACAATGGATGGATGGATGGGTGGATGGAGAGAAAGAGAGAAAAAGAAATATAGAGATAGGTGTGTTCAGTTATGTTTCTATTTAAAGATGGCTAGATTACAGTTGTTTGTTAATAGATATCTAAACAACAGAAGTGATGTGTTGGGGGTTAAATGTCATCAATTTAAATAGATTATATAAAGATGACTATTTAAAGAAATTTAAAGAAATTATTTTGCATTTACTTTAATTAATTCTTCATAATCCAACACTAAAAGGGAGGTAGATAAGAAGGAATACATAATACTTTTTTTTCAAATACTTTTACCTCTGATTGTATTTACATCACTCATCACTTACTTAAGAGATTTTTTTTTTTTTTACATATTTTTCATGAGAACTTTCCACAGTGGCAACAGAGGACTGCAGCTTTGTTGTAAATTATATTTATCAGCCAAGTATCATCACTAATGGGAAGCTTGAGAAACGAAACTCCTCTTGTTAAAATGCAACTCTGTTGATTCAGATGACACATTTCAGAAATAAGTCTAATATAAGGGTATCAATCTCTGAATTGCATAGGATTTGAACCCAACGTCCTCATAACAGACAATCCAGTTCCCCATATAGGGATTTGCTGACGCCTTGACTTGCTCATGCTTTTTTGGTAAGAAAAGATGAATATTTGGCTCCCCCTTGTGGTTTGGTTTAACCAGCAGAATTAAATACTCTGCATCATCATGGGTAATGCTCTTAGAGCACAACAGATTATCCCAACTCCTCAATGAAACAATATCCCAGCAGGGAAAAGCTATCAACAGTTTTTGCTGGTAAGCAGCATTACTAAAGACAATCGCCATGGTTAACTGAGAAAATACATGAGCATAATTTTTTTCTAAATAATGATTGACCTAATTCTCAGCGTGAAGAGTAAAAATTTTTACAAATACTAGAAGAGACATTTTCAACCTTTCTTCTATTTAGAGATGCTTGTTTTGTTTTTGTTTTTTGTTTTTTTTGCCATAGATTGTAAGTATTGAGGTATATCCACTGACATTTCCAACTAAATCTGTAAATGTCCACTAATTCCCATGATGCAGCATTTCATCATCAACTTCTCACCTGTGATTTTTGTGTTGCACCTTCCTTCAAGTAATGCAAAAATCTTGGAATTTAGGTACATTTTCCTTCCTTTTTAGTCATATATCCTTTTACAAGTTTAACCTCACTGCTTTTGCACTAAAACATACTCTTAATTTGTATCTGTATAGAGATACAAACACAAATATCTTCCCTCGTTGCAGAAGCATTTTGGTGAATAGTCACAGACCAGCATAACAGAAAAAATAAGGTCATTTAGAAGCCTTCATGTATTATGCCTCTGACACACTAAAATACAAGTAAAAACAGCATGATCTAGGAAGAGGCTGTGAATCAGAAAACCATGTAGGGTGCAGCAGTAACTACATGATTTAAAATGCCTGGTTTCAGTCCAGCATTGCTGTCTCAGACATTTCTGTAATGTTGGAGCTGTGACATAGTGGGAATGTTCTAGTTTTTACCAAAAGATTGTAGCTGAAAAAAATACAGATGACAGATTTCTGTGATATTTACTGGTATGAAAAGATTGAGCTCAGATACTTTAACTTCTTGAAAACATTATTAACAGCATCCAGGGTTTCTTTTGTTGTTGACAGACTGTAAGTTTATTTTTCTTATGATCAAAGGACTTTGTTCTTACCATCAGAGTAAAATTGTACACCATTTACTGTACATAATGACAAGAGCACTGAAACCAGAAAATGACATAACCTTTAGGCCCTGGACACATGTGAGAAAAGCATACTTTACAGCAGGAGTATCAACCATTTGGGAATAGAAATTTCAAATAGAACACGACTGAGTACAAGAATAGCACATCTGTTAAAGATCATCTCATAATCCACAGTAATAATAGCGGTATCAGCGATTGTTCTTTGCTGTTATTCAGCTTTTTTTTTAATGGTTGTAAAATAGAAAATCTACTACTATACATTTGACGAAAGATTCTGCCCCAGAAGAAGCAAAAGGAACAATATTTTGATGTGTGAATAATGTGTGATATATTGATAAACTGCAGGTTTGAGGAGGAATTTAATAAATTTCTTTATGGAGCATAAGGTTTATGAAAGAATGTCAAGAAAAAGATATGTGTGTAAACAAAAGATGGATTCACACTCTTTGTTTGTTGGCAGTAAGTCAATTGTTGTTTATGAAATAAGCAGAGAGAAGTTGTATGACTAATTATAATTTACCAACAGATGGACTAAAACTAAATCTCAATGACCAATTTGGAATATAATGTATTTTGCAGCCCATTGTGTTCAACCATTCTGAAGGCCTTAGGCAAATACAAATTTTCAGAAATATTTTCAGTGAATGTGAGGACAGCAAAAAACACAAAGATTAATTCAAGTTCAAGTCATTTTTTGGCCAAACTTTAACACTGGAATTTATCTTCAAAAGGCACAATAAAGTATGAACAGCTAAATATCTTTCCATCACATAATTCAAAGTAAAGTGCACCATCATCCTGTACATTCACATTGAACAGTGTAACACAATATGTGGTAGACAGCAATGAGTAACAAGCCATTGCCCTTTACAAGTCGGAGTCTAATTGATTATTTTGGAAGGAAGTGATTTTTTTTTTTGTGATGATGATTAATGTTTGCAGCACCAAACAGCCAATACTGATGAAGTTGTTACAAATGATTGCAGAAAATAAACTTACCATGCATGAAACATGGATATAACAAAATACTGTGATGAGCAAATAATTTCCCTTTGACCGAGAAGAATTCATGCACGGCAATGATGTGTATGACTGTGCTGAAGACTACAGAAAAAAACACATTGAGCTGCTCAAACAAACTCTCGTTTGCCTGTTATGGCGCGTTCACACCGGTCAGCGCGTCCAGGCAGCAGGGCAGCTAGATTACATGCAAGTCTATGGTATCTACGCATCTAGTGGGCGGCAAACTGCCAAGCAGCAAGTCGCGCGCGTCGGCGCAGCTGGCATCAGCGCGTCCCCGCGGCTGATGCCCCGTCGGACCGTCTGCTGCGTCAAGTTGGGAAAATTGAACTTTCGGGCAGCAGACGCGCGGCGTCAACCAATCAGAGCGACTCGTTGTACTGACGTAGTAACTCCTTCCATGGGGGAAAAGGCAAATTTTTTATTCAAGATGGAGGACAAACTGATCGTCGCTGTATGTAATGTCCGTGAATTGTATGACCCGTCTTCGTCTTTTTACAAAGACAGGAAGAGATCGGATCTGATTTGGAGGAAGATATCGGAGGATATTGGAGTGCCAGGTAAGCAGTTAAACATAGAAAAAAATATATTTTTTTTAACTTTCTTGTTATGTTAGCTAACGCTACGCTGGCCAAAAGCGGTTAGGGCAACTACGACGCGCCGACGCAGACCACAAGTGTGCAAGCAGCTGGGTTTTAATTTTAAAGCGTCGACTTTCGTCCGTTTGAGCGATTTGACGCCTGGACGCGCTGACCGGTGTGAACGCGGCTTTAGTTAAAATTTACATGTAAGGAAATGTTAAATTTCTAGAGCTACTACAGAAAGAAACAGGTTTTTATAATGCGATTGCAGTATACAAAATTACAATATAAGTCGAGACCAATTCCTTTGATTTTGCCAGTGGATTACTTTTTGTGCTTGTTTTCTTCCAAAGATCATGACCATTTACCCCTTTTTGATGGCAGGCACACGTAGACACCTAGGACTCGAAGCCCACAATGTATTTCGCAGTATGCAGGAGTTCCAAGGAACTGGGTGATTTAAAGATCTCAAACCAACCCAAGAGATACACAAACAGTCCTTAAGGACCGATGGACCAGCTCCTCTCGGAACCTTAGACTTGAGTCTATTCACAGGCAAGTTTACTGTCAAAGCTGGAGAGGGCAATGGCAAAGGCTTGCAGCGCACACATTGGGTAGTTATAGTCCATGGTGAAGACATCCTCTGCCACACGGCCGAACTGCATCACAATGTAGTCAGCTGTGGGAAAAACAAACATGTTTTACTCAATCTACACTAACTGACACAAAAAACAAAGGTTTTGGTTAATCACCCAGAAAACAATGGTGTGATCTGAAACAAATCACAAACGGTGAGTGAAAGTAAGAAGACAGAGGATGCCTTGTACAATCAGTCAACGCCATTACCAACACTTGGGTTTATCAGGGGACGTATGTTAGGCTGGCACGAGGCTGGGTGATTGTGTTGTGCAGTTGCTTGGCACATGGTACGCACATGTTCCAGAGGCCCCGTGTTAGAACCAGCGGGTATGTAAAGACACCCACACACCTTGTGTCATCCCACACTACGTTGTAAACATTGAGCTCCATGTGGTAGGTAAATACAAAACAAAACAACCAGCCATGTGTATACCCTATAATACTTTGCAAAGTGTTTGTAATACTTTATTTTATGTTTATAAGGAACCATTTGTGTCAGGGACCTTTTTCTTCTCTTTAACTGACTGTTGCTCCTGCAACTGCATGTATCACATTGAAGTTACAATGCCACTAAATATGACCTTTGATGTGCATTCTATCCATGAAAGGATCTTGCAAAGCTCCTCATTTAGGTAGGAATACAGTCATGAGAAAAAAAGACTAAGCATACCCAATAACTAAACAGCTTGTAGAACTAGCTTTTAGTGGTAAAAATGTGAAGTACTTGCCATTTGCATTTCTGAATTAGTCTCTCATATTCTTTAAAACACTGATGCTCGCAGAAATGTTTTTTTGAAACAGCTCTCTTGAGGTCCCACAGAAGCATTTTAATTTCTGTCTGAAGCTGTTACTTTGAGTTGACTATTTGGCGCCTTGATTATTCTGTTTTGTATCCATTTTATGTTGTACATTTGTGACTGTGTTTTGGACTACTGTCCTGTTGGTCACCCAGTTTAGTCCAAGATTTAGCCGTCAGATAGGCTTCCTTCCATCTGGCTGTAAAAAACAAAGTTCCCATACAGTGGGGGTCCTGGTTGACTTGTTAACTGCAAGGTCCTGTGTCCCAATCATCACCCCTCCACCACCATGCTCAGCATCTGTCATGAAGTGTTTGTGCTGAAACTGCGTTTGATTTCTGCCAAAGATTGTGCTGTGAACTGTGATCAAACAAATTTTGGGGTCACATTTGTACAAACGACAGTATTTCAGAAGTCACGATTAATTTAATTCAGTTTATTTTCCATGCAAACCCAGGCTGTGCTGCCACGTACGTTTTAGAGAGAAAGGCCCTGGCAAGATTTAGGAGGCAGACTGAAGGGTGTCATGTCTGTATGAGGATGAGGATTATCAGTTGTGTTGTTTGTTTTTGGGATAAATCTGCAGGGACATCCACTTTTTGGATGACTAGCAACTCTGCTCTTTACTTGTGAGTTATCTTTCTCACTCCAGAATGATGGATCTGTATTTTGTAATAACCTTTTAAACTTTTAACAGATTGAAAGGTGGTTAGGACGTCGTGTCTAAGGTCACTTAGTTAACACCCCACTGATACCTCCAGAGATATAAACAGGCTTTTATAGAGTTGGTCACACTTGCTGGTGGACTGTTAATCATGTGCATTTAATTAGCAGCACCAGGCTGTCTTTCTTGGATCTGATGAGAGAAGTGATTGAGTGCTTAGTTTTTCTCATGACAGCATTTTACCTGAATGTTATTTTGCACACATTTTTTTATTTGTTGTTATCTACATGTTGTGGTTCTCAGCCGTCTCAAAATAACCCAAATGTGTAATTGATAAAACATTTTAATGCTAATAAAAATTCTGTTGTTTTTATTTCTTTATCTGTGCAACAATGTTGGTTTTTGCAGCAATAGTTTTGTTGACATTTCAACATCTTTCTGACTTGTTACTCTTGATAGTTTCTCTTGGCAAACACAGTAGGCAATGTCCTCTTTGTCTGTTAATTTGCTAACTTAAAATGATAAGCCCTGTGGTGATACCTAATTTGTAAAGCGAGCCAACACAAAGAAAGTCAGACTTCGTTAATCTCTGAACATTGTGCTTTACACGCTTTACTGAAATGAATCTTTCATCTGCTCTCTAAACTTTTATTCCACAAACCTAAAGTGACAAACATTTGGATCTTACGGTCATTGTCGTGAATGATTTGAAAGTTTTTAACAGAAGCCTGCGTGACTCTGCCGTGGAAGTTCAGAACGTAGGACTGCGTGTCATCATTCCACACAGGTGTCTTGTTGTGGAGTTCGATCACACTCTCTGTGTTCTTGTTCTGCCACCTGGCCAACAGTGACTCATGCTCCTGAAATGAAGAGCAATCAAACACCTTCAGAAGCAGCCATCTCAGTAATCTGATCAATTATAAAATTATTAGAGGCAGCTGAATAGCTAAGTTCATATGTGGCAGTGCAGTAAGACCTACATTACGCGGCCGAATGGACACTCTCTCATGGTCCATGTTCATTCCAGGAATGATGACACTCATTTTACGAGGTCCTTTGAATCCTAAAACATTGGTTTCCTGGATAAAATAGATAATAAATTGAAAAAGATACAGTAGAAGCATGTTTATCATGTAGGATCATAGTTAATATCAACATACTAATCAAATGTTCAAAACAACAGATTTAGATTCTAAAACAAAAACTGCTACATTGAAACTTGGGGTAAAAAAACTAAACACAAGAAACATGCATTCAAAAATGCACCTAAATATGTTCAAGACATCAGATAAAATGTTATTTATGCTCAGATAAAGCTTTTTTTTTACTATAATCTTCTTTATGATACATACTCATACATAATAAGTTTATCATAATAGGAGTTTTGCTTAGTTGCGTAACATTAAATTAGATACCTGGGTAAAATTTAACTGGTTCCTTTATTACTATAATCTCACGTGCCTCTTTTTCTGCAGTTCTTTAAATGTCACATAATTGCAACCATTGCATTACAATCTTAGGATATTGTGATGAACTATTATTGAGAGGACTGACCCGCATTAATATGAAATGAGCGACAGCAATGTCTTTATACTCACATAGCAAATGGCAGCTAGCTCTTGGCGTAGATTGCTGGCTTCTAGGCTGGTGGTGCTCTTCATGGGGTTCAGACCGTTGTCATAAACAGTAAACTTGGTTCCCATGAGATTTGACCTGCAAAAATACCACTATACAATCAAGTCTAATTTGAGATTTAGTGTGTGCTTGATGTTAACTAACAAGTAAAGAGCCATTTAGGTGGCAATTTCTAGTCTCTCTGTGTGATTAGTGTATATCAGTGTGTATATTTATTCAAAGCTAAAAATATGTTGTAGTGTCATTACAAAAGCAGTAAAAATGTGGAAATGTGCCCTCATATCAACAGTTACATCAATATCAGATTAAAGCCTAAACCACATCTCTAAGGTGCTATGTTTAAAGTTTAGATCTAACAATTTGCATTATGGTTTCATATCCACAGCTTTAAAAGCTGAGCCTATCTCTTTTAGAAGTCACACTTCATTTAGGCCAGTCCTCACAAGAACTCTTGAGAAATTAGATGAAAGGTGAGTGATCATGTGGGTATAGATCTCAACCATTCAAGCAGGATTGTGACTGCAGAGGTCTGAACAGCGGTCAGACCGGCTCTGAAGATTAAAAGGCTCTGCAGAGCCATGTTTGAGTTTCCATAGAGCCGCTGCATTGATGTTCTCTCTGAGGTTTGCATTACAACTCCCCATCAATCCAAGACTGTAATAATTATTTATAATCAACACATCACTGAACATTTTAACAATGAACACTGACTTGCAATCAGTTTCGTTTTTCAAAGTTATGCAGTTTCTTTGCTAAAACCAAATTAATAAACTACATTAATATCCACTACTGAAAGGTTTTTGAGTATGTTGTGTTCAATTCAAATGATCAAAAACGTATTTATGTCAGAACTATGATATCTGAAAAAACCCAAAAACGGGTTTTCCGAGGTTCAACATTCCCTACTTTTTTAGACTTCAGGAATTCCGAAAGTTCAGCTAGCTCAACTTCTGCATTGCTGGCTTTTGCTTCTTTGAAACTTGGGAAGCAGCAAAAGTTTCAAAGATTGCCGCATCTAAAGCACAAAAAGTACCGCGGAGTCTCTGACGGCCTCAACCATAGACTTGCCGTTCTGGGCGTTCAGGTTTTGGGCAGTGTGAACGGGCCATAACTCTGTTAAATTAATGTCAGTTTGTCACTACGTTTTTGTTGTGGTGCAGCAAAACATCCTTTGTGGTACAACATGTCTTTCAAGAATTAACCTCAGTTTTCCAATGAAGCTCTCCCCACCACGAGACAGATCAGTTGGATCAATAGAGATGAGGTAATTTGAAGTTTTACTCTTTTTCCTTTTCCTTCCAGCTAACAGGAACACCTGTGGAAAATTGAGCAAAAAGCCAAAATAATTGTTAAAAAATACAGATACAGATTAAAATCTAGGAATTCTCATGGTATGAATGTTTTAAAATATACAACATTTAGCATACTTGTCAGTGAAAAACTGACAATCCTTCATGAAATTCACAGCCCTCTCACCTTCTTGCCATCCTCCCTCTCCAGGTGAAGATAGTAGGTAGGATACATTCCTCTGTCCATCCCCTTCTTGTCTCTGGTGATTCTGCATTTTACTCTGACGCCTTGTGGTGCGGGTCGCAGAGAAAACTCCTCCAGATCCTCAACATCAATGGCAGGTTCATTTGTTGGTGGAGTGGGTGCTGAGGCCACCTCCTGTGGGAGAGAGCAGCCCACTCAGGGTGAAATGGTGGTCGGGTGACCAATATATTATCAGGGACATTTGTTAAAACAGGGAAAGGCAGCGTAATGAGTCTGAAGCTCAAACCGTCCACAGGGACAGAAAATGAGCACACTGTGCCTAAAATAAAGATCCGGTGAAGGAAAGAAGATTGAGTTGACTGAAGAGAAAGATTAGACTAAAAGCGAGAAAATCTGCCTGTCATAACAGAAAGTATGAGCTACAAACACAGTGTCCAGATGTTAATCAGTTTTCTTTAACAAATGATAGGACATGCAATTTATTGTGCCAAAGGAAGTAGATGTTCTTTGGGCCTGTGATTAATCACTGATTATGTGGCTGCATGACTTCAGGTAAACATGTTATTAATGCTAATGCTAATCAGTTTTACTCACGTCATGTTATATTTTTCTATTATTATGTAAGCTGTTTTTTAGTTGGCCTTTAGGTGAAAATAATTGGTACTTATTTATTAATCTATACCTGTTAATTGATTACTTTTTCATAAATTTCAATTTTACTGTGCATGACTGACAGGCTCTTGGTCATTTAATTTTATTACAGTAATTATATTTGTATTTGTATATGTTAATGAATATGAACTGAACTAATCTAAAGGTTAAATATGTCACAAGATAAATACCATGAAGTTATAAGATATTAAATGTTCATTTAGACCCATCTTGACACATCTTTATCAGAAATAAGAAAAGTTTTGAGCCAAATGTTTTTGAAAGGGGGGATTCACAAAGCAATGCAATCTCTTCCATTTTTTGCAACTGATTTCCTTCTGCTATTTGGTGTATTTCAGCCCTGGATTCACAAAGCAGATTGCATTAAACACAGCTCCAGCAGATGGGAACAATTTGAACCTGTTTATCTGTCAGGCTGTAGATGGCCTCCTTTCAGCAACAAACTAAAGAGATGCAGGAAAGTGGTGCAAGAGATAAAGAAAACACTTTACTACAACATGTTGCATCCCTAAAAACCCTTGTTTGATGTAAAAATGTGGCAGATTATAAAATTATAACATGTAGCCTATACAAATATACTGCACTAATTTGTAATTACATGAGAATAACAATAACTGTTGTACGTGATTTCATTGTCTTAATTTCACATAATAAATAAAGAAGCTTTTCCTTTTTCTTGTATTTGGTTTTCATTGCCAGGTGCTCACTTGACACCTCCATGTTGTCTCTGCCTCAGCACAACAGGTAACTGGGAGATAGATCCTCAGTGCACCTCATCTAAGTAGAACAGATCTTCTTCACAGAGTATATTTATTTGACTTCTATTTATTATCCTCTGAATGTAAAGCCTCTGTTTTTAAGCACAATTTACGATATTTATTTAATTAGAAAAAATCTTTTTAGTAGTAGTAAACAGGTCTCACTTAAGTAAGGGATCAATTCCACCTTTTGTGACATGCCTCCAGCTCTGGCCTTTGTAAATGAAAAGCTCTTTTCTCTGGCATTTTTCTTTACACAAATTTGAGCTCCCCTTCAGGCATACGTAAAGACTCACTTAAATGAACATGCAAACTATGGGTTGTACTATTTAACATCTACAATCATGAATTTGCTCCTGTGTATGCTGAGTTTTACGCAAAAATTTACGCTGTCATGGTTAGATACTGTACAAATATTGGACAGAATTATTTGTGAAAACGTAGGCAAAGACAAACCTGGAGAACTATTGCCAAGACCAAGATCATTAGAAAGTCTTGCTCCTTGGAAGTAATCATGAAAGAGTTAGGGGTTGTTTCAACTTATTCACAGCACTAAATGTGACTCAAGAAAAAATTACAATTTCGAATAAGAAAAGAAACCAGGGAATTTGAAAATTATTCACAGAATTTTAATAGCCACTGTGAAAAACCAACAACATATAATGAGAACAGAAATTCTGTTTACAATCTGTTAAATATGTTTAAAGGTTTCTGCAACGTTTTCCAACTGCAGTCCTCCAGAACCAAAGTCCTGCATCCTTTAGGCGTGTCCCTGCTTCAACACAGCTGGACTAATGGCTGATTTTATTTAGTTTTGTCTTTAAGTCCTGCAGGGAACCATTAATAAATTAGTTGAATCACAGGACAATCTGAAACAGTCAGGATGCCAGCTCTTGAAGACTAGAGCTGGACACCTGTGGTCTAATGGCTGAAAGCTTGCCAATTTAAGGTTCTGAAATGCGTTGAGTTGTGTAGGGAGTTTCTGTTTGCAGAAGTATGTTTCCAGATTACAGTGATCAATAGTCTCAAAATGGTATTCTTTGAAGGGCTCAGCATTTCAGGTGTGTTTTCTGGATCTAAAGACTACTTTATTTCCTGGAGTCACACAAGTTATGAGATTATTAGTGATTAAACAATCTTGGTGGTTGATTTGTAAAAACATCAGTACGGCAAAAAACAAAAACAAATAATGGGACCAGAAATTGCAAAGGACTTTAATTACATTAAACATTAATTTTCAATTTCTTGAACTTCAGGCGTAAAATTGTTAAGAGTCAAGCTGAGCAATGTAGTGTTGCATTCTCTCTGCTCATTATTCACAGGTACATGGCATGGCACTGGTGCCATAGTTGACAAGCAGACAGAAACAGAGATAGTGAAAATGTGGGGTGTGAAATTCATTTTACCTTGCATGACTTTTTGCTGGTGGCAGAGCCTGGTCTCGTGTTGCTGTTGAGCTGTGAAGAGCTTGAGCTAATTTCATCGTCGTCATCCTCTTCTTCATCAAAATTCATACTGCTGGATATACCTTTGGAACATAAAAAAAGAAAAAGGAAAGGAAATTACCAACAAGAATGCGCTAAATAATCTTACACATTATTGTTGCTGTGGAGACAATGCTAAATTTACAGCATCAAACTTTTTTTTTAAACCCTTCTATCTGGTTTAATTTTCAAATGTGGCAATTGATGACCTATGCAAGTTATCTATGTAGAATGAACAAATAAACTATTTGAGGGAACAGCCATTATGTTTTCTAAGAACATTACAGGATGAAGTAGGGCTCCAAACTCCTCCCAAAAAACTAGTCATTGTATCTCAATGGGCTGTGCAGTGGTAGGTTGGTAGCACTGTTCCCTTACAGCAAGATGACCTGGGTCCAAATCCCAGCCTGGGGTCTTTCTGCATAGAGTTTGCATGGTCCCTCTGTGCTTGCGTGGGTTGGATGGATACATCTCAGTTAGCCAAGTTTAAATAGAAAGATCTATTATTCTCCACTTTAGAATGTGTTTTGTTATTTCCGTTTTCTTTTTCAAGTTAATGTGGACATGGGTCCAATTTTGTAAAAAAAAAAAAATAAGACAAGACTCCCTACAAACAATAACACTGAATGAATACATATTTATTTTTTCCTCAGAAGACTGAAAAAGGTGGAGGACTATTTAACAAACAACATTATTACCATTTGGTTCCATATTCCTATAAAAACATTTTTTCCTATAATTAATTAGACAGACAGACAGACAGACAGACAGACAGACAGACAGACAGACAGACAGACAGACAGACAGATAGATAGATTACATTTGGTTTTGCTTGACTTGTTACTGCACAATTTCCTAAATAAGGGTTGGAGAGAGGAGATGAGGAGTGTGATTGACAGATGAGAGGAAAGAAGAGCGGTAATTACCATCAGACAGACGTTTTAGGCTGAGTTAACAGTTCGTCACACATCAGGAGTGGAAACCCTGAGTTGATAATTGCTCTCATTTGTTTTGATTTATCAAGTGTCCATTTTGACACGTGACAATCACAGACACCTCTCAGTCCTGATACTTAATGAATTCTGCACGTGTTCCTAAAGTTAAACATGTTTTGATCAAAAATGCTAAAGGGGGGGAGTACAGAGAATACAGAGTAAACTTTCAGAACTAGATTTCTTTTCTATTTTGATTTTTTTTAATATATGTGTGCCTTTGTGGACTTTCACAACTAATGTTACAGCTCAGCCATGGAGAGAATGATTAATTCAACCTCATGTCAACCTGTGGAGAGATCCAGTTTCATGAATGCTTTCCTCTGCACAGTCAATGATTTTGAGGATTTTAATTTGGATGAAAGAACATGGCTAAGAACAAACTACATCAACAATCAAAATCTTTTGAAATCAGTGAGTTTCCCATTTTTGGGGATAAATAAAGTGTCTGTCTGTCTGTCTGTCTATATTTATATATATCGAGTGGTCATCAGTTCGAGAAGCAGGGTACACCCTGGACTGGTTGCTAGTTTATCACAGGGCACTATAAAGTATGTATTTAAAAATCTAGATTTTGACGACAGAAAAAAACTTAGTTGCCACAGGAACAACAATCTATGAGTGTGCTAGAATTTAACGAATTAAAAAGAATAAAAACAATCTCAGTTTTGCCGGATTTCAATAAGCAGCATCTCTTTGCTGTTGAGAGATTTAACATCATTCAGACTCCTTCCGGAGGATGATAACCTGTCCAGTTGATCAGTGAACCAGAATGGTGTGGATGTAATTAAAGACTTTTGAAACAGCTAAGGCTTTACCTTTCTTGAGCATGGTGACACGCAGGTCCTGCTTACTCTGTGACTGAGCACAGCTCATAACCGGCTCTGCCTCGCCCTCCTCTGCAGCAGAATGGCCCACTGTCAGAATTTGGATTTGACTGTCATCCTGCTGGGAAGCTGGGCTGTTTATCGCTGCTGGGCCATCATTCAACAAGAACAAACTTTGTCAAAATGTTTCTCAATAATAGATGTTTCATTTTTGCTCCACATTCCAAAACAACTTTTCCAATTTAAATAAAGATTTCCTATTAAACCATCACAACATTTGAAGAAATCTGCTGAAAGGTGTATTTTTCTACCTTAATACCTTCTGTAAATGTTAGACACAACATGAAATCGCAGGTAAGTGATCTGTATTAAATCTACAGCTGACATTTACAAACTCATGATCTATGATCTACATAATATCTCAGCCTCTAATGAGTCTTCCTCTCACATGTCATTGCAGATTAGACACAGCACCAAAAAAGAGAAAGACTACACTGACTGTGTTTGCTGTCAGATTTAGTTTGAACATTCAGCTTCTAAAACACGATTCAAGGATAACAAAGAGGGTTAAAGAAGTTGGATAATGATTTTGTCTATTCTTTTTCATGATGTATACTGCTTGTACTAACTAAGATGTTTTGAAACTGGCCATAATATCATATGTTTCATGACCTGTTCATTTGAATTCTGGTAGACTAACCTTTTTGTTTTCCCTTCCTCTCCTTTTTTTCACTGCCTGTCTGCGGAGTGGAGCTGGCGGATGCTTTGCCCTTTTTGGCACAGCGAGGCAGCTGAGCATCCGAAATCACCTTCACCTCCTCTCGTTCAGGATCTTGCACTGGAGAACATTCAGATGGAGAACAGAAATGGAAAGTAAGGTGCAGGAAAGTGACATTCCAAACGAAAAACTAGTTGTCTAAAATCTTTACGTAAATAAAAACAGTATTTCTCTAAAAATTATAGTTTTTTCATGGTTTCTCCTTCATGAGATAAGAGAGGAAGGTTTTAGAATAAAAAGAGTAAAAGTTAAAAATAGATTTTAACTGAAAATATGCTGGCACATGTTCCTTCTCTCCTAGAGAAAACTGAGAGACTTCATAGCTTTCAGCCAAAAAAACAAAACCTTAGAACTGGAAATTAGTCCGATTTCTGTGTATGCATGACATGACTTCATGGAGGACTTCCAGCTTAACACCACTTCAGCTCCTAAGTGCTTAGATTTGCAGACATCAATACATAAGTGACTGTAGTACAAAGAGTGGCATGCCAAAGTCAGGGCACTGCTGGTCAAAAGCTCTGTCAATGTAGGTCAATGTGTCACAACAATCGATGCAAAATAAATAAAATTACAAGCTGCCTTTTATTCTACCTTAAACAAAAACATATGTTCTCGTTTTACATTGGCACAAAGTGAAAGTTTGGGCACATCACATTTTGGGTCTAACATATTGGGAAGATTCACAACTATTAAAATTACTTTAAATTTAATTAGAACGCCTACATTTCGTTTGGGGTTGCTTACTTATTCTAAGATTCTTGCAATGGACTCATCATTAAAACTTTCTGAGAATTTTCTTGAGAAAGTCTATAAAGATTTTTTACTTTTAAGATATTAGTTTAGCCAAATTGCTTGTATGTTATTGAATGTTTTATTCTTTCAGTCAGTAAAAATGTTTCCACTGTAGTTACTGTACACAAGGAGAAGGTAAGATAGACTCCTCAGATAGAATTCCTCTTTTTTCCCTCCAGTTTTTTTTTTCTATTTTAGCAAAGCATGCTAAATTAGTTGTGTAAAATCAAATCATACAATATTCCTGGCCTATTTTGAAGTCTCCTTTCACACTATTGCTGCTAAATTTCATGGTCAGGAGACTAGAAAATGTTTCTGCTGATGACATTTCAACAAAGTTCACCTCTGCTGGTGTTGCAAAGCCGTGAGGATCCTACTATCACAGAGTCAGCAGCAGAAAACGTTTGAAGATCATTTTCCTAATCCTACAAGCAAATCTTTCAGATATTAGAAAATTCATTTTCCAGACAATGCACTTCAGTTCACAATATAATACTGTTTAGTAGACTACATATTGTAGTTTGCCAATTATTATTATGGAAGAAGATGTGAGAACAATTTAAAACAGCCTGTTCTGACAAGATACTTAAGACCTGAGAACTTGTTTAAAATAATCAGAACATAAATCTGTTGGGTTGTGTTGAGTTGGCCTTTTTTAATATACTGCTAAGTTTTTCCATGTTTTTTCATAAAATGGTTATGACAGCAACCATTCTTACACAAATCTGTATTCTGTAAAACAAATTTTATGCTGTGCTCTGTTTTCAGAAGCCTACTAAGAAACTGGAAATCAGAAACACGTTAGAGAATTTAACCCCTTAATGTTCTTGCAATTCTTACTCAAAACACTTCTAGAAAAGGAGCATCCTAATCAAAGTTACAATGAAAACATTGTAAGAAAAAGATGCATCTGAAGGATATTTCGAAGGATTTTAGTAGCATTTTATTTTGGATTGTGGAATTTCAGTGACCTAACTATTTTATAGTTTGAGTACATTAAGATGACCGTTTTTGTTTGAGATGGCTCTGTTCTGTCAACGATATATATTTCCGAGTGGTTTGACAAAAGCCTTTACTGTGTCTACAGTTATGATTATGTCCTTGATTGGCATACATCAATGGAATCTCATGAATCTTATACACAGGTGAAACTCTAATAATTAGAATATTGTGCAAAAGTTAATTTATTTTAGTAATTTAACTTAAAATGTGAAACTAATATATGAGATAGACTCATTACATGCAAAGTGAGATATTTTTAAGGCCTTTATTTGTTATAATTTTGATCATTATGGCTTACAGCTTATGAAAACCCCACATTCAAATCTCAGAAAATTAGAATATTGTGAAAAGGTTCAATATTTTTAGCTCAAAGTGTCACACTCTAATAAACTAATTCATCCAAAACACCTACAAAAGTGTTCCTGAGCCTTTAAAGGGTCTCTGTCTGGTTCAGTAGGAATCACAATGATGGGGAAGACTGCTGACCTGACAGTTGTACAGAAAACCATCATTAACACCTTCAACAAGAAGGGAAAGCCTCAAAATGCGATTGCAAAAGTGCTGTATCAAAGCAGATTACCAGAAAGTTATGTGGAAGGAAAAAGTGTGAAAGAAAAAGGTGCACAAGCAGCAGGGATGACCGCAGCTTGGAGAGGATTGTCAGGAAAATGCCATTCAAAAGTATTGGGGGCCTTCCCAATGAGTAGACTGAGGCTGGAGTTAGTGCATCAAGAGCCACCACACACAGACAGATCCTGGACATGGGCTTCAAATATTGTATTCCTCTTATCAAGCCACTCCTGAACAACAAACAACATCAGAAGTGTCTTACCTGGGCTAAAGGAAAAAATAGAACTGCAAATTTTGCATCTCATTTAGAAACCATGGTCCCAGAGTCTGGGGGAAGAATGGAGAGGCACACAATGCAAGTTGCTTGAAGTCCAGTGTGAAGTATCCACAGTCTATGTTGATTTGGGGAGCCATTTCATCTGCTGGTGTTGGTCCACTGTGCTTTATTAAGTCCAGAGTCAATGCAACCATCTACCAGGACATGTTGAAGCACTTTATGCCTTCTTCCACATACGAGCTTTGGGAAAGATGCTGACTTAATTTTCAAGCAGGACTTGGCACCTTCCCACACTGCCAAAAGTACCAAAACCCGGTTCAGGGACCATGAGAAGACTGTGCTTGATTGGCCAGCAAACTCGCCTGACCATAACCTCATAGAATATCTATGGGGCGTTGCCAAGAGAAAGATGAGAGGCATTAGACTGAACAATGCAGAAGAGCTTAAGGCTCCTATTGAAGCATCCTGGTCTTCCATAACACCTCTGCAGTGCCACAGGCTGATAGCATCCATGCCACGCCACATTGAGGCAAAAAGCTCGGATTAAAGAACAGACGTCGCAACAGTAACTCGAAAAGTCATCCGTTTATCTGCAACAGCGTCCTCACAGGTCTGTCTAAAAAGTCAATTAGACAGCTGCAGCTGATTCAGAACGCTGCTGCTCATGTCCTCACTAGAACCAGGAAAGTAGATCTTATCACCTCAGATCTAAAGTCCTTACACTGGCTCCCTGTAGCTCAGAGAATAGACCTCAAAATACTTTTACTAGTTCATAAAACATTGAATGGCTTAACGCCAAAGTATCTTGAAGATCTACTGTCACTATAACAACCCACCAGAACACTCATGTCCTCTAATTCCAGTCTCTAGAATTAGAACCAAACATGGAGAAGCAGCTTTCAGTTTCTATGCTCCTATAATGTAGAATAAACTTCCAGACAACTGCAAACTTGCTGAAACATTGAGTTCTTTTAAGTCACGGCTAAAAACCCCTCTGTTTAGAGTTGCCCCTGAGTAATGTTTCCATGTATCATATGTTTTGTGTGTGCTTCATGCTTTATTGCTGTTATTACTTTATCCTAAATTCGTGTGATGCTTTTACGTGAAATATGCTCTGTGTGTGTTTTATGCTTTTATCTCCTAATCACGTAAAACACCTTGAATTACTTTGTTGTTGAAAGTGTGCTATACAAATAAAATTGCCTTGCCTTGCTTTGCCAAAAGGGGCCCAAACCAAGTACTGAGTACATATGTATTATTATTCAATTCAATTCAGTTTATTTATATAGCGCCAATTCAGAACAGATGTCATCTCAAGGCACTTAACAAGAAGTCATTTCAATACATTTATACAAACATTCCAATCAGTTAAAAAGTTTCCTATTTAAGGAATCCCAGCAGATTGCGTCAGTCATTGGCGTGAGGTTGGGCCCCGTTGATGCAGACTTTCCAACCACAGCAATCCTTCAGCAATCCATCCTACTGAGCAAGCATGTAGCGACGGTGGAGAGGAAAAACTCCCCTTTAACAGGAAGAAACCTCCAACAGAACCAGGCTCAGTAGGAGCGGCCTTCTGCCACGACCGTCTGGGGGTTTGAGAAGACAGAGCAGAAACACAGAAGGAACAGAAGATCTGATATAAGAGAACTTTCTATGTTACAGAAAGTAAAAAGTTAATAACAGGACACAGTGGATGTTCAGTTACTGGGAGCATCATCCCAGTCGATGCCCCCCGTCCAACAGGGCATTGCAGCCAAGCAGGATACCAGACCAGGTATATCTTCTATGGAGAGAAAAACACTGAGAGAAAACAAAGTTAACAGTCGAAATAACAGAATGTACTGTAATACAACTGGAGAGTCGTAGGAGAAAAGGAAGTAGCAGAGTGAAGAAAATTGGTAAGTCTGTCCTCCAGCAGTCTAAGCCTATAGCAGCATAACTACAGAGATAGCTCAGGATGACCTAAGCCACTCTAACTATAAGCTTTATCAAAAAGGAAAGTTTGAATCCTGACCTTAAAAGTAAAGTAAACAGAGTGTCTGCCTCACGGACTAAAGCTGGGAGCTGGTTCCACAGGAGAGGAGCCTGATAACTAAAAGATCTGCCTCCCATTCTACTTTTAGAAATCCTAGGAACTACAAGTAAACCTGCAGTCTGAGAGCGAAGGGCTCTGTTAGGAACATAAGGAACAATTAGATCTCTAATGTATGATGGAGCTTGATTATTAAGGGCTTTGTATGTAAGAAGAAGGATCTTAAATTCTATTCTGGATTTAACAGGGAGCCAATGAAGGGAAGCTAAAACAGGAGAAATGTGATCTCTCTTTTTAATATTCATCAAAACTCTTGCTGCCGCATTTTGGATCAACTGAAGGTTTTTAATGGCATTTAGTGGACTACCTGATAGTAAAGAATTACAGTAGTCCAGCCTTGAGGTAACAAATGCATGGACTAGTTTCTCAGCCTCACTCCTGGACAGGATGTTTCTAAATTTAGCAATATTCCGGAGGTGAAAGAAAGAAATCCTAGAAACCTGTTTAATATGGGATTTAAATGTCAAGTCTCGGTCAAAAATAACGCCGAGGTTCTGTACGTTATTTGTGGGGGCCAATTTAATGCCATCCAGATGAAGTGATTGACTAATAAGTTTCTGTTTAAGAACTTCTGGTCCAAAGACAGCAACTTCTGTTTTGTCAGAATGTAAAAGCAAAAAGTTTAGGGTCATCCATGTTTTTATGTCTTCCAGACATGCCTGTAATCTACCTAACTGACTGGGTTCATCAGGATTTATGGATAAATATAGTTGTGTATCATCTGCATAGCTGTGGAAATTTATCCCATGCTGTCTAATGATTCTACCAATTGGGAGCATATATATGGTGAACAGAATTGGTCCAATCACAGAACCCTGTGGAACTCCACAAGTAACTCTTGAGAGTGAAGAAGATTTATCATTTAGATGAACAAACTGGAATCTATCAGACAAATATGATTTAAACCAGCCTAGTGCTGTTCCTTTGATCCCTGCAACATGTTCAAGCCTTTCTAAGAGAATATTATGATCGACTGTGTCAAAAGCAGCACTGAGATCTAACAAAACCAGAACAGACACAAGTCCATTATCTGAGGCCATGAGAATATCATTAGTAACCTTCACCAGTGCTGTTTCAGTGATATGATGAGCTCTAAAACCTGACTGAAACTCTTCAAACAGCTCGTTATTGTTTAAATGCTCACAGACTTGATTAGCAACAATTTTCTCAAGGACTTTGGATAAGAAAGGAAGGTTAGATATAGGTCTGTAATTCACTAAGTCATCTTGATCAAGGGAAGGTTTCTTGAGTAAAGGTTTAATTACAGCTATTTTAAATTCCTGTGGTACGTATCCGTTTACTAAGGATAGATTCATCATATCCAAAATGGGGCCAGGAACCAAATGGAACACTTCTTTAAATAATTTGGTTGGGATTGGGTCCAACATACAAGTTGAAGGTTTAGATGAGGCTAATATTTTTGATAATTCCGAAAGCTCGACTGAATCAAAACAGCCTAACCACATCTGAGGTTCTACAGTTCTTTCCGATACTGCCTCATTTACTGAGGAAGAAGTAATCATGTTTGGGAGGATGCCAATGATTTTATTTTTAATAGAATTAATTTTATTTACGAAGAATCCCATAAAATCATCACTGCTAAGAGCTGGGGGAATAGTTGGCTCAACAGAGCTATGACTGTGTGTAAGTTTGGCAACTGTACTAAAAAGAAACCTAGGATTGTTTTTATTCGCCTCTATTAATGATGAAAAATATGCTGTTCTAGCTTGTCGAAGGGTCTTTTTATACAGCAGTAGACTGTTATTCCAGGTTAAATAGGAATCCTCTAGGTGTGTAGAGCGCCATTTTCTCTCCAACTTCCTAGTATTCTGCTTTAAAGTACGCAACTCTGCGTTGAACCAAGGAGTCAGCCTCCTACGGCTAGCCACTTTCTTTTTTAAGGGGGCTACACTATCTAATGCCAAACGCAATGAGGACGTAACGCTGTGAACCAGATCATCAATTTCTGAAGGGTTAGAGATAGAATTGCTGCCATCCACTGTGTTACCCTGAGACACTAAGGAAAAGTAAGAATGGAACAGATTCTTTAAAAATTGTTACAGCATTGTCTGATAAAGCTCTACTATAATGAAATTTTCTTTCAGATTTAAAATAGTCAGTTAAAGTAAATTCAAAATTTATTAAGAAGTGGTCAGACAGGACCGGGTTATGTGGGTGGACTGTTATTTCCTCACACTCAATACCGTATGTCAGTACAAGGTCCAAAGTGTGTTTACCCGAGTGGGTCGATCCCTGTACTTTTTGAGTAAAGCCAATTGAGTCTAAAATAGCACTAAAGGCTGCATTTAGGCTATCTCTTTTAGTATCCACATGAATATTAAAGTCCCCCACTATAATAACCCTATCAGTATTTAATACTAAATCAGATAAAAAATGTGAGATCTGATCCAAGAATTGAGAGTAAGGGCCTGGTGGACGATACAAAACCACAAACAAAAATGGTCTTAATGTTTTGCAACTTGGATGAGGAAAATTAAGGGTTAGATGTTCAAAAGAACTGTAGCTATCAATTGGTCTGGGACTAATTAGTAAATCAGAACGAAAAATGGTTGCAACTCCTCCTCCTCGCCCAGTATTTCTAGTTATGTGAAAATTTTAATGACTGGAAGGAGTTGACTCATTTATACTGACATAATCCTCCTGCTGCAACCAGGTTTCTGTGAGACAAAGGAAATCAATGTGATTATCACAAATCAAGTCATTTACTAACAAAGTCTTTGAGGAGAGAGATCTTATGTTTAATAAACCACATTTAATAGATTTATTTTTCTGTTCAGTCAAAGTTGTATTTATTTTTATGAGACTTCCATAATTTGCTTTTGTTGGCTTAACTTTTAATCCATTTAATTTTGGCCGTGGGCAAGACATTGTTTCTATAGAGTAATGGGGGGGGTAACAGTACAGAAGCAGCAGAGAGGTGGGTTAAACTACGATTCTGCTTCCTGGTCTGGACCCTGGGTTGTCAGTGTTTTGGAGGACTAATAAATTCGGCCATATTCCTAGAAAGAAGAGCTGCTCCATCCAAAGTGGGATGGATGCCGTCTCTCCGGATCAGACCAGGTTTTCCCCAAAATGTTCTCCAGTTATCAATGTAGCCCACATCGTTTGCAGGACACCACCCAGACAACCATTGATGGAATGACAGCATGCGGCTAAACATGTCGTCACTGGTCCGATCAGGCAGGGGACCAGAAAAGATTACCGAGTCTGACATTGTTTTGGCAAACTTACACACCGAAGCAACACTAATTTTAGTGACCCTCCGATTGGCGTAACCGGGTGTCATTACCGCCAGCGTGAATAACAATCTTACTGTATTTACGCTTATCTTTAGCCAGCAGTTTCAGGTAGGATTTGATGTCGCCCGTTCTGGCCCCTGGCAAACATTTGACTATGGTCAATGGTGTCTCTAATGCCACGTTTCTGACTATGGAGCTGCCAATTACCAGGGTCGGCTTCTCAGCGGGTGTGTCGCTGAGCGGGGAAAATCTGTTAGAAACGCGGACCGGTTGGTGGTGGCCCGGGGGCTGGGTCCTAGAACTATGCTTCCTACGTACCGTCACCCAACCAGCCTGAGGTCCCGGCTGCGCGGGCTCTACCGGAGGACAGCTAGGGGGATCTATCCTTGTTGGCTCCACGCTGGCTAATGGGCTTCGGCTATCTGCTGGTTTTTTAACAGCGCGGAGCCGTGCTTCTAATTCTGATACCCTCGCCTCCAAAACTACAAAAATATTACATTTATTACAGTTACCATTATCACTAAAGGAGGCAGGGAAGTAACTAAACATCTGACGGAGAGAGCAAGAGAGAAGAGAAGAGTTAGAGACAGGAGAGAGAAGAGTAGCCATAGCCGCAATGAAGCTAAGCTAACTGAGCTAGCGAGACCTTACCACCCCAAGAAAAGCTGTGTGAAACACAAGGAGTTCCCAAAACGTAAAGTACACCACCACAAAACGTGTGTTTTAGTGTGCTTGTGTGTTAAAATAACTTAGAAAGGCCTCAGCAGAGAGAAAATAAGATCAATTCAAGAGACTGTGAACACCAAACAGTTTACAGGGAGCGCAACAGTGACAACAGGAAATGACGCAATACGGCTTACCCCCTCGAATCAGCTCGAACCAAGCTGATATGGGGCGACGCGTGGCATAGCTGTAACATATTATATATGTATTATACTTTTCAGAGGTCCGGCATTTCTCTATTTAAAATCTTAGTTTTATTGGTTTCATGCAGGGGTGTTTCCTGGACCTGGAGACATTGGGGGCTGAGCCCACATCCTCTTAGAGGAATCTGGGGAAACCTACGCAGTAAAAAAGGCTTTTTATTAAAGCTTTCTTGAGCATTGTGGCGCCTTGTTTAAAGCCAAATATAGCTATATGTACTTCAAAATGTATTTATTTTCAAACTTAAGACAATGTAAAGCAGATCTCTAAAATCAGTCTTAATATTAGGTAAGAAAGGATGATAAAATTAGTCAAAAGGTAACAATTATTTTCATTTTTTTCTTTCCCTGACAAGCACAAAAGTTAGTTTTGTGTCAGGTTGCATGGTGGACCTCTGTGTCTGCTGCTCTTCTCCTCATTCTATGTTCTGTCTAGGTTATCTGTAAACCAAGTATAACATCAGATTTCTTTTATCTTAAAATATGTTATGAAAAAGTAATCATAAAAGGAACTGACCTTTGCAACATGATTAGCACTCAAGTGTCATTTTTGGGGGAAAATTGGCTCAATTATATAGTTTTAACTAGAAAAGTACTCTGAAAGCGCAGACCTCCGCCAAGGCAGCTCTGTCCCAGTCAAGACTGCAGTCTTTGCACTCAGAACAAAAGTAAAACTGTTGATTTAATCAGTGTTGTAGTCTAGTTTATTCTAGTAGTAAACTCTGATTTATTTCCTCCCAGACAAGCATCGGTCAAAATGTTAAATAAGTCATTGATTAGTCAGTGATTTTAATCCTGCCCTGCCTTCTGAAGCAGCTTGTTCTGTTCTTCATTTACTATGTTGCTTATATTATCACTTCTTGTGTAGATAATAGTCTAATGAATGATAAGATGGAGAAAGCTGCTTTAATTAGTTAGAATTATTTATGGATTTTAAGTATTTATATTTACATCAATTTTTAAACCCCATTTTGTAATTCTGATGTCTGTCACTCAGTCTAGGCCCCGCCCCCTTTGTATTACAGCCCTGCTTTAATTTTAGTGTGACATCCCAAGATCATCACTGGCCCCCATTTAGCCCTCTTTAAAAACTTCCTGGATACACCCCTGCTCAGCAGTCTTAATGAAGTATTTTTAGGCTTATATAAATATTATGAAAACATATTATTTAACAATATTACCTAGAACCATTTTGAATAAGACGTACGGAATTAGACTCACTTTAGGGTTAAACACAGCAGGTCTGACCCACATTAATAAATTCCGTTATTAATTCAAACTCTTAGAAAACTCTATGTTTTGGAGCTTTGTGCAGAAGGTTTTGGTGCTGCTAAAAGCAAGCGGCCAGTTATGGGCCTGGAGAAAGCTTGCAATGAGCTGCATTCTGGGGCGATGAGGAGCCGTAGTGAGACACAGATCCAAGGGGAGACACAGACCAATGCATGTCGGTCCAAAATGTCTGAAGATTTTGTCTGACTGATTTGTCTTTGCAAACACTGTTGTGAATCTGCCTAATGTTCATATAACTTGAAGACAAAGTATATAAATTGTTTGTTTACCTGTTTTATGTGTTGGCTTAGCGTTTCTCCGCCCACTGCCAGCCGTTGCAACTAAAGAATTGTCCCTATTTTTTCTGTCAAAAATCGTCTGATGTGTCAGGACCGCTCTAGAGGTTATATTAAACACCGGGCTGTAAATAAAACTTTGCACAATATTCACATTTTTCGAGTTTCACCTGTAGAGCGGGTGTTGCAAACAAAACTCAAAAAGTTGCTTTTTCCCACACATGGAACATACAAACACTAATGGGTTAAATCTCTTCTGGTTTAATCCTAAATCATTTTAACAATTTAGTCAAACAGACATCTTTCACTGTTTAATCAATCGGTTTCTGAAGTCTTCTGTTTAAACTCAGAGGGCTTTCTCACCATGGTAGATGGTGCTGCTGTTGCTGCTGAGGTACGATTCAACCAGTGGGGCCTGCTCTTCGCTCTGTTTGGTCCGACGAGCGCGGGACCTCCCATCCACATTGGATTGGACCATCAGCGGTTCCTGCCTCTTCTTCTTCTGCTTCTGTTCAAGGAGGGCCCGCTGAAGTTTTAAACATAAAATCATTCACAGACCATAAGTCAGATAATGAATGCATAGTTTAAGCAAATAACATGTTGTCTTCTGAATATTAACAAACAAATCTAAAACAAAAGCCTCTAACAGCAATTTGGTCAGATTTATTGATGTATTTAAGTGCTTTATAAATAAAGTTTATGGTATGGAATTTAGAGGAAGCAACATTAAGTTTTCAAAAGGTTACCTTTACATTTTGCAAAAAATGTGCAAGAGTTTGAGGAAGTTATTTCAAGCTGCTGTCTGCAAACCTGAAATTTAAAGTCAGCCTATTCAGGCATCTGTGTGAAAAAACAAAACAAAGCAAGCCATGGAGAAGGCACCTTGATGTGTCTTAAAAACACCATCAGTGGTATTGTGAAGTAAATACGTTCATGCATCAGAGCTTTTTGGGAGGCACATAAGCGACCTTTTGAACTGTGGGCTATTTTAGCTATGTGAGCTATTTTAGCTGCATAAATGCGAGTTGGAGCAAATCTATTAAGCTTCAGAAGTAATGCTAAAAGACCAGAATTGTGGTGCCAAACCAAATGATCTAAGGCTAAATGGATTCTGTGGCTTTTATCGGGACTAATTATACCCAACCAGTGCTCTTCAAATATTAAAGGTTTCCATTAGAGAAAAAAATAGATTGTATTGTAGGAGCAAGAAAAAAAACACTAAATCTCATTGTGAACTAGGTGAAATAGGTTTGATCGATGTAAATATATGAAATTTTAGCTTTCATATCTGTATCTATAAAAAGACAAGTTTTTTAACTGTCTGCCAGTCTGATAGATAGAATCTTTTTGATTAAGCCTAACCAAAATTATTTATAAAAGCCAGAATAATGAAAGAGATATTTTATTGTTTTCTTTAAGTTTAGAAGTTTGTATACATTATTATTATTTTACCTTTAAACTGATTGAGAAAGCCCAGAGTTTGATGTCATGACTTTTGGTAGGCTTCTTTTTCTAACAACATTTGAGTTAAATGGAGGCAAGGATGTTTATTTATTTCAAGACAACAAACACACTGCTTTCTTGTGTGAAACCATGATAATTCAAATAAATCAACCAAAATATAATGAAAAGAACGGTGGACCTCCACCACTCCGGTTCATCCTCAAGGGCAATTTCCAGATGCCTGAAGGTGTAAGCAAGGCGGCCCTGACACCAGTTTTGTCTGGAGAAATGAGCCAAGATTCCTGCAAACTATTATGAGATACCCAATGTGATCCAAGTCATAATGTTTAAAAGGCAATTCAATCAAATACTTAAAAGTATACTGCTTGGATTCAAATAAACAGCAACAAAATACTCTAGCGTTTAGCAAATAGCAATAACTCTAGTAAAGGCTGCATGAATAAACACTTTAGCACTGTTGCCTTGCAGCAAGAAGGTCCTAGGTTTTAAACCAGAAGTGGGTCCGAAAAGTTGATATGCTCTATATGCGGCGCATAAGGGCACTGGGCTAGAGGGGGCGCCAAAACGATGATGGGAGATTTTTTTTTATTTGGCATTTTCTTTGTTTAACAGCTGTTTGTGCATGTGTAAATGACATGATTAATAATAGAAGCACGTCGCTGATTAGGCGGCCCTCCGCTCCTTTGCCCACCACCCCCTTCAACCGCCCCCTCGAAAAGGGGCTGGATTGCGATTGTTTTCATTTGAATCTGATGACGGCTTGAGCTAGGCTAGCTTAAGATGAAGAGGCAGAAAAGAAAGCTGTCATGGGCACAAAAGAGAAATCAGAGGAGGGAAAAGGAACATGATTTTGTAAGGATGAAAAAATGCTTTTCAAAGTGGTTGAAAGACAGTAGGTACATTATTTCAGTGTACCAAGAGGAGGTTTAGAGTAATTTAGCTAAAGCTGCTACTAGGAAAATGACATGGTACTATTCTCTTGCAACTGTACTGATCAGTATTTAGAATATATAACACATCATGACAAGAAAATAAAGACACTGGTTTGTGGTTATTTTGTTTTTCAGACAGTAATCATTTTTTGAACTAGATGGAGAATCATAAAACAGATAAATCATTTAACTTGGGTGATACACATGGGTTTAAATTTCTTTACTTGGATAAACACTACAGTGATGTATCTGATAAGTATGATCAGATTTCAATCAGTAACGGATATACAACAAGGATATTATTTAACATTTAAATACAAACTTTTTATATGTAGTTCAGAGGTAGATTTTTTGTTGTTGGTCATTTTGACAGAGTGGTCAAAAAGATTTGGTCATAATATATTTTTATTGGTAAATTTTTTATATGATATTGATAACAATCAACAGTATTTCATTTTCCTTCATTTTAATCAATATTTAATCCCAACAAACTGAACAGAGAATCCGCATCATGTCATCACACATCGAGCAGATTAATAGGCTACATGTATTAATTATGAACATTTCACCTGCTGTGGTCTGAAAGCTCGGAATGAAGCGTTCCACCTGTACATAATAGTCTGAATCTAGGTTCTGTTGCCACACTGGAGACTGGAGAGTTTTGAAATCAGGGAACATTTCTCTAATTAAAGAGATCAGAATTTGGCAAGCCTATCTGAATGGCAGCTTTTCTGATTGCTTCAGCGGAAGGAAATCCCCGAAATGTGCTCCAGCAGCAATCTGTCACCTCCGGTCTGCATACCCCTCAGAAAGTAGGTAGTTGCGCCCCTGCCTGTGCATGCATAGGTTCCCACTGAGAAATCTGGCTTCATTCTAAAAACATGACCTTTAGGTTAACATAGGGTTGTTGTCCTGGGTTGAGCTACGATGGGACGGTGACCTGTCCATGGTATACCCCACCTTCTTGACTGCTGGTTATACACACCAGCACCCCTGGAGTCTGCATTTATAACCACGTGTAGAATATGGATGTGTGTTTAGATGTTCCAAAAACTTCGGTTTCTTTAATCCAACATGTGCCACAGAGCATTAGCAACTCTGGAAATCTCATTTGCAACACTCTTTTCGACGAAATCTATGTTGGTGTATTACCAAAGTACTTTAGCATGAAACAAGTAAAAGACACACGAAGTAGTAAGCTTTCTATGGCTCAATTAGAATGTTAGTAGATAGAACTATGTCAGAACGCTTTAAAGAATGATGAAGTGATATGGATTCATCTTTTATTCACACATCAAAATTAGTTTACATAAAGGCCAAGTGCAGCAACTGCATGCACACCCATTTATGAAATAAGACAAAACCAGAAGAAAATTTTAAGAAACCAAAAATTATTTACTGAGTGATTTTCTCTTCATTTTCAAGCATTTTTACTTTGCTTAGTAAGGAGCTGAGACTCAAAGCAAACAACAACATCAGTGTCAGTTTTCAGCTTGCCAAACATCAGTTCGACGGAGGATTCCTGGATTCTCCAGTTTTGACTCGTGGTCTTGTTATAATCTGTTGTATTAGAAAACATGTCTGTTGGAAAAATATTTAATTAGAATTAAAGCCTTAATGTGGGCAGTGGCTGAAAACCACCTAGTCCGTTGTTTTTTTGTTGCTGTGTTGCAGAACCATCTCATCAGAAAACCCTTTAGAGAGATAACAGAATTCACAGTAGATTTCGACTTTAGGTTGACTGATGGAGCAGTAACAGCTTTTGATGATAAATCTGTCCTGCTGTGATAGATTTTTTTACCCACTCTATACTTGTCTCTTTTATCCGAGCTGTGAAAAGAACATCTGACGCTCACCTGTCTGTCCAGTTTCTGCTGTCGCAGGTTTGTCCCTTCATCGTCTAAAGTGCTGCAAAGAAATGAACAGAAAAAGAAGAAAAAAACAGGTTAGACTAAACGTTTGCTAAAAACAGGGATAACTTCATGAACAGTGCTGTGAAGAATTTTTTCCTTTTAATAATTTCTTCTGTTTTCGGCTTTCTGTTCCACTGAAATGCTTCTGATCATCAAGCAACTTTTTAGACAAAATACATGTGAGTACATAGAAAAAGCCATTAACAAAAATTTATTTTTAATTTATTAAAAGAAACAGGCTATCCAATCTAGTCTGACCCTACATGAAAAAGTAAGTATTCCCCTTGTTTAGCAACAAAATAAGTGTGATTAACCACATTCTTACAGTGGCTTGCAAAAGTATTCGGCCCCCTTGAACTTTTCCACATTTTGTCACATTACAGCCACAAACATGAATCAATTTTATTGGAATTCCAGGTGAAAGACCAATACAAAGTGGTGTACACGTGAGAAGTGGAACGAAAATCATACATGATTCCAAACATTTTTTACAAATAAATAACTGAAAAGTGGGGTGTGCGTAATTATTCAGCCCCCTTTGGTCTGAGTGCAGTCAGTTGCCCATAGACATTGTCTGATGAGTGCTAATGACTAAATAGAGTGCACGTGTGTGTAATCTAATGTCAGTACAAATACAGCTGCCCTGTGACGGCCTCAGAGGTTGTCTAAGAGAATGTTGGGAGCAACAACACCATGAAGTCCAAAGAACACACCAGACAGGTCAGGGATAAAGTTATTGAGAAATTTAAAGCAGGCTTAGACTACAAAAAGATTTCCCAAGCCTTGAACATCCCACGGAGCACTGTTCAAGCGATCATTCAGAAATGGAAGGAGTATGGCACAACTGTAAACCTACCAAGACAAGGCCGTCCACCTAAACTCACAGGCCGAACAAGGAGAGCGCTGATCAGAAATGCAGCCAAGAGGCCCATGGTGACTCTGGACGAGCTGCAGAGATCTACAGCTCAGGTGGGGGAATCTGTCCATAGGACAACTATTAGTGGTGCACTGCACAAAGTTGGCCTTTATGGAAGAGTGGCAAGAAGAAAGCCATTGTTAAAGGAAAACCATAAGAAGTCCCGTTTGCAGTTTGCCACAAGCCATGTGGGGGACACAGCAAACATGTGGAAGAAGGTGCTCTGGTCAGATGAGATCAAAATGGAACTTTTGGCCAAAATACAAAACGCTATGTGTGGCGGAAAACTAACACTGCACATCACTCTGAACACACCATGCCCATTGTGAAATATGGTGGTGGCAGCATCATGCTCTGGGGGTGCTTCTCTTCAGCAGGGCCAGGGAAGCTGGTCAGAGTTGATGGGAAGATGGATGGAGCCAAATACAGGGCAATCTTGGAAGAAAACCTCTTGGAGTCTGCAAAAGACTTGAGACTGGGGCGGAGGTTCACCTTCCAGCAGGACAACGACCCTAAACATAAAGCCAGGGCAACAATGAAATGGTTTAAAACAAAACATATCCATGTGTTAGAATGGCCCAGTCAAAGTCCAGATCTAAATCCAATCGAGAATCTGTGGCAAGATCTGAAAACTGCTGTTCACAAACGCTGTCCATCTAATCTGACTGAACTGGAGCTATTTTGCAAAGAAGAATGGGCAAGAATTTCAGTCTCTAGATGTGCAAAGCTGGTAGAGACATACCCTAAAAGACTGGCAGCTGTAAATGCAGCAAAAGGTGGTTCTGCAAAGTATTGACTCAGGGGGCTAAATAATTACGCACACCCCACTTTTCAGTTATTTATTTGCAAAAAATTTTGGGAATCATGTATGATTTTTGTTCCACTTCTCACGTGTACACCACTTTGTTTTGGTCTTTCACGTGGAATTCCATTAAAATTGATTCATGTTTGTGGCTGTAATGTGACAAAATGTGGAAAAGTTCAAGGGGGCCGAATACTTTTGCAAGCCACTGTAAGTTCAGTTTTACAGGCCACATGTGGGCCCGATTACTGATTAACATGTAGTTTTAAGAAAACACTTAAACATGACTAACAACATGAAGTAGACCAAAAAAATCAACAAATCATGCCCTGATCTAAAAAATCTGAAGAAAAGTTGAGAAACAACTCATTCATTAGCATATGTCAATCTGGAAGAGGGTACAGAGCCGTTTCTGAGGCTTTATCTTTTTTATCATTATCATCAAATGGAGGAAACAGAAAAGTGGTTAAGCTTCCCAGGAGTGCCTGGCCAATAAAAGTTACTCCAAGCAGACTGGAGGAGATAAAATGTGTGAAATTCAACCAAACAGAAATTAATGATAAAATGACTTAAAGAAATTTAATCTGATAAAAACAACGAAGACAAAAGTGAGTCATCTATCATGATTCATACAACTGCTGCATTTACTGTGATTTGCAATTTAAAATTCTACCATGATGTGGAAAAATTATTTCTGGATCTAAAGTCTATGATATTGATCTAATAATTTTGTTACAGTAATTATTAGATCAATATCTATCAGGGAAAAGGCCTTTCACCCACTCTGTTCTAACTGCTGACTCCTCAGCAGTGACGAGTGTTTTGGTTAACCTTGCAATGAAGACATAACATCAGGCGACTGAAGGCAGAAGCTGCTGGCTGAGAGGGCAGAGATGAGACGGGTGCGACAGAGTTTGAGCGTTGGCCCAGATGGGCTCATGTTTAAGACTGGCTGTAATAAAATATGAAAAAATGCAGATACAGACTCCAGCCTCATTCCTATGAAGGGAAAAATACATTTCTTTCCACAACAATCAATGACTAACTTCTGAAAATGACTTCAAGTACACAAATAGCAAGTTCAGGAAGTAATAAAACAATGTAAGAAAGAACATAAAAGTAAACCAAATGTAAAAAAAGTATAAAAACAGAGTGGTGCATGTAAGTCATGTTTTTACCACAGGGTAAATATATTACAATGAACAATGGAAATGCCAGAACTAAAAATCAATTTAGAATCACTAAATATATTACCTATGCATGAATGCTTTTTGAAAAAGTATTTGCAAGCACAGGGGGAATAAACATAGTTCAGATAAAAAGACAAGCACAGCTGGGGTTTCAGTTTTCCGCACATCAAACTACGACTCTGCAAAATCAGTCACCTGAAATCTATTCTGTATCTGCAATCTCTCGTAAATACACTTTTATGACGCACTGGATCACTGGCAAACACAATTTGCTGATTCAAAAAGAATTTTGATTTCAAGAAGTATGACATCAAGCACACAGTGATGGACTGCTCAGGTTGAAACTCTTCCTAGCAGTCGTTCTCCAAACAACTTGTGTCATTTGCAAAATTTAATATCAAAGGCATTAGAATGTTTCAGAAGTTTGACAAGCAAATTAAACAACATGAACAATGTGTGAAACATATCCAATCACAGCTCTGTAACCTTTGTGTGATCAAGAGTATTGACTTTTTTGGTTCACAGTTATGCTACAGTAGACATCGTTCTAAAGGACATATCCCACATAATCGTGTAAAATAGAAAGTTTTCTTAAGGTATGCCTCATTTAAGCTAAACGCTGGAGTCTTTGAAATCTTTCTTTTCTAACACTAAGTAAGCAGGTTAGAATGGGCTGTAAAATTTAGAGGGGAAACGCATAGCAATTTACCAGAAATGCAAAACGTAAATGCAAAAATCTATATTTACAGTGGGATGTAAAATCCCAAAAAATTGTATCTAAATGCTTTTGATTTGTTAAAAACCCATAATGAACAAACACAGGGCAACCATTATTTCGGGGGGGGTCAGTGGGAGATTGTTACTGGTCAATGATAAGATCATGACAAATAAAGAACAAACACATATTATGGGAATAATAGCTGCAAAGAAAGCCATAAAACTTGATGGTTGATGAACATTATCACAACTTGATATGAAGAAACTTTGGTATCAAAGGGTAACACATAAAAATGAGAATCATTTTTCTCATTTATTTCTTACTGCCTATGTTTAAAGAGCAACTCAACCCCAAATCAACTGTTTTTTGCTAATAAACTGTATAAATAAGCGTCTAATAGCACTGTCTACATTTCTGGTAAGTGTTTTTGTATTCTAGTGCATCTTTGTAAAAATATAAATTTTCTGCCTAAATCCGTCAGTGTGGCTCCCTCTTCAGGTTAAAACACTATACGGCACTTGAATTTGAATCGCGGTGAGGGCTGATGACAACCCAGACCACGCCCCAAAATGTGGGTGGAGTTAGACTCTGGTAGGGGGGTGAGGGGTTTCACTCACCTTTTAGGTTTAAATTCCACCCCAAAGTGAAATTTAGTCTCAAGCCATATTCCTCAGAGCTCGATAAGTAAGAAAAAGCATTTTGTAACCAGTCATTTTCCTAATCTGGCAGCAGTCTGCTTGCTTTAATTTAGCATAATGTACAATGTAAGTGAATGTTATCAAATAGCATTTCGTGTTCAAAATTACTCAGTAATAATCCTAATTATTCCTGGTGACCTCAATAATCATATCAATTGCCAATGACAATAATGCATAACACAAAGGAATTGCAAAAGCCGATTTAGATTTTGGACATCATTACAACAAAGCACTGCTGTAAGCCGTTGCTGCTAGGCGCAAGGACATGACTCGCAAAGACACCTACTTCCAGAAACAAAAATACGTGAGCTGCACTGAGTTTTAATGCAAGATAATGGTTCTTGCTTGTGTAGCAAAGGGTTGCGGAGACAAGCCAAAGACATACAGCAACACAATGTTTCACAGAATTCCATCTAATGTGGAACACAGAAGGCAATGCTTTGCTGCCCTGGGAATTCCTCCAACAAAACAGCAGTCCCATCCATTTTTTGTACAGATACTGAAGTGCATCATCAATGGCTGTAAGTAATATACTATTTACTCTAATTCCTTGGATGTTACTGGTCTATTATGAATTACTATAATTGTGATATCTGGCTGATATTGTCACCTCCAGGTTTACTGCATAACATTTACAACATTTCACCCTAATGATTGTAAATGGCGAGTTTTGTAGAGTATATCACTTCTGGGTCGCTTTTGTGGTGCTGTGTCATGTTCTTGCGGCTTGCAGCGGTTTACAGCAGTGCTTTGTCGTGATGTAGTCCTAAATCTAAATCAGCTCCTGTAATTCCTTCATGTTACTTATTATTTTTATTTGCAATCAATATGATAATCGAGGTCACCAGGAATCTTTAGGACCATTATTGAGTAATCTTAATTACTTTTGCACATGAAATGCTACCTTTTACCAGTCATCATCATTGTTTAGGCTAAGCTGAAGCAAACAGACTGCTGCCAGATTAGGAGAATGACTGGACTGGTTATTAAATTCTTTTTCTCACTTATCTAACTCTGGGGAATATGGCAACAGACTAAATTTCACTTAGGGGTGAAATATCAGAGCTTCAACACAGGCTGTATTGTGTATGTTGAAGTTCAGAAGAACACCGTGACATGCATGTGTGAACAGCAAGGGAATTAAAGAAGATCAAAAAGTCTTAAAACCTGCATGTTTCTTCATCTGTGAGCATGGCAAGTCATTTTTAACCATTAACACCAAAGTTCCTCCTTGAAGATGGTAAAATGTGAGGAGCTTTGATACTCTCTTAGCTTCTGTCTCTGCCTGTTAATGTCTTCCCTGATTCCGCAGCTTTTAATTTCAACTGTCCATTAATGTATCTTTGCTGTTAGGGGTTGTCCACATGCCTGTCTGTACTGCTGGTGCACAGAGGACTCGGTAAAAGCCATCAAGCTAAAAAAAAAAACACAGCTCAAGCTCCACACAATGACAATAAAATCGAATTATGAACGTATTTGTGACTATGTGTTTTCCACCAAAGCTGTTAGACTTTGACTGATGCCAGTATAACATTGTTAAAGATTCTCCCTGCAGACACAAACAGTGCTTAATTTCTAAACCTTTGTGCTTTATCTTTGTAGTTATTAAATGTCTACAATAGTTTTTCCCCGACAGAGACTATACAGCTCTTATATAGGGGAAACTTTGGACTTTACGTGAAAATGAAGGATGACATTCTACAGTGATTTCCACATAACATAATAGGTAAATAAAACAGTTGCTTTTACTAATGAAACAACAGGATATTTATGCAGCACAATTATTTAGACATTTTTTGCCACCCTGCATCCAGTTTTCCTTTCAGAGCTTTTCAATCACCAGTGACAAACTCACTCATTGTTCCTCCAGCACTTGGGGCTGAGCATCGCGCCTCTGAGAAAAACCTCAGTGGCTTTAATTAAAAAGATTTATGCAGAAGATTAAGAGGGAAGGAACCAGAGCAGGGGAGAAAAGATGAAAGACTGTAAGGTAGAGGTGTCCCTTGATGTGTGATGAATGAGGGAAATTATGTTAGGTTTTTTCCATCATCAGCTACACTAGAATTGGTTTGTTTTCAACATAAATTCAGGTTTTATTATGAAAATACAGATTCTCTAAGTTTTGACGTTATCATAGGATTCATCCTTTTTGCTTTCATCATCAGTTCACTTTTATCGATTGTGACAATCTGTTGCTATTTACACAATCCAAAAACCAACTTGCTATTTTATCATGACTCTTGGCTTTAACCAGACATGGGGTGAAGATGTCAGAGATGTTTCATTCCGCCTCTATCATCATGTTGACATCCCTACAGAGGACTAATATATCCAGATATCGAGACAGTTCATGTCTTTATAGAACGATATATTCTACTTCACCTTGAAAGTGATCACGGGTTGTTTTTATTCAAATGTTTATGCTTAATGATTGAATGAATGAAATCCATTTTTTTTTGTTCTATACTCTGCTATTTTGTAATGGAAGATGAACTAAAAAAGGCTCTAAAGACAACACAGAAGCTGCTGTTTTTACACAGTTAAGACAGACTGGGAAAATCTGTGAAAGTATAGAATTTGATGGAATTTGAATGTCTTAATTTCCCCATCCATCCATCCATCCATCCATCCATCCATCCATCCATACATAAACGTATGAAATGTTGAACTGAAAGAAGAGTAGGAAGGGTTAGTGTCTATTCACACCAGCACTGCTGAATCTAACTCCGTAACTCAGAAAGGTCTGTTCATATGGGCAGATGTAATGGGGTATTCCATCTCTGCCCCAGCTCAAAAAAGCAAATTCTGATCTGTCAAAAAATCTGCCGACTCCAAGTGAACCAAATGGAGGAAGCAAACTACAATGTAGGGAACTGTGAGTGAATACAACCAAAACAAATGCTTGTGTTGTTAAATAGTTTAGAGAAATGTATCGGCCGCCATCAATTTAGATAAATATGTGACATATTTACAAGAACCAGCAGTTCGAGATAAGAAAAGGACAACTTGTCTTTGTATGAATAACTTAAAGCCCTTCTTGGCATTCTCAGCACCAGTAAGGGCAAAGAGGGGAATATGTTATTCTGAAGGTCTGGTTCATTTGATTAACTGTGATATGAAATAAAGGTCAAACTGGCAGAATGTAACAACCCCATTTGAACTGATTTTACCGGATCTTTAGTGTAAAACGATTTTAGTTTTCTTTAAAAGCTGGTTTATGGCTTGCCATGCTGCTAAAATGGTTGCCTAACAAGTTTCTTCTCATGTCCATTATAACTAAAGGTCAAACACATCTGGAAAAAGTCTTTAGTAAAAAGGTCTATATATCACAGCTTTGATTTTAATTCCTCTGACAAAGCATGGTAGAGATTTTGGAGTCTCTCAGGTAAAGCATTGGTCAGTAAATATTCAGCGTGCCGCAGATGACAAAAGCCCACGCAGTTGCAATAAAAATATATTTACTGCCCACTTTCTATCACACAAGCTGACAAACAAAGAACTCAGTTTCTGCAATTAGAGCAATCGAGAGTGGAAATGGGCATCAGACGGGAAGATAATGAAGCAACCATGGCTGCACTGGTACAGGTCAAACAGCTCTTCACTGTGAAAAGAGTCTCCGGTCACTGGTGTCCTGCAGCACACCGATCGGTTTTCAGGTTGCCTCACAGAATCTGTGAAATGAAGCTGTGCATTTGATCTAACAAAAAGTGGGCATGCTGGGTATAACGATGTGATATGGAACTGAAAGGTGAAGTTCTACCTGTTCTGATTGGGCCTGCGGAACAACCTCAACATTTTCAGTTGTTAACAGAACATTTACAACCCTTGTTTTGCGCTGTGTTGCAGCTGCACTGTAAAAGGATGTTGTTAAATACTTTCCCAATCAAACAGATTCAAATCATTTACACTGTTTGACTGTATCCAGATCCATAACTTCTGTTGTGCAGAACAAAACCTATCTAAGCTTTGAGAGCTCTGCTGCAAGGGTAAATTTTCTTTAAACTGAGCCAAGTTTAAACACAATTTCTTTGTTTAGGACTTAAGAAATTATTCTGACTCCATTAGAATTTAGACTGAAATAGTGGAAATCTGACTACATAACCTCCTTTAAAACAGTCCTACCTACATCACCAGTTTTCACACATTATGTGTCGCTGCATGACTCAAAAGTGGGCATAATTTTTCATTTGCATGGTGCCATCCATGAAATTTGATGGTGTAAAGGAGAAAATGAGATGTCAGATGTGGACTGTGTAGATGCAAATTGGCCTTGAACGAGAGAAGGCACCTAATAAAACTAACTTTTTAATGAGATTTTATTTCCCACAAAGCAACATTAGATAAGATTTATGTAAAATAAAATAGGACTGGAGGGATGTTTTCAACACGAAAACAGTTTTTCCACTTCTGTCCTCGAGAGCTGGGAGTTTTTATTCCAAAACACAGAGTAAGAGATTTAGCCCTTCAAAGCTAAATACACTGATCTTGTGAATTTACTCCCTGGGAAGACAAAAACCATTCATCAACAAGGACCATTTATTTGTGTGTGTTTGTCAGATATCCATCCATCATTTTGTTAATTTCTGTGAATGCATGTGCATATGCAACAGAGTGCTGCTGTTCCGTTAACCTCTGCACAGAGGGCCCTGCATTTTTTTAGAGGCAGCTTAAACTCATCGAAGGCTAACAAATCTTTCGCCTTAAAAATTACCCAGATTAATGGTAATGTCAGTTTTGCAGCAACAGTTACCTTTTTCAATATGCTGTTTGAGGATAGAAGTTAACGAAAAGGATGTTAGAGAGTAAATGTTTGTATGGTGATGATCTAAAGACTGGTATCTATACAACCTAAAATTCATAATAAAGTCGTACACAGATTCTATTCGTATCTTATAGCAACCACAAGCCAATGGCATCAAAGCAGGCAGGAGAAACCATGGCAATAGGTTCTCTATTAGAGCAAAGAGTCAGCAGACTCGTACTGCACTTGAAATGATTAGAACAGTTACGAATTTGACAGCAGGAGGCTGTAAGCTCATTAGGGCTCCAATTTGTTTGTTATTTCCAAAAAATAATTTTGTTATCTGGCACAAATGGCAAGAGTGCAACATCTGCAGTAGTAAAACTCCAGGTGACATATACAAAACACTTTCATGCAAAACGGAAGGAACTTACTAGGTGACTTAAAGAACAAAATAAACCAAGAAATCATGTTGACCTATGAATGTGACGATGCAATTAAAATCCATAACACATCAACTGAAAATACTCCGGTTTAATGTTAACACAGAAAACAAAGACAAACATTTTTCTTGACAATATTCTTTAACTTGTTTCATACTGACTGATATAAATGTATACATAAAGGTAACACTTTTTCTAATAAACACACAAAAAAAAAAAAAAAAATTGCATCACTCTTTAATGTCCTCTTATCATTCCTATCGCTCACATCTGGACGCTCACACAGATACACACAAATTCTCCTTCAGAAGAAGAATGCGATGTTCCTTTCGAGTGATCTCGAGAACGTGCTACAGTACCTGTAGGGAATCCAGTCGGAGGAGTGCTTGGAGCTCATTCTGTATCGACTGCTGCTGCCTTTTCTGCAAGGCTGACGGCCTGCAACAACCAGCAAGAGTGGCTATGAGGTCTGAGCACAGCGATCACAGCCACAGAGCCCACATCTCCTGTTCATCCTCTGCGCTCAGCTCTCTGCTCCCAGCCTGCCTGTGTATATTTTCCTCTCCTCTAACTGTGCAGCAGTGGATAATTTTTAAAATCCACTTAGATGGCCACACGCTTCCCTTCAGGGCTGCACGCCGAGCACATGAAATACCCGTTTCTTCTTGTCCATGCATATGCCTCCGGTCAATGCCTCTCCTCTTCTCTTCTTCCATTCGCTGCCTCTTCTTTTTCTGTGCGCTGGCTCTCTTCCCTCGCTCTCACTCTGTAGTCTGAATCTCCCTCCGCTTCTTTCTCTTTAAATCCCCCCTCCTCCCCTTCTTTATTCCCAATCAAAATCCAGCTCTCTGCCTGTTTGCTCTGATCAAACTCCCGTTATCTGTCTTGCAGCATCACCTGCAGCAGCAGCAGCAAAAGCGAATACTTTTTTGGGGGGGGGGGCAGGGAGCAAAGATCACCCTTTGCTTTGCTTGTTTGATAATCCCACCACGCTATTTCTGTACAGTGCCACCCACTTATTCAAGTGCTACCCTCCACCCTTTCTTTCTGCACTCTGCATCTTTCTTGCGTCTTATCTGTGCTGCATAAGGCATGTAAAGCAGGGATAGGGATGTGTTTTCTGAGCTATAATTTATTTATTCACAGCAAAGAGGCATTAGCATATGAGTGTGCCGACCAGTGCCAACAGCCTTTAATTCACCACTTTCCACAGCCAGACAAAGGCACTCTGTGATAGTGCCACAGCTCAGAACCTCACTCCGCACACATCTGCTTCCGCCCTCCCTCTGCTACCCCTCACTGTCTCTACACAAACACACACTCCTTACTGTGCTCACTGGGTTATTCAGGAGTCCATCCATAGGCAGTTAAACCGAGCAGCTTCCCTGCATCGACGCTGGATTACAAGGAGTCAATTCATGTCAGGTCTGTAAAGCAAGCAAATTCATTGTAACTGTGTGTTCTGCATGTATTGATCTCTCATTGGTCTAAAAAAAAACAAACCAACAGGCAGGAAAATCTTTTTTTTAAATAAATATACATATAACTCCACTGATTGCTGAGCTATTTCTTACATTGCATTGTTCTTTTTTCCAAGGTCAGAGCACATGACACGTGTAGATCCAGAGAAATGCACCTCAATATGCTTAATTTAGAATGTTTCCTTCCTCCTCAATGCTTAAAAACAAACATCACTTTTCAAGTCCAGTGGTCGATTCCCAAATTAAACCAGCAAGAAAAGAAAATAGCTTTGAAAGCCAACTGAGCCTTAATCCAGAGCCAAATTCTAATGTGCTAAAACTGACCACATTTCCTCCATAAATCCTTAAACATCTTGCAGGGATTTTCACAAAAAATGCTCTTCTGTTAAGTGATCATTTGCCTCACAGCGTGTTATGTTTATAATCCTTCAGCAGAAAGCCTTCTGCTAAAGGTTGTAAACTAGAATAAGACATTAATTATGCATTTTTGCTAAAAAAAATTATGCATTTTTGCTAAAAAAACAACAACTAAGAAATCTTAATGGAAAGTGACATCCATCCATCTTATATACCTGCGTATCTTTCCATGGTCTCTGGTGCCTATCTCCAGCAGTCCTTGGGCAGGACAGGTTGTCAGACCATCACAGGGAAACACAGAGACACACAACCATGCACCATAACACCTAAGAAAAAGTTGACACAGTACCCAGACAGAACCTACACAGGCACATGGAGAACATGCAGAAAATCTCCAGGCTAGGATTCCAACCCAGGACCTTTTCGCTGAAAGGCAATAGTGCTACCGACTGTGCTACTATAAAGCCCTTTTTTTTTTCTTAAAAATTCACCCATCATTCTAGAATAATTATCATTAGATCAAGATTTTTTACTCCTCAATGTTTCTAATACATGACATAATAATAAATGTTTTATTACAACATGAACTTTATCGGAAGGGGTTGGGCTGTTAATGCAGGGCCTTACATAAAAGGGTGCCAATAACCAACACTCGATAAAACTACAGCCTTCCCAAAAACAAAAATACAGCTGAATGGTTTTTGATCTAATACAATAGGTTTTCATTATTACATTGGCTGAAAAAGGGGATTAGATTTTGAAAGGGATTAAAGTTTGGTACAACATTGGCTTTTCATTTGAACATCCTACAACAGGGCTCTAAAAAATCTGTTCATGAGCTTTGGGATATGCACATTTTAAGCTCATTAAACATGTATGTTCTTAGTTCAAAACCACAGCTGGTAATGTCAGAGAAGCTGAGCAGAGGCACTGTATCATGTTCACTAATCCAGTCAAATTTATAGATCTATGGTCGTTATCTTGTTCCTTGGCGGTGTGACTCCCTTTCTCTTAGTAAGGTGTCTTTTCTCCATCCTCTTTATATTCTATCCTTTTTCTTCTCTGATACATTTGACAAACTTGACTGGCTTTTTGGTTAAAATATAGGAAGTGAAGCAGAAGCCACAAAACCAGCAATAAACTGGCTCAACACAAGGATATTAAGCACTAACTGCACCTTCAAATTGTATGGTAAAGCAATTAAGTTTTCTTTAGAGAAAAAACCCAAAGCATTCAAAGAACAGGACAGAACAAAAGTAAATTAGCTTTATTGACTAATTGTTAAAAGTCTCACTCACTCCAGTACTGTAAGTAACCAGCATTCATCCATTAATTTTCTGTACTCAAAAAAATCCTGTTTCGCGTCCTCAATCCACCACCACAGAAACCAATAGTATTATGTGACTAGAAGTTACTTCCCAAAATCCTGAATTCATGTCACCTCATGTTTTTTTGTTTTTGTTTGTAAGAGTCAAATTTTCTGCCAAACCCAATGTTCAATTTCTCATGCTTTTAAGAAAAACGTACTGTGGTTCTTCAAAAGATTTAAACCGGTTTATCCTTTGGCTAGCCTCTAGTATTTCATACTCTGTTTGGGAGATGAAAATTGAGAATCACAAACTAAATCTTAACTGCTTAATAAAGAGTATAAACGTTAAACGTTACACATAAAGTTGAATTATTCACACCCCAAGCAGATTTAATTCAAATTATGGCCAAATATAGCAAACGTTTAATAATAATAATAACCATTAATTTGTATTTTTCCATAAAACAAACTGGACGAGGAAACCCTGCACAGCCTGGAAAGCTACTTGGACGAGTGCTTTGACAACATTGTTATGGGCAGGCCAAAAAAATCCACCTCTGCTATGCCGACAAGCACACCATCACAGATATGCACCCGTTCTGAGGCCATCACCTCCACCATCTCTCCAGAGAAAAGCTACAGCGATGTCCTGGACTCAATAGATAAGAAGCTAACCAGCCTAGACGCTCGTCTGGCCCTGGTTGAGGTTCTCCACAAAGAATTTCAAGCTCTAAGGGAATCTCTGGAGTTCAGCCAACAACAGGTAGCATCGCTCGCTGCAGAAAACCAAACGCTGAGAGACAGTGTAAAGAAACTCACCGAGGGGATGACGCACCGTCCGAGATTTTCTCCAACATCAGTTAAAGCTCCCAAACGACACGGTAAAAAACATCACTTTTTCACCGCGTCCACCGGCTCGGAGGTAAGAAGCCCAGCAACAGCCGGCCGCGACCAATAGTTGCTAAATTCGAGCATTACAAGCAAAAAGAGCAGGTCAGAGGCCAGCGCAGAGAGCTGCGGGGAACGAATTACAGCTTTAATGATCAATATCCGAAGGAGATCCTGGATAGAAGGCGCGTTTTGTTCCCAATCAGGAAGAAATATATCAGTGAAGGCACCAGAGCTACAGTAGCAGTAGATAAACTGTATGTTAATGGGCAGCTGTTCAGGGACCCCCAGCTTACTCCTTGGCTTTATTAGTCATGTAACACTGGTCAGATAAGAGTTGTTTTATCAGTCAACTATAATCTAATGTTAGCACAGCTCTGTAAAGTTGTTTACATCACTCAAAGTGGGCGGGGCCAGGGCTAAGCACTGGGATACTGACTCTTTTTTCTTTTCTCATCTTCACATGTCTATCACCAGATGTCTTTGTCACTCCTTTTTTCTTCTTTTATCACTCACACACACAGAAATTTTTCATAACATAACTATTTCTTTCTCTCTCACCCTTAACACCTTCGCAACTTTCTTCTATTTCTCTTTTTCTTATATCTCGGCTTTTGGATTTTCCATCAGGCAACCCCAAGCACAAACTAATAATGCACCTGTGTTTATCTGTTTCTATGGTGATATGGACTTTACAACTTTTGTCTCACAACTATGGCTACTCTAAGGTTTGTCACATGGAATGTTCATGGAGCTGGCACCAGAGAGAAAAGAGAGATTTTAAAAGATTTTTAACCAGCTTGAACGCAGATGTCGTCTTATTACAAGAAGCCCATAAATCTACCTCAGCTGCAGTTGATCTTAAATCCCCTGAGTTTCCTAATGTGTTTTCTGCATGCTATAACTCCAGACAAAGGAGAGTAGCAATATTAATGAATAAAAATGTAAATTATACAGTAATAGATACAGTTACAGATCCAGAGGGTAGATTTATTATAGTAAAACTATCTATACATAACCAAAAGTTATGTATTGTCAGTCTTAATTCAAAGACTTAGGATAGAAAACTTTGAACAAGGTAATAAATCAGGTAGATTTTTGGCTAACCAGCTTAAAATTAATAAAGAAAAAACAACTATATCTGCTATTAAAGATCAGACCGGGAATTCAGTATATGATCCCGGAAGAATAACCAACACCTTTAAAGAATTTTACAAGGCTTCATACTCACCAGAGAAAAACCCATCAGATCATGAAATTGAACAATTTTTGGATAACATAACACTACCTAAATTATCTGAAAGTCAAGCTATGGCCCTGGATTCACCACTAACAGCGGCTGAACTCCAGGAGGCCCTCCAAGGCATGCCCAATAAAAAGGCTCCAGGCCCAGATGGATTTCCAGCAGAGTTCTATAAAGAATTCTGGAATATTCTGGCACCAACATTCCACAGAATGCTACAGGAAACCAAGGAAAATGGTCGACTTCCACCAAATATGAATTCTGCCTACATTAGTCTTCTACTAAAATCAGGTAAAGACCCTTTGTTTCCTACCAGCTATCGTCCCATATCCCTCATTAATGTTGATCTTAAAATAATCTGCAAAGCCCTCGCAAAAAGGATAGAGAAAGTAACTCCTCTTATAATACATCCTGATCAAACTGGTTTTATTAAAGGGAGACATTCATCCACAAATTCACGTAGATTAATAGATTTAATAGATTTTTCTTACTGTAAAAACATTAAAACTAATATTATCTCTAGATGCAGAAAAAGCATTTGATAGAGTTAACTGGAAATTCTTATTTGCAACCTTACATAAATTTGGCTTTGGAAATTCTTTTATAAACTGGTTGAAAATATTATACAGTTCACCAACAGCATGTATCAGGACTTATAACCAAACATCATCTAGGTTTTATCTTCAGAGAGATACCAGGCAGGGATGTCCTCTCTCTCCCTCCCTGTTTGCTATTTTCATTGAACCACTAGCTGCAGCAATCAGGCAAACTCACAATATTAAAGGCATAAAATGCAATAACATAGAACATAAAATCAGTCTTTATGCAGATGATGTATTACTTTTTCTCCAGCATTCACAAACCTCTTTCTCTCAGGTAATCGGGTTGATAAACTCTTACTCAAACGTTTCAGATTATTCTATAAATTGGTTAAAATCTACATCAAAATTAAATGACCTCTGTCCACCCGCTCCATCACTTGACCACTCATACAGGGTCTTGGGGCATGGGCACATCACTGGGGTGCAAGGAGGGGTTTCCCTCCTCGCTATCCCGTGGCATACTGGGTCCCAATTTTAATATACAACTTAGACACTCCCACTTATAACATTTTCATGCGACACACATATAGGGACTTTGGGGTGGGCACACTTTTCGGCATCCAGAGGGGGAGCGGTTCAATCAGCTTCACCTCTGGTGCCGGTGCCCACTGTTAAACCACATATAGACACTGAGGGCTCGGGGTGGGGGTTGGGGGATGTGTGGCTGCCTTCCCCACATCCCACCCCTCTGTTTTAAATGCACATTATAACCACACGCATCAACAACATACTCGATCGGGAGGATAGAGGCTAGGGGTCTTCTCACACCCCTGTTCGCTACAGACCATCAGGGGTTGGGGTCCGGAGGAGAAACAGGTGGTCTGGTCGGGGTCCTGGGCTGTCGGGCTGCCTCGCCACTGTGGGGCCCTTAGCGGTCTGCTTGTCTCCGTCCTAGAAGGTAGGGGGTCCATCTCCCGGGTCCGGGGGCTGGTGGCTCTGCTGGGGCATCGGTACCTGGACCTGGGAGCATGAAGTGTGTATGGGGTGTGTGAGTGAGGGTACAGCGTCCTTTCTTGGGTGTCTTGGTGAGTTAGTGAGAATGTATGTGTTTAAGAGGGAGGGAACGTATGACTGTGTCTGTATGTCTTTGTCTGCCTGTCAGGTTGGGTCTTGGGCTGCCCTCTCACCTGGCGCACCTCAGGCCTTTCATTTAATGGGGGGCCTATTTCCCCTTCGTCACTCCCCGGCGGTGACAGATGCCCCTGCCTACTGGTGCGTCAGTGGTCAATCCGGTTCGGACCTGGTGCGTGCCTGGCCGGGCCTGGGAGGGCCGGTGTGTCGGTCGGCCGATGCGCTGGGCCGATATCTTCCTTTGGTTGGTTGGGGCACCTCTTTTAGGGGTGCCAGGTTTGGGATTGTTGAGTGGTGCCTGCTCGGTGGCTCGGCGGGATACGGATCCAGCGTCTCTGCCCATTCGATCACCTGTTCTGTGCGCACCGTGCGTGGTCGGTTCATTGGCAGGTTGGACAGGCAATGGCCTTTGATGGATTCCTGGTCTTGGCGCTCTGTGTTGCGTGGGATCAGGACTCGGGAGCTGGTACAACTTGGTGTCCAGGTGCTGGCTGAGCTTGGCCTGGGGATGCTGTCCATCCGCTGCGGCTATCGGTGGGGCGCCCCGACATGGGGCAGGGGTGGGGCGGTGGGATGTTGGCGGTGGGGATTGGCCCGGGGTGATGGCGGTGCGTGGCGGCCGGCCGCAGCCCCTGCGGTGCCGGGGGCCCCTTGTCGGCTCCCTGCTGGGGGGTGGGGCGCCTCTGGGCCCCGCTCTCCCGGTCCATGGACCGGCCCGCCCTGGCGCGGCTGGTTGCTGGCGGGGCCCGTGGGCTCGTCAGTGCTGCCCCCCGGGCCCCTGCATAGTAGCCGCTGGATGTTCCCCTGGGGTTCTCCTCTGCTCCTCTCTTGGGGGATGCGGTCGGCCCCGCCCGAGTCCGCCTGGGGCTCTGGGGGTCCTTTTGACATCTTGGCTCCGATCTCCTTCATGTCTGCATCGATTCCTGGGAGACGGATTGATGCCTGCTCACACCAGCTATCGAACACTCTTATGGAGAAACCTTATATGGACCAGCATGCTCACACACACACATAGATGTGGGGTTTCTGGAATTTACAGATATATTCTTGGGCTGAGGTTATCATTACTAGAGCTTGATTAATCGGTACCATGAGTTTTTCTGTGACGTTGTTGTATTTTTATATCCATTTTGTGTGATGTGGTTGTGTAGTTCTTAGTTCACGATGTTAGGGTTGTTTTGTCGATGTTCCTTTTTCGTGTTTTGTTTTGTTTTCTTCCCCTCTCTCTGCCGTCCTGTGGGTATGGAGGCAGAGTTCAATGTTTTACTGTGTTTTCTTTGTTCCCTTTCCTCTCTCGTATTTTCAACTCACCCTCTCTCATGTCTTTTTGTTTCCTACCTCTTTTCTTCATCTTCTTTCTTTCTCCCCCTTAATTTTCCGTCTCCGTGTCCATAACATCAGGAAATAAAACCCCCAGCAATTCATAATAACGATTTTTCACCCATGTGTCAAGTGGAGTATTATAGCAAAAGCTGTACTGCTCCGCTTGTGAAAGTAAATCTGTTGGGCTTCTACTTGGTACTCAGACACCAATTCTGAGCTCCACACTGCCAAACAGGACACGTAAAAAAAAAAAAATAATAATCAAATTATGGTTATTCAAACAAGGAGTTTGTTTCAAATAGGAAATGAGACAGGCCTTTCTTAATAGATAATTTAGTAATATAGCAACAATATCAATTTTGAAAAATAAATCAGTTTAAATTTACACTATATTAAAAAATGTAGCATGTATCGTTTGTTAAAAATGATGTATTCCCTTCATCCTAATCCATAAAAAATATTTTCATTGAATACAGCTTTTTGCATGACTCCATTGGTATTTTGAGTATCTTTTCTTAGCTAAAAGTGTTTGAGGTTGGATAGCCTGATTTTTTAAATTCAAGTCAGAATGCTGGCTGAGCTACTTTAGAATGGTAATATTAGGCTACTTCCAGCCAGAAGAAAGGCTGATAAAAAATAAAATAAAGCCAAATCCTTCTGGAGTTTTACAATTTGTTGTCCTAACTGTATGTCAGGTTAGTGATTAAAATAAAAAAAACTGCACATTCGTTTATTTAAGGAAGATACAAATCAGCTGGTTCCTCTCGAAATTATATATTTGAAGAATCAAGGCATGTTATTCATACTCAAAACAAGGACCAGTACCGGGTAGGAAGAAAATGTATTGCTGGCCACGCTTAGTGTTATAACACAGATGAAGTTAACAAGATTACAATTATGGGTCAGTACATAGCATTATATTTGTTTTCTTTTCCTAAATAGAAACATCGCTGATGCATTGCATACAATCCATAAGATGACATAATTGGTCAGTGTCCCGAATAGATACGCCATTGATGCACCAACTTATAAATTAAATTAAAGGTTTCTTATTGACTGAGAAACTATTTAAAACTTGGTCTCTTTGAAATAAGATCCTTCACTCTGAGTAGGACATATACTTTGCATGTGACACTGTTGTCCCACCCCTTTGCCTGCATTAACCACAGAAAGGAAATAGACGGCAAAAATGAGAGTCAGAAAAAAGATAAAAATGTGTTATCTACCCAGAAGTGTATCCTGGCCACACCTACCTTGGCCTGACAGGGAATCACCAGCTTTCTGACTGATAAGTGATAGCAGGTCAAGATGTTGAGCATCTGCTCCAGTACAAGGACCATCAGCGCCAACGCCACCCGGGGTGTGTTATTTCACAGCTGCTTTTCTCTCATAAATTACTTAACCTCAGGGGACACATCTGTGAAATTTCAAAAGTCTGTGGATGACATCACTGCCATTGGTCTGATCCAATACAGTGATGAGCCTGCGTGCAGACAGCAGGGTGATCGGCTGGTGCACTAGTGAGGTCAGACTCACCTGGAGCTTAACCTACTTAAGATTGTTGAGATGACATGACAACATAGCGTAGGCTATAAGATCTAAAAATGCAACACTTTATGCCTTGATGAAAATTAATTCATGAACAGATGAGAAGCAAAGTCATTTACATCTATCAATTTGCAAAGGGTTAAAAAGCTATTTTTAAGGTTTTGGGATTCTAGCGATCCACAATCCACAAATGAAGAAGCATGAACAGTTGTGATCCTTCCCAAAAGTGGCGGAACTACCAGAATTACTCCAAGGGTTGTTCAACAACTTATCCAGGAGGTCACAAAAGAACCCAAAACTACATGTAGAACATTGCAGGCCTCATTTGCCTCAGTTAAGGTCAGTGTTTGGAATTGAACAAGCCAAAAAATGGGGACAAAATTGGACCTTTTTGAAAAGAGTAAATCATGTTACATCTGATGTACAACTAAGAAAAATAAAACTAACATCCTATCCAAGATTCAAACACGCTGGTGGTGGTAGGCTGGTCTGAGATGGCTTTGCTGCTTCAGGACTTAGACAACTTGCCGTACCTGTTTGAACCATGAGTCCTGCTCTCTATCAGAAAAACCAGAAGGAGAATGTCCAGTCATCAGTCTGTAACCTTAAGTTTTACTCCATTTGGAAGTAAATATTCATAGCTAGTTAATGCAGTTGTTTGATGGCAGTTTTAGATGCCAAGGGTGGCCCCAGTGTTTATTAGTTTTAAGGGTTCTTAATCTTTCAAATAGGGCCAGGTCGGCTTGAAATAAATACTTTTTTACAGAACTATACTTGAACACTTGGATTTTTTACTGTCCTTCATGCACACCTGATCTACATCTGTAGGTCTTTAAATGCTTTTTTACACGCTGCTGGTGAAAGAAAAGAATTCAGGTTCATAAAACTGGGTTGTTGCTAGATTATTTGTTGTCTGTAGAGAATCCTGGTTTAGCTCTTGAGTTTAGCAACCTTTTTTAAGGCATGATTCATGATTGAGTCATAGCACAGAACTTAATTGCTTAAGAAACAAACAAACAAAAATTCCTCTGAAAATGGTCAGGTTCCAGATTGAAACTGAAAGAAAGAGAAGCCAAAGTCAAAACAGAATTTCTAAAGGACTACTGATCACTACCACTTTTAGGCTTTTGCACAGTATTGCATGCAATTCTTCGATAAAATATATATATTTTTTTCTAATTTACAGAACTATTTACATATTTGCCAATTCAAACCTCTTAAGGGGAAACCTTCCTTTCTCCAATTTGTCTGGATTGTTGAATACACGTTTAGCCCTAAACAACAAGGCACTGGAGCAACCCATTAGGACTCAGTTAAAGAGTGAGTCACTGACTGGATCCACATTACGTCACGCACTCACAAGGGCTGCAAAGCTTCAGCTTGGAGTGAAGCCAGAGGATCAGGTTGGCGGAAGCAAAGAGAAACCTGTCTGCATCAGGACTTAGAAGATAGATGGCATTTAATAAGGCTCACCTGTTAAATTATGCACAGACATAAAACAGCTGAGCAACAGAAGGGGGATTGCCTACAGTGGATATCAGATGGTGCAACATCTTGTGGATAAATGCAACTTGATGTTGCACAGAAATGAAAGGTTTCATGAGTGTGCCGTCTTCGTTCCGTAAAATGAAAAACACAATGCGCAAACATATGTCACGTGTAGCTCTAACTGAAAAAAAGAGATTAAAAAAGGCACAAAAAAAGGCAGCTTTTGTTCCTTCCTATCCCCAGAGAAATTAACAAAAACCCCAGCCTTTGGGAAAATTGTGATAAGACTCTGCAATCAAGCTTCCTCAGCTTTCCGGAGAAAGTTTAGTCACAATTACTCTACATTAAAATAGGTGTCAGTTGAAACCAGATATTTACATACACTGCATAAAAAGACATATTTCCCTTTTTTCCTCGCTGTCTGACATTGAAAAAAGGTTGTATCTTTTTAATGCAGTGTATGTAAATATCTGATTTCAACTCTATGTTGTAGAAACAAAATCCCCAATCTACTGTTTCAAACATACTCAGGCATCTTTATTTTAAGCAGAGCTGCTACTTTTCAAGGCAAATAGAAACAGTGTTCAGGAGTAGAAGGAAAAATTAAATCTAATAGCTTTAAAGAAGAAAAAAAGGTGTGGATTTATGCATGAAAAGAAAAGGGAGATAATGACCCCGTAATTCTGCATTTTAATCAATTGTTGAATTTTTCATGGATCTTTTTCTTTATTGCACTGATCCATCAAATTAGACTTTTTGTAGACAATCATGCAGCTTAGATGAAACTATGTTTGAATTCATTCCAGAAAAACTAACTTCAGGAAATGACTGACTTGCAGCCTCCCATGTACAAAATCATACAAATACAAATACACACGTTCTTGTATCAACATAAATCCCCGCATGACACTGCACAGTGGCCATATGAGGACATGCATAAAACATGATTTGGGTTAGAAAATGTCACGCTGGATGAAAGTGCTTCCCAGAATCCCACTGAGGCAACCAGATGGACTGCTTCAACACACCAAAGTTCCTCTCTATTTCCCCATTCAATAATGCGGCTTCATGTCTATGTGAAGCTACATTCAGTATACTGCCTTCTTATGAAATAGTGCAAAGAAAGCACATGTTTGAACCTATGTAGATAGAGACTTCTGCAGGTATTACTTTGTGTAAAGAAGGAGCAAAACATAAGGTAAATGAAATACAAGATAAAGGTGATCAAGAGAATGACATTACTGTTTTTCTCCTGATTTTCTGATTAGGTAGTAAATGCACAGGAAGCAGCATTTTCTTGACAGGTTTTGTCTAAATATTTATCTAATTGATTTACCAGGAACACCAAAAACATATGAACTGTACAAACAATTACGAGCTTTTCACAGACCTTTACATGTTGTGATCATGGGCAACATATTTATCATTGCTAGAGAAACTGATCATGTAATTAATATCAATGATTCTATTTTACTCTCAGTTTGTGCTTTGGGGCAAAAATGCCCCAAGATTTGTGGACTTCCGTTGAGCTTTTTATAATTATCCAGTTATTGGAATGAGATATACAAATGCGACTTAGTGTTGAGCCACATTTGACAAATGGCCAGGAGTAGCCTCCTTTGGTGGCAACAACTGCTACCAAGCATTTGCAATAACTGTTTTTGGTCATGCCACAGCTTCTCTGTCAGATATAGGTCAAATTGTCTTGGCCCCTTAAAAACCTTAATTCTGTGTTCTTTCAGGTGGACTTATTGTTGGGCTTTGGGTCATTGTCCTGTTGCATAATCCAAGTGCGCTTGACTTTAACAACAAGCACAAGTACTTCAGATATGCTTTCAGCAAGGTTATTTTAGCTGGATCCCTGCTGCTGCAATTTTGTAAGTGTAAAGTTTCCACTAGGCGAGGTTACCGGATTAGCTAAATATAAATATTATATCTCTGTAATCTTCTGAAAAAGATGTAGCAAGTGTTTAAAAAAAAAATATATATATATATATATCTAACCACCTTGTTTTTAGAAAAAAAACTCTGTCCACACCTAACCGCATAAGTACATTGTTAGGCACATTCATAGACATGCCAAACGCTTGGACAATAGATAATGCCAACACAGCTTTGAGGGCATAAGTGCTGTTTCTGAGTGCAAACACAGGTCGCACAAGTGATATTGGAGCGTTTTTGTCGCAGAAAGTGACGTTGCGGAGCCTAAAACTCTGGTTATTTCTGTCCACACGCAAACGCTTAAAACTGAGAAAACGCAAATCTTCACTTTGGCCACAGTATTCATAAAGATTCGTTTTCGGTGCTGTAAATCTGTGTTTTCATGTGGATGACAGGCCAAATCATAAAAAAATATCTTCGTTTTGTAAGATACGCGGCTACCTGTGGACAAGGCATAATTTAAAATTTGATTCAAGCTCAAACTCACCAACACAAGTACGCAAACAACTTACTAGCCCAGGGCAGGTTACAATTCCTACAGTTTATATTCCTTTTAATTAGATGGCAAAGCAAATTCCAGTGATGTGTTTATAAAAGGGGCCCCTCCCCCACCAATTGCTGCTTCTTGGCTGTAACCTGCTCCGCTTTTCTCTAGCTTACAAAAGACACTGGGTGTTTGGAAATATTTCTTCTGCAGAAATGGTGTAGAAAGGAGAACCACTTATCATTCATATTATGGTATTATTGTTTTAAACAGTTTCAAGCTATGGACAGCAGCCAACAGTGTTGCTCTATAAAATCAAGAACAGCAGAAAGGTATAATAATGTTTATTATTACAAATTCTGTACAATATTCAGAACAATATTGTAATATAATATTCAATATGTTACATTATTTCAATAGCAGTATAAAAACTTTGCTTTTAAGTTATAATTAAAAGCAATTCTATCATGTTATGTAAATGACTTTGAAACTTCTCTTAATACAAGTTTATCATGTGGTGAAAATCTAATACCTTCCCTTGCCTACGCCTGATAAAAGCAGATGTTCAAGAGATGTTATAAAAACTTTTAAATCCAGATCTGAATTAAAAGAGAACAACTTTAAACTTCAGCTCTAGCTAGAGTTATATTCTCATCCACATCTGTCCTTTCATTAATCCAGCTAAGAAAGAAACAAACAAACCCAACCATGTAATCTCCCTGGCAAATGTTACATGATATTTGCTAAACATTACGTAACACTGCATTAAGAAGACTCAGACACTGAAATTGATACCTCTGCATGACAGCCTAAACAACGACTATATATCTTGGGCGTTGTTAAGCGGCTGTTCACATTTAGAAACCACTTGTATCCAGGGGCAACAGACTGAGGCGCTATACCAAACATCTTAGTCTAACCAGAGGCACAAAATCCACCGTAGAGCGATGAATCATCTTTAAAAGTGTCTCTTTGTTTATACAGATTAGTCTTGATCTATTCTAGACATACAAATTGTGACTTACACTTGCAATAAGGGTTTTAACTTCTCTCAGTAGCAGGGACTAATTAAATGCCTTCTTTTCATCATGGAGAACTCTCCTCAGTAGGAGTTTTCTTCATCATAAAGAACACATTATCTCCTTTCATTAGTTCAAAGGATGCAACTACATCCCACACAGACTGACACATGATGAAACATACTTAACACCTCACTCACAAAAAGACAGGAGAGAGGTAGCGATGTTAAATGACAACGTCCCTTTGTCTGGTGCTGTACGATGAATCCTCCATCTATCTTTAGAGGATTATAAACATGTGACTCATTCTTTTTCCCCTTTTCTTTCTTGTATTTTTTCGTCTTAAATGATTACAGGCAGTGCCACACACAACAATCATTGTTAGACTGGAAACCTACCAGTAAATACATAAACCCATTTACATTTGGCAAATAGCAGAAAGCAGTGACTAAATAATGGATTGCTGCGGTAGAGATTTCCTGCTTGTGACGGTGATTTAACCTCTCAGACATGCCAGAGGCCATCAAAACACCGATCAGATTCCCTACGGTGCAGAAGTGCAAGCCATGTTCTTAAAAAAGTAAAACTACCAATATCATTCTGAGTAATTTATGAGTAATCAGAGCTAATGAAGGCTCTTAAAGGATAAGCAAAGATACAGCGGGTGTGAGATAAATGTGGTTGGAGTGAGTGTTGCTCACGTCACTTCCTAACTCTGCATCTCTGTGAAGGGGTTGACGTCTTATCCCTGTAAGTCACACTGCCTCTCTGCAGGTTCCCTCTCAAGGCAACAGCTGACATTGAACATCATTTAAAAACTCACCAGTCGGCCAATTATACCATAACATCTGTCTGAGGGGAAGATAAAAACGCACCAACACACATGTATTACAGTGCTGTCAGCTGCCACAGCTATGATTAACATCTAGCTGTGCCTGCAGCGTACATCACTCTGATGCAGCAATGAGGAGTAAAAAATCTTTTTTTCTCAACCTGAGAGGGGTGCCATTGAGCACTGACACAAAAAATGTAGTAATAGTTCATGGACACATGGCGGTGCTGTATGACAACATGAAATTTGCATCCCCTGCCAAATAACTAATAGCAGTTTGAAATGGGGGCATTGCACAGAAAATATACAAGTGGAACTATGAAAAAAAGTTGTAGATTAGTGCTGCAAAATGCCTTTAGGTGCCAGGTTGTATTTTATAATACGCTCCGCTTTTCCAGGTATCTCTAATTTTAGTGTGCTTGAACAGTAAAAGTATAATAGGAGTATTGTGATTCTACTAATACACAGAAATGTACAGCTCCACTGCTTTGTACTGTACTGTTCTGCACTAAATATGCCATTAACAGGCTATCATCACATTCATTATTTGCTTTTTAGGTGTGTGTCATCAGAGTAAATTGTGTCATGAAGGTTCCCATTGATGCAGGAACAATCATGCTTTTGGTTTTTAATACTTTAGTAGATGCTATCTCTCTGCTTATCTGTTCAAATACTGTGTTTATGAGAAAGTGGAACAAATTTGTAAGAAAGATTAACCAAATCTTCAGAGGTTTGTCATTGACATCCAAACCACAGCTGGTAAAAAAAAAAAATTGCATAAGTACAAAATATTTAGCTGTTTAATATGAAAGGACCAACCACTTATCAGTACCTATGGAGCACCAGTGCTAAGCACAGAAATAAAACAAAAAAAATCTTGATAAGAGCATCATACAGGAAGAAAATGAACTTTTTCTATTATTTTCTGGTTGTGCAAGTGTGACAAATATGTTGTAGTCACTGAATCATTGCAGATAATGGTGAGATCATACCAGTAATGGCAACAATATGTTGTTTTTGTTTAACAACTTGATGGAGTTAATCACTCACTGTCGCCACATGCTTGCTCTGGAAAAGCGATTGCTGCAAAGTGAGTTAAGTGTTGCAATTGGCATTGTATTATAACTAGGCAAGGCAAGGCAAGGCAAGGCAAGGCAAGGCAAGGCAAGGCAATTTTATTTGTATAACACACTTTTAACTACAAGGTGATTCAAGGTGCTTTACATGATTAAGAGGTGAAATAAAAACAGCAGTAAAACACAGACAAAGCATATAAAGTTAAAACAGCAATAAAGCAAGAAGCTAACACAGATACATCAAGGCATTACAAAGCATATAATGTAGAAACAGCAAAAAGCATAAACAAAACATGATACATGAAAACATTACTCAAAGGCAGCTCTAAACAGATACATTTTTAGTTGTGATTTAAAATAACTCAGTGTTTCAGCAGCTCTGCAGTTGTCTGGAAGTTTTTTCCAGATTAGAGGAGCATAGAAACTGAAAGCTGCTTCTTCATGTTTGGTTCTGATTCTATGGATGTTGAGTAGACTGGAATTAGAGGACCTGAGTTTTCTGGTGGGTTGGTATAGTAACAGCAGATCTTCATTATACTTTGGGGCTAAGCCATTCCATGATTTATAAACTAGTAAATGCATTCTGAAGTCTATTATCTGAGCTACAGGGAGCCAGTGTAAGGACTTTAGAACTGGGGTGATGTTCTATGATCAAATTGGGATGCATGTACTTAAATTTGAATCTGTATTTGTTTCTATGCTCCTCTAATCTGGAACAAACTTCCAGACAACTGCAAAGCTGTTGAAACACTAAGTTCTTTTAAATCAGGGCTAAAACCCATCTGTTTAGAGCTGCCTTTGAGTAATGTTTTCGTGTATCATATGTTTTGTGTGTGTTTCATGCTTTATGGCTGTCTTTACTTTATCCTGAATTAATGTTTGCTTTTGAGTAATGTTTTTACATGTCATATGCTCTGTGTGTTTTATGCTTTATTGCTGTTTTTACTTTACCCCCTAATCATGTAAAACACCTTGAATTACCTTGTTGTTGAAAGTGTGCTATAGAAATAAAATTGCCTTGCCTTGTCTTGCCTTACCCTATATAATAAGACTGATCTCCTTGTATATTTCTGTACATAACTTATTTGCCTTATAAAGTACCTTGAAATTACATTTGTTGTAAGCAGGCAATATATAAATAAAAATGACTGAATTGAATTTATAAACCTTTGATCTACTTGTCACGGTGATATTGACCCGTAATTTCTCATAATTTGATGTTGCATGTGTGCAGAGCAATTTTTTTAAATGCAAATCTGTCAACAGGAAGACAGATCAACATGTGATTGATCCATTCATTATCAAAGCTCAATTAATTTTCTTTAGGGTTGTAGGAAGCCTGGGGGCTATCCGATCACTTAGGGATGAGGTACAACCAGGACAGGTCGACTGCAGGTCCATTACACAAATACATGAGATGGACATCTATAAAGTGCAACCACAGAATAATTCACTTATTCTATAATTGCAATACATGCAGTCTGTTTCCAAACTTCATACGTCATCATATCAAATAATAAATTATTTTTTTTAAAACAGAGTAGACCTAAACCCACTCAAACCTAAAAATGATTTAGAGTCAACATTTAAACTAAAAAGCTAACAATGCCAACTACTTGTGAGCTCCCAAACATGTGCAAAGGTTGTTCTTATATCAGTTTACATAAAGATTGCCTTTTTGATACAGGGAGAACGTATTCAGCTTTTTTACATTTCAGTGTCTTCTGTACATATCCAGAATAAAAGTTGACTTCAGGGCACTCATTTATCAACCGTACTTACGCACAGATCTGTGCATATTTCGTGCGTAGGAACAATCTTACGGATTGTGTGATATTTACCATCTTGTACTTGTGTGTAGAAATGTTCCTAAATATAAGAACAGTTTTTACCATGCGCACAGAATCTAGTGGAAGAACGGGGAAACAGCAACACTAAAACTGTTTTACTTTTGACGGAATATTTATCTCATCGGTTTATCACCTCCACCAAGGAGCTTATGTTAGCGTCTATCTGTCTTTTAGCAAAATAACTCAAATAGTTATGGACAGATTTGGATTAAACTATAAGAAAATATTTTAAAAAATTTCCAAGGAATGAAATGATTAGAATGATTTAAATGAAATGATTAGATTTGGGGGGTGAGAATGCATGGAGATCCTGTGAATCTCAATCTTGGGGGTGTGAAGTAGTTCACGGAGGTCTGCGTTCTCTGTGTGCTTTTTTTACTTTACATGAAGCAGAACAGCCACTGATAACAGAGGACAAAAACTGTCGGTGTTAATATTGAATTTGTGTTAAGAATGACAATTTTCAAAAAGTCTGTTCATCATGAATTTTTTTTTTGCCCCACTTGTGTTTCACTTCGATCTTAGTGTCACTGAAATAATTTTTTCGCTCTCTTGGCCATTATTTTCGGGAACAAAGCAAGGATTTAATGCATGCGTCAGAGGAAGATGTGTGACCAAATATGGTTAATTGAGGGCATTTCTGTATACAAAAAACTTAACGGGCAAGAGCACCTAGGTATGAACATGTGGGATTTATCAACACAATTGTGGAGGACCATGAATAAGACTGGTCACCGCATAATGGAGAAATCAGGATTTTGACTGTACGAACATTCAAAATTTCATTCGTAGGATAGAATAGAGCAGAGGTAGAAAAGGATCTGTAAACTGTAAAGTAGTCTTTCAAATTAATCATTGGAATGCTTCAGGCAATAAAACAAAGATTTTATGATAAAAAAACAATAAAATACGAGGACAAAACCATGAACACAGAGTTGATCAATGTAATCCTTCAGCTTCCTACTAATCATATAGATATATTGTTCAAATATACCTTTCAACAGTCCTAAAATAAATAAATTAGACAAAAATTAAAATGACAAGAAAAAGCCTTCTCTCTTACTCACTCACCAAATTTTCTTATTTCATAGCCACGCTTTTAGATTTCTGTAATTTTAGCATAATATTGTACAATATAAAAAAATTATATGATACACAAAATATTGTTTTATTAAACACTCCAACTGCATTCATTGCTTGCTTGAGATGGGAAAAAAGCATATATCAAAATGCTTTTAAGATCCTTCCATTTTAGTTAGATTAAAAATTTGGTTAATCTCTATTCAGACAGTTTTGTCCAAAATGTTAAAGATATCAATTTCAATTATTTAATTTTGAGTGTGCTGTTTTTATCCTCAGAAGTGTATGATCATTTGGACCTAGATGACCAAATATTTATAAAGAGGATGCTAAGTAGCAAGACTTCAACTTATTATAAAGACAAGAATACAATACTTCTCCTCATTGACAACCTCACAGGACATGATGAACATTTGAAGGGTATGTTGGCAAGCAGAGCATTCTTAGAAGTTTAATGAAAAGAAAAACTGTTGTCTTGATCATCCTGTGTCGCACCTGTTTAAAGTTTGGATGCAGCAGGCATCTCTTTATGATATGGCTTAAAACTTTCCTCTGAAGGGATCATAGGCTCATTGAAGAATTTAAAAAAAAGTTTTTCTAGTTTTCTAGCTCAAACAGAAGAGACTTGTTTGCATTTTTATATATCTACATGGTCACATGTTTAATTTAATTATCCTGAACACTTCAAAATTTTACAACGAACTGTCTGAACTCCAGCCAAAAGAAATGACGCGATGGATGGCTGCTGTGACACAATGTGTTATTTGAGAACTAAAACAATTGGTACATGTCAAACCGTAATCTCGATATTACAAGACCTTCAAAGTAACAAGTATCACTTTGTAAGATGTAATAAATACTTGCCACAGAAGGATCACATCGCAAACACGTTACAGATATCAGTTCAGCATAAGTCGGTCAAAATGTTCTGATCATCAGATTTACATTACATGCTACAATAATGGCTGGTAGAGTGAAAAAGTTTGCAGGGTATTGTTTTTCTATTTGCTTTCCAAAAATAAGATTTTCACCATTTCTCAAAAATGTAATATCACTTCAAAATTTACACCATGTTGCCTCACCATAGCAACAGCTTTAGAGGCAGATCACACACATGTCCACCGGCATTACAGAGCTGTGCAGGGGAAGGGGTTTGCATAAAAGAACAGCAAGAGGGAGTGGAAATGATATACACGTCTAAGCCATTTAAAAAAAACACTTTAAAATACCCAAAAGAAAAGCAAACTAAAAAGTAAACAAATATCCAAAGAAATCTACAGCACAATGGCTTTTATTCTCATTCAGTGATTAAAGGGGAAATATTTAATAGATTCCAGAATAGCCCAGAGTTCTCACAGCTATTTATTTGTTCAAGAGAGGAGGATCTGTTATGTATAATGCATACTGCCAGAATCCTAGTAATTCAAAGCCGACTGAGGCTGAAGGACAAATCTGATAAGCTCACTGTGGAAAGTTAGGGACTAAAATGGAGATGAAAAAAAAAGCCTGGCTCAGGAAAAATAATTACTTAATCACATATGAAATATAAACATTTCTCTGTACGAACTTTTCACAAGATGTTGAATTTCTCTCATCATTCTGAACCACTCATTAATATCTGTACTTAAATCCAATCATCTCTTTTTTTGGTATTTTCAAACTATAAGCCTTCATCTATAATTATAACAGTGACTTTGAATCTATGTGATCAACTGGAAATTTAATCTAAGCATACATCTAAGCAGAAATGCTTAATGATAACCAATGGTGACATTATGTACAATTAAAGAAACTGACCGGCTTTTGAATTGGTGGAAAGACAGATGAGTGGCATGAGAACCGTGCAGTGCAGCTGATTAACATGAACAGGAAAACTACTGGAAGGTGATTAAAAACAAATAAATTATGACAGAGGGAATAAAACAGGATACAGAAGGATCTTACAAACACAACCTGAAGACAAACAGTCAAATAAATTAAAAAAAAACAATGCACAAAGAGCAAAACAGAAGAAAGAACCAAGAAACTCAACACAAAGGAATGGACTTGTACAGAACACCCTTAGTGACAATAATCAGCAAGCAAAAATAATCCAAATATAAACATAAACATTTTATATTGCATGTCTGTCTCTGTGTTGCACTGTAATGGACTAGCAGCCTGTCCAGGGTGTACCCCAGCTCTCAGAACCGCTGGAGAAAAGGACCAGCCCCCCTGTGAGCCTGAACTGATGAGTGGGTATAAAACATAGATGGATGGATATTACTTGTATTTATGCACTTGCATAAAGTGTTTTCAAATTTAATGTGAAAAAACCTTGCATTTGTATTTTGCGCATAATTGATCGCACCAAATGCAGCAGTTTCTTTAACTGCCTACCCCTTTTCAATCAAAGTTGAACCTCCCTAATACTGTGCAACAATCAGTGGATTTAAACTAAGTGGATAAAGAAGTGTTTAAATTAATTTGCTTTTAGATTGCCTTCTAAGGGATTCTTGATTATAGTTTGCAGAGCATCTGAGGGTTAATGCTAATCGTTTCTTTACAACCATCCTTCCATCCATCCGTTCGTTCGTCCATCCATCCATCCATCCATCCATCCATCCATCCATCCATCCATCAACTGTCTATACCCACTTAACTGTGCAGGGTCACAGGGAGTTGGTGCCTATCTCCAGTGATCATTGAGTCAGAGGCGGGGTACACCCTGGACAGGTATCTTTCAGGAAAAGTTTAACTGAATAACGTGATTAGTCTGCTCCTGTTGTTTTCAGAAGCTGAAGTTGTGAATGTAAGGAGATGGAATAAAAGCTTTTTCACTTATTTAACTATATTAATAAAAACATTAAATCAGATCCTAACTTCTGGGTTATGTTTTCCACCAGAAACTGTTGTGAACTGATGTTTGAAAAGCTTTATATGAGTTTACCCGTTAAATTGTTATTCAGTTTTATTTTGGCCAAGTAAAACAGCTGCCAGGTCTAACTTTAGTTCAATGTTTTTAAAAACGGCATACATGTCTTTGTACCCCAGATCAAGTTTTTTATTATTTATACATTGTCCCCTGTATACCAAAACAGCCAAAAGGTTTACTGTCAAACAGAGTGAGAGTTTTAGCTTAGTTTTAATGCTAATTAATAGTGGAAACACTTTGACTTCTACGGTGGTCACCGTAAACTTCATCACTTTTTTAAAAGATTGGAAAAGGTAGGATGTAGTTTCAAGTTGTTTTCACGTTTTTACAAAAACCTTTCACGTTATAACATGATACGGTCTAATTTCTTTTTTATATGGCTGACAGCTCTACGCCGGCGCACATACAAATACAATTTCATGTTTTGTTTTTTTTCCTCAAACGCCAAAAGATCGTGTAGCTCACGTTTACAAGCCAGCGTCATTATAGCAGCCTATTGGCTACTGTTTTACATAATGGATAAGCTAATTCTTGAGTTTGTCACTCTCCCTTTTTCGCTTGCTACTCTCCTCCGACAAAAACGTAGCCTTTTTCATTTTTGTTGCTACTTCGGCCATTGCAAAAACATTCACAAGCGCTAGCAGCCAGCAAACAAATGCTTGTTTGGCTCACGTGGGGGGTGGAAGTGGGGTATGCTGTAAAGCAGCAATTTTGTAGTTCCTTTTGTGCACAGGTTACTACCCGCACCCCTAAGTTACATAGTGCCAGTAAAAGCGATACAGACCCGGTCAGGCTATGGCATGCGTGTCATTCAACCTATTGTAAGTCGATGTACCGTCACAAGGGTCTAGGAAATATATTATGAAAGTTGAAAAACTACATAGTGTTGCTTTAATGGTCTCAATTCTTTGCACCATTTTTTGTTTTATGGATTTTTGCATATGATAACACCCAAACACTTGCCTAATGTTGCTGACGAGGGAGAGGTGACTGAGTAAACATGACTCAGTACATGTATTGCATAGGTCAGCATTCACGTTCAGGGAAAACAATGTGGGGAAAACCCAACGATTGTAAATGTATGATTTGCACCATAAGAAACATAAAATTAAAGAAATGTGTCACACAAAAAAAGAATACTGAGAATACCTGAAAACACTTGTCTAGAAAATGAATTTCACGCACCTGCTGGTCAAACACCATTCCACTGTATTTCAGTCAGTTTTGAAATCCATCACTTTTTTAGGTAAAGATGTTCCACTTATTAAAGATTATCTTAGAATTTGTTCTTTTTACATAAATCAATATTATCATTTTATATTATTTATATTGTTCTCTGTGTTTAGGTTGTTGTTTTTTCAGATGGCACAGCTGGATCAGCATGTCTCCCCAGATCCTGTTCTAAAAGCACACCTGCTGCTCAAAGGGCAACTCAGCACTAATCCGCTTTGATGTGATAGAGAACCAACAACCTTTTCTGTTGGAAACTAACGGCATCAAAGTGGCAGAGCTGCAAACGCAGTAATACCACTTAGCCGTGATTGTGATTTATGAAGCAAGATAATCATTTTTCTTTGATGACACTGCCTTTACAATTCTAAATATAGAGCAACAGCTTGAAAAAGTGAATTTGACAACACGATTGGTTTTAGCAGGCAAATTACTTACACTTAAAGCAGAGCTGACAGAGGACAACATATGACCATTTCCTTTGTGGTAAAAAGAAAAGTCTACTGAATTTCATTAGCACAAGGCTATTCTCAGTAATGTTCAAAAACCTACTTGTAATCCGTCTTTGCATAGACAGCTGGAAACTGAAGTAATGCAATGAAATTAGGAATAAAACACTGCCACCTTTTTCTTTGTGCATTAGAATGTAGTAATAAAAACACAAAGTCCACAAAGCAAACACCTCCACATCCTTCAAAAGCACACCCTTACAATGCAGGGATCATTTTCTCAGACTCTTAAGAACAACGGGGGGGGTGTCTACTGGGGGACGCTTAAGAGCTTTTTCTAATGGCCTGGTTGACATGTGCATCTAAAATATATCAATGTAGAATAAAATCTATTTAAATTGTTTAAGTTTACGATCTTAATGCAAACAACATTATATCAACTAGGGTTGCAACATCAATCAGTTAACATTGATCTGTTAGTAATTTTGCTAAAAAAGAAAAACAGGTTAATGTATGATGTGATGGAAACTGACATGGTAAATTCAGTCATGTTTCAAGCCACATTCTAACTAACACAAAACCTCTTTACCTCATTGGATTTATATTTTTCTCATTTCTACAGCATTTCCACACAGTTGTAAGCAATACTGTCTTATTCTAACTTCACTAATTGTTGATGGCTACTTTTTACTTCTACTAGAGACTACTGTTGACTATTAAAAAATAACTCTAGTTTCAGTTGTTTGAGGTACCACTAAAGATTAATGACTGAGCAAAAATGTGTTTTTAATCTGCAAAAACTCTGAACTGATCAAGAGTGGGTATAAAAAAAATACTTTAGTGCTAGTTGTGCTATTTATGATCAAACCGGACATTTGCCTTTTAAATGTTGATGTTAGGTTTTTACTGGTGTCTAAGCCAGTTCTGTTTATGTTCAAATAGGTTTTCTTTGGCCATTGATTGTTCTTCCCTTCTACTTTCCTCCAGCAGCGACCATCACTAAAGCCACCAATCACTCAGCCATTGATCTGCTTATTGGAGGTCATCTTTCTCAGTCCATTACCCATTATAGTTGCTGCCATGTGGGGATTTATGATGTTAGCATTTCTCTTCACTGTTGTCAGAAGGAACAGTTGGACTGAAACAAGGCAGGGAAACAAAATGTCCTTTTTTCAGAATTTTTATAAAGGTTTCCATATTTTTCCAATTTAAATAGAGTCAAAAAATGAAACTGTAAACTACTGTAACTCCAGCATGTCTTGTGATCAATCTGTTTTGCAAACTATCTAAGTAAATTAAATGTTTTAACGCCAAATGAAAATGAAAATGAAAATGAAGTTAACTTGGTCTGATTTTAACACTACTAACAGAAGCATTTATATGTCCAGGGTTTTCCATTGTGGCTACTGGAAAAATATGCAGAAAGCTACACATAGAGATTTTGAATGTGATGCATTTGCTCATAAGTTGACTACATTAGCACTGATTTTTCCATCAAAAAAGGCAATAAAAGCTTTCTTCTGTTTAAAATTTAGAGACCTTCAGATCTAAAGCTCATGCTTGAAATAACCACGACCCCAGTAAGCAGCTTCCTCACATCAGCTATACATCAAAACCCTGGAGGAGATTTCAAAGGTGACACCTTAGTCTCTACTTTATTTATAAAAGATGCAGACTATTCCAGAAAGCTTTAATGATTGCTCAGTGCAAAAACGCATTGAATGGAATGACTAGCTCCCTCCACTCAATTAATGTCCTAAAATCTGCATTTGATCACTTTAAATTTTTTGGTGGAACCTTGCTTTGTGTGTCTTATAGTGCTGTGAAAATATTTGCCCCATTGCAGTTTGCTTCTGTGTTAGTTATTATGTCACTTAAATGTTTCAGATCATTAAATACATTTTAACAGCAGACAAAGTTAACTGTAGTAAATACAAAATACAGTTTTCAAACAATAATTTACAAATCATCCTGGTCCTATATAACAAAAATGAACACCAGTCATGCCTGATTATTGCCAGACCTGAAGAAATTATTTACACACATTTTGTTGTAAAGTAGACTAATAGGTCTCAAAAAGCAACACATCATGGGCCTGATGTAAGTTTTGCGCTTGTTACAATGTGTGCAAACCTCACAGTGGACGCAAAAACATGCAGCAGGTGATTTACTGAGCACACATGATGTACACTTCAAACATGAAACTGTTTGCGCTGGCTGTTTTTGCGCCTATTTTTACCGCCTCTGAAAGGCATGTCTTAACTCTGCGCCTTTGTGATTGAGGTAGCGCTGAGCCTGCAGCTGGTGAGTGAAACAACAGACTTAAAACATTGGGGGCTAGACATTCATGGCTGAAACCCCGGCAAAATCTGCTGACTGGTTATGTCGATTTTATTCCCATTTTTCCAAAGACACATCATAACTCACTGCTCGTTCACTGCACCTGCTGTTTATTTGGGATCTCCATTAGTTTACACTGGAGTGATTAATCTTCCTGGGATCCAATTAAAACCAACTGACAATTACATGTATGACATTTTACAAGCAAAATTCATACATTTCAGAATACATGAAAAAGCCAGATGTAATTAATACATTTCCAACCTTCAATAAAATACCTAAAACATTAAAGTAGATCCAAAGCTAAAATTAGATTTTAATACTTTTTAAAAAAAGAATACATGCCCTTTAGTTCTGTAATGTTTTTAGATAATTTATTCCATTCCTGAGATGCTCTGTAGATAGCAGATTTTTGCAGGAAGTTTGTGTTGGCATGTTTTACCATTAATTTTGCATCAAGCATATCTAGTACAATGTGTGTGTACAGTATCTAATCAGAGTAAATGAACTCTGTAAAATTATTCCGGTTGATCTGTTAGAATATTTTTTAAAATAAATATAATTAGGTTGTACTGCAACTTCACATTTAACATAGGCCATGATAAAGTGCGGTGCATTTCAACATTACTAGAATATTGATATTTTAGGACTAAGCAGCAGCCTTGTTCTGGACAAGCTCCAGCTTTAATAAGTCTGACTCTGGAATATGTCGTCTGTACTAAGTTTATTATTGACAAACGAAAAACATAATTGACAGACATTCTAGCCGATTAGTAATTAACTCTCCAACAGCCATAGACTTGATAGGTATGTTGTTCCCCCCCCCTTTTTTTTGTGCCAAAGACGCATCATGAATCCACTGCACTTAATCCTCCTCTCTATGTCTGTGGCGCAGTGCGTGGGCCAGAAAGCCTCGCACACACATCTGGGGACCCAAAGTCCTCATTTGAATACTGCTCTTAGCCCCTCTTATCGTTTGTGCACACAATCTTAATAGATCACCCACAAATCAGGAACATGCCATGAGAGCAAATTTTCTTTGCGCACACAATTTTGCGCTCTTTATTTGGAAAATTGATCAATCGGGCCATAATATTTGAGTCTGACAAGAAAGAAAAAAGACAGAAGACATTTTTGACAGTACAAATATGGCGCTTTTCCACTAGTGTCGGCTCGGCCCGAACCTGGTGGGGTCCACCTGATTGGTCCGGTAAAGTGATGTCACTCTCACTCCTACCTATGTAGTGGTAGCCACTGATTGGCCTTGCTTGACAAAAACATTAAAAGATTAAAGTGCAAATATTGTGCCGTGAAGGACCACAGACCGGGGCAGAGTGGGGCAGAACGCAAGCACTGGAAGTTTGCAGCACTGGATGGCATTTACAGTGAAAGGCTGGCGAACAAAAGGAGAGAGAGTAGCCTAGATACCAGCTTCAGGATTTTCACCTGTAATGTCAGAAAATGGTTAGTGATGACTGATTTTTACTAGAACTTTTGCTACGCTGAGCCCGCCCCTTTCCTCGCTCACTGCCCCGTCCCTGAGATGGCAATGGAAACACAACCAGGCCGTGCTGGGCCGTGCTGACCCTAGTGGAAAAGGGGCGATACTGTTTCACAGCGTTGTAAATAAAATCAAGGGATTATCTTGGCTTCATTCCTACAACAGATGTACCATAACTTTTCAACAGTTTTTAATAACTGTTTTCGATGTTGTCTTTCAAAAAATCTCACTCACAATATCCCAGCTTTTTTAGTTCAACATACAACATTTGTTTTCTAAAAGTGGTCTTTGTAACATTGCATAATCTGCTGTGTTGCTCTGCTGGTCGTTACTACAGAAACAAGTGGAGGGTGACTAAGCAATGGTCTGCACAATAAATGTAATTTCACAGTTGTTGATCTGCAGAGTTTAAGGTCTGAATAACAATGTTGCAAATGTGACTATACCAGAAACAAGGAAAGGCAAGAAACTCTATTCTCTTTTAATTCAGGTAAACTACCAATAGTGAAATTACATTAACATAGCATAACAACTACTAATGCAAAGTATTTTCACAGCAATAATAAAAGGGTTTACATGGGTAATTAAGGTGACACATTTGGCTACCATTTAGTGATTATATATCTGTGTCTATAAAAGTCATTTTTCTGTTTGTTATTCCTGTTTATGTACAAGCTAGCATTAGCACTCTAGCACAACTAGTTGCCACAGGAAGTTCTCAAAACACCATTTAAAATTTCCTATGAGTCATTGCTTCAAAAATAAGTAAAATACAATTTTATTGTTTCATGCTGATTGATTTTTACCTAGATAATCACTTAAACAACATATTGTTTTGTGTTGCTGAACATGTTGCAAAAATATTGGCAAATATATGTGCCACCTTGAAATAGTTCTTTTGACAGACATAGGGGTTAAGGAAAGCTAGAGTCCAGTAAATAGGCCAAACATATTAAAGAGATGCCAGACGGTTGAAACACAATATCGCACTAAGTATCCTTTGTTGGAAAATGTTTTGCTTCCATTTGCCCACAAGTAACAACAACAAAAATATTTTTGTCCTGTGAAGATGTGTGTAGAGAGGGACATAAAAAAATTAAACTGAATCCACTTTTTGTTCCTGTTAATGAATAAGCTACCTTTGCAGCACAGCCAGTCTCTACAGGAAATTAGAAATGCTGCCGTTTTGACAAAGGGTGTGTCATGTCTAAATCTTTTAATACAATATTTCCACACCTCATATCTTATATTGTAATTTGCTCCATAAATTTGAGATGTTTACTGTTTAATATTCATAGAAAATAACTGAAATACAATATCAGAAATCTTTTTCGAATAACTTGGCAAATCATCCAGCACACACTGAGCAGAAGATAATCAACTAAAGACAATTAAGTACACAATGGTGTGAAAAAGTGAAGGATTTGAGTACTGCAATTCTTTGACCCCCCCCCCCTTTTCACAGTTTGAGTCATCTTCTTGGTAAACTACTTTGCCTTAAACAGCTCTACAAAGTTTTACTACACAGTCATCTTCTGTGAGTCATTTTCAGAAACAGCCTCCACAGTGGTCCAGACGGACAGTGGGTTCATATCTGATAAGCATTTTGTTGATTTTAAATTAATTCAAGGTTCTGTATAGGATCATAATCGAATTCAAACACCTGTAGAATAACAGCATATTCATCTGGCAGTGGCACAAATAAGGCAATGTTCAAAATTCAGGGACAAAATCACAGGTCTAATAGTGGTCAAATAAATAAATAAGAAAACCTACCAACAAACACTGACTAATAGCCCTCCCACACAGTGTGCAATGTCCAATGGCATTTGAGAAAAAAACATTAGAACCCTGGGAGGAAAAAAAGACCCTGTTCCTGATTTTGTTCTACATGTCAGGGAATGGTATTTCTTGTCAAAGCAATCTGACATGGATGGCTGGATGGATGGGTGGATGGATGGATGGATGGATGGATGGATGGATGGATGGATGGATGGATGGATGGATGGATGGATGGATGGATGGATGGATAACCATGAGGAATTACAAAACAAAAGGGAGGGGATTGCATTGTAAAACATTGAATCACAGTATTTTGGTAGCTTTGGGATAAAAAAGTACTGCATTAGTTTAAAACTAAATATTTTAAAATGTGAAAAATATCATAAATATAGAAGGAAAAATAATACATATGCTTGGTTGAAGCAGAGATAATAAAATTAACTTGTGTATGTTTCAGGCTGCTCCAGGTTTTTTAGCAGGCTCATTCATCTCTTTCTTAGGTACCAAAATAAAAGGATCAACAACCTGAGCTCCAATTTTGGTCCTCCATCCATCCATCCATCCATCCATCCATCCATCCATTCATTATCTGTACCCGTCCATCCTATGCAGAGTTGCAGGGGGGCTAGTGCCTATTTCCAGCAGTCACAGGGCGAGAGGCAGGGTACACCCTAGACAGGTTGCCAGTCCATCGTAGCAATTCTGGTCCTTTCTAACATAATTCATTTGTATATAATACTGAAAATTTTAGACAGGAAATTCAAGCTAATCTTCATTTTGTTTAATATTATTAAAACTTTGAGATCTGAAATATCCTAACTGCATCTTGTCAGGCCACCTTGCCCTTCATCTCTTGGATACAGTGTTTGCTGAGAAGCAGCCAGGACACAGTGTGATTGTACATGCTGTTGGTACAAGAAAAGGCTCCAATATGAAATGGTTACATGGTTACAAAAATCCAGCAGCATTACACAGTAATATTTCTACTTCCTATAGGAGAAACCTATAAACATAGTTAGAAATAACTTTCTACCAATTCTCCTGCATGAAAAACCTGGTTAGTTCTGTTTAAATAACCCTCCACATTAAAACCTGACATGAAAAATTAAATACATGATTTAAAGAGCAGAGCTACATATGAGAATTGCAAGCGGCAGTAAGATGCAAAAGCTCTGGTCATATTGACTCTCTGCCTCTGCTCAAATTTCTTACAGTTTTCTTAATAAAACATTTTTATGTGTTTTATTAACATATTTTAAAAAATATGAATATTAAATATTAATTTTAACAATCTTAGGAAATGTGAAAAAATTCAAATAAACAATAAAGACTAAGAAATAACTTTTTTAACTTTCTATTAAATTTTATAAAAAATTATTTTTCTTGTGAGGAGTAGCCTAAATTCGGACACCCCCACATTCATTTCCACTTAAAATAGCTAAAATTACACAAAGGCTATCATATCAGGTGCACACTATTAGATTACTGCTACTCTGCATTTTAAAGGACGTTTTACCATTTTAGACCCCAGACATATAGCTTGGTGCGTATTTAACTCTTAAAACATAGGAAGATCTAAACAGCTGTCTGAGGTTTTTAGAAAGAAGAGTGTAGCAGTTTATGAGTCTGGTAAAAGATTTAAAGAAGAATTTGAAATCAGCCATTCCACTGTCCTGAGAAAAAATTTTCAAGTGGAAAGCATTAAAATCAACTGCGAACATGCCCAGTTATGGGAGTCCAAGCATGTTCACACTGAAAGCAGACAGCAAAATGTTAAAAGAACTCTGCAAAAAACCCTTAAATGTCATCACAGGACCTACGGCAGGCTCCTACTACTGTTGATATGAAAGTGCTGTACAACCAAAAAGAGACTGCTCAAGTTTACCTTGGCAAGGATTTTTTTTTTCTCCAAGGGCCCTCATTTATCAAATGTTCGTAGAAACTGTCCTATATTCTATCCTACGAATTACATGTACAATGTTCGTACGCACAGTCAAAATGTGGATTTATTTTAATGTGAGGTGGCCAGTCAAATGTATGTTCCATGTTCCTAACAACGGTTGATAAATCCCACATGTGCTTAACACATGCATTGAATCCTTGTGTTCTTCCTGATAATAATGGCCAACTGTGGAAGTACTTAACTTCTTTGAACAAATGAAATCAGTTAAATTTGTCCAAACATTGCTGTTTTGTTATACCAGCTCTGGGGTAACAAATTAAATAAATAATACTGCCTGGTACAGTGGAGAGGTTGTAGTCAGAAAAAACAAGGAAAAAGTGGCTTGATATCAAACTGAATACAATAAAGCATCCCTCAGCACAAAGCTGGGCCTGATCTCCTACCAGGGGTGCACAGATCACCGCAGAGATGACCACATTTGACATGCATGTGGCCAGCGTTATTGGAGACACTGCATTGTCTGGCATCACTAAACATGGAGACAGCAACAACCTGCTTCACCGATAAGCAGGTCAAATCCAGTTTCCACATTACAGTTGGCAAGCCTTTTATTTATAAATGTAACAACATCGTTACTGAAGCACTTGATGTGACAAGTAAAAAAAGCACACGGAGAGCAGACCTCCGCAAAGGACCCCCAATGAACGCGGCCAGCTCACCCTTATATACAGCCTACCATGACTTCTACATTCATTTTAATGTGTCACAGAGTGCTTGATGAAATCAGACCATCTGTAATATATAACAAAATAAGGTTCAGCTATGGCAGACCTGGGGTCTCATTTACAAAACTTTAAATAGAATCCTTACTAAAACCATACTTAAGCTCAGCAAAAAAATTTACTCACGCAAAGAAATTTTCCAATCTATATAACTTTGAGTTCGTACCGAATCAGTCCCCAAATCTCGACCTGCTGTAGGGTTACATCGAAGAAACGTTTCTCAGACTAATGTCAGAGACTAGTAGATGACTCGAAGAAGCTTCTCACTCAGTTTTTTTTCACGCAGAGAGGGGAACACTAGCTATTAACAGATAGGGTGTCCTGTTTTCTTCCTTAGTTGGAACACACATTTTTGCTGATTTCCTTTGCTAAATGAATAAAACAAGTGATAAAATTAAATCAGTTTGCTTTCCAGACATAAATAAAAAAAGATTTAAACATCAATATAGAGATTTATCCACAAGCATCTTAAAGATCAGTGACTCAGGCAAAACTCTTTTTCGTGTCCCAGAACATATCCAGAATATCAATTATACTGACTGAGCCAAAGCATACTTAACATTTGCAAGGCCAAACCTCAACTCTGGCTCTAATAATCAATGACACAGCATCTATCAATCCAGACCTCAGTCAATAAAAAGGTAGGATTGTTCCCTTCTTTTCAGAAGAAATTTTTAAAGAAATGTGCCATTAACCGTTGGATGAACTCAAAGCAATCAACCTTCATTTGAATGTCTACCCTTCACAAGTCAAGTAGATAAAGTCACAGACACTTTCACACTGATGACTCCCAAGATTTTTCTGACACTATGGATACATAATGAACAATACATTTAAATTCCCATTTGATTCATCATAAGCAATGTCTTTGTATATTATTGACTCTTGAGGAATATTAAGATCCAATAATAATAACCTCTGTACATGTGTTTTGTCAACTTTCTAATAGATAGATAGATAGATAGATAGATAGATAGATAGATAGATAGATAGATAGATAGATAGATAGATAGATAGATAGATAGATAGATAGATAGATAGATAGATAGATAGATAGATAGATAGATAGATAGAAGTGGTGATGTAGGTTGGGAATGAAGATGTGTCAGCTCTCAAATAACACACATCCAGACACTGTGCCGTTCATCTACCAGTAATACAATGTGATGCTGATACAAACCTCCCATTTCTCAACCCACTAGGAAATACCAGAGGGGAGGAATTCCCACTAAGATGTAGCCTCATCCTTTAAACAACATCGGCCTTGCTGAACCATACAAGCGAAACGCACCAGACCTTAAAGCGGCTTCAACAGCGTAGACAGCCCACACTTATAATAAAAGATGCCGTTTACCTGTCATAACTCCATCTACTGTAAGACATGCTCCTGTTGCTGCTGACTCCCTCCATGTCAACCCCCGGGGACGTGGACCGATCGGAGCAGAGGATGAGACGGTAAATAAAATGAAAGCAGCTTTCAGCCGTGGAGAGTCGTAGCGTGTACCTGGAAGCTGTAAGTGAATGAGCAGGGAGGCTGAGCGCAGCTGAGACCTTCTTCTGTGGACTATACCACCACAGAGAGGGGAGCGTTGCTGAACGTGTCGGAAGCCTGACACCGACAGACTGATTAAACGGAATAAACAGGTGGTTCCTGATGTTGCGGTCGGGACCCCACAGTGGGCCGTCAAATAACAAGTGGAGGTCTCTTGAGATGCATTCAAGTTAAATTGCTATTTCAGATATTTAGTTTTCCGACAACTGTGCGATATTTCGAGCTTTGATTTTAATAAGAGCCTTGCAGGACAGTAGCTTGTAGAAATAATATTATTACTGTGAATCTCATCTCCTCGTCCCCCCCATCTTGTGTGGGGCTTCCAGAAACGTAAACACAGTTCTGGAACAATTTAGGACACTCAGCTACACCATCTTCATATCTTTTCACTTGTATCATCAGATAACAACCACTAGGTTACTGGAACACCGTGTAATGTAGCACACTGAAATGTATTGCAAATACCAAAAATGAGGTATTGTTTGTGGTAGGCCTATCATCTTTCCTACATACTACCTTTTATTGCCCTTTTCAGATTAATGCTATGTTATGTTTATATGTCATTTGCTCTCCCTATATGGATATTCCTGGAATATTCATCTACATATAGATACATCTCGGTTTCTAAAAACAAAGCAATTACAAAAGTTGATACATAATAAGAATGGCCAAATGGGTTTTTTGAACCATGAACTAGAATCCAGCACAATCACAGCCTAAAAACAACAAAAACAAGCGTCAGAGCATTTTTAAGAAGACCTTTTAAGATAGGAAGAGAAAAAAAGTGTCGAAAGACTGATGAAATCTTGAAGCTTTATTCTAAATATAGCAAAAAGAAAAATTCAATTTTACCTAATTTTGTTGTCACAATAGCTGCATTAAGCAGTATTAAGCAGTTAAGTTGGACCTGCTATCATAAAAATAAATATCCCATACAGTTTGAAAAACAGGAAGGTACATAAAGTGTTCTGTTATATTACACTATGATTTATGTGCATACTTAAAAGTGGGCTTTAATTGGAACTGACATCAGTTTTAAGATAGTGGGAGTATGTAAAGAAAGCCCCATTATGCATGGAGACAACATGCAAACTACACCCAGAAAGGCCCCCAAGCTTCTTATTGTGAGGTCACAGCACTAAGCACTGTGACCCACCGGTGTTCATCATCAAATACATCAGAATCTGTTTGCCACTATAAAATATGTTTAACTAGGAAATACATAGCTATTTCTGCAATTTCTATGCTAGTTAATGATGATAAACAAACAAACATATATCGGATGCTATAGATGAGACAGCTAAAACAACTAATTCTATTTTCAAGCCAGAAAAAATATATTTACATTTGTGAAAGCAACTCCTACCTTTTCATTTGTCAGTGTGAAAGACACATTTTTATTTCTTTTACAACATATGGACATCTGTCTGAGAAGTTCTTTCAGTGACACTGGATGCCCCTTGTACAAAATTACAAGCAAAAGCTTTGGGATTTGTATAACCTCAAACAAATTTTATTTACAGTAAAATATTATTGGTAAGAAGAATACATTCTTTTATCATCAAATTCTTTTGTGGGTGTTGGAAACATTTCAGCTGGATCTATTTAAAATAATATCAACTACTCTCTCCTCTACAATCATCAAAACATAAAATCCTGAAACAGGGAAAAGTTTGTCAACTAAAAAAAACAGAGTATTCGTTCAGTTAAGACTCCTTAACATATGCCAATAAACTTCCAGCAGACCACCTTCCTGTGGCACAATGTTGCTTAATTGTTTCTTCTTCTCTATGTGTGGTCACAGCTGTCTGTGTGCTTATCAAAAAAACCATCCAAATGGAGAAATTAAATGTCAATGTGTAGGTCATAAGTTTTACTTTTAAGTAAATAAGTTACTATCCAGCTTCATAGGTGTGCATGGCTATTTTCACAGCAAATTGATCAAAGAATTGAGTGGATTAATAGACTGAGGGACCCTAAATGATGTTTTGAAAATCAACACATTTTCTAGTTTTTCTGATCCAACAACTAGAAAAGGAAGGAGAAAGTTTGGAAAAAGTTGAAGACGTGTGTCAATAAATGATATGACATACATACATAGCTTCATACATAGCTTCATTAGACACAGAGTGACATAAGTCTTTATTTCTGTTAGGTTTGATTATTATAGTTTATTAAATATTCACTCAATGTGGAAACTTAAATTTAACCTCAAGAATCTTGCATGCTTTGCCTCTGCAAGCTTTCTCCAGACTCTTGGACTATGATTTGCAGAACCAAATGTTTTCTGAGCCATGAGAGCTCATATATCATTGCACGTAAAAAAAATAAGAAAAAATATTTTCTAATTCTGGCTCAATAACCGATTTTATTTTAGCAACAAAAGCTAGACACAGGGCAAAAGACACCAATGTGAAAGAGAAATCAAACAGGATAATGCAGATGCACACTTCAGTGAGATTAGCAATAAGATGAGATGTGAGCATTTAAATCCTAGTGCCAAAAGGTTGTATGATCAAAATAATCATTTCTAAGACCTCCAAATTTGACCTGACATTTTACAATCAGAACTGGTGGTAAACACCTCATTATAAATATAATCGTATTTTCTAACCCCAAAATACAAAAAATAAAGCTTTGTCACATTTAGGTGAATAATCCAATTTTCAGGTTTGGGCCAGCAATCATCTTCACGTTAAAAATAACCAAAGGAGTTAGATATTCTTCTTTACATATAGACGCAGATTGAGCTGTGAACAAGTATTCACTTATAAACATATAAAAATACTCAACTGGTTTGATAAGAAAATAATGTATAAAAGTAGAGTAAAAATATTTAATCAAGTCCATTAATTCCATCATCTGATCTTCTTGTTTATAATACAAGATGAAGATATGTGAAACAAACAGCAGCACTTCTGCTGAACGCCCAAACAGAAGAACAGAAGCAGAAAGGAGAAGGCGGCTCATTGCTGCGTGTCTTCAGTGACTAGAGATCCTGCGGTGTGAGATCATGCCCTGCTGCAGACGGTCGGTCCTACGATGTGCACTTCGAAGCTTCAGCTTGTCCTGGTTTCTACAAGCAGCAAAACAAGCCATGGCAAAACTCTTGAGTAAAATACTGATTCAAGGGCACAAGTACATTGCCATGGTGTTAAGAGGTGCAACAGCAATGTGAGCGCTATCACAACTGATGTGCTAGACTGGAATGATTTGAACTGAGCAAAGCTCTGAAAGCTTTTCTTGGTTTACAGCAAGCTGATTTTTAAATCGATTTGCCAGTGAAAGGTTAAACACTGAGCACAGAGTTTACATTTTCTGTCTAAAACCATGCCAGTTCTCAAGGCTACACTTTGCTACCAATAGTTACAGTTGAAACCAGACATTTGCATAGTGCACAAAGACTTTTTCTCAGTGTCTGGTATGAAATAATGTCAAAATCTCTCCTTTAATAGGTTAGTTATGATTTTTAAAATATGTTCTACCTCCTAAATGCCAGAATAATTAAATGATGCATTATTTTCTTTAAATTGAGATGTTTTCATAAGCTAATACTACTCTGAACAACTTGAGAAAGCCCAGATGATGATGTCACTGATTTGTAGTCTAATCATGCACAAACTCTCTCCTTGTGTGACACCGTATGAAATTCAAAAAAAATCAGTCAGGATAGAACTGTGGATCCCCACAAAGTCTGGTTCATCCGTGGATACAATGAAGATGCCACACTCATTGGTTCAAAAAAATTAAATGCAAGTATAAACACCATGGGAATGTTCCAAAGTTATCCTGTCCATGAAGGAGATGTTCTGTGTCCTGTAGATGAACTTGTTTTGGTGCAAAATATGCGTATCAACCATAGAAACAAAACAAAAGACCTTGTAAAGATGCTGGCTGAAAGAAACTTGTAGAAAGGCCAACCCCAAGGAAGAAGCCACCATCAAAAAGCCACATTAGAGTTTGCAAGCACACAGAGTGACAAAGACCTTAGTTTTTGGAGACATTCGGTGTGGTCAGATGAAATAAAAATGTAGGCTGTTGTCTAGGATGACCAGCGTTACAATTGTAAGACAACATTTGTGGGCAGAGTTGAAAAGCTTTTTGCGACCAAGGTGGCCTATGTTTACTCCAAGTTGTCAGGAGGAACGTGCCAAATTTTCAAAAATTCTCCCTCAAACCATTGAGTTTAAAAGGCAACTCCATCAAACACTAAGGAACGGTATGTAAACCTCTCAATTTTTAAGACTGACGAAATTCTAAAAATTCTCCCATAATTATGGCATTTAGCAAATAGAAATACCTTAGGTGAACCTAATTGGCCTAAAACAGGAGATGTTTAGTTTCTATAATGTCAGACAGTGAGACAACATAGTTATGTATCTTTTTATGCAGGTATGGAAATATCTGGTTTTAAGATACAGCTGAAACCAGATGCTCATAATCTGCTTCTAAAATTTCTACACTTACTGACTGAGGTTGCACCTTTTGGTAGGAAAATTATGGTGAACTTGCTACTTTCTATACATTGAGAATATGATTACAATCATTCAATCTATAAGACTTGGGGTGGGGACCAAATACAGCAGAGAAACCATATTTGGCAATTGAATTGAAAGCATAAAGGGGAAGGTTATCCACTGCAGAAATGCCAGAAATTCTCAATATATCACTAAAGGATGTCTAGGAATTACATTTATATACATACATATTCAGTTTCTTATATGTAAAACCAAACTCAACCTCACACACTGCACTGTGGTGATTTAATAGGTCATTAGAAATACACTTTGAAAACCACAACAAATATCACATATGTACAGTAGCAGATTAGCACATGGGGAGTAAAGGTGGATATGGCACAACATACATGAAGCTTTGTAAGATAATCTCTGCTCTGGTCAGACCCTGGAAACTAAAGACATTTCATTAACATTCTGGATATATAGATTTCATTCAATCTCGGTAGCGAGTACAAATGTCACTACAAGGCAAGAGGAGTCCTTCAAAGTACAAAACATTTAATTTGTCAGGCTGATTTAAGAAGGCAATGTTTAGTGTTGGTACTCTCTGGTGTGGATTAAATCGCAGCTGAAGGTAGAGTGGTGTTAAAAATTTGGCATTGTCAGTTGTCCCATAGCGATGTCCTGGAAACAGCAGTTCCTGGTCCAAGTTAAACCAGAAAAGGCTGTCTGAAGTCATGCACATGGAGAAGGCAGCGGTCAGTCATCCACTTGGGATGTAATGTCAGGCAGAGAGGGGGGCCGGGGGGTGGGGTGGTAGATTAGCTGCATGAGTTAACAGTGATAAGGCAGACTCAGACAATCACACAATGGCAGCCGCTTTTGTCTTTCTCTTTTCTCGTAGGCTCTGGCGACGGTGGACATTCTTGTTCTTGGAATTTCCTGTTAAAGAAATAAAAAACGGAAAAAATTGGACAGAACCTTTGGATTGATTGATTCATTTCCTTTTGTTGTAGAATATGACATGTTACATGGCTTCTGCAAGCTTCACTCATTGAAGAATGCTTAAGATCATTTTTAAAATGTAAGACCAAGTTAACCAACTAACCGTAAATAACGAAAAATAACTTGGTAACTAAACTTAGTATTATTTAACTTAATAACTCAAGCAAATTAAGTATAACTGTGTCAGTCTAACTTCATGGTTTTCGATTGTGTCATAAAAGTCTAGAGTTTTCACTCAGAGGTTCCTGAACTCAAAGCTTTCTTAAAGTTATATCATTATAAATGCTTTAAAAAACCAGAACTTGATGCAACTATAATCACACTCTGACCAAGACTGTGCTTTCATCATGATCTTACAGTAGACTTAAGTAATCTTTCAATTCACAAATTGTGCTTATGAGATTGTCCAAAGGCAACGTTCATGACAGATAGTTCATTAGGATGCATGTCAATACCCATCACATAATGCTTTTTGAAGTAATATTACTCTGCTGAGCTAAACCTCAATGAGTTTTGAGCTTTTGAGACACTACTTCCAGACAGCGTTATCTTTACTGAAATTTCATTTGTCTCATCAAACTAAAATACTAGAATATTTTTCCTAACATCTCCTGACACATGGCAAACATTTCTCTGTAGTCCACGGCCAATGACATCACAATGGCGAGACTTCTGTGTGCTGGTTGGTGCCGAGCCAGAGAAAATAGAGAAGGGAGACGACGAGAGAGAATCATGGACTGATTCAGAAAAACACGGAACCTGAACCAAGAAGACTTGAATCAATTGGCCAGTGTTTTTGATCATTGCATTATTCTTTACATTTTAGTTTTTGCCTTTGGGCTCCCAGCCTTAGAGTGACCCCTAGAAAGACAGGTAGCTGTATAACATCATTCTTACAATCCCTTCAGCTGAGAGAGAGAGCAATGGCTGAGAGGTGATTGGAGCTCGAAACAGAAAGTGAAATTGGTTCTGAAACTGTACTCTGCCATCTGATCCAAATTTAAGTTCACCCCCTGTCACATAATAAATCTGTATTGGGCATTACAGCCTACCGTACCCCCAAAAACTGTCCTTTTCTGAATTCTTCCAAACATTTCCCCAGAAAATCAGTTAGGTAGTTAGAATCCAAACTCATGTTTTTGATAAAGTATCAGATCTTGTCTCATCTTAGAAGACTGTGTTCCAGATATCATCAGAAAGATGTACTTCATGCACACATATAAGTAGTAACATCACTGGACAAAACATGTTAGATGGCTTGGTACACAATAAGCCACAGAGAGCCTACTACACACCCTCTGCTAAAAGTCATGCAGACCCCAGAGGACCCTGGGTGCTCACGTAGGAGCAAAATACAGTCCTACTGTAGAAGAGCTCAATACTTTCAACACAGCAAGTAGCAAAAAAAAAAAAGAAAGAAAAAAATCACAAAGGATGTGTTTATCACGAGGAGTCTGGCTGCGAAACTTTGTTGCTAACATGCAGTCACTCATCAGTGGTGCTAGAAAAATAGCTAAAAATACAACCAGTAATGTCACAGCTAGCTTAAATAAGCCAGTTTTATAACAGCTGTAATCAGGACAATAACATAAAGAGGCATAAAGTTATGCAATTAACAAGAGCTCCATCGTATCAGGAAAAGATTAATTCCAATACTGTTTTGTGTAATGATGCAATCGATTGTAATAAATCCATTTTTATCTCTCTTTGAAAACAAAATGCACCCAGCAATCTCTGTGAGATTTAGCATTTAAGATATGCATCAGGTGCGGAGAATAGGGGCAGCTAGAGTCCATCTAAGTAGCCAAATATCAAGATTTGGTTGGTTTTGTGACTGGTAAACCATTTCTGTTCATTTTGGTCGCATGTTTTAGATAATTATTCAACTAAAAGACCTGATGAAAAGCCATTTTATGTCTTCAGGCAGTAGTCACCAGGTTTTTAATTAATGTGTCCTGGTTCTTCAAAAAAGCATAAAAGATCTTCAACCATAGAAAACACGAGGTGACTTTCCACATATTCATCCTTTGCCGTTTGTCAAAGTGTTGGCTGAAAAGATCAATCTTTGTCTCATCCAACAAAAACACATGGTTCCTGGAAGAGTCCTATTAAAGCTTAGGGGCAGTCACATGCTTACGTTAGGGATGGGGAGCCAGATTTTGTCTCCTCTCTGCGAGTCCTTGTATTTCAGAGTTTCGGTTGTTTTTATCTTTCAAGTAAGGGCAATGCTTTGTGAGTTGCTATTTTCTTGTAGCAATTTTCTGACATATAAATATCCAACACACACCTGCCTAACTGGAATTATTTGTCTGAAATCAAAGTATGACTAAGGTTGGATAATCCTAAATATTTCAATCAAAGATACATTTCTGTCCATCATACATGTCTCTATGAGGGGTGCAAATAAGTTTGGAGAGCCTCATAAATCTGACTAAACTTTAGAGGAAAACAAACTAAACCTTCACTATACTCTGCATCATTAACACTGGAAGGACATAGGTCCAGTAAAAGAGAACTTACCTGATTACCCTAACCAACTCATGAAAAGCCTGGTCTACGTTCATTCGAATTTTAGCTGAAGCCTCCATATATGTGACTTTTAACTGTCTGGCCAGGTGCTGGCCCTCTTCCTGGGTTACCTATGGTGAGAGGAAGAACAGAAGAGTGAATCTTCAAGAAAACATCCCATAAATCCTCAAAAAATAAATAATAGAGAGTCATCTGACAAGCTGAAAAAGTTCAACAAAACCTCTACAAATGTCATTAAAAAGCAAATCTGGGATAGTTTTTGTTCATTTTATCTAAAGTTGGGCTATGCAGGTGAGCATCCTTTGAAACCATCTTTTAAAACCTTAAAAACAGATGTAGGTGAGGTTTTTATTACATATGTTTACTACAGAAATATATCACAGGTGTTTAGATAGAGGTAGGGGTTATGAATTCAAACTGAAAATGAAGGAATTACAAAACTATCCATATTTATGCATCAAAGCATGCACCTAAGCTTTATCAGGTTTAAAAAATGTAACTCAGCTAAATGTAACGAAAGTAACTCATTAAAGCAGTGTTTTAAAACCCTGGTCCTCAAGGCACACTGTCCTGCATGTTTTAGATCTTTCCCTGCTTAAACACACCTGCTTCAGATGATTGCAGTTCAGCAAAAGCCTGTTAATCAGCCATCAATTGAAATCATGTGTGCTGAAGCTGAGAAAAATCTAAAAGATGCAGGACAGTGTGCCTTGAGGACCAGAGTTGAACAACACTGGATTAAAGTATAGGCAGGAGGTTAATGCATTTATTTTTTTTTAAACGGTGAAAGTTCTTCGTTTTTAGGAAAATACTGAATAGGGGAAAAAAAATATTGTTTAACCTCTGATCAGCAATCAGAGCCAATCAAGGGAGAACTGGTGGAATCCGCTCTCCTGCTTACTGCAGCTCTAATATAATAATTAATAATAATAATTAAAGATAGATTGTAGTCTGTGTCTGCCATGCTCGTTTTAACCAAAAGGGGGTGGTGTGGATTCACCAGAAGAAATATTCATTGGCTGAATACCAACAGGGAGAAAATTCAACATTTCATCACACTCGCTTCTTCAGCAGTCCTCCCTTCCTGACACCAGTGTGTCAACAGAATCTCTCAACATCCTGTTGCGTCTCTAAACCAAGCTTGCAGCTGCAACACTTGTGCTTTAAAGCCTGCAAATCTGAATCCCTCAAACCATATCTGAGATATCAGATGATAAAAGCACGTGTGTTCGTCAGGAGGCAGGTTCTGATCTCTCCGACCTGTTGGACTTACTTGTCTCTGCAGCTCCAGATCCGCCTTGTTACCTACAAGGATCATGGGGAATTCATCTCTGTCTTTGACTCGCAGAATCTGTCTTTGGAATTTGTAGATTTCTTCAAAGCTGTAAATCACATGGCGAGGACTGTTACATATGTGTTAAGGCATACAGTCATCTCCCAACAAAGCAACGGTAAAAAAAAAAAAAAAAAGAAGCCTACCACACCCACTCGCACATGCACACACTCGAACAGAGCCGTCAAACATGAATTTAGGTTCATCTCTGCAGGGTTAAATTTGTCAGTGGAGAGGAAAAATGTCTGCCATATTATTACAGCAGCGTAAAATATTTTTATCCAAGCTTCTGCCTGACCCGACTGTTGCCCCACTATAATACAGATGGCATGTGATGGCAGGCTTTCAACTTTACAGCAAATGAAAATGTCAGTCTGGGAGGGGGAAAAAAGGAGAGCAAAGAGGCAGAATGTAACCACAAAGCAGAGACGGCATTCCAGTCGTGTTGAGCACGTAGTAAATCTGGTAAGACTTGACTAATATAAATGGAGGAAGGAAAGACTGTTTACAACACAAACATTGGGAGGGGGCTTAGGGTGGGAAGAAGGGAATGCATCTTATTGTGCTGCTTCGCAGAGACATGACACGGAGGATGGGCAGCGAAAGACAAACATTTTTTTTTTTTTAAATAATTTAAACTCAAGTCCTGAATAAGTAGAACGTTTTTCTCCTGATTTAGTCTAGACAGTAATTCTGAGTTAAAGCCCTCAAACAGAGCATGTTGTGCATAAAGGATCCACCTTAAAACAGTTTGGCCATGTATGTTGTGCAGCCGACAGCAGCCTGTTTCCTCTTTTTGCCTCATTAATGCTGCCCTCGCTTGTGCGATGGCAGCGTAAACATACACACATACAGCTGTCGCATGTGCAACAAAGCAGCAGGTGGAATAAGTTAGGCTTTCATTTCAAACCCCCTACTGTTGCTAAACCAGGCACGGGGAAAAAAATTATGGTTTCAGAATGACGCGTTTTGTATCTTCGGCGACCTGATTTTAACACAGCTTAAAAAAAAGGCACCTTAAACAAAGCTTAGCAGGAACCGCATGAGGCTTTTAAGGGGACGGGTTGTGCCTGACAGTGTTGTCAGTTTATACATACATCTATGTTTTGAGTACATACAGAAAAATCCACACTTATTGGGTCCCCTGGTACAAGAAACGTGTAAAAAGCCTAAAAAAAAAACCATTTATATTATAAAATTTGATGTTATCCCCCCATGTCAATGTATTCAATTTTAGAAAGGTGTTAAAATAAATGTGCAAACTGTAAACTGAGTTACATGTACCTGAATTTTCTCATGTGCACACATGATGTTGGTTCAAGCAGTTGGCGGGCTTTTAATAGAAACCTAAGGTAAGTCTGTAGGTGAATTAAACGAAAGCAGGGCGAGGGCAGGAGGTGTTGAAAACAAAAGCAAATAACAAGAACAACAGCGAGTTCCGGAAGCACGAGCAGCAAAAGTTAGCGTCGATGCAAAATTTATGGTTCTTCTAGTGGAGAGAGTGTGCAGTTGTGAACAGCACACGGAGCTTTACGAAGAGAGAAAGGCACCAACAACAGTGTGTGTATGTGTGTGTGTGTGTTTGTGTATGTGTGCTTGCTCATAAAGAAAACTACCACCTACCTTCCTCTGTCGGTGACTGAGAAGACTAGCAGGAAGCCCTCCCCTGTCCTCATGTATTGTTCTCTCATGGCTCCGAACTCTTCCTGTCCAGCCGTGTCGAGAACTGCACAGGGGCGACACGTGCACACACACACACACACACACACACACACACACACACACACACACACACACACACACACACACACACACACACACACACACACACACACACACACACACACACACACACACACACACACACACACACACACACACACACACAAAGAATAACTTGCAGCAAAAACAAATTGTTTACAACCAGCACCTTATTAGCAGAAATACTACAAAACAGGAACATACAAAGGGTCAAATATGAGTCTTCATATTTACTCTGGCTGTGTTTGATCTGCACTTACTGTCCAGCCTGGCCGGCCTTTCATCAATCACGCACTGCTTGGTGTAAGAATCTTCGATTGTGGGGTCATAGTCGGTGACAAAGTACGACTGCATGAGAGAGAGAACAGGGCAAAACAGAAGGCATGACTATTTAAACCCAATTTACATTACAGATGATAATAAATTAGATGATTATAAAGTTTTTATTATTTTTTTAAGTGAGTCGATAATATAGAGCTGCTGCTACTATTCCCGTTAATTTGGATGATTACGGTTTACAGCAAGTAAAAAAAAAAAAACAATGGTCCAAAAAATGATCCATCGGCACTACTGAGAGGTATGCTTATGTATTTTACAGTATATACTACCTAGTCCGTAGGTTCATTTAGCATAAATTACTGCATGAGTGACTCCAACCACAGCCCACACCTGTGAATCTTGCCCATAAACCTTGAATACTCACAATCCTCCTAAGCCTGCAGTTATCCGTGCTGATCGTGCAGCTTTTTTGTACCTCACTTTTTCCTTTCACCCAACTTTCCATTAATATGCTACGATACAGCACTCTGAACAGCCAGTTTCTTAAACAATGACCATTTGTGGCACGTCAGTGGGGTCTGAATGGAGTACTGGCCATACTTTAAGTAAAAACGTAAGTTTTTTGAGAGACTGAATTATGGGTTTTCATTAGCTGCAAGCAGTGCTGGAGCTCCGCACACATGCACCAAAAAAAATAAATAAATCAGGCTCATGACAAAAATCATCATAATTATAGCAATAACAACAACATAATAAATACAAACATATGTAAAGCATGTTAATATATTCAATAAAAAGTATTATATTTTTGCTTGAGAGAAAGAGCAATCTCCTTCCTCCAGTCTCCCCATGGTGCCATCCCCCGCATTGGTCTGTTCCATTATCTCTCAGTTTCAAGTTTGGCAGAACCCTGCCAAATCTGAGCTGTTTACGCAGCTCTGTGTGTGCATAGCGCTCTCTTGAGCACATAGTGTCACCAAGATCTAACTTTTGTGGTTTAGAAAACCCTTCCAACAGTGACCTGTCATCATGAAAACATGATGCACTGTTTGTGAAAACACGTTGGACAGTCGTATTTTATTTTTGTCTGATGAAAAACTTTTAATTGACAGAACTGTTCTGATCCGATCAGAACCGATCTGCTTCCCCTCTAACCTTGTAAATACTGCATAAGTGTAGGCCTATATATTAAAAAAAAAACTTGAAAACCGGCATGGCTGCACAGTGGGAGAGAAATATGTTGCATTTGCGATGAACAAAAGCTTTCTGTGCGACAAATTAATTTGTGATGTCGCCTGTGTCCGACAGGGTTGTGACCAAAGTCTGCAGCGGCTGAGTCGGTCTTAGAGCAGAGACCGATGGGAGCTGATTCATTTAGGATTGAAATCGATTTCCATTGTCCAGCTTTCCTCAACAGGTCTTTTTATTTCTAAGGGCTGAGCAACGTCACATCATAGCACACTGACTGCAGCGCATCCAAGCTGAGCATTTGGAATAATACCAGTATTTATTAATCTGCGTCAGACCTGCTGTGTTTAACCTTTGACTGAGTTTTAATTTAGTGCAACAAATTAAAAACAATTTAAAGGTTTAATTCTTGAATTTTAATGTTTACATGCGCTTGAAAATGCATCATTAAGACACTGAGCAGGGGTGTACCTAGGGGGCTTTTAAAGAGGGCTAAATGGGGGCCAGTTATGATCTTGGGCTGTCACACCTTAATAAAAACCCCGGCTGGAAGCAGGGCTGTAATAGAAAGGGGGCTAGGCCTATACTGACTAACAGATACTAGACTCACAATATAAAGGTCAAAGATTGACAAACATAAATAGGCTACTGAAAACACATAAATAATTTTAAGTAATTTAATCTTCTTACTCAAGCTATTATTCGTTAAAAAAATATTGTCCACAAAAGACTTTCTCATCCGGAGGGGTTAGTGGGGGTGACAGATCTGAGGTCGTCTAGGTTTTTGACTCATCAAATTTACATTTGACGAGTCATTTTAGCTTGTGGGAGTTTGTGAGAATGTAGGCATCTTAATACATTCAGAACAGAAAGTGATGCTGGAGAAAGCAGGGCTGGATTAAAATCACTGACTAATCAACAACTCATTTAACAATTTGACTGATTTGACTGCTAAATAATAAGCTGTAGCTCTAGAATGTAATAAATAGTGTACAGTACATCTGCATTTAAAGACAGTTATTTGGACTAAGGTTGGTAATTTAAGTAGCAAAAACCAGAGGACCTACATGTTTAGTAAGAAATCTGTAATATGTAAGATAATACATACTAGCACATACCCACACATAAATGGATACAGATCTGCAGCATGCGACTACGTTGCCCTACACATTTCAACAATGTCCTGTGTGAGACACTTCAAAATCTGCCTGTTCGGTAGAAGTAGCTCAAACGTTTTTGCGCTTGAGGGGGTCACCACAAAACATTTGTGCTTAGGACACCCAAATGGCGAGCACCGGCCCTAGATGCAAGCCATATTCAACTGAAATAAATCAATCAATGTGTGTGTAATGAATCTAGATTGCATCAGAGTTTTGCTTTTTAAACTGAATTACTGAACTAATTCAACTATACAATCATATTCTGATTGAGATGCACATGTAATTTCACCACGTGTCAACTGACATACACTATTATTTTAAAATTTTGGAACCCAAACGTCTGATTTCTGATGAGTCTATAATTTTTTTTTCCTACCGACATACAGTTATAGATGCTCCAGCTGTGAGCAGATTTTTGTGTTGAGCTTTTATTCTTCTGCTCCAAGCAGACTTAATTTTGTTATTTCAACTAATGCAGCTAAGAATGACTAAGTACATGGATGTCTGCATGGATGGCTTCAGAGTGGGCAGACATGGGAATAAACAGCCACTCTGTTTGTGTTTTGGGTTAAAACAGCACAGACAGCCTCACTGACCTCTACCTTTCCTGGCCCTCTGCAGGCAGAAGGCAAACATACTGTCTGCAGTCACCTGAACAAAAAATGTGAAGTAAATATTCTGCAACAAAAACCACATGCTCTGCAAGAGCCACAAGAGCCACACAGGCTTTATGATTATTTCAATTTGGGGCCAGTATCTGGTCTTGTAGTGACCTCAGCTGGAAGGGTGGGGTCGGGCAGCAGGGACGAGGAGAAGAAGAAGAAGGAGGAGTCATGCATTTTTTACATTTTTCCCATGTTTTGTTGTTCTCGCTCCCCTCTGGGACTTAAGTTAAGTGGTGACAGCTGAGGGGAGTGCTCGGGGAATGTCGAAACCAACACCCAAACACACGGGGAGCAATCACTGCGATGTAAAAAAAATCCAGACAGATTTCACACTTGGGTCCAAAGATGGGCCAAGTTAAACTTTCCCTATCACACTCCAGCTGTTTGTGCACAGAAACTGTGATGTTTAACAACAGAGACAGAAGGATGCTTATCTGGTGTCATTCAGAAGTCGAGGACACAAGAAAGAGGCTGCCCTGTGTTCGCAGAGGAACAAATCTTTGATGATCCTGAAAATGGGTGAGGCAGATTAAGAGGAAAAAACAACATGCCTAAATTTAGCAGTAAGACAACTTCATACTTTCAGAGAAATTAATACAGTGTGAAAGTATCTGCCTTCTTACTGATTTTTTCTGTTTTTCCAATTTTTGTCACACAAATCCCAAACCAACCTGGTTTCCAACCTGGTGTCAACTTCCTAAACTACCCAGATCATACTTTGATTTGCCAAAAAAAACAAAAAAAAACAGGACAAGACGTTTGATTTTAACATATTTAAAGTATTCTTTCTCTATGTGGTTATAAGGAATAATTAAATAAACTTCAGATATGCTTTCACAAGTACGAAAGTGACTTCATAATCTCTGGAAATCAATAATTATAAAAATAATTAAGCCTTTCGAATTAGAACATTTACCAATAACAATAATAGTTCGCTTTTTAAGTCATACTAGACAAAAATGAAACAAACTTCTAAAATAATATTCTGTAGACGTTTTCAGACCGAAGTTCTGGAATATTTGCGGACAATTCCATCCGGTCTTTAACCGGAGTTGTGTTGTCAAACACACCACTTATTTCCGGAACATTGCCTTTCGGCTGCTTTCACACAGCAAGAAATGTACCGGAGAATCCTAAAGAATGTCTGGGGGGTGGGGGGTGCGAGGGACTGGGGGGTTGTATGTGGATATGACGTAAACTTAGTGTGGCGGGCGTACGTGTCATTTCCCCAAACAAATGGATTATTGCAAAGATGGTCGACGAAACAGCAGATCTACTCACAGTGCTCGTCTTTGTGATGTGTGCAATTTTGAGCACATGGAAACGTTTAAGAGACATCGATGAAAAAGCTGAAAGGAAAATAGTTACATAGCGCTCACAGTGTTCCCTGCCCCTCTCCCCTACAACCCCCCCAGTTTATCCATAACATTACCTGATACTCTGAACGCAAACCCCATACCGCAAAAAGATTTAGTCTACTTCATATTGTCAGAGAGTGCCTAAATGATTTATGGGTGTGGCAAGAGGAAAAGATCAAAGTCATAATATCAGAAATCAGATGCACTTCAGCTTTAAGGAGTCTTAGACTTCTTGGTGCAGAATAACTTTATCTTCAAGTTGCTGGCAGGTCTCCTCTCTGGTAATTTCAAGTCATTCCACAGCAATTCTCTCTGGTTCAGATACCTTCACACCGATTCTATTTTAAACCTCCATTGTAGAGGCCGCTGTGGTGGTTGTCTCACTGCGTGACCTACTTTCTGCTGGGAGTCAGTTCTCAGAGAGATGCCCTTACATCCCTGCCCATTTGGATTTGCTGATGCAGTTTAGGGCAAAACATAATACTGCCACCACTGTGCTCCACAGATCACAGGCATTTCTAATCTCGAATGCAGTTTTAGGATTCTTCAAATTTAACGCTGGTCATTTATAAAAATTAAGATCAAGTTTGAAATACTTTGTTGACAAAATATTCATATCCATCACTATCTTGTTCTCTCCATGTGGTCTTCAGCAAACAGCAAATTAGGAAGGTAGTGGTTTCCTTCTTAAAGCCTAGCAGTACATTATTTTGTTGTTCACTGAGCTAACATTAGCCAACATGAAAGAGCTTAAATATTATTCTGAGTAACATAAGAGAACCAATGAATTCTATGTTAGTTACTGGTTTGTTTGTCTGTATCTATTTGTTGGTGCCAACAACAGCTGCCTACTGATCCCCTCCCGACACACACACACACACATTTGCGACCTCTCTGTTGTTGAGGTGCAGAGAATCTTTGTCACATTCTCCCGACGTCTCTGCAGCTTGTAAGGACGCTCGCCTGAGTCACATCCATTCATTGCTGTTCAATAATTCAGCAGTGTTACTTTGCATCCTTAAATGTGCTCCACTGCACTGCCAGCGGGCCTTCAGAGCTGATAGGACAGAGACAAAAAGGGAAAGATGATTTTCCCCTCCACATTTTCTTTAACCGTCTCCACAACTCTGCCTGCTGTAACATTTGCACGTGACCTCTTGTGGTGGTCTCTTCTTTTAAGCTCTTAATCATATTTGTCTCCCTGGGGGAGCTGCACATTTCTCTGGTCTCCTCAGTCCTCCCCTCCCCTGACTGTGTGTATGTGTAGCTTAGCTGCAGCATCCTGCTCTGGCCAAAGATTGTCTCTTTTCCCCTGATAGATGACACTGTTTCTGCATTGCCGGCTGCATCGGAGCCAGCAAAAACGGGGGCTGGAGTCCAGCCTGGCTGGCTTTCAGCTGGGCAGCAATGGGCTTGGAGAGGCAAACATGACTCGAAAAGACTATCAATAATTGTGTGAAAAACGCTACTTTAAATCAAATCCAGTGATATGATCTATAAATATATATCTATAAATATCCATAAATATATCTATATAAAAAATAAAGTATCTATCTATAAAGTTTAATTTGGCTTCAAATCTAATCTGGTTTAAATAAAAATCTTGAAATTAGTAGTGAGTTTTATGCAGCGACATGTTGAGAAAAACAAAAGTGTTATGGTTGAATGAAATCCTGTACAAATAATCCAATTTGTGTTTCAATTTTAGCTTCAAACAATACAAAAAATGTGATTGACAAAACAAATGTATATAAATTATAAAAAAAGGATATGAACAATAAGGGGGATGCTATAAACAACAATATTAAAGCTGTAATTATTATTTTCTGTTGCAGAGGTTGTAAAAGCTGTTGCGGTTTTGGCTTCAAAAAACAGTAGTTAGGCCACATTGTACTTCTTTTACATTTTGTGTTGATACCATGACATTTTTACTCTGTTATCAATGACAATCTGATACCAGCCCATGCCTACTTGGGTTTATTCTTCTGGTAAAGCACATAGATCTGACAAAACCACATTAAAAAGTTTATTTTATTTCTGTCTCACATACTTGCAACTGAACCAGATGAGATTAGGGTTCTCTTTGTAAGCTGTAAGAATGTATCAGGTTTGTATGTGCATTTCTAACATATAAATGCACAATTAAATATGTCTGAGATTTCTTCTCTAGGTAGCAAGTAGGAAAGTCAAATTAAGGTTCAATCAACAGAGGAACAACATGAAAAGCAAATGGATGTGTTGCTGTAAGAACAAAAGAGCAAAAAAACAAGGCAAAAAAAAAAAAGAATAGTGGAAAAAAAGAATCTGTTGCAACAAGCCATATTACAGTTTAGATGTCGGTGGGAAGGTGGGTCATGCTACGCTTTGGTCCTGCTCTGCTTTGCAGGAAGGAAACTCCACCTCTGGAGCCGACTGGTGGCCTGGCCGAGCCCTCGGGTAGCAGTGATGTCACAGACGACATGTGCTCCGACCCCACCCACCAACAGAAATGTGGTACTGGATATCATACTCCCATTTTTGTCCATAATACATAGCCTATGGATCAATTAAGTGTTAGTCTTTCTATTTTTGGAATTGGGCTACCAGATCCTTTTCTACATTAAAAATATTTTCTTACTGTTTATAAAATGTCGGTAGAAGAACATACATACGTTTCTAAAAGTCAATTTTCTGCCTTAGAAAAAAGGTTATTGGTTATTTGCTTATTGTTTTCGTGGAATTATCAAATGTCAAATGAATGAATGGGGATTATAAAGTTTTATAACAGTTTATGGTAGTGTTCTTTCATCTGTAAAAATTTTTTTTAAAAACATTACAAAATGTTTTTACTACATAAACTTAACGGTATGGATAAAAGACTTTGTGAACAACAATGCTTTTAAAGATTAACAGGATTTAGTAAATGTTTTAGCTGCTTAAGATACAAAAATAGCATCAATCCAGTGTGTGGGTGTATGGGTCCTTTAACAAACTAAGTATTTAGTATAAAAAAACCAAATGCCAGGATTGTGAAATCAGATTTCACAAAAACAGTTATTCTAACTAAATAAAACCTTAAAACTTCTGTTTGCCAACCATGAGGAAAGCAAGAATGAGTGACATGTGTAGGTGTGTAATCAACATCACGCTTGCACTCGTGTTCACCCACTTCCTCCCTGCACAAACAGCTTCACTAGCACTAAATATAGATCGTTTTCCATCTCTGTCACTTTTCCCACTTAGTTAAAACCACCACTTTGACTTTAACCTAAAAACGTCCTTACCTGCAATGAAGTAAAAGTCTCAGATTTAACACAGACACAACTGAAACACACCCCTACAGTAAATTGTGTAATCTACATACAACGCTTTCACAATGAGCAGGAAGGCTCAGCTAAAACAAACAGTCCTGGACACAGTTGCAAGTTAATCTTCTGCAAATGTCCAAACGGTGCATGAAAACTCACCAAGCTTTACTTGTAAATAATCATATTTAATTATCGTTTATAAAGGTTAAATAAAAAACTGCATTAAAATGCATTTTATTAATGGCGCTAAAGGAATCTATCATTATCTGCTCATAAAAACAAATCTAAACACTCCCACTGTCTTCTTTACTTTCATGTTTCTGCTCAATAATTTACATATTTTAGCGGTAAATATGTTTTTTTTTACTAATCTAGCCAAAACAACTTCTTATTCTATGGTGATGCTGTCCTGAATCTTCAAAATATAGTTTTTTTGACGTCAAAATATGATGTTTATAACGCCGCGTTCACACTGCATGCTTTGTCGGCGTCAAACAACGCTCACAAAGCGAATAGTTTGACGCCTGTATATTTTTAAGTCTGACGCTAGCAAAGTTTGCGAAGCCTGACGCTTATAAAGCTTGCAATGCTTATTTGATGTGGATTAGAAGTACTTTTCAAAGTCGAATAACGTGTTGCACTCACCCTCCTTAGATAGATGTTTGATAGATTAGAATATAGATTATTAAACCAACTTATGTACATTAACAGGTTAATGTACAGTGATGTAAAAAAAAATTAGGACACCAGTTCTTTAAGAAATGCTGTCATAGCTGGCATACTTACCCCCTAATAGAATGTCTTACCTCTTTTGGCTAAAATAACTTGAGTGAGACGCTTCTTGTAACCACCTAACACTCTCTGATATCAGTCTAAGGACGGTTTGAACTGCTCCTCACTTTTTGCAAACATGTGCACCGACCGTGTTTCCCACACTACCAGCTTACCTAGCATTGAATATAGTTGTCCATCTCTATCAGCTATCCTACTGAGAGGCTGTGAGATGTTTGAGGGGTTTCATGCATGTACAGCCCATTTCTATCACCCTACTGCATGTGAACGAGACCAAGATCTGGGCTTTGACTCCACCCAGGACTGGTGTCCAAAGACTAAACGTCCTCATCAACACTCTCTCTGAAAAACTTTGTTTGTTTTTTTAAGAGTGCAAAGGTTTCTTTCTTGCACAGGTCCTTCTTTCTGAATGTACAGACATGCTGCTTCATATCAACAGAAGTAAGAGCCTGCTTTAGGTCTTGTGGTTATATTTTATGGTTTTTGGATACTTCTTTTAGCATCTTGCAGTCTGCTTTCAGGGTAAACCTGGATGGAAGGCAAGATCTAGGTGTATTGGGTAATAGAGCAAAAGCAACATTATCTGAGTTTCGAGTAACCCTAGCACTACCACTCAAGTTTGTTTTCTGCGAAATGTTGAAACGGCTCAGAAAGATGAGAAAAGTATGAGGTTTTTTTAAGTGAATCAAAGGTGAGCATTAGGTCTCACACACATTCTCAAAATGGTACGTTTTACTCAAAACCTTGATTTTAGTGAGTTTTTCATGTTTCTATATCCTAAAATGTTACAATGCAGTTAGGAGTAGATATTCTTTGATACTGATTGCTCCGCTTGTGTCACCAAACGGGGCCCCTTGCTGTTGGTTCTGCTGACAGAGCGATTGCAAAGTGCTACATACTGAAGCATCAGCACCGAAAGGCAGAGAGGTGGGGGCAGCCACACAAGGCTGTGGGTGGTGGGGCTGCCCTCACACTGACAGGTGAAACGTGCCATATGTAAGACAAGTTCAGTGGGCCGGAGCCAAGTGCGGCAATTTCAATTAAGGAACCAAAGTGCATGCCAGACAGCCTGGAGCCTTCCAAGTCGCACTGTAGGCAGGACTGAAACAGAGTGGCAGACTGCGCTGATAGCACATCAGAGCTGGCCAAGTCTACATTCTTGGTCATACTGTAAAAGTGCAAAGCAGCAGACATATATGCCGTTTTAGCAGTGCACTGTACATCAAATGGTAAAGTAGGATGTTATGGAAAGAGAAATCTGACCAGGATCAGCTGTGTATCACTTCCGTGTTCTATATTTGCATAAGTGCAACTTTTTGGGGGCTTTTTGGGGCAGCTGCCTGTAATCAAAACAGCCTCCGTCAGGGTCTAATGTTGAACAGATGAAAGTAAGGACCAATCCCTTTGCATCCTTACAGTTCTCCTCCCATTGCTTCATGAAGTTTCACACGGGTGATGCAGGAATAGGCGTGAGGACCATTGTTTCATTGAGTACTTGAAGTGAGAAATAGGGGGAAAAAATAAGGCAGAATGAAAGGTTTGAGGGGGAGGGAGACTGTAGGCTCCATGGAGGGATAGCAAGAGAAAAAAGAGGGGGAGGGAAAGGCATTAACTTCCTGTGGAAACACCCACTTTTCCCATGAGCTCATAGAAACTAGAAAGGTCACATATTCAATACCTAATACACATGGAAAGAAAGGGAGAGCATACTGTGTCCGCCGCCTTGAAGGGCCACCGGGGAGCATTTAGTTGTAGCTGGGTAAGATTTAAGACTCAACACAAAATCGTCAAAAAAATCATTTTCAAATCCCTGTAAAGCTCAGCTATACATCAGTGGTAATCACATTATCACAGGATGGTTATAGCTACAATGCAGTTTGTGTATAGCACCATACTTTGGCTTGATGCCGAATTAAATGAGCCCATAACTCTCATACGATTGCTTCCTCCTAATGTGCAACAGATCAATAGGCTTTTCCTTTAATCACGGCCGTGTCCTTAAATGAAAGCAGACTAGTGAAACTACCCCAGCAGACAAACCCCTGGCATAAAGCTCACATCCATCCAGCACCAACTAACTTACTAAAATGTATATCATGCCACTTTCAAGTCAAGCCATAGTTTAATTTTTGTGTAAATGTAGGAAATCTTTGTTCAACAGGTTATAAATGTATTTTGTCTTGCACATAAATGATGAACAAGGCTGGTATATTTTTTGGTACTTTGGAAGCACACATATCCACATGCAACAGACAAACAAGGTGATGAGTACTTATACTTATAGGATAATCAAGAACTTCAAGGAAAGAGGTTCAATTATTCTTAAGGCGGCTTCAGGGCGTCCAAGAGTAGCAAGCTCCGCTAGCAAGCTACATTAGCACTACAGCAGTCACAACTGACTGTACAGACCCATTAGACTTCCCTTGCAAGGCAATTTATGTATTTTAAGTCCAAAGCACACGGAGCGTGGCTTTTTATTTCTTCACCAGCTTTGTCTTCTTCAGTTTCAGCTTCTTCATCTACCTCTTCTTTTTCAGACAGAAGAACTGAAGGCATGGGGGCCATCACCTTTTAATAGGAACAATGCATCACAGGAAAAACAGATACGTTTGTATGAACTATTTAAATTCTTGTACCAAATCAACTACTCACAGACCTGAAAAATCAGTGCCCAGACCTAAGTTAGCAAGTTGCAACACAAACAGCAAAAATAAATGTTACAGATGGGGAATATGGACTTAAAATTGTATCATGATATTTTGTGGTGTTTATTGTGATAACCAAAGTGATGATTAAAAAAACAACAACTATTGAACACTTAGTTTTTTTAGTTAACTAAATGTATGGCACAATCATAGATCCACAAACACTTCTCTCAAAAAAACATTTTTAAAACATGCTTCTTCAAGACACCAGTTCCATAAAGAAGTGTGATTTCTATCACTAAACTGCACACAACTGTATTTATAATTTATAGATATTTATTGATCCTCTTATGAAAAACAAAAAACAAGAAAAGAGTTCAAATGAAGTATTACAACAATGCAGTCAGTTTGGGAGGTTTCAAACATCGTTAACAGGAATTGATCAGTTTTCATAATAAAAAGTATGAAAACTGAAGATGGTGAAATTCTTATAATCAGACATTTTTCACAATAACGATAAACAGTAAAGGCACTTCTATCGGGACTTCTCAACGAACCATCAATTATTTATTTTCAAAACTACTTCTCTTCAATCAGGCACAAGGGAACATCATTTGGCTCTGCTAGAACCATAAGCGAAATACTGTTGCATTATAGTAAATCAGTATGCTGGAAGGCCCAGTTCACACAGACACCAGTAAAACTGGTGATAGCACTCATGTGGAGAACAAAGCATGGGCTAAATGTCCCAGCAACCAGGCCAGCTCTTGGCACCATCAACCCCCTGCTCTCTTCTAACCTTTTTGGCATTAAAACTTCAATCACGCTCCTAAATATCAATGCATGCTGGACTCTGAACACTTCTAAACCCACTCAAAGGCTCAAAATCAAAGAAGTGCCATTTAAAGGCCTTTCTTCCACCAGATCACTCAGCTTAAAGCAGCCAACTTGCTCCATACGAGTCACATTACAAACACTCTTTATGTCAATTTTTTAAGCACGTTTTGTTAAAATAGGAAGTAGAGAATAAAGAAAATACTTCTCTCACGGGGTTTAAAAAAGGTGAGATTGAAAACAACATGAAATCTGAAAGTTGCTGATGCAGCCTCACAAATAATGTATTAACCTGAGCCTGCTCTAAAAGGCTCAAAGATCAATGGGTTATCACTTTTATTTATTTATTGGCAAAAATAAAGACGCAATGTTCTTATCAACTATGGTGTTACTAAAAAATTATTTGTGTTCCAAAGAAGAAAGGATTTTTTATGCCAGATGTGAATTTTACTAATTGCTACCGTTGAGCAGCTTCTGTGGAATGTTTTGGTTAGTGTAAATCACTGCATCATTTGTACCCATTTGCAACTGACTAGGGTGCACATATTAGGCAGACAATTGGTATTTAAGGAGAACCATATGGGTCCAAGTATAAAACCTTGAGGGAACCCCACTGCATTTTCTAAAATACAGTGTATTTAAGCACCTTGAATTGCCTTGTTGTTGAAAGTGTGAAATACAAATAAAGTTGCATTGCCTAAATATCTGGATATAGCTCTGCTGACTTTTACATGCCATTTTCGATTTGGCAGATCTGAATTCATCCACTTTCTAACTTGTACTGAGAAATAAAATAAAAATATTCAAAATGACTGTTAAAGTCCTGTGGTCAACAGAAACAACCTCTTTTTTCCAAATCAAGGAATACAGTTTCTACACAATACTTCATGTTCACATACCGTCCATGGGTTTTTTTTGTTTTTGTTTTTTTTTATATCCAGGAATACTGTGACAGCTGACTTGTTTGAAGTACAACACCCAAATAGCATAGGATGGAGACATGAAAAGTCTTTGTTCAGATAATCTTAAAGTTGCTTAACTATCCTTTTTTCTATTTCTTTAGAGATGACTGGTAGAATATGTATTTTCTATAGTCATTTAGACCAGTTTTCGTACCAGATTTAAAAATAACCATAGCAGTTCCCATTTTTCTTACTGCTGACTCAAACATTGTCTAAAAGATGAGTTAATTAGGTGTGTAACTGCAACCAATAAGTCTTCAAATTCTTTTAAAAAGTTTGTATCTAGACCACATTCATCCTTGGTTTAAGAGCTGTTCACTAAACAAATGCTTTAGACGACCTCAGATTCTGTTATTTATTTTATATTAATTGTTGCATCGACAGGGAAATCACACTCTCAGATTAAGTAACTGTTACTCTGCAGTTAGAATGACCAGATTTAGAAGTTTGAGTGCCCATTTTTCATTTTTCTAGTTAAATTATTTACACTAAGATATTTTTTTGAATAACATTTTGCTTTTGCTGTATGTATTTTTTGCATTAATTTGTTTAGAGCAGATGTACCATTTGGAGCATCTGTGCTAATGCCAGACTCCGAGGACTTTTTTAAGGAGCTGCTCTCTTTCTGTTCATTAGTTCAGATCGATCATCATTTTTCCATTTTAAAGAATTGAGCTTCCTTTTCATTTGGCCCATCTTTATGGAGACATTTACCCTCGCTGCACAGATTTTTTTTACCAAAAGGAAAAAAGTGACATCACAATTATTACCTCAGCCAAGGATGTTATGTTTTTGCCAGGGTTTGTTTGTCTGTTAGCAACATAACTCAAAAAGTTATAGACAGATTTTGATGAAATTTTCAGGAATTTTCAGGAACATTGCTTTTCTAGTTATCTGTGTTTTTACATCTGAGTGATTTCTCCCAAGTAAGTTCTTGCTTTTTTAGGGATTACACCAAAGTCTGTTCAGGAAATGCTTTTCAGTTAACGTTTTCAAGATAAGAAATTGCATTATGATCAAAAGGACCTGCCAAAAAGTTGAGTCTTCTCCTATAAGGAACAAATTCAGACATGTGGAAGAGAGCTACTCCCTACAAGACAGGGGGAATCTCTATGATTTCCTCTTTAGTAACTCCTTTTTGAAAATCAACTCCAAACCTAGGCCAAAGTTGTGTGATTATAAAATCTATAAATACATACAAACACATGTGATTGTGCTAATATAACCAAGTCAGAATCCTTCAAACCACATACAGCAACAAAAAAAAACAACAGACAGAGAGACCCCCTCCTAATGCTCACACTTGCAAACAAAACATTTCTGCTGTTAGACGGCATTGTGCTTTGTCGTGTTTCTGGTCCATTTGGGGCTTTATTCAGTTCTTCTTCCTCTGCTCATCAATGTGCAGAAGTGGCGTTGCACACGCTCTCAGCAACAAAGCGGCATTGTGATGACGACCGACTGGGAGGACACAAACTACTGCAGTGGTCGTGTGGACAGAGAAACTACTGTGTGACTTTTAAAACCCATATAAAGTCATTCAGAGAAGTGTGGCTTACAGCCTCTGGTTTTCGGGAACACCGTATGACTGACCACATAATGGGATGCTGATCAGCTCTGAAGAACTCACCAGTCGGTGAATCCAAACGTTTTTTCTCAGTTAAAGGAGTTATATTTAAACATAAAACATTACAAATTAAACAAAACCAACATTCTTCTTCGGCTAACCACACCTCAGTTAATTTCTAAAATCAATTTAACCAAACACCAGCTAAGATTAATCATTCTTTTCCCCTTCTCTGCTCTGGTGAAACCACTGAACCCATTTTCTGCTGCAGACCATAAACCTTAACATGAACTGATATGCATAAGGAAATGGGGCCACTCTGTGACAACATATCAGGCATTTCAGTATGACTGCTGAGTGCTTTAAAAGACAGCAGCCGCCCAACACAGGCAGCAGAAATGTTATTAGTTTAGCAGGCAGTTCCTTGTAAACAGACCTAATGGACACCATCTTCACTCCTTTCAGGCCTGTCTGGTAAGCATCAACCAGCATATCATAATTAACACTAACATGATGTGTCTGTCACATTGTTACATTTACACAATGGCTTGCTTGAAGAGTTTGGCTGTTTTTGATTCATTTCTAAGCGCAAAATATCACAAAGAAAATAATTTCAAATGAAAATTTGAACATGATTGCCTGCAAGACAAAAAAAAACAACAACCGTAGCATTTTCTTTAAAATGGCGCTACATGACAAACTTAAGTCTGTTAAAATAAGTGATACAACTTGACACCAAATTCTGTTTTGCTTTCATAAACAAGAAATTTACCATTTTCTTGTACTAGTTTGGTCATGTGGAAAATTGGTGGGGTTATTTAAATTTCCTGTAACATTGCCTCAAAAATTCCCCCCCAAAAAAGCCCACAACGAAGTGCATTTGAAAAAGCTCAAGCTAAAAACTGAAGTACTTATTACAGATAAAAACCCATCAAAGGTAAACTGATTCTGATTAGTTTCAGCATCATTAATTTGACTAAACAGAAGTCCACAAAAGGTATTACTGTACACTATGTCTTTATAAATGAGCAGATTTTTGAACACATCTCAATCTAAAAAACTTAGCCAGCTCAAAGAACAAATGTTTCCTTCAAATGCTGGATTTAAAATAAAATTGTTGGGGGGGAAACTGCAATAAACTCCCAGATTTGCTAAATCTGATCAATCGTTATATTTATTCTAACTGTATACATATATAATTCAATCCATCCATCCAGGCTGGTCCCTATCTCCAGCATTCATCGGGCGAGAGGCGGGGTACAGACTGGACAGGTCACCACTCCATCGCAGGGCATCATAGAGACACACAGGACAAACAACCATGCACGCATACACTCATACCTAAGGGCAATTTAGAGAGACCAATTAACCTAGCAGTTATATTTTTGGACTGAGGGGGGAAGCCCACGCATGCACAGGGAGAACATGCAGAAAGAGTCGGGATTCGAACCCAGGCCTTCTTGCAGCAAGGCAACAGTGCTATGAACTCAGCCACTGTGTGGCGCGCATATACAACTGATGAATGAAAAAAAGCAGCGGTGTTTATATGTTACAGAGCACCAAACAACATAGTAGTCAATAGACGTATAGCTTTTTCTGTTTTCTGTGACTTTTTTAAATCCTTAAGGACTCACGGACGGCTTACATCTTTCTCACCCTGTAATACGGCTGCGTAATCTATTTTGAATCCATCATCTCAATACCAGTCAATGCAATAATAGTATTCCAAATATTGTTTGGAATAAAATTATAATTGACTGAAATATTCCATAATTTTTCACTTTGCATGCTGATGTAATATTCACCCTTTTGGATATTAGTCACACTGCAACAGATGCCCACACCTGACACAGATCACAGTGGCCGAAAGGCTAACGGTCGCTGATTGTTGCAAACACACATGAGAGACAGAGGGAGCGAGTTTGGCAAAATCTGCATTTTTATGCAACTGACAGCACCACAGCAATATTTACCAATAAAATTACACTACTGCAGCACTACTCAATCTACACAGTCACATTTAAGACAAAATAAAAGATAAAACAGAGAGAGGCTTGGCTTTAGTGGGAAAATGTGCTTTCTAGTCTATAGGGATACACTGATTGCTCTCTAACACTTGCACTTAATTTGAAGTTTAGCATCAGGACAACATTTTTTCCCTTGTACTCACCAACAAAGTGAGTTCCTTGTTTGTCTGGCTAAAGGGGCCTGAGCGCCACATGGATTTCCTAACAACCAGAGAGGCGTGTCTGTGAGAGGACCATGTTTTGGTTAGATGAAACATAAACACTCTTTAGGTCAGCTGCTGATCGTGTGCTGCTTTACAGTTCAGGCTTAGGGACACCAGCTGGTACTGTGGACATGGGTCGCGTGCAGTTGCTTATGGATCGCTGCTGCAACAGTCACACAGCAGCTGTGCCACTGACTCATCCAAATATGACCGCATGTATGTAACCGTGAATAGCTTCTCTTAATGGGATGTGGTGTTTTAAACAGAGGGAGAGGGACTCAGAAGAACAGCTGTTGGGCCCACTTTCATGCTCACATTTGGTCGGCAAAGCAAAAGATCCACCGTCACCTGTTGAAGGGGGAACCGTCTCATTTCAAGCCTCATCTCCTCCCCCGATTGACAGCAGGTGCCCAGCAGGCTTCTGGACGCCGTCTGCATGAGTTGAGCCAAATGTTCACCAGCTGCCTGGCAGGGCTCAGCATCAGCAGCAGGAGCAGGAGGAGATACATAGAAAGAGCACTTAAAGGTGATCTATTGACAAAACTTGGTGACTGCTGCTTTATAAACAGCAGGTCAAAAAACGATCTAACCATTCTTAATACTAAATTTAAGCAGTAGGTGGCCATGGGGTGCTAAAAAAAGCAGCAAGCATTTCACTTTCCCATAACTACCATTGTTGGTGTTGTTGTTAAATGACTTAGATGCGAGACCCGATACTGTGACCAGTAATTCTGCAACAGACAGCTGCATGAACACAGAACAATAGGCAAAAAAACAACACAGAGGAACTCGCCGTCTACTGTCTGGGCTGACTGTGACGTGCAGTGGCCAGAGTCTAGAGCGACGCAGGGCATTGGAGATTTTTGAGGAAGCTCAGTGCCACGCATTTAGATCATACTGTGGCTCTCAAAAGCATCAACACTCTTTATACAGTGAAAGGTTTTGTGATGTAAAAAAAAAAAAAAAAAAAAAAAGAGCATGACTAAAAAAAATAATAATAATTTAAACGCTTTCCACATAGAATGTGGTGTGCAATCAAACTGAAAAACAAATCTGTTACAAGGAGAAAAACATAAATTAAAAGTTGTAATAACCTGGTTGAACACCCTTTTCTTTTGCAGGAGTCTTTCAACATCAACTATCTTGAATTGACAATATTTATTGACTTTTTCTAGCAAAAAAACATCTAAACCTATCAGATTTCAAAACTATAGCTTCCCCTTTGGAAGTGATTTTCAGTTGATTTGGATGTTTCAAAATGTAAGGTTTTGGGACAAAACTGGTATTTGGAACTATGCACCACTTGACAAACCCCCACAGCATAATGCAGCCACTAATATGTTCCACTGTAAGGATGCAATTCTTTTTTGTGTGCCAAACATACGAACTTGTGGCTTTAATTCTGGTTCAAGTTTGGTTTCATACACCCACAATAGTCTTGTGTGGAATTTTTTAACAAATTCCAGCCAGCCCCTTCATGTTTTTTTTCTTTCTTTTCTTGCAACCCAAAATCAGAGATATGGTAAATACAGGGAATGTTGTTACACGTGGGAGACAACTAGTAGCCTACTTCTTGGAAATTGCTGCAGGGTTGTTTTCAGGCGCATGGCAGCATCCCTGACCAGTTTCAGTCTTGTATTTTCATAAACTGTGGAGAAATGTCTAGGTTCTTAATATAACTTTTGTCCCATATTTTTATTTCTAATTGATAAAATAAACAATCACTAATGGCAGGTGTGAATCTAATAAGACTGAATGCTGAAACTAAATCAAAAATTGGGTCACCAACCTTTAGATTAGGTGGTGCAAACAGATTATGCTTCTAAAAAACTGTTTTTTTTTTTCTACCACTAACATGGAATGTATAAACTTAGACCTATATTTATTCATTGGTTCTACAAAGAGATACACTTAAAAAGCTTTTCATGGTCATTATTACTGATTTTGTGTTTTCTTTAAAAAGGTCTTATTTTACCCGTTATGTTTGCTAGAAACAGCAATGTTGAATCCAACCAAATGGCAAAGAATTACAAAATCATTCATATATTAAACCGTATGTCCCCAACTTTTAACTTATCTTTACTAAACTGGCGACCAAATGCATCAAAAACAGGCTTTTCTGTTGATGCAAGTACAGGCAAAATTTTATTTCAATTCAGTGCAATTAAAAGCACAGAAAAAAAAAATCTCCCGAGCTCACATTCAGAGAGAAGCCTCTTTAATTAAAATGGAAAAATCTGTTGCTACCTCAGAAAACAAAATTATGCGATTCCAGTAATCGAGTATAAAGACTAAAACTGTTTATAAATATGGAACACAGAAGGTGTTTTATAGAAACATTGACACATTTTGTCACACGGAAAAAAAATCTGCGCACAGTTTTTTGTCATCAATACAAACCTGCCACAAGGCTGCCTGCAGGCACTGTATGGACACCCCCCCTGTGTTTTTTATGTAAACATCATAATAGTATGTAGAGGAAACGTGGCTCTAAGGCAAAACCCTGAGGCGAAGCAGAAAGCTGACAACAGTCATACAGAAAGTGTCCATGGATGCCAACATTAGTCAAACTACCATCTTTCACACTTATCGCCAACAAGAGGTGTGAAAAGCTGTTTGTGCACGGCTCAATTCTGCACATTTAACAATTTCATGCAGGCACATAACATTTTTACTCAAAAAAACACTGAAGTGGACATTCTGCCATGTCGTTTAAAAAAAAGTTCTATCACATATTAAACTAGCATCGAGTGTAACTACTACTTCAAAACATCTCGACTTAAAGATTAATTAAAAAACTTAATTTTTTTCTACCACATCATGAAAACAAAATTAAAACTGCAGGCTAAGCAACTACTGTTAATTTGGTAACACTGGTTTGGGTGAAAATATAATTAAAAATTTTTGAAAAAGCAACATTAGCAGTAGTGTTATGCAAATATCGCTTGCAACAGTTTGGTTGCATTTTAGAAGGAGCAGGAACCCTGCTGTAGGAATCATAAAACCGGTCAGTCTTTAAGCAGAAACTAAACAGAAATCATGGTGTGCACAATCTGCCCCAAAATTTAAGTTTAGAATAGCTCTGCTTTAAAGAACTACCACAGTCATTTTCTCTCTGCTCAAATGTGAAAAGCAAGCTTTGAAGGACACTGATAAGTCAGGACTCATTTAGAACTGGTGACTGTGTTAATCTTTAGCAAACCAATTCAGTCCCACAGACCTCCACGGAACTCCCAAGGCAGTCATTTAGACGGGTTTCATGTTTTGAACTGTAATAACTTTAGTTATTTATGTATGTAATTTATTTCCCTGTTATTATTTCAATAACATAAAATACCTTTGTCTCCCACAACCGTCATTTTGACAGCTCGATTATTTACATTGTACCTTTTTCTGTGGATGAGAGACAGCACCACCGTTGCCTAGCAACCAATATTCTAGCTGGCATTCACTCTCTGGTTATATTCCATGTAAAACTGCTGCCAAAAAAACTGCTTTTAGAAGAAAGTAGACACGCCAGAAACGATACTTGATTATGCTGATTCGGGGGGAGAGGGGAAACTCAATAGGAAGCAGCTAAGATTCTGACAGTGACTCGGAAAACGAGCACCCACCCCTTATGAAAAGGAGCCGTGTCAGTCGCCCAGCAAACAGTAGGGAAACTTCTTTTCAAGGTTTGAATTACAACATTATAGTCGGACAAAGTAATATAGTTGTGTCATTATAAGGAGTTAATAAAAGTAAATTAATATCTAAACTAATAGATTTAACTAACAGATTTATATTCTTGCTTTGCCGTTTCTCTTGTGGTTGTCTTGAATAATTTAATGTATTTTAATGTGGTCATTATTGTAGTTAAAAATATATTTTTGGCATGTGTATAATAATTGTATTTTTTCAAGTTATTCATTTTATTGTTCCATGATTTACTGTTATCTAATTTATTTATTTTTGCTGTATTTATTCACAAATTCCATTATTGCCGTATTGTATTTTTTGTCCAAGTTAATTATTTTATATACATAATTTAAAATCCTTTCAGTAATGATAAGCAAGTGAACTTATAACTTGTTAGTAAAAGACCAATTTACACCCTTTTGTGTTAATTTTTAAACATTTACAAGCATATATATCAGGCTTTTGCTAGAATTAGACTTTTATACCGTATTATTAGGGTTACATAAGCATAATGAGTAAACTTTAAGCACACTAGAACGATTTCCCTCTTTGATGTCATTGCCAGTCTCGCATTCCATTGGCCAGAATGCTAGCCGTCAAATTGACTGCCAGTGGGATTTCTAGTATTAGAATTCTGGGAGTCCTAGTGTTAAACACAAACTGTTAAAACATGATTTTTTTAAATAAAAATAAATTACAACGATTTATTATAAAGAAAAACATGACTAAGAACTCATGTACAGTTCTTATTTACTTACATGCATTGGTAAACAAATCACTAACAGGTAAATTTAGGACAGACTCACATATAGCTACATCTATTATATATTATTTGTCTTTGCACAAAATTTACCAAAAAAAATACTTTATTCAATCAATTTTAAGGACTTCCTATTACGATCTTGAGGACATTTGTAGAGATTTAGTAATGTTTCTATCAATGTGAGTCACTAAAGATATCAGCTGCTGGTTGTTGAGCTGCTAATCACTGTGTAAAGTCACAGTGTCCCTCCTGGTACTTGTTCAGAACCTGATTAGTGAAGCTATTTTCTTTGAAAACCATGACAGGTTTTTCCTCAAAGCAGAGAGTAAAATCTGAATACAGCAAAAATCAAATGCAAAAACTTGATCAGTGCCCTGAACAAAGTTAGATCCTTATAAAAAAAGTAGTATTGAAAGTTCAGGTCAGCTATTGCTGCGATAATTATAAAACTAAAGCAACACATATCTTTATACTGCATTCAGCTGTTAAAGAAAGAAAGAGGAACAATGAAGAGAGCAGTACTTGTTTTATCTTTTTGGTTATTTTCCACAGAGCTGGGTTCTATTTATATAGGCAAGGCAATTTTATTTGTATAGCACTCTTTCAACAACAAGGTAATTCAAGGTGATTTACAGAATTAGGAGATAAAATAAAAATAGCAGTAAAACACAGACAAGCGTATAAGGTAAAAAGAGCATTAAAGCAAGAAGCACACACAAAACAAATGATACATGAAAACATTATTCATTACTCTAAGGCAGCTCTAAACAAATGGGTTTTTTAGCCGTGATTTAAAAGAACTCAGTTTTTCAGCAGCTTTGCAGTTGTCTGGAAGTTTGGAGGATAGAAACTGAAAGCTGCTTCTCCATGTTTGGTTCTAACTCTAGGGATGCTGAGTAGACAAGAATTAAAGGACCTGAGTGGTCTAGATCAGTGGTCCCCAACCTTTTTTTTCGCCACGGACCGGTTTAATATCAGACAATATTTTCACGGACCGGCCTTTAGGGTTTGGCAGATAAATGATAATGGACAGTATAAAAACGGGTTATTTTTGAAATTATAACAATAGACTTAAATCCAATGTGTATTGGCAGCTTTATTAACAGCGTCCCCCTAACATCGAGCAGACAAAATAACACGAGTAACACTCAGCCCCCTAACACTCTCTGGTCGCCATGGTAACATGTAAACATACCTTTAATAATTCAAGATTTAACACAAAAACAAATACAAAGTGCATGAAAAATCTAACTCACCACAACGCTGAATCATTGAGAGCCTTGGGCCTTTTCCCCTTTCCAAAGAAACGTTTGTTTTCTATCCATCTTGCTAGCTTGTGGGATGTGTCAAGACTGAGCTATGTAACGCGGATATCCAGTTATTTTTCAAAATAAAACAGCGGTCACCCTCAGATAATAAATAAAACTGAAAAACTGGAAGTTATTTATTCTTTGTGTGTGGCCCACGGCCCAGTACCGGTCCGCGGCCCGGGGGTTGGGGACCACTGCTCTAGGGGGTTGGTATAGTAACAGTAGATCTTCAAGATAATTTGGTGCTAAGCCATTCAATGATTTATGAACTAGTAAAAGTATTTTGAAGTGTATTCTCTGAGCTACAGGGAGCCAGTGTAAGGACTTCAGAACTGGGGGGATGTGCTCTACATTCCTGGTTCTAGTGAGGACACGAGCACCAGCGTTCTGGATCAGCTGCAGCTGTCTAATTGACTTTTAGGCAGACCTGTGAGGACGTAGCTGCGGTAATCAATCTGACTTAAGATAAACACATGGATGAGTTATTCGAATTGCTGTTGCGATATCAGTCTTTTAATCATGGAAATGTTCTGCAGGTGATAGAAGGCTGACCTTGTTATTGTCTTTATGTGACCCTGGAGGTACAGGTCTCAGTCCATTACTACACCAAAATTTTGAGCCTGATCAGTATTTTCTAGCTGTATTAATTGAAGCTGTGTGCCGACTCTTGATTGTTCCTCTTTAGGTCCAAAAGTAATTACTTCTGTTTTGTTTCTGTTCAGCTGGAGAAAGTTATGGCACATCCATCCATTTATTTGGTCAATGCATTTACTTAGGGTTTGGATTGGTTCAAAGTCACCTGGTGACATCGTAATGTAGAGCTGAGTGTCATCAGCATAGTTATGGTAGTTAATCTTATTAGTTGTTATAATCTGGGCTAGTGGGAGCATGTAGATATTAAATAAGAGGGGCCCAAGGATGGAGCCCTGGGGCACCCCACATGTGATTTCTGTTTGTTCTGATGAAAAGTATCCTATTGAAACAAAGAAGTCCCTGTTCTTTAGGTAAGACTCAAACCAGCCAAGTACTGTACCAGAGCGTCCGACCCAGCTCTCTAGTCGTTCCAATAATATATCATGATCAACAGTGTCAAATGCTGCACTGGGGTCCAAAAGTACCCGCACTGTGGTTCTACCACAGTCTGTATTTATGTGGATGTCATTGAAAACTTTGGCAAGGGCAGTCTTAGTGCTGTGGTGAACACAGAAACCAGACTGAAAACCCTCAAAGCGGTTGGTCATTGTTATGAAGCTATTTAACTGCTGAAACACAGCTTTTTCAATAATTTTTAATGATGAATGGAAGATTAGAGATTGGCCTGTAGTCAGGGAAAACAGGGAAAGCTTCCTTAAGGAAAACTGTGGGTAGGATATCAAGACAGCAAGAGGAGGAGCTTAATTGGTTAATGATTTCTATAAGGTTTTTTTGGTTTTATTCATGGAATTCTGACATTTTCTCTACATTTACAGCTATCTGAATCTACTGAAAGCTCTGTCCAGGGCTGGGCAATATTCGATTATATCAATTCATCGGTTTTCTATATATGAAGAATTTTTGGAATATTGAAAATATATCGGGGAAAGAAAGGAATTCATCAAAGCAACTTTTGGGTGTCCATAGTTCAAAGTGATGTCAGCATGCTCAAGGCCATCCACCTTGTTTTGGTGTAAAAAAGATTTTATTTTTAATCCATATCGCCCAGCCCTAACCTCCTTTAATCTTTCCAAAACAGTTGTATAATGTCCGATGACATGTTCAACTTTTGAAAATAAATATTTAAATCAAAATAACCTTCTCATACTTTCCAGTACCAGGGAATGTTAAATATTGGAGTATATAAAATAATGATTTGTTTTATATCGTGAGATATATCTATAATGACTGCTATGAAGAATAATATAGTGATATAATTTTTTTCCCATATCCCCCAGCCCAAGCTGTGCTTGCTTTAGATGATATTAAAGATGTGTTCCAGTGGTATCTTTTTATCTGCACTACTAAACATGCACTGACAGTAAAACACAGCCAATAAATTAAGTGTGGACTTCTACTAACAGTGCTGGAAGAAAAGATAATCCTACTTTGTGTGTGTGTTTGGGCTGATGACATCACAAGAGGCACAAGAACTGGATTGTTCAGCTGTTATGAGTAAATATCATGGCAAAAATTTTGAGATATCTGAACATTGGCCATAACGTATTTATCTCTTACTACCAGTGCACTGTAGAGCTTCAGAGTTTATGTTGAAATCTAGTAAAAAGAGTAAAGTGCAAACTTTATTGTGCAGTTTCCAAAGATTATTATGTAAAAACAAAGGAAGAACTAGTTTTTCACAGAAAGGATACAGAAGAAGTCTAGTGAATGAGGAAGTACGCAATGTCCGTTGTTAGACAAGCCAATTTCAGTCATCAGGTAGGGACCACAACATATCACAACACGCAGATGTAACAGAGAAACAAATTCTGAGATCATTTTTATTTGCCATTATGAATTTGTTAATTCAAAAAAATCTGACAACAAAAACCAATCCAGGTTCATCCTAATATTTATTCTCGGGAATACATACATTGATATTTAAATAAAATAAAACTTGACTGATCGTAACTCAATTAAAGATGACAATGAACAAACATCTTGGAGACTACATTGGTCTCATAAACAGAAGATGTAAACATGGCAGAAACACCGACAACCACTTATAGTTTGAACACGAAGGATAAAAATATGTAGGAAAACACAGTATATGATTTCTGAGAAGAACCAGAGAAAGTCTTTTAGATTTAAAAAGAACAACCTATCTCGAGATATTTACAATGTGAACATACCTGACACAACATTAGTTTGTGTCATAGCCAATATTTTTTCTCATAACCTTTATGCAAATATTGTGAGGTGTTTTTACTCAAGGTTAGGTTATGATACCGTGTGAATGTTCTCACACCCAAGTGTCAATTACAACAGATTCAGTACTAAATAGATTGGTTAGACTTGAGCTTGACTGTTAGCTGGATGAAACCAGATGATAAAGTAAAAAAATGCAGGTGCATTCACTTCATGTTTACTAAAATAATAACCAAGAGCACCAAATATTTTTAATTTGACCAGTTCACAATGAGGATACAGAAAACAAATCACCTAACCACAAAAGAATGTTGGGATGCATATCATGATCTTTTGGGCCGTGACCCATCCCTGCTGATTAGCTCTAACTGATAAGGAGTACTCTTCCTCCCTAGAAAGTTGTTAGTTTCACATCATCTTACAGCAGAAGGAATGACCTGCTATAGTGTCATGAACTATCCAAGATGGGCTGGAGTCTCTCTGTGGATCTAACACTCTCTTTTACATGGACATTCCTATGGTTGGGTGCAGGGCAGTTTGCCTCAGTAACAGGACTGCATTTATCTGTACACTATAAGAAGACTAGAATCATTGTTGAAATTACAGTGAAGAGGGGGAAAGGGTGGACCCAACAAATAAGACCTGAATCCACCCATAGTAAAGACATGGCAAAAAAAGTAAAGCATCTTTGAAGCACAATGCAAGGAGCATCGGAAAAAAAACATATACGCCTGGAATTTAAACATGTAGTGCTTGTTGTAGGTGCTCATTATTTTGCCCATATGTTATTCTGTACCTTTATGGTTTTGATCATATTGTGCTCAAAGTTTTTAAATCTGAACCAACCACACCTCAGTTTCATTTTTAACTTGTACTGAAAGGGAAATGTGATTGTATGAGACCAACAAGTAATACTTACCAGGACAAGATCACCCTGAGTCATTTTGGTTTGATAAGAGGCCATTAGTAATTTATATATATATATATATATTTATATATATATATATATATATATATATATATATATATATATATATATATATATATATATATATATATATATATATATATATATATATATATATACACACACACACACATACACACGGACATGTATACAGTACTGTGCAAAGGTTTAAAGCAGGTGTGGAAAGAATACTGTAAACAAAGAATGCTTTCAAAAATGGAAGTGTTAATCATTTATTTTCATCAATCACCAAAAGGCACTGAATGAACAAAAAAGAAATCTAAATCAAATCAGTATTTGGTGTGACCACCCTTTGGCTTCAAAACGGCATCAATTTGTTTAGGTACACTTGCACACAGTTTTTGAAGGAACTTGGCTGGTAGGTTGTTCCAAACATCTTGGAGAACTAACTAACTATCTTCTGTGGATGTAGGATTCCTCACATCCTTCTGTCTCTTCATGTAATCCCAGACACACTCGATGATGTTGAGATCAGGGCTCTGTGGGGGTCATACCATCACTTCCAAGAATTCTTCTTTACGCTGAAGATAGTTCTTGGCTGTATGTTTGGGGTCGTTGTCCTGCTGCAGAATAACTTTCTGCAGCCAATCATACGCCTCCCTGATGGTATTGCATGATGGATAAGAATCTGCCTGTATTTCTTAGCATTGAGAACACTATTAATCCTCACCAAATCTCCAACTCCATTTGCAGAAATGCAGCCCCAAATGTTCAAGGAACCTCCACCATGCTTCACTGTTGCCTGCAGACACTCATTATTGTATTGCTCTCCAGCCTTTCGTAAAACAAACTGCCTTCTGCTACAACCAAATATTTCACATTTTGACTCATCAGTCCAGAGCACCTGCTGCCATTGTTCTGCACCCCAGTTCCTATGTTTTCGTACCTACTTGAGTTGCTTGGCCTTGTTTCCAAGCTGGAGGTATGGCTTTTTGGCTGCAACTCTTCCATGAAGACGACTTCTGGCCAGACTTCTCAGGACAGTAGATGGGTGTACCCAAGTCCCACTGGTTTCTGACAGTTCTAAGTTGATGTTTCTGCTGGACATTTTCTGATTTCGAAGGGTAATAAGCTTGATGCGTCTTTTATCTGCAAATTTCCTTGGCCGACTACTGCGTCAGCGTCCCTCAACATTGCCAGTTCCTTTGTGCTTCTTCAAAAGAGCTTGAACAGCACATCTTGAAACCCCAGTCTGGTTTGACATCTTTGTCTGGGAGAGACCTTGCTGATGCAGTATAGCTAGATTGTGTCTTGTTGCTGTTCTCAATCTTGCCATGACATGAAACTATCTTCCACAATCTCCCCTTGGTAGCAGTTTGGCTGTTCCTCACCGAGTTTCAAGCCTCCACACAGCTGTTTCTGTTTCAGTTAATGACTGTGTTTCAACCTACGTGTGACATTGATGATCATTAGCACATGTTTAGTATAATTGGTTGATCATACGCCTGACTATAATCCTACAAAATCCCTGACTTTGTGCAAGTATACATATAAAAATTGAGGCTGGTTTGAAGGCAAACTGTAGTAACACCAAATATTGATTTGATTTAGATTTTTTTCTTTTTTGCTCACTTTGCAAATTGATAAAAATAGACAACCATATTTCTGAAAGCATTCTTTTTTTACAGCATTTTTTCACACCTGCTTAAACTTTTGCACAGTATGCATACTGCTCAAAAAATTAAGGGAACAATAACATAACATCCTGGATCTGAATGAGTGAATGAAATATTATTTTTCTTATTAAATACTTTGTTCTTTACACAGTTGAATATGCTTGACAACAAATTCACACAAAAATAATCAATGGAAATCAAATTTATCAACCCATGGAGGTCTGGATTTGGAGTCACACTCAAAATTAAAGTGGAAAAACACACTACAGGCTGATCCAACTTTGATGTAATACTACGCTGACACACTACTTGCTACACCTGACATTAATGTGCCATCCTGGATGAGCTGCACTACCAGATTCACTTGTGTAGGTTGTAGACTCCATTTCATGCTACCAATAGAGTGAAAGCACCCTGCAGAAAAGCCTTTTTGCATGGCCAGCAATGTGTTTATCAGCCAATAGGGCTATAAGCCACTGGACAACCAGCTTTGTACACTCCATCTTCCTTGTAGAAAGGCTATAGGTGTTCCTAATATGACTGTCTGTGATGACTGTCTGACCTCCCTTACTGGATGGTAAATAACAGAGACTGTACATTAAGAACTCAGGCTATTTCTCAAATAACAACAAATATAATCTAGAACCCAGATTCTGGGACCCTGATTTCCAAATTAAAAGAAACATGTACTTTCATTTGAAAAAACGATGTTAGACCACTGAGCAACAGTCCAGTGCTACTTTCCATAGCTCAGGTACAGCTCAACAGAAGGAATGCTCAAAGCTGCCGTTATCTCTGTTCCTTTTTTCTACAACACTTTGTCTTTCCACTCAACTTTTCACCAATATGCTAGGACTTAGCACTATGAAAAGCCAGCTTCTTTGGTAAACAATTTGTTGTGCCTTAGCCTCCTTGTGGAGGCTGTCCATGGCTGTCAGCTGGATACATGTTATGTCAGCAGTCTTTCCCCATGATCGTGTAGGCCCTAACAACACACTTCTGTAAAACTTTTTTGTTAACTAGATTTTAGGCCTTCATTAGCTCTAAGGTGTAAGAAACTAAATTAACAGAAGAAATGGCTTAAAAATAACTGTACAATGAATTTATATGACATATGTTTCCTTTCTTTCTTAAAGCATCACCCAAATGAACAAACTTTTTTAATCTGATTCTAACTTATTGAGATGGACCTATATAATACATCTGTATAAACTATTCAGTCTATTCAAACATCTTAATATATTAACAAGTATATTTCACTTTGCGGTTCTACAGCTTGTTGTGAAAACAGCCCAAGGACTTATTTGCTCAAACTGTGCCACTGCTCTGTGAGAAATCAACAGGTGAGCCTCCTACAGAGCTAGACAAACAGTGGCCTCTCATCACCTACTCACACACAAACACAACCACCCACACTGTAAAGTTTAGACATCACAAGCTTCAGTCCGATGCTTAAAAGAAAAGGAAGGCTTCAGAGAAGATGAGCATACACCACCAGTCAGAATTGGGAGTGTATAAACAAAACAATGCTGCTAACACTTTGTGAGACCACCTGCTTCTTTTATGATTTTGTCTAAGCGCTAATAATTCACTGCATGCGCCCATATGTCCCCAGAAGAGTTGCAACCATAAACTATTTTTTTGATGAATTACAACTTTGTTCACCAAGCAGGAGAGATACGTGTAAAGTAGGGATGTGTATTGGCAAAAATCTGCCAATACGATATGTATCGCGATACAGGGGAGACGATACGATATATCACGATGCTACGAGTAAGATGATATATTGTGATTTTTAAAACTAAATTTAACGGTAGGAAAACTATCACAGCACTCTAAACGCTCCAACCTGTTTCATACTTTAACACATTCAGTTTTATTAGTAGCTCTAGGTGATCCACTGGAACGAAGAAGGTGACAACCACCACAAACTATCAGTCATGCTTTTAATTTTACTACAAAAATTACTGTCATCATTACTGGTTCCATTCAAATCCTAAAAAACAAAAAAATACTTTCATTTTGAAAATCAATACAATATCGGGAAATAAAATACCGCGATATATCGGTGTATCTATATTTTCTTACATCCCTAGTGTAAAGTAGCTCTATGTAAGAAGTGGGAACTTCACGTTGTGCTTCAAATCTGACTACATCTTACACTTTCACCTAAAAAAAAAAAAAATCAGATCTGTCTGGACTTGATCAACCAGGATGTTTCGCTCTAATCCCCACCACAGAAGGCTGACACCGCACTAATAGTGGTGAGCCTGTGAGTACACAAACATCCTGCTGTTACTTAGCAGTGGCATCACATTGATGTCTCATAATGGAGCCGTCTCATGTCAGCAGCTCCTTTGGTTACACTGAGTGGACTGAGCTGCTTATATGATTTGCCATTTTTGGCTGGTATATATATTTTTAAAAAAAGCACAGCCATGCAGACAGAACCCCACATGCAGTCTTCACATGGTCAGCATGAGTCATGTTTTCCCCCACTTGGGATGCTTCCTCCCTCACAGACGTCAAATCATACAACACACTGCAATCGGCAACTTTGCCGTTTGACTTAATGTTATGTCATCCCAATGCTATTTCAACTTCAGTCGACCGCCTGGCATTAGGGAGGGAGGCGTTGTGATGGACCTGCCACTCTGTTATTGTTAGCAACATCATCTTTCACCCTCTGACTGCAAGTAAATCCCTGCTTCAATAGTCCATTTTTGTCTGTCTGAAACTGTTCAGAAACCTTAATATCAGCGCAGCATTACACGACTCAGGACACTTCAGTGACTAAAATGTGACCAAAGACTTGAAGATAAGCGATGCTAAGAGTTGGCATCAGATATTGGTTTGTCATCAGCTGGTGACACATTTAAACAGACATTACTGGATATTTAAACCTGTTTGGACCGTGGAAGCAGCGATTTCTCCAGCTACATAGACAATATTTGATCAAACATAAAATTGGTTATGAACTTCATTCGTAGTTATTAAGCAATCTTTATCTAGCTCATCCATACAGACTCACTTTAGCAAAGCTATCTGTTCCCCAAATGGAAGGTGTTCCCTGTTTTAGTCAGTTGCATTTTACAATACAGCCAATAGATGTCACAGTTTTTATTTCTGTTGTTACAAACAGTTCTAGATTAGCAGGAATTGTACCTTTAACTATTACTATACAGCTATGATTCATACAAACTACATCTAGCACAAAAGGCCTTGTTTTTTGTATTCAACTGAAATGAAAGGACATCACAAACTCAATCTTATCACAACTTCCCAACGTAAGTAAAAAGGGAAAAAAAATGGTTTTAGAGAGAAAATATACAACACAGCGTACCAGTCAAATAACATATTTGAAATGATCAGTTTGTACAAGCTTGCCAAATTGTGGCAGGAGGAGGCGCCCCAGAGCAAACCTGACCAACTGATTGGTAAATCACTAGTTCTTTGATTTGAAGGTAATGGGCGGGTATTTCTGGACGATGTTTACACAACCTTGCATATTTATTTATTGGCAAATTTACATCATGTTAGTGTCTTCTGACACAAAATCCAAATGTGGGGTGAACACTCCATCTTGCGGGATTTAATCAGAGGATGTACTTATAAAAAAATATATTTTTTACTGAAATATGACTTTTGTGCCATTTTAATACAGCGGTCCCAAGTGAAAGAAAGCGGTTGTAAACATTATGGCAAATGCTCTTAGATACCACGAGCAACCCTGTTTTATTTAGGTAAATACTAAAATGTTTTGCATACTTTTACAGATGATCAATAACCAAGCAACACAAAATTCATGTAATATTTTAGGGAGGATTTTTTTATATAGAAATAACAATAAGGACATAATGGTATATCACACCCTAGATTGTCAAGACTGTCACTAAATTGTACACAGACACACACACACTCATTCAGTTTTGTGACTCAGGAAGGAGGTCATGTTTTTCTCCATACAGGCCTAGGAGGTCCTGAGAGCAGGGACTTCCTTTGCCAAAGGGCCAAATTCCACATGGTCCATGACCATTAACCCACCCAGGGTGACTCAGACCCCCCACGCCCCCTTAACTTTACAACAACCCTGCACTCCGCATAGCTTTGGTGAAAGCGTCGACTTCACAACCATGTGCTAGGTCTTTGCCTCTGCCAGGTGACTTCTAGACACAGAAGTGTACACTGGCTCCCTACCTGCCAGGGATGTGTGAATCTTTGCATATCTTTTGAATATAAAGAAAGAAGCAGTGAAAATACCATGAGAGCTATTGAAACTAAGTTTAAAAAAACTGAAACAGATTGTGTTGCATTGCTTTCCTACTGAAATATATCACAAGAGTCACATTTTAAACAGTTTATTACATCATTGAGGAAACTGGGCCAGGTCATGTTGAACTCGCTCACCCAGCAGGGGTATACCATTCAAGAATAAGCTCTTAACTTGATGCCTGTGCCTGTCAACGCTCCTAAAAGGATTCCTGAGCTCTTCATGGGAAATTTGAGTTGAGAGAGAATTCACCACGGGGTTGCTTGTTGTGCAACATTAAGAGCACGTATATATTCAAATGAGAACATGTTATCCTGGTGTTGTTACCACCATAGCATGTCAGATCAAGGGAAACGTCTTATTTGTAGCTTTAAATGATCTTCTAGTTCAGGCCGGCACAGCAAAAACAAAAAATAAATCAATGCCACAGCTATTGCTTTTGACTTGGTATGCACTTAATGAGCTTTTTGAACACTAATTAGACACCCCACCCTACCACCCCTAAGCTTTCACACACTTTCATGAGTTTTACACCACCCCGGCTCTGAAGCGTGTGTCAGCCCACTATTGTCTGCCAGTGTGGAGACATGCAGCTGCCTGCTGTCTAGTCTCCTGAAAGCCCGAAAGAGCTTCAGTAGCACGCTGACACGTGAAGCAGGGGTTTGTGCTCCAGGGGGTGATGGAGACACGTAGGGCAGAGATTGTCATCTCATTCATGAAGTGTGTGTGTGTCTGTGTGTGTGTGGGGGCAGTCGTTAAGAAGTCCACCCCTAAGTGTCTGTTGTGGAGACCTGGAAGGTCAAAGTGAGCCCGGCTATGTTTGGAATGTGCTGGAATTTAACCAGCGGTAGAGGGAGGCAAACGGTTGACACGCCTCCTCTGTCTGACACCGGTAGGTTTTCATCAGGGCTGAAACTGACAGTATTAGTGCATTTACACAAGAATATAAAACAGAAAAAGATATGATCTCTTTTATTTAAAACAAAAAATGCTTCATTCATTTCTACTGCTGATAAACGAATACAGCATATTGATTTTTAAAGTTTCAATTACGTCATCTATATAGTTTATTTATTGTAATTCTGTACTTGAAATGCATTGATCTAAGCAATAATATAGAAAAGCCACCTGCTGAATTTAGTAGTGGTTCTGAAGTGCTTATTGGATTGAACATTTTACATTTTCGCAGGGCTTTATTTAATTTTATATAGCAAGCTTCACTGAATTCACAGGGATGCCACTCATAGCTTTGCCGTTTGCAGTTTTAAAACTGTGTTACATTAATAAGAGTAATGGTTGGAGCTCATTTAGTTTCCAAACCAAGAATGTTCCAGTGTGTTGGTTTTTCTGGAAACACTTCCAAAAAGCTGAATTTGGCCTTCTTGGAAGAAGAGAAAAAGTGTAAAGAATCTTCACTCAGCCAGCCAAGTGGAAGTGTGCAGCAACAGGTGGGCGAGGGGCAAACAGACACATTCTATAAAGCCTGAGAAAACTCTCCACTTATTGTGGCGTGTCATGAAAAGGGCTTTTAACGGTTTCAGCGGATTTGAAAACATAACTTTTTTTTCTTACCGCGGGACACTTTTATGCCAGTAATTGATCAATATGATATGGTAAGCTTTAGCTGGTCTATTCTTTACTATTTTTGCTAACTGGAGGTGCTTGGAAACGAAATCAGCAGCTCCTGCAAGTCTAGACCCACAACTAAAGTTAATCATCCTCAAGTGGGCACTTTGCACTGCCTTTTTTACTCATTCAACCCATATCAGTGTTGTTCCTGGTTGCCAACATAGTTCGGGCCTCATATTGGACCAAAGCCAGCCAAGCCCTGGGGGAGAAAGACAACTCGTCCAAGGAATGGCATAAATCAAAGCAAATAAAGTGTGATTGGTGTCCAGGCCCAGGTGATGACGATGGACACGACCTGCCTGACTTCAGATTCACCACACGCTGGTCTGTTCTCGGTCCAATCGTGGCTGTTTGGTCAGTCAAACTGCCCTCCATGGATATACACCCAAAACATGTACTATGACCAAATCTGGCCAAACCTGCTGAATCAGAGCAAAGCTGGGCTGCCAGCAGTCAAGTGAGGCCAGACCGCAGCCAAGCATGCCGACACTTCGCGTCAGCTGGAGGAATTTACAGCACTTTCTTGGCAATAATAATTTAAAAAAAATCACGTAAAAGTACAGCATCTGGTATAACGGTGTTTTATTATACACAGTTATACTTGTAAAAAAAACATAATTGTGAAAACTTTAATTTTTCTAATGTCTCTTTCACAAATTCCAATGTTTAGTTATCGGCTAGTTGGAACAGTTCAGCATTAACTCAGAATCTCGTTCTTTGTTTGAATAAATAAAACAAGGAAAAGAAACAGGACATCTCCGGAGCCCTGTAGACTCTGTTTTTATTTCTCTTCTCACTGGTGCCTGTGTAAACTGCAAACTGGAAGTAGTGCTCTGCTCTCGGAAACCATCGCGTTAAAGTGACAGCGGTCTTTCCCCGTTTAACTCTTTCCTTCTGCTCCTAAAATCTTCGCGTTGACTCGTTTCAGGCCTCGGTGAAGTAGTGAAGAGAACAGACCCGGGATCTTTGCTCTGGCTTTTCAGTGCCTGGCCTCCTACAATCTCCGTCCCCGTTATTTCACCGTGTCTTTCTTCCCCCCCTTTTTCTCGCTGGAGAATCAGAGCCAAGAGTGTTTTCTAAGAGAAGCTTTTGACGCCACTGACCTGAATAAACTGGATAGTCAAGGCTGATTTCCCGACGCCACCGCCTCCGACCACGACCAGACGGTACTTCTCCTGCACCGAGCCGTCCTTCCAGCCAGCCATCGAGGACACTTCGCGCCGCCGCTGCTGCCGAAACACCAGTGAGCAGCAAACACCCACTTTCCCCCAGTAAGCTGAAGAAGACGAAGCCCTGCAGTGGAGGCACCGGAGCGCAGACAAGGTTGGGAGGGGGGTGGGCAGGCCTGGAATAACTCGGTGTACTCCGTTCAGTGCTCTGGTGGTGGCCGGAGAAGGATGAAGGAGCTACGGTCGCCTGTCCATACGCCTGACCGCTTTCCAGGCTCGACAACACTGCGCGGCTCGAGATGTGGGTCCGATACTGGGAGTAATCAAACAGGCCAATACTAGCGTCTACCGCTAGGGGCGATGGAGACTCCCTCAGACACACTTCTGTTACACACGAACACACTCCGCATCGCTGTCCTAATGTCATTCACCCAAATAGCCTACATTATTTCGTACTCATATGTGTTTATATTTTAAATCTAAATCAATATAAGAGCAGAGTTACCAACTTTTGAGCTCAGCTTCGAGTGAGACCAGAGTCCCGATGGGGTCGACATTTTTTTAAGGGTGCCAGAAAAGTACAACTCTGGGTCCCAATGAAGGGACCTCTTACTTATTCACAAGATGAGTCCATTATTAAAAAACAAAAGATTAAAGCAAAAACATCTCCCGGCTTTTACTTGTCACCAAGTGCTATATAATCAAAAGCTTTTTTCAAAAGCTTGTTCAGAAACCTTAATATCAGCGCAGCATTACACGACTCAGGACACTTCAGTGACTAAAATGTGACCAAAGACTTGAAGATAAGCGATGCTAAGAGTTGGGATCAGATATTGGTTTGTCATCAGCTGGTGACACATTTAAACAGACATTACTGGATATTTAAACCTGTTTGGACCGTGGAAGCAGCGATTTCTCCAGCTACGTAGACAATATTTGATCAAACATAAAATTGGTTATGAACTTCATTCAAATTCAAAATTACTTTATTAATCCCAAAGGGAAATTAAATGTTGTTGTAACTCATTATGCAAGTTCCTTCAAAGATTTGTTGTAGATGCTGATGGCTGTGGGTAGGGATGATCTCCTGTAGCGCGCTGCAGATCTGAAGAAGCCTCTGACTGAAGACGCTCTGTAGTTGTATGACAGTCTGATGTAGAGGATGCTCTGGATCTATGGCGTCTTCTTTTCAACTCATCGGGGTTTTGTGGCTGTAGTTGAGGTATTATTTGAGCTTTTGTGACGTTAATCAGCTGCTGCCAGTTGTAAACCACCTTGTTGCCATGGTTATGCAACATAACAAATGTCCAAAAATAAAAAGTATCAGCAAAAATCCTTCCAGCTGCACAGCATTCAAAACCAGAGAGAACAGTTGTCCACAAAAACAATGTTTCTACCAGAAATGGAAGAATTAAAGTTTAAAAAAAGAAAAAAAAAATATGAACCAAAGTAACAGAGCTACTCCAACATGCTGCCACCTTGAGCGGCGCAATTCCGGAAGAATTCGTAGTTATTAAGCAATCTTTATCTAGCTCATCCATACAGACTCACTTTAGCAAAGCTATCTGTTCCCCAAATGGAAGGTGTTCCCCGTTTTAGTCAGTTGCGTTTTACAATACAGCCAATAGATGTCCCAGTTTTTATTTCTGTTGTTACAAACAGTTCTAGATTAGCAGGAATTGTACCTTTAACTATTACTATACAGCTATGATTCATACAAACTACATCTAGCACAAAAGGCCTTGTTTTTTGTATTCAACTGAAATGAAAGGACATCACAAACTCAATCTTATCACAACTTCCCAACGTAAGTAAAGAGAGAAAAATGGTTTTAGAGAGAAAATATACAACACAGCGCATCAATCAAATAACATATTTGAAATGATCAGTTTGTACAAGATGAGTCCATTATTAAAAAACAAAAGATTAAAGCAAAAACATCTCCCGGCTTTTACTTGTCACCAAGTGCTATGTAATCAAAAGCTTTTTTCAGACATTACCATCATCCACATTATCGAAACTATAGCTTTGAGAATCACTGCTAAAAACAACACGTTTTGCTTCTCTGTCAGTAACCCATATTCAGCTGGAAGATAGGATTTAAACTCTTTTTGTATGTCATAAGAGAATCATGTGCCATGTTATGACTAATCATGTGGAAGATCCGTCTAGGTTGATCAATTCTCATCTGCTTTGATTACAGTAGCGCCACCCAGTGTCAAGAGACTAGTCTGTACTGCACTGTACTGATGCTTGGTGGTAACTTTAGTAATTCAAAATATTTTAACCATTTCATATGCGATGTGTATAGGTTTAGTTGAGCAAATCTTTAAAAAAACAAAAACCTTTTTCTGCACAAGTTTGTTGCAATAAAATGCAACAATTTAGGTCAAGAATAGGCTGGTTATCTTCTAAGAGTTTAAAATGTAAAATATTTCTGAAAGACAGACATTGTTTCAAAAAGACCAAAGCAAATTCCTCTGCCTTTCTGGTAAGGACACTCACAGGTTGATATACACACTAAATAAAAAAATAAAAGAGATTAAAAATAAAAGACTACATTTTGAACACAGTAGCTGGAGTGCTGCAGAGCTGCCAGACGGCCCACTGTTAATTTTCACAGCTGAAGTTCTGCCCTCAAAGCAACCTTGCTGACTTTATCCAACCCCCTGGGAGGACAGATTCTCCAGATACCGTAACTGTATGAACAGGGCTGTGACCCGGTGGACTGCACAATTCCCAGAAATGTACCTTTACTCATGAATTACAAACAGGAGGGCAAGTGGAACATTGACACCTGTGCAAAAGTCATCTCCATCTCATTAACACAGTGATACCAAACCTTGCAAATTACTGATTATTTTCTAAGCCACTACAATACATTATTCTAGTTTAGAAGAAACCAAACATATGCCATATGACGTAAAATGGATTTGTGTTTTAGTCGCTGTGGGGGTACTGACAGGACAAATACCAACTGGTTTCACACTGTGCGAGATATCACGAGAGGAATGTGAGGAATTCTAATTAGTACCTGGAGATATGAAGCTAGACACAGAGTCCCGCCTCTTAAAGGGCAACACCACCTTTAGGCAACAGAAACCAGTCTCTGGAATCCGTTATAAACATTTATTTAATAAGAGGCCATTGTAACTTCAAGGTACATGTTTATTGAAAATTAACAAGGACAGAAAAAAACAGATGTAGCCTTTAGAGAGACATGTAAAAAAAAATGAAGGGGACAAAAGCAGTGAAGTATTAACAGAACTGACTTCTTAATCAGGGAGATGCAAAGGTGGTAAGACAGATGAAAGCAGAAAAACAGTAATTTCAGATATTAGCCTTTTTTTGAGAGAGGTTGATCTTATCACCGAGGCTCAAGGCCATTCCCTGTGGAAAGAGAAGATTTATTAGACACAGATAGAAAACAGGAAAAACATGGTGAAATAGGCAAGACATTCTCACATTTCTTATTTGTGCCAATTTGTAGACTTAATTATTACAATAATATAACTGTAATATAAATCATCTATACGACTTGGATCCAGGGCCAATAAGTTCAGTCGAGTTAGTTAGTTCCTGGATCAATATGAAGTCAACATACAGCAGTTGCCTGTGACCCACCTGACTTTTGGCCCTAATGCGTATGTGTCCGGTGACCGGTGCATCGGGCCCCAGGTGAATGGGCTTCTCGATGCTGACATTGGCCAGGGCATCTTCTCCAAAGATGGAGCGAGCATAAAGGTTGGCAGCCATGAAGCCACAGAAGCCAGAGAGTGCCTGGTTTATTTCATAAAACAAAAAGGGAAGAGAATGTTTATAAAAGCTCTATATAACTATCTAAAATAAACAGCTCAGGAATGCCCTATGATTAGACAAGAGATTACTAGCAAGGAAACATACAAACATCCCCCCAAAAAAGTAATGTTATTTAAAATCTATAATAAAAAAAATTACATTCATAGAACAGTGGAAGAGGACAAAACGCCTGTTATGCGTTTATAGTAACTCACCTTTTCAGGTGTCAAACACTTCATGTTAGTGGATTTAAGGATATGCTGGAGATACTCATTCAGATCAATGATGTTGGTGTTTACTGTCACCTACAGTCAAGACAGTTTTGTAATTATTAGTTGTTCAATGCAAATAAAATTTCCTTAAATTATGGGGGGAAAACTGATAAAAATTCCAGCAGCTGTGAATCTATCAGAAAGGTAAAGTTTACCTTGTTTTCCCATTCAAACTCTGCCCACATCTGCCTGAACTCTGCATCTGTGCAGGAGGCTGGCTGGATGTAATCCATGATGTCAATATGAATGTCGCTGAGGACAACACAGTTTCTGTCGCTAGCAGCTCCAGAAACATCATAGACTGCAGAAAATGGAATCAAACCAATTAACATACGCCAGCAAAAATGGGAATTGATTTTCTTAATTCACTCTCTTACCAATGTTGCCAAATATAATCCCATTCTCAGTAGAAGCCACCTTGACATTAGCCTTTATGTTTGCAAAATCATGTGGGGCCAGAGTTAGAGGTGAAGGCTTTTCAACCAACTTGAGATCCCCTGAAAAATAAAAAATAAAATTCTGTTTAGAGCAAGAACACAAGAGCAGAAAACAATGCCAGTTTCTCCACCCATTGAGAAGGAAATGAATAAAACAAACCTAAAGTGGCCAACTCAAGAGTGCAGTTCTGAAGAGTGTCACTGGTTTGGTTGACCACCAGGACATCCAGCACAATATCGTACTGGTTAACATGGACATAGGCTTCAGCGTACACTGGGTCTGAGAAGCCGGTCAGCTGGGTCACCTAGTTTTGACACAAATATATTTAATCACCATGTTTGATGCAATTACTGAAACGTACTCGTCACGTTCATTTTGAGCAGATTTTGTTAGCAGTAAAGGAATTTTACAACAAGGTCTTCAGGAGCAATTAATTAAATATTTCATAGTATAACTCATAAATGTTGAAAAATATAACCATGTCTTAAAAGTTGTGTAATTTTTTTCCCATTGTACAAGAACTACAGCGCCCTCTGTGGTAAATGGATAGGTGAGCTTTTCAAACAACTCAATCTCCAATGCCAAAATGGGTTATCCTCTTCATGCTGCTCTGCAGAGCGTTGTGGCGTACCTTATTGAGTTTTGATGCGAGTGGGTCAGCAGCCTCCTTCCTCTGAGTGTTACCCATAGCAGCCAGCAAGCTCAGCTGAAACTGGTCCTCCTTAGAGCTCATCTCGTTTTTGGCTGTGAGCTGCATGAAGGAGATCGGGTCGTCTGCTTGCACCGTCACGTTTCGTTTCTCTGATTCTTTCTGTGACCAGGATTAAAAACGCATTAGAGATCAGTTTTTATCTGCATCATTATCACAGCTCTGAAATACTTTGTGTACTTCTAGAGTACAACTCAAATATCGAGACCACACATGTCAAACTCAAGGCCGGCAGGCCAAATCCGGCCCACCATAGCGAATAATGTGGTCCTCTAAACTCTAGAGGACCAAATAAATAGAAGCTTTAAGTTCTATTTAATTGTACCCAAATCATATTTTATCAGTCAAACCAAATCAGTGTTTATTTGAATAGTCTTAAATCACATCATTGTGAAAGGATGTTCAGTACAATTTAATTTTATGAAGTACTCGTCAAATGAGGAGACAGATATTTATTAATATTTTAACAGTATGTTAAAGATAGTTTTAGCCACAACCTGCCTTTTAAGTATATTCATGATCGTGACTGATCTAGACACACCTGCTAATTTTCAGTAATGACAAAGTGGGTGTCCACACTTGACTGGAGCAGCAGATACTTGGACAAAGATAGCTGAAATATTGCTGTTATCACTTCTTACTTTCTATAAATCCAAATCACCATCTGTGACTATATTCTATGGTGCATGTAGTTTGTTGTAGTTAGCAACCATGAGTTAAGAGCAAGAACAGATGTCAAAACAAACTGGTTACTGTTGTTGCTTTTGTGTTAACAGAAAAAAAGCTTCACTGATCATCTTCCTGTCTTATCACTGAGAAATGAATAAAAATGGTTTACAATTAAAACATGTATCAAAATAAATGATTGTAATTTCTCATATTTTGTGACCAGAGCTGCTTTAGGACTTTAACTGTATAAACTGACAACACATTTTATCCTCTGATGACATAATAAAATAGGACATAAATAACATTTGTAATAAACGTTGAAAAAGAGTTTGTCCGTCTTAACTATCAATATTTTTTGCTTGAATCTGTATCCATCATATATTTTATTACCTATGTTTTGACATTGTTATATTCACAAGTTCTGCACAGTGGCCTAAATTGCCCTTAGGTGCGAGTGTGTGCGTGTATGGTTGTTTGTCCTGTATGTCTCTGTGTTGCCCTGCGATGGACTGGCGACCTGTCCAGGGTGTACCCCGCCTCTCGCCCTATGACTGGTGGAAATAGGCACCAGTCAAAACCCCCTCAACCCTGCATAGGATGGACGGGTACAGATAATGGATGGATATTCACAAAAAGATTGGTTGTAATTCAGAGGGAAATGAGCAGATGTTGTCAAACAACCGGCTTTGAAAAATTAGAAGAGTTACTGGCGACGCAGTTTATAACAACATAGCAAACAGAAACAAAACAGCAATGCCCTTTTCTTCTGTCGATCTCGTTTTATTTCTGCTGCTGTGGGCGCCTTTTGGCGCTGATAAGTAACGCTGCTCACTGCTAAGAGTCGTGATATGCAGACGTATTGGCTAATTCCTTGAAGGTCCACTTTTGTATGGAGACACGGCTGTTAAGAGGAGGAAGCAAACAGATTACCCTGTCAGATAAAAGATCAGGTAAAATTACCCGGACGTCCCAATAGTGGAAAACACGCCTACTGATTATTCAGGTACAGTAAAGTGCATCCCTGAAAAAACAACAATATTGTTACTAGAAACATAAATTCCTCTTTAAATCCACCACCATGACCCACCTACTTTGCTGAATCTGGTTTAAGATTTTGTTTTTTTTCCTTCTTTAAAAAAAATATCTGTTGTGTATAGTGTGTATAGTGATAGTTTTCCCTGTGTTTAGTTTTTACTCCTGTAACTCTTTAATGTTCAGCACATTGGTCTGTCCATTACGAATCAAGTTGACTTGACATAAAAAAATAAATTGAATAAAAATCAACAAAACAGGAAAATCTGATTTCTTCCTCAGCCTATGATACCAAGGAGGTTAAATACGGATTTGAGCCCAGTGACTCAACCATCATTACCTTCTGCGACAGCTTCTCCTCCTCCAGCCTGACGGTGAGCATATGCGACAGGGATCTGCGGCACTCCTTGTTGAAAATGTCATTCATAAGTGGTGAGCACTCTGACAGAACCTTCAGGCACAATGAGATGCGGTCCACATCATCGTCTGTAATTGGCTTCTTGGGCAGAGAGGACTTGCCCAGGTGCAGCACTGTGACCATAATCAGCATGGATTCGGCAACAAATGACTGGAGATTCACAGAGAAGGCAGGGGTTAGAGAAACAAGCTCATGACTTTAAAACAAGTGATCTTCTGGGCAAAGTAACTTACATTTTGTTTCGTTTTGTCTTGAACAATCAAAACATAACGCAGGGCCAATTTGGTGAGTGTTGTGGCCAAGGAAGCTGCCACAAAGAAGTCTCCATCCATCAGGAATCCTCGGAGTGGTGGTCTGAAAAATAAAAAATTACTGACTGCGATATATGTGAAACTACAAAAAAATAAAATAAAAAAAAAAACTGTTAAAAACGTTGTGAACCTCTAATGTAATTATTACACAATTTCAATTTTTACCTGTCCTCTTCTTTCTTTGAAGGCCTGGAGGAGCTCAGGGCACTCTGTGTCACGTAGGTCCCCATCTCTGTCACCAACTTCTGAGCTGGACCGGCACTTACTTCATCCTCTGGTTTTAACTCACCAGTCTCTTTTTTTATCTCATTATCCACTATTGGGATCTGTGCAAAAGAAAAGTAACACGTCAGACATTTAGGACAATTTTAATACCGCTTAAATTTACCATAGCCTATCAATAACAACTCAGAGATATCAATAAACAAACATACCTCTCCCAGAGACCTGCGTACTTCAGTCATCACATTCTGGATGTCCTCCTTAGTGCTGCAGTATTCTCCTAAGATCCAAAGTGCCCCCCTGTAAATCCTGGAATAAAGCAATTGTGACAAAGGTCACAAACATGCACAGTGCTGCACAGATGATGTGAAGTGCCCTGCTTAAAAAACAGGTCTGTTAATTAAACAGTTATTCAACAAAACGATTGTGAACTAAAGTGTTAAACAGCAGTTTCTGAATAGCAATATTTGATTATTTCGGTAACTCAATTTAAAAGTAAATCTCATTACATAAACACGTTACACAAACAGACAGATTTCAAGCCTTTTTTAAGTTTATGTACTGTGCTAAATATATCTTCAGGACTTGGTTGAGGCTCCTTTTGCATGAATTACTGTATCGATGTGGTGCAATCAATCTCTGACATTACTGTGTAGTGAAGGAAGCCCAGGTTGCTTTAACAGTGGCCTCCTGCAGCTTTTCTCAACTTTCTTTTCGACATGTTGATGGAAGTGATCATCAGGTAAACTGACTAAATGAACCATGATCATTATAGCAGTTATTGGTACCTTTGGCAGTGTGGGCAGGTGCCAAATCCCAACAGAAAATGAAATCAGCATTTCCATAAAGCTTGTCAGCAATGGGAAGAACAAAATGCTCTGAAATTTCCTGGCACTGACTTTGGACTTGATAAAACACAGTGGACCAAATCCAGCAGATAACATGGCCTCCCAAATAATCACTGGCTGTGAAAACTTCACTTTGAGCCTAAAGCAGCTTGGATTCTGTGCTTCCGCACTCTTCCACTAGTTTCAAAACTAGATTGATTTTTTGAATAAAATGCTAGTTGTAAGACACGATTATCTAAATAAAAAGATTGAAATAAATCACTGTTTAATTAATTTCTATAAAAACCAGATGATTAAGCAACGTCCATTCAAGGTTCCACACAGTTTACCAATAAATGTGTTTCTGAAGCCTTACTTGACGGTTTTGATGGCATGAAACACTTCCAGCATCTTCTCGGTAATCAAAGGTCTTAAGTTGTCAAACCTCTGGATGGCCTCCCTCACAAACTCCAGCACATCAGCAGCAGCTGCCTCATTAGTGTCACTCAGGAATTCCATCAGCTGGGAATTAAAGCAACAAAAGACCCCAAAATCTTCATTTGAGTCTGTTTTGTGTATTATATAAATGAAATAAATTTAGAAAGGATTTTCTCATGGTGCCAAGATAAGAAACTTACCACAGGTATGACATTAGCTGCCATGTCAGGGAAGCGCACACTGCACGAGTGGAGAGTGCGAACCAGTAGCTGTCTGTACTTATCAGTGTCTTCATGCTCTGTTACGTTGTTTGTTTTAATCACCTCCTTCTTCAGAACAATCACCAACTAGAAAGCAGACAGATGTAACAATATTTACAAAGTAGTCCAGTTTCTGTCTGTGAGTGAAAAGACACTAAACCAAAAAAAACCTAAAACTGAAAAACAAAACACAATAGCAGACCTCCTCCACATTACGAGATGAGACGAGGTCCAGGGCCAACTGTAAGGTTTTCTTTCTGACTTCCAGGTCGGGAGTGCTGAGGACACGCAGGATGTCCATCACAAGGTCCTGGATAAGAATTTTTAAAAGTCCAAGAAACTAATTACATCCTAACCACCTCACATACTAAGAATATGTTGAATTTTAAAAACATTTCAAAATAAAAGAAAAAGCAGCCATAAATCAAACTACCTGAAGGACACGCTCATGAGTTGGATGATCCTTCAGTTCAATCAGACGATCGAGAACAATCAGCTTGACATTGTTGTCGCTCTCCTTAATGATCAAATCGATGTAGCACTGTGCAGCTGCCTGAAGTCGAGCAAAACACAAATTTTATAACACTCAAAACAGATTCCAGTATTATTCAAAAATGTATTAACTGTATCTGGTGTATAAACAAATGAATTGCTAATAGGGTGAGAATGTACCTTAATGGCTGTGGGAGCACTGGAGAGAGTTACAAGAGTCCCAGCAGCTTCATACTTAACAGCTGGGCTAGAGGACTGCAGCAGATTGTAGATGCAGCGGATAAAACGGGCGCGCTCCGATGGGTTAGCATGGCAAACCTAACACACAGAACAACACATGCTCAAATATTTGGTTTTTTATAGCATGCTGATTTAACTCAGGATCTGATATAAACAAGCCAGCCCACTGACCTACCTTGTAAATCAGCTCCACAATGACCAGCTGCAGGATGTCGCCGAAAGTATGAACTTGATCAATACATGTGCTGAGGTAATCCAAAGCTCTATCCTGTAGGGAGGGATGATGTCGCTTAGGTCTGTATAAACACTAGAGCCTGCTACAAATGCACTATACGCTAAAATGCTACAAACCTGATCTGCATGAATCAGCATCATGAAGGCGTTTCTCTTACAACTGGCGTCTTTTTCATTGACAAGAAAATCATGGATCAACTCTGGAGCGTCTGGGATGAGATGTTCAAAGTTCCTAAAGTATATAGAGTAGCTCATTACGCACAAATAAATGATAGACAGCATAAAATGTGGAAGGGCAACAAGATATTCCCCTATTGGTACCTGTAGATGGTATAAATGGCTAGGACGGCATTTCGGCGAACGTAGCTGTGACGGTGCTCCAGGCAGGCCCGGATAGCCGGCATCAGAGGCTCAAGAAGCTCAGATTCCTTCAGCTTGCACAGGAAACGGAGAGTGGAGCCACGGATGAACTCATTGGGATGCTGCAGGTCCTGAAATACAAAAATATATATGTATGTAATAATTAAATGTCCAGAGAACAAAAGAAAACTTACTAGCATAGTTAAAAATATGAATGTTTAATTCATTAAAAATATTTTCAACTTAAATGTATATTTTAATTACATTTCTGGAATAACTTATTTATTTTATTGCCTAGCAAACAACTGAGCCAGACTCTTTAAAGTTCTGTTTTTTTTTGTCTTTTTCAAATGTAAAAAAGGGAACATTTTATGAATTCACAAAACTGCTAAACTACTGGAATCTAGATGTCTTCTTGAAATGACTGTCAATCTTAACGTTTTTCTTTTTCGTATAAAAGGTCACAGTTAGCTTACCTTCCTGTAGGCATCACAGACTAGGATCATCTCCTGAAGCAACTTGCCATCTGGAGTTGTTTTAGGAACAATCTCCCAGAAAACAAGCAGCAGCTTTTTTATGGTGTGGTCTTGAAGTGGCAGCACGAAACGAATAATGGTCATCAGAAGCCCTGGCAGCTTCTCGCCATTCAGTATCATGATGATGACCTTCTTCAGGGCTTCGGTTTTTGCTTTGATTTCTCCCTTTTCTGAAGAGAAATGACATTCATATTAAACTCTTCATTACTACACCAGATTTGATATACCAGCTACTTAAAAAAAAGAAATAAATACATAGATTTAAAAGTCTGTATTTTAAGTCTGTTTAAATTAGGACCAGTGTTCTATAGCACAGGTTATGGAGATAATATTAAAAAGGTTTACCTAGATCTGTTTTCAAGCTGACTTCAGAAGGGGGCTCTGAGTCAGAGGCAACATTGATCAGTGTGTAACAAACATTTTCTGCAGCCGTCATTTTGCTGCTGGGTTTGTATAGTTTTCAGAAGAATCTCAGTGGAAGGAGCCGTCCGTTAGATACCTATATGAACCAGGAAAAAGGGCCATACGTAACATGAATGATCTGGATATTACAAAATCCGCATCAGCACTAACTGATCAAAGTCTGAACAAAGAAATAAAAAATAAAAGACCCAAAATAAAACAGAGTAAATGATAGTGTAGATGTACACATCATCAGCTTGGAAATGTAAGGTTGTTGTAATGTTCACCAATAATTTCAAGAACTGTTAATTCAATTGTCATAGATTAAGACCACAAAATGTATTTTCCACAACCACCTTCTTGGAATTATGAATGGTTCCAGAGAGAGAAAAAATATTACACAGTTAGCAATTCCAAGAATCATTTATAGTCTTAACCTGTTCCAAAATCTGTTTTTGTCCCCTCTAAGAATTCATAAAAATTTTAAGAAAGGGGGGGAAAAACCTTTGCAGTGCAATGGAAATTTTTTTAAACAACTTAATCAGAACAGCGCTCTCTCTTGAGAACATACATTTTCCAATAACAGTGTTAGTTCATTCCTACCAAAAAAGGCTTATTGTTGAGCAACATTTTCAGAGACAAGGAACCTCAATTTATCAGCTGTCATTGCAAACAATTACAGATTTTTTCATAAAAGTGTGTTTACTTTCTAGTCTTTCCATTCACATAGTATAAATACTAATAATTTCCCAAATGTTATGGTCAAACTTGAATACAAGTAAACTTTTTACATTTTACTTCATATGTTAATTCTAGTGACACTGTTCAGTTTGATATTTACTTTAAAAGTTATTGGATTTAAATATTTTGTAATACAAGCCCATTTTTAACCTCCACAGTGCTCAAATCACTGAGTGTAAGAGACCAGACTCTAAAGAGGTACACAGCAAGAGCGGAAAACCAAACTCGGTTATATATATATATATATATATATATATATATATATATATATATATATATATATATATATATATATATATATGTGTGTGTGTGTGTGTGTGTGTGTGTATACACACACAAGCTCATAATAGCATTTGATTTAGAATAAAAAGCAATTTCACTTCTAACATTTAGCAAAATGGTCAATTACATTTTGAGAGTTTAATTTTATTTTTACAGAACAGATATAACATTTAACAAACTTGTTACAATAATTATGTAAAATGACTGGCTGCGACATTGCTACCAGGATCACTGCTAAGGTGCCACCTCGACCAACATTTGGACAAACTGTGTAGTGGGTTTAATAAGTTTTCTATTGATTAAGGATGTTTTTACATATTGCATCTTTAAAGCTGATATTAAACTGTACTTGAGAAAATATCGCAAATAATCTTAGTGTATATGTTTATATTTTATTTGCTTTACGTTTGTTTGGATTTCATATCTGAACACATATGTTTTGTTACTCTGTTACATCTGTTCACTTTGCCAGGGGCTGCGTATAAAAGATTGATAGTGCGGCACAATTTCATTAATATATAGATCTTTAATTTTCGATAGACAAAAGTTTCGCTGTTGCTTGTATAACAATATAAGGTGGTGCAAACCAGTCGTGCAGCTGCTAGCTAAAGCAGCTAAAGTTAGATAAAGTGAGACTTGCTGTCTTTGCGACAAATAGCGTTGTTTCCGTCAAAACTAACAGCTGAGTTGGGGGAAATGCTAACGCACAGCCTTAAACTAGTTAGTTAGTAGGTGACACTGCGGGTAGCACTTTGTTAGGATACAAAACACACGACCTCGCAACCCCAGTGAGCTAACAGTAGCTTAGCTTTCGTCCAGGATTGTAATGAAATGGAGGACGGTTACATTAGCTTGCTGTCTTATATGTTAGCGAGGTGTAGAACAACACATATTACAAATGTTCGTGAAAAATAAGATGTGTAGCCTACTTATGACACGTATCTAATCCCTAAATGTGGCTTCCAATATCAAACTGCAGGCATTTACCTGTGTAAAAGCCCGAAGAGCCCCCGATGATGAGCTGTCTCTGTTGGCTCTTCGCTTCTTCCTTCTGACGTGGAAGCCAGCTTTCTGAGCCACATCATTTCTACCGTGCCCTGGAAGGCCCAAACGCGTGAGTAAAATGAAACTAAATTAAAGCTTCTTCTTGTATATTTCCGGCAGTCTAGACGCTACCAGGCGTATTGTTCCCTTTCACAGTCCTCGCATCACATTACATGCATATCTTCATATGAAGTTTAGTAGTAAAAATAAATCTCATCAAAACATCAAGGATTTCTTTCCCTTTCCCTTTGTCCTCATCGAAACCACTTCAGTTCCTATATTGAATAAATCCTTTATTAATTTACTTCTCTCTTTTTTATATAATTCACATTCCAAGATAACATGCAATACTGTCTCTTCCCTCTTTCCACATCTACAGAGTCCATCAGATCTTTTCCCCATAATGGCTAAATCAGGAGCAAATCCACAGTGACCCATTCTTAAACGAGCAAGGATTTCTTGTTCCAACCTAGTTTTTCCCCATGTGATGTTACCCCCCTTAACATTACTCTGTAATGAATAAAAATGTCTTCCGCTTTTCTCTGAATCCCAGATTTTTTGCCACTTATTCCAGATAACGTGATTCACCATGCCACAATATTCAGAATATCCTACTGTAGTTTTAATACTAACATTCTCAATTTTGAATGCATTTTTTGCTACACAGTCTGCCCTTTCATTACCGGACACACCAACATGAAAAACTATTGAGACTTCGTTAGATTCAGCTTTTAATAGAGCTATTAATATCTCTGTTATCAAATCTTGTCTAGCTTTTGATGTTTTTTTAATGTTTTTTTGATGTCTTTTGATGTTTGATTGTAATGCCATCAATGCTGCAGCTGAATCAACACATATTAATGTCCGTTTAGCCCAGATTTTTTCTACCCACTCCAAAGCACATAATATGGCAAACATTTCTGCAGTAAATATAGATCTTCCATCTGGAATTTGATATCCTTGGCTCATTTCAATTTCTGGGATATAAATACCACATGACGCTCTTTTACTACTAGGATCAACAGATCCATCAGCATAAATTTTTTAGTATCCATCCCATTTCTCATTAACAACTTCATTAATCTCCCTTAAATTAATTATTTGATCTTTTTTATTAATTCTTTCTTTAATAGTCCAATCAACTTCTACATCCGGAAGCAACCATGAAGGAATATCAGGCCAGACCACTCTGGGGGACATATCATTTCCATAACCAGGAAATTCATTTCTAACTTTTCCAATAAAACTACCCTTTTCCTTATTTCCTCCTGCTGGTTTCCAGTCTACCCTTAAAATCTCTTTCACAGGATTCCCTTGATCTTGACTCTGAATTCTTCCAATAAATTGCATTGCAAGCTTTAATCTCCTTAAATAAAGTGGCATCTCACTGCACTCAACTAATAATGCTGGGATTGGAGTTATTCTTACTGCACCACAACAAATCCTCAATGCTTTTGCTTGAATAACATCCAATTTTTGTAAAACAGTTTTAGCAGCGCTTCCATATACCAAGCTTCCATAATCTATAGTTGATCTTATCATAGCCTTATATATCATCATGGGTTTTCTTATCTGCACCCCAAGAACTACCTGCTAGACATCTCATTACATTTATAATTTTATTACACTTACAAATTATACTATTATTATGAGTTTTCCATGTTAACCTTTCATCAATATAAACTCCTAAAAATTTAAATTCCTTAACTCTTTCCAATCTTCTACCATACGTACTCAAATTCGATCCACTTAATTTACGTTTAAACCCAAAAATAACATATTTAGTCTTATCAACTAAATTAAAGAAAGCTGAATTTAAAAATATATATCAGAAGGATTCATCTTGATATTTGCTGTTGTGTTCATCATTTCTTAGAATGGATATTACACCCTTTTTAGAGGGAAATGAATAGACAGACCAACGGAAGAGAAAGTAGAGAAATTTATTCTGCTCAAGTAACAACGAAACTAATCTCAAGACACTTAGACAAAGCAGTTCCAATTCCGATTTTAGTTATGCTTCTTCAGTCAAAATCCATCCATTTTATTCAGATACATAAACAATTCAAAATTAAGAAAGAGGAATACAAAACCTGTTAGAGTAAAATATACAAACTTGTACAAAAATGCAGAAATACAAAGAAACACACTGAACAAAAAACTTAAACTATAAATTAATGGATAAAAAAATAAACACCATGTTTTTGTATGTTACAAGAATAACCTGCTTTTATAAAACATATAAAAGCACAGATTAACAAACAAGATTGCTTATGTTGTTTTTTGTTTTGTTTGTTTGCAAAATATAATTTTATTATTTAACTTATCCCACTGGATACACAAAACTGAAAACTTAAAGTTTAATAGGGCGAATGGGGTAAGCAGAATATTTCTAAGTTCAAAATAAGGTGTGCAGAAACATTAATTGACACAACCTTGTTTCAAGTTTCAAACTCTAGAATTTACATTTCAATACAACAGATTTAAGCAGTGTGTAGCATCCTCTAGAGGAAATTAACCTTAGTGTCACAGTAGATGCAAAGAGATGTAAATGAAGCCACAATTAAAAATCCTCAATGAACTACTTCAGAATGTTTGGCATATTCTTTACGGTTCCTGAAATATTTTCTACATTTTCAGACTCGAGATTAAAACTCTGCTATAAAAAGTGCCAACAACCATCACACATTAAAAGTGTATGCAGAATAAATGAATATAAAAAAGTATACAAAAATCGAAAGTTTTTTATTTGCTTTACGGCATCAACCAGTTGTGGTACTTTCCAAAATGGAAGTCACAGTGACCAAATTCATGAATTTCTATTATTTAAAATACATTAACAAGCCATCGCTTTGAGACATTAGAGCAATGTGTCATGTTTATGGCTTTTGAAAGCAAGCTTTTTTTCATATGTGCAGTAAAGGTTGTCACTGTGTCTTGTATGGATTTGTTTGAGATCCACTGTTTCATCCACAGCACCTACAAATGTAAAACCCGCTGAGATACTGACCAATAATAATAATAATAATAATAATAATAATTCAATGTTTTGTGCTCACAATAGCTCTTTATCTGCACCATTTTTGTTACACGTTTGAAGACAAAGAATTTAAGCTCTTTTATGGTATGTCTCGCAACGTTTTTTTTTTTTCAACTTTTAAAGTAAACTCACTTCACTGATATTTCTTTAGCAATACCATTCAATGGTATTTTCCCATAGCCATTCATTGTTTTTAGAAACTGACCGTGCTTCTAATCCAAATTCAGATTTGCAGCAGCTTTCTCCAGGGTTTCCCAGACTTCAGAGCGCGTTGGTGATGCTGGGCTGTTATCTCAGGATCAGATCAGACCCACATACCCTGGCCATGAGGTTCTCAGTTGTGGCCTGTAGGCGGCGACGGAGAGCCCAATTTCTGTAAAAACAACATCTCACCTTCTTTCTTTAGTCCAAGTGCTGGAACACGTTTGAGTGACCATGGAGCGCGTTTGCTGTCATGTAGTTCAGCGTTAATAAGCCGTGAATAGTTATAAACGGGGGACCTTTGAGAAGATACGAGGAGCGGTACTCGAAGCTATGGCCGCACGGGAGGAGGGAGAGGTTTTGCACGGTAAACTAAGGCACCACGACGGGGCTGGAAGTGTAAACAGCTCAGAGGGCTTCAGGAACGGCTATGTGAAGAGCTGCGTCACCCCCCTTAAACAGGACCATCAGAGAGGATTTTTGTTCAGCGTCTGCAGGTTTTGTAACGAAGACGTACTCAATTCCAAACTGTTAAAGGTGTCTGCCCTGTACGTGGGCGCCTTTGTTGTTTTCGCCGTCTCTTTTCTAATTTCCAGGAGCTTGCAAAGTGACTCTGTTTGGGATTTGCGGACTTTTTTGCTGGGCTTTTCCCAGTCCATCAGTCCTCTGTTCAGCATAGGATGTGCGTTCTTCTTCCTCACGTTTTATCTGAGGAGGAAGAAGAAGCAGAGCAGCAGATCGTGGCTCCTGTCACTGCCAGCTTCGTGCTACCTCGGGGATTTTCTGGTTCTGCGGTTCTTGCAATGGGGAGAGGACCAGCACCAGATGCAAATGGTGGGGAGGTTGTTGTTCGTGTTGGGATGCGTGGGTCTGCTCACACTCATCCCGACACTCAAACTCAAGCACAGCGTCCTGGTACTGGTGTTCGCCAGCGTGGTGTGGCTGCTCTCCCTCACAAGTTTGAGCGGTCTGCCCGCACTGCTCAGACCGCTCCTGGCCTGCTTTGCGGGGGTTTCTGGCTCCCTGTTGGGGATCTGTTTTGACCGCTATTACCAGACGAGGGAAGCACCGTGTGGGATTTCCAGCGCGGAGGAAAAGGTCCCAGTGATCAGACCGAGGAGACGGTCCAGTTGTGTTTCATTGGGGGAAACGTCGACCAGCTATTATGGCAGCTGTAAAATGCCCCGCAGACCCTCGTTGCCCTGCATATCTAGAGAGCAGGTAGGTCACCCCCGCCCTCCGCAGGACCATGGTCTGTTGTTGTAGTTGCAGAAATAGGCCCACAGTTAATCCTCAACTGCTCACTGTGCACACGAGTGGAAAGCACCCATGTCATGACAGAAAGCAGTTCGAGCTCAACAGAAGAAAATCATCAGCCAGTCAGTATGAGTAAACAACTTGATAGACAACTTTAGTCATGAGTCAGTGTAATGTAACTAGTATTAAATGTCACTGCATCTGTTGTAGATCGAGATTTGACCAAAATGCGCGCTAAGAGTGTGATGCAGGAAGGTTTTCTCTCTCACTCTCTTTGTGTGTATATATATCTATATAGATATATATATAGATATATATATTACAATACTTAATTTAAAAAAAATTCTGCAAAAAATATACTACAAAAAACCTGCTGAATTTAGTAATAGTCTCCAAGTGCTTTTTGTGCAGAAAGTTAAACCTTCTATAATTTTCTTTCTTTTTTTTGAGTGACACAACAACAGGTGCTCAATAGTATGTGAACTGTGTCATCACAGTATCATACCGTACCACATTTATTTCTATAGCACATTTAAAAACAGCATGAGAGCGGACCAAATTGCTGAACAGATAAAACACAATAAAAAAACAACAATATTTTATGACTGTGTGCAATATTAATGTTGCAAAGTATGCATTGATTGTTAGCTAATATATTCCAAGTATCAGGAATGGTCAGGAAATATGGAAACTTTGCATGTCAGTAAGATATTCAGCCTGTTGGATGGAGTCTTGCTACAGCAACTGACCTGACATAAATGGAGATCACAGAATGTTTTGGAAACACACATAAGAACGATAGGAGTGAGGACAGTGTGGATTTATTGGATCAGGTGTCGTCTTGGCACGATTTAAAATAAGATAAGAGATACTTTAATAATCCCCGTGGGGAAATTAAGTTTCGGTACAACCAATCCAAGATCATACAAACAATTACAAACATTAACACAATAAAGGATTTGGAAGACCGCTGTAGCAGCCGGCTTTACCAGCGCCCCTTTTAGCAGATATAAATGATTCACAATAGGTAGGGGGGTGAACAGGGGGGAAAAAGGCAACTCAGCCCAGCCCCCTACAGGGAGCCGAGCCGAGATGCTGAAAAAACCCACTGCAAAAACATATAAGCACATGTATCGGTCATAACATATGAGAACACAAATGGGACGGGGGGGAGGTTCGGGAACCCTCCGTACAGAGAAACCGGTCGTGGCCATCCAAAGCACGCGCCCATCATTTCGCTGTCCGAAGAGTGGGCAGGAGTCTTAGGGTACCGCGAGCATGTTGAAATCCAGGACTGCGTGCATGTATGTAGCTGTGGCGTGAGCGTGCGTGCATGTATGTGTGCATTAATGTGAGACAATGAAACTCCTCTCAGTTCAATCCCAGAGTCTGTCGCCTGTGATGTAATATACGACCTTGGGGCTGAGTCAGGCAGCTCACAGGCTCATGTGGGGGATGGGGGAGTGGGGTGGGATGGAGCGTCCTTTTGCACACACATCCAAGGGAGTTTTTGTTTGGTCTACCAAGACCAGGGAGTCGAATTCCAGTAGATAAGAAGTTGTTTTAGAGACAGGCGAAGATCATTTTTCCTCTTGCCTTAGAGTCTGTCAGTGGACCGAGTTCAGTCCAAATGGCCAAATTGTGGGTCAGATTACCTTCCAGCCAGCTGACAACTTCTCTAAGTTATTACCCAAGCAGCGAAACGAGTCCAATTTTGCTCGCACATCACAAATAGTCTGAGTGTTGACAGCACAGCAACCTTCCTGTAACCCAGGCAGCGTACCAATTGCTGCCTTTAAGCTTGAAGTTTACGATACCTCAGAAAATCCACCTGTGATAATCAGCAGATATCCGGTTATCATGAATCCAATTATATAAATGTTTCCAGCGTCCTCGATGGTCAAAAGTGAGAGACACAAGGTCCTCCACGATTTTCCATCGGAAAAACTCGGCTCTCCCTTTTAGCCGTTATCCGGGGGAAAAATTGATTAATTGTATTAAGAGACCAGCTGACCAGAACCAGATCAAGAACCATAGTTGTTCTTTATGGAGGAGAATGCAAAGAGAGGCTCCAAAAATAGTTGACAAGACAGAAGAATGCAGAATTAGACAACAGTAGGGAGGGAAAGAGAAAAGCGTCCATCCTCGCGGAGAGCAGGAAGTAATAATTACTAATAATATCACCATAGCATAATGTTCTCGTATACCGAAGGCTTAAACCCAATTACAATTAGCATATATTGGCTGGTTAATCAGTGATATCTAATTAGATATCTGCCTAACAGACATGACTTGTAGGTTGCCAAATGTAGTGTTAAAAAATGAGTGACGGGTTGTGCTACTTCAAATCTTACTCAGTGATTGTGGTTTTCAAAATATTTCCAGCCAGATGATTTGTTGTGTAAAGAGAACCAGAAGGGTCAGAACCTTGTTTCAGCCAGCTGACTGGCAGTATGCAGCACTGGAGGGGCAGCACTGTATTAGGCTATGCGCCACTTTCTCTTAAATTTCATTAAAAGTGCTTGAAGCCATAAAAATGGTATGTTGCAAAGTTAGCATTGTGGAAACTGTAATATTTTGAACCTTGAAACTGGCCCATGCATCCTTTTTTTTGTTTGTTTTGTAACTCCTTATAGTTTTTGTCTTACAGTTGCAGTCAACTGTGGATCTGTGTAAGAAAAGATTGTAATTTTGCCTAAATGGAAAAGATGCATCGTCCTTTTTTCACTTGTCAATAGCTATAATGTATTATCTAAGTCTATAAGGTCTACTTTTATTCAATCTTTCTTTCCTTTTCTGACATTTCGTATCTTTTTTAAGGTTTGTATCAGTTTAAAAAAGTGAAAATCTAAAGTTTGTCTGCAAAATAGCAACACAGCTCACATGACCGTCGACAACGCATACTGATGGTGAACAGTTTCAAGAGTCCTGCTGGCTGACATAAACATGTACAATCTGTGTAAAGCCTATGTGTTTACATTCATAAGATAATGGGGACACTTTCCGTCATGGTATCAAGAGTGTCATATTGCATGCAACAAGTCTCGGCTCAAAGGCTTTCTGTGCACAACTATTGCTTTCAGCTATACGTAGACCACATAGATATAACTGTCAACAATGTGTTTAAAAACAAAGCAGGCTGTTCTGAAGTAGATGCCAGGCCATCAGGTCACGCGCATTGTTTCTGTGTCCTTCGAGCTTTGGGAGAAATGATAAGAGAACTTAAATTGCATGTTTAGATTGTCTCGGTTGTGCGGTTTCCCGTTCCAGCCTTTTTTCCCCCCTCCATTTATCCCATTGTGTTTTGTTCTATTTGCAGAACAGCACTACATTCTGTATTAGTCCTTAAAATTACTTATCCAACCAGATGCAAAAGTTTTACATCCCAAAGTGCACTTTATGCACAACAAAAAACTTCAGAGGTGTAAACTAAATAGACAGAGGTGGCTGCCGTTAGGGTTCATGTTTGCTTTTGTGATTCCCATCTTAAGTTCTTCACCTCATGGTAATTAGTCAATAATTTACCAGGAATGTATTTAAAATATTCAAGCCTCTGAAAGTCCTTAATGGTTAAAGACCCACCTGTTCTCAGCTGCTTTTGATTAGATGTTTATTCTAAGTTATAAATCCGCATGGCTTCTTTTAAGATTATTTTAATTCATGGTTTTTATTCCTGTACTTTTGCTTTTTCTGCACCCTGCTGTAATGCTTTTGATGCTTTATGTAAAGCACTTTGAATTGTCTTGTAAATGAATTGTGCTATACAAATAAACTTGCCTTGCCTATCAGCAGAGAGCTGAAAACGGACATCATATTTGACAAAACACGCTTTTTAGCTGGTAATCAAAGCGATCTAAACTTGTGGGCAGTTATCAGTCATGCTTTGACATTTTCCTGGCTTTTCTGTAAGTTAATTCAAATTTTTCTCAGAAACCAAAAGAAGATCATTTTTATACTTTTATAATAAATGTGCTGGTGTGAATCTCCTCCTGTGGTTACCACTTAGATCTAATCCTTCTATGTACATCAGTAAAAAAAAAAAAAAAAGATGTTGGCCTTCTGATCCTGCATATTGATTGCTTCTATATACTCCTACAGAGCACATGTAGAGAAGACCCATTATAGATGTTCTTCGTGGTTGTGATGTGTTTCATCTCCCGCTTTTTTTGTAGCTGTTGGTCTTCTCTGTTGGACACTGAAAACTTTGCACAAGAAAGTATCTTTATTAGAATAACAACTGTTCTTGTTATATTGTGTGATTCAATAGCGATATTGCACAAAAATGGACAGCCTTTGCGTCAGAGGCAGGCAAAAAGCAAGTACAAAGAATCATTTTGAAGGGAGTCACTCTGGGTTCACTGGTAATGTCGTACATGTTCTTCATCTTCACACACGTTCTGCACACAAAGCAGTCCGCGCACCCTCTGCCCCCCTCTTGTTTGACAGGGTCACTGGTTTCTGTCTTTCACTCACAAATACAGGAGAATTGTTCTTCCTTTAACAGCAACACGTGGTTTTTCAGGCACTGAGTTCATCAGTGTGGCAGGCCAGAGCTTTAGCATCACATTCATGCAACGATAACATTTTAGTCCATAATGGCACATAAATATGGAACACATGCTGAAATACAGCTAGAAGTAAATATTTGAAGGCACTCATAATTTCCTGATCATAACCGCCTTTTTGATAAATCTTGTCTCGGCCCTTAGTTGTGAAGACAACTTGCTAAACTAGTTAATTTGAGATCATGTTATAATTCAAAGATAAGGCAGGACATATGCTGGATCTACACTGGGGGTTTCAATGAGTTGCCTGCAAACTTTTATCACTTACAGCCTGTGACATGATTGATAATGTCCCCCTCTCTCGGTTTTTAGTGCTGGTAGATGGAAACAGCCGCTGCTGCTCTTAGCACATTGACACCATCGTAAACTTTCTGACCTCTCTGGACAACACGCTCTCCTCTGAGAACCTCTGTGCCAGAAGCCTGAACTGTTTGTTTTCACAAAAAGAAGGCATTGAAAGTAGATTGCAGGTAGATTGGCTTTTATAAAGAGTGATAACCTGCATGTCTTGTCCACAGTTAAAGCAAAGTTCAGAGAAGGCGTAGAGTTCTCCAGAGCCACCAGATGATGGTTCCCAGACACTCGTTACAGAGGAGTATTAGGTTTGGAATAAACAATAGAGAACATGTGTAACGGATATGTATGGAGGTAGAGATTGTTCTGGTGGGGAACCTCACTGATGTGACGCAAAAGGTTATATTGGACTTCTTCTACTTTCAAATAGACCTCATGATTCATGGAGCTGAGATGAGTATGAGAACACTTCTGGATCACTTCATACGTTTCTGACGTAGGGATGTCCCAATCAGGAATTTTCCTTTGTGAGACAGACATGAATTTGTTAACAATAGGCAACAGAGTCACTTTCTGATGCTTTATAACAGTTATTGAAGTCAGTGCCATCTACATCTATATGCCGAGTTTTCCAGCATATACAGTGCCATGTATATGCTGGAAAACTCGGTAGCTTTAAACCACAGCAGTGTTAAACAACATTTCATCAATATTACATCTCACTCAGCAGTGATGTTCCCGATGTTGCGGTCTCTCTTCCTATTTTTCTTTCTTTCTTCTTTCTTTCTTTCTTTCTTTCTTTCTTTCTTTCTTTCTTTCTTTCTTTCTTTCTTTCTTTCTTTCTTTCTTTCTTTCTTTCTTTCTTTCTTTCTTTCTTTCTTTCTTTCTTTCTTTCCTTCCTTCCTTCCTTCCTTCCTTCCTTCCTTCCTTCCTTCCTTCCTTCCTTCCTTCCTTCCTTCCTTCCTTCCTTCCTTCCTTCCTTCCTTCCTTCCTTCCTTCCTTCCTTCCTTCCTTCCTTCCTTCCTTCCTTCCTTCCTTCCTTCATTTACATTTTCATAAATTAATGTCATACTCTTAGTGACGTCCTGCTATTTTTATGTAGTACAGATCCCAATATTAGGATTTAATATAACTCGCCGATAATTTGGCTTATAATATATTTCAGTTTGGTTCCAGAAACTGGCATTCTGACATAAATTAGAATTTTTTTCTCCTGCTTCCTAAACTTAGTCCTTTGCTTTGAATGATGCAAAACAATATGAGTAGTGTTTCTTTCTGTTTGTGAGTAGTTGGGAGCTGCAGGTAGACCATGGTCACATGACACAAACAGAGTGGGATCTGCTGCAGCCCCACTTTCATAGTGAGTGTGATTGTTAAGGGTGAAAAAGCCTTAGTTTCTACAAGGAAAACACAAATTGCACCAATAAAATAACATGCCAAACTCAAATACAAGTTTGCAAGTTATTCATAATTAGAACAGTGCAACATATTCAATTGCAACTGTCATCACCAGATCAGTGTATGCAAAATTTTAATCATAAAAGACTGCTTGGACATAGCATTTAGGCCATTTGCATATTATATGCAAAACACTGCATATCTGTAAAATATTTCGTCCAGTTGGATGGACTCTAAACTCCCCTTAGTTCTCTCCCGGTGTTGGGGCTGGACGATATGGCCAAAACATATAACACGATATCTTTCTTAATTTTGGTCGATACGATATGATTCCGATATCGATATATACTATATAAAAGCCTTAGAAAAACTGCCAAGAATGCCCACAACAGATGGTTCATTATATACTTATTAAATGGCATTTAACAAATATACCAAGCATTAATTGCCCACATTAAAAATAATATAAAAAGTAGTGCCTTTGGATATAAACGTCCTATTTTGTGTGAAGCATATTGCATTTGTTACAGAAATGATTTTAGTAACAAATCCTCATACCATATAAAAAAATATCGTAAAACTCAGGTGTGTTTAAACCGTATAACTTACCAATAGCGGAGTTTAGTCGGTGCCCGAAGCATTGTAGTCTTGTCCATGCGTTCAACTCGTTAGGAGCACTCATTTTGTTGATAAAACTTGCCTTGTTGAGATTAGCCTAGTTCATCTGTCTACCACGTCCTGAGCACAGCCAACTGCTGCTGCCGGGCTCCTGTCTGCGGTGTACATCATCACTCACGTAGCCAATGTGTCGCAACTCTTTCTGTTCGGCTTGAATCGGCTGCGCTTGTTAACGCCATGAAACATCAGTCAGTGAAACGCTGTAACTATATACTGTAATGTATATTCATTCCCTGTTCTCTCTGATCCCTTTCCTGTCAAGTAACTGTCATATAAAGGCCATTGGAGCCAAAAAAAATCCTTAAAAAAAATTACTGTAATGTATATCGAATTACCGGAAATGTGTTTAAAACTCATATCACCGTTATTGAATAAAAGTATAGCGCGGTACATTGATATTGAATTATTGTCCAGCCCTAACTGGTGTATTTTTTTAGTGGGTGAGATGCTAAAGCTCACTGAGAGTGGTGGAGTCAATTGTAGTTGTAATGATTATAGAGTCAGAAAGAAATGCTGGTTAATTGTAATTAATATTGTTATCTCAGTATCTCATTTCGTCTAAATCTTTTTAAAATGTAGTGATTCGGCTCCTGAGTTGATACCTTGGAATGGATCAGAACACCTCTTCATGCTGGGAGTGGACATGAAGGCTGTGCAGGTGTGACCTGAGACTGATAAATGGCTAAATTTAAGAAGCACAGAACATTAAATGGATAGTTCAGATTCCTTAAAGTTAGATTGTGTGGAAAAAAAAAAAATCTTCAGACCAGTTTTAGGCCAACAGTTTAGGAAACCATTTAAGCTGTCTTTACCCACTCAAAGCTCCAACCAATAATAGGATGAAATAGTATATTAGTTTAAATTCAGTGTTTCCTGGGGAGGGGGAGGAATCGTATTGGTAAACCTTTGTAATAAAATTGTAATTTATCTTGATAAAAATAAACGCAATTGTTGGTTTTATGAGAGCATATCCAATAGGGATGTAAGAAAATATCGATGCACCGAGAAATTGCAATATTTTATTTCATAATATTGTATAGATACTTTACCCTCTGTACAGCACTTCGGTTGCCTGCCTTGTCATGTGTAAAGCGCTTTATGAATTAATCGGCATGGTAATTAAAATTTAGTTTAATTAAATTATTGGCTGCTGTTTGGCTGTACACACACAAGAACCTTGTTGGGTCTGTTGCTGTTATCTCAGCCGAGCAACTTCTGGGATAACTCTTAAAGTTACATTGGCAGAGTCCACCCGATCAGCTAAACGGAAGTCCGCAGCCATAATTTCCAAGCAACTATGAGACATGGAGCAGCACGGAATGCAAAATCCCACCGTTTACTCCTCACTAGCCGTACTTTAACTAACCCCAGCTGATGAGATGGATTTATAAAGCTGGCAGCCTCGACTGACGTACCGTAACAGCGGCAAACCTAACAGTCTCCAGTGAAAATGGAGATGACATGACTGTTTCTACTTTTTTTTTATTTAGACTGACAGAAATATTGTCATTTAAGCCAGTAAATTAAATCAAATATAATACTGAAGTCCTTATACAGTTCATACAAACACATGCCTCAACTGTTCATATTAGCATTTCAAGTATGCTGTGTTTGTGTGGAGAAACCACGCAGCAGATGAGATCAGCTGTTTGTATCCTTTTCATTATATTTAAGCTTATAGATCAGTCTACCTTAAATGCTTCTGTATGGGATTTATCACACTGTAGTATTCAGATAGTTTTTAAACTTTAAAGTTAGCTTTTTCCAGTTCTTTTACTTTTGAGGCTATTCGGCAGCCAATTATTTTAGGGAAAATAATGACGTAGAAAATTGTTACCTTGTGTGCTGATTGATTAATGTGGTTGCTGTAGTTCAGACGTGTGCCCCCAGCGATGCGTACATGTTACAGGGTCCAATGACAGGATTGCCTTACGGGTTTTGTTGAAAAAAACATCATGAGAGTGGTCATGCAGGCGTGACGTTCACCCACCGGGGGCTACAGCTCACAGAAACGTGTGTCACTAGCAGGTGTAATTTAGTATAACTTCCTCTGATAATGATTTTCATACTTTGTGTACCCTACACGTTTCAAAACATGCACAATGTGATAAACATTATAAGGGAAATTGTTATCCCTTAGACTAAAGTAGGGAGTTTGTACTGTGTTGTCTTGATTTTGCTCCAGTTTGCCCATCCACCTTAAATGCAAAGCTGGAAATAATATGTTTACCCTTTTTTTCCCCAGCACATTTCAGTAGAATAAACAATATAAATACATCAGAGAAAGAACCTCTGTTTTCATCTTACAAGTTTGCAAATCACATGCAAATATCAATAGGAAGGAAAAAGGAAAATACATTTTAAAATGTATTTTTTTCTTCACTTGCGTGTTCCAAAACTAAATGACTGAACAGCAAAGAGAAAGCCACCAAAGCTGAGCATGAACAGCCCTTATTAGCACATATTTGGAAAACAAATAATCTATGTTTGAGGGTTTTTTAAATTAACAAAATTTAGTTTGTTTTATTTAATATGAATTTATTTTTTACAAACTGAGCTTTACAGGAGTTTCCTATTAAAATACTCGTCAAGTTAGCAAGTATATTATAATTTACATTCAGATGATGTCAGAACAAGCTGCAATCAGTTTTTTGGGTTTTCTTTAATCTTCCAAGGATATTTACTTTGGAGGCATCAATCATCCTTTCCCATTTAGATAGATTTTCTTTAAGTCTGTCCTGCTGAAGGAATAAAAAGCAGTAAAAAAAAATAGGCTTCAGGTTCTTTGATAGAAAATGATTAAATGTATTAATAGTGTATACATCAACATATATGTTTTATTTGATTTTTAGTGAACCCACTTCAAAATGCATCAAAGTGCACACTGTTGGTTGATGCAGTTATAGAGCGAAAATGTTGGCAGTGCTTTGGTTTGATGCATTTAATGAATAGGAAAAAACGATTTTTCAGTATTTTACCTGCCGATCACCAACAGTGCTGATAATAGAAGAATTGGCCAATTCCAGTATTTGGCTGATTGATTGGTGCATCTCTAGGATGGAGATCAGAGGGGAATTTCAGGGTGCAATCATACATTATCTCAACTAAAATATACTGCTAAATTTCTGCATTTTAAAATATTCTGCTTGTCTTAGAGGTCAATAAATGAGACAAATTATTTATTTTAAATGCCCATCTGCCAGAATAAAGAATAGAAACATACTTCCCCTCCAAACTGTATATAATTAAGAAAAAGTCGACTGAATATATTTCTTTTACATTTTTTTTAAGAACATTTTTATCACTTTTCATGGCATAAATATGAAATTTGCTTCTTTTGGAGGACCGCAGAGGCCGTGCTGTTAGTGTAACGCTAAATTTAAAGACCATATCCTGTTTTTGTGTGGTTCCAGTCTACGGGTGCAGGCAGGGGTAAATAACCCCCCCCCCCTCCAAAATGCAGACAAGAGCAGAAGAGCAGACTGTGGAGGGGAAGGCTGGAGGGAGAGCGCAGGGCAGCTCTCAGCTGTCACGTTAGCTCGCTGTTAAGCCATGTGGAATGATATAACATTGACGTCACAACCGAGTGACGTACTACAGGGTGATTGCAAAGAGGAGGGGAAAAAAAATTAGAAGGAGTCTTATTAATTGCCCAGTAGAATATAGTGCCTGCGTTGAGCGGCGATGAGACAGGCTGAAAAGATGGTGTAAAAAGGAAATGTTCAGATGGAATAGGGATAACTAATAATTGGACTTTAGCTTAGCTTATTCATTCTAAAAATAATAAGAAATTAGGCTGTGTGCCAGAATACTGCATTTAACGTTTTTATAAACTGCTTATATTTTTGATGAAGGTCTCCTCCATTTTTTTGGTTGTCTTTTTATGAGGACAGATGTGTTAAGTATACCAAACTATAGCATCTCCTATCTCATGAGTATAGATAGGCCGTAAGTAATTCATATAGAAACTTGTAGTTTGAGTTGGGGTGTGGGTGTTGCAGCATCAGTAACTAATCAGCCTAAACCCAATGGTAACAGTAATGATGATTTGGTGTTTTAAGTGAGATAAAACCATGGCATAACATTTGCAACTTTTATCTCTTTATTTGTTTGCCGCATGTTTTAAAGCGAGAGTTTTTCTGCCTTTTTATCAGAGCTTCACCACCGTCTGAACAGTGGGTATACATTTCAAAAGAGGTGTGTGTGTGTGTGTTTGCAGTGAGCAGTTTATTTTTCCAGTCCAGGCAGTTCTCCTCATGCTGCTCAGTGTATGTTTTAAACTTAAAATTAAACTAGCTTAATTTCAGTACTATGTGTCTATGTATTATTAACCCCCCCCCTTTAATTATACACCGTGTTTCTGACACATGGAGGATGTGTCATACAAACCTTCTTACAAATGTGGCATTAGTGTGTGTGTGTGTTTGCCTTTTAATAATTAAGAAAGCTGCTAACACATAATTTTTTTTGCCTAATTTATATTGGGATTTAATTTAAAGTTTCTTAGACAGTCTCATGCTAACAGAATAGAAATGATTCTACCTGAAGACAAGCATGATTCTGTGTTCGTTTTTTTACTGCAGAAACATAAAGCTGGAATTTAAATCTCTGTTCTGCTTAGCATTAATTCGGTGGCATTTACAATTATTTTTTTATTTTTCTTATCTTAGATATTTTTAAATAGATAAATAATAATTAAGGTGTCCCCATGTTTAGTGTTTTCTTCTAAGCAAGGATTTAGGCTTTTTTTGTGTGTGTGTTTTTTTATGACTCTACTGGACGAAATGTGGCTCAAGCTGAGCTGTTGTTTAACTGATATCCCCTGAAGTTAACCTGTGTTTGTAAGCTTGTGTAAAAGTCGCGATGTCAAGACAAAGATGTCCCAATTTATTGCTTAGCAACTCCTTCTTGATACCACAGGTTGCTTGAATAGTAGCTGTGAACATCTTCTAAATGTTGTGGGGGCTTTTTTAAACCAATATTTAAAGTATTAATATTTTCATCTTGAGGCAAGTTATGCCGGTTAAAACTTGGCTCCTGTTTTTGCACTCAGTTGGTGGCAGCTTCTGTTGGCCTTTTGATGCCAGGAGTACTTTTGCATAGGTGCTTTAAATGTTTCATTGTTCCTGGCGGAGCCAGGAGAAAGGGTTAAGCTAAGCGAGTGAGACTCGTGCCTTTGGCTGACTGCAGAGTGAAACAGGATGCAGCGACTGCATTGTCAGCCTGCTGGTGTGAGTGCAAACAGATGAGGAAATGCTGGAGCGGGTACTCCAAAACTCGGGTTGCCCTGGAAACGTTTTGCGTCACGATCACCAGCAATTAGCTTGCAGCTCTTTAGTTTTCATGATAGGTCTAGCAGAGCTTAGCCTAATGACTCTGGTGTCAAAAGGGCCACCTTAAAAAAATGGCTTCATGGAATATCAGTGGAGGACTTTGCTTCCCCTTATCTTTCCTTCTTTTTTTTCATTTTGTTTGCAATATAGCCAAAATGTTAATCATAGTTGCATCTGTTGAGGTACGATTATTCTGAAGTTGCACATTTTTTTTGTTTTGCATGCCTCATACATTTTATTTTTTTTCTCCAATGAGTTGTGATACACTGACTGTGATACAAATGACTATCTTTTTAAGCCCAACCCCCCCACCGTAATTTAGGTCGTAGGTGCTGAGACATTGCCGTCAGCTAGGTTTGATCCAGTTAGATATATTTCTAATGCTTTTCACCACATAAAACCAGGTAAATTAAAGTGAAAATAAGTAACACCAGAGTAGGCCCAAAGCTGCTTGAACTTTCTGTCTGTTTTTTATTCCAATAAAGGCCACCAACATTTGAGACAGGGTAAGTTTGTGGTTAAGGATGTGTGGACTGTTTGCTTGGTCCAGTGGAAGAAGTGGCTAAATCTGACTGCTATGACATAGGTGGGAGAACCTCGGTTAAATAGCCTCTGTGGGAATTTAAGTAGATAGCAACGGAGGATGTAGTAAATTTTACTTGTATTTAAATGACTACATACCATAGCGTTTACAGACTGTTAATTGTTTCCAGAGAACTTTATAGAAATGACATAATCCTTTCCCTGGTTTCACACCAAGTCATGATTGAGTAAGATCTCTGAAAATGTGACTCTGTCACTCTTTACTTTCTCACCCCTTTGGTCATTTGAGTCTCTTTGTGTCTATCTCCCTCTGAATTTCTGTCTTTCTCTGTGCGCCTCTTTTGAAAACGGTGTCAGCGCTGCTGCTTTTACACCAAGAGGCTGTTGCTAAGTGACGGTTGACGTCAGCCGCAGCTACAGAGGAGGGCTTGTGTGTGTTTAGCAGCTGAGGGCAGATCCCACTGAAAAGGGCAAAACTGTGAAGCACTATTAGTCACTGTAATGAAGACCCAAACCCGGCCGAACGGGATCGCCGTTTCAAATAACTCCACACAATTTGTTTGTTTGGACTTATGGTTAATGTAAATGTTTTAAAGAGGAAAGGTTTGGGGGAAAAAAATGATTGGAGAAACTGCTCTCGGCCAATCCCCACCCCCTTTTCTTCACTTTTTCTTTAGTCTGTCTCCCTTTTTTTCTCTTTTTTCTCTTTAACCCCTCCCCCAGCACACATGCACTGAGATACATACACACTCACACTTGTCCTATAGTGTGTGTTTCTTTTGTCCAACACTGGTGTCTAACTTTGCCCCTCAATGTGATGTCTGCATAGCAGGTTATTCTCGATATGATTGACATTGTTTGAGGTTATCACTTACCAGGAATCTGCCTCATGCTCAGTCGCTCCTCACTTACAATGCTCTTCTCTCTTATCATAGTGCTGCTTACATTTGCTCTGTTAGAGTACACCATGAGCAAGTCATGCAACCTGACTTATTTGCATGAGCTGTATAGTTGTTGGAAATAAAAAAAAGAAACAGTAATGTAGTTCATATGCTGCTCAAGATATCTCTGCATGTTTTTAGAAGGGAATAGTGACTGAGGGAAGCCGAGCAGGGACTGGAAGTTAATGGATAATCACCCCCATACCAAGGCTGCATGATGATAGAAAATTATGTAATTGGTGTTTTAGAAATGCGTACTTTAATGAGGATCTAAGTAGTGATAAATTAACTTTTTCCTTGCTCTGCGTCTCTCTTCTGTCATTATGATGCTTCCAGTCTCCCGATACCTTGGTATATCTTGATACTGTCCTGGTATCGAGGTATACCAGGGCTACATTTTAAGTGATACCATCTGCACACTTCAGAGTCTTTAATGGGATGCCAGAAAAGTGTTGAACTGGCCTGAGTTTTTTCTGGAGTAATGCAGTGCTGCCCCTCCCTCACCTATTGATGAGCAAAGCAAGTTTGCGATTTTCCCTCCCTTGCACAAAAAAGACAAATGCAACTGTTTAGAAATATTTCTGCTCGCAAAAAACAAAGAAAATACTGTCGTGAAGGGGAACACTGAGCTCGGACATCTGATAATAATGATAATAATAATAATAATAATAATGTGTTTGTTTAATTTACAGGGATAAAATTATGGTGTAGTTTAACATCTGAATACAAGCAAAGTAAAATCTAGAGCTACTCAAGTTCTTGACTCAGCCGTAATATTGCAATCCCAGGGCACTTCTACATAATGCCATGTATCCAAAATCTCCTGCCAAGTAGTGTATTGAATGGGCTTTCATCGTTTTATTCTCAGACCTTTAAATAGATCTTAGAAACCACGATGCTATTGATCATGGAGAGTGATGGAGTCATTGGGATGATGGAAGAGAAATGAAAAGATAATTAGTGTTGAACGTTAACGATATTTTTATCTCAATATTCAGAAGCTGTATTGCAGTTTTCCTGTTTCCCTAAAATCTCTACCTTGTTAAAAACTTAATTTTAATAAAATATACAAAATCCATCTGTAAAAATAAAGCGCAACTTTTGTAATATATAGATAGAAAGAAAGAAAGAAAGAAAGAAAGAAAGAAAGAAAGAAAGAAAGAGAGAGAACTGTCTGTGTGGCTTTTAGTCAGCCACAATGGGAAGTTCAACATAGCACATGGCTAATTAGCATATCAATACAGATGCCACCACTGAAAGTTTTCTGTATCCCTGCAGCCAATTTCATTATGTCATTGATAATAAACACACAGCACATATACTGTTTGCATTGAAAAGAACAAACACAATTGCAATGTTCCAATATCACAAATCAGTGAGGAGCCAAATTATTGTGACTTTAAATAATCTTTATTTCAGTAATATTAGTCCCAATAGTACATTTAAAATCACTGGATAAAAAGTGTAAAGATTATGCTAGTTTATACTTATCATTGTGTAAGGGTCTTGTTTTATTACCTTCTCCAAGGAGGTTATGTTTTTGCCAGGGTTTGTTTGTTTATTTGTTTATTTGTCTGTCTGACTGTTAGCAACATTAACTCAAAATGTTATAGACATATATTTTGATGAAATGTTCAGGGAATGTCCGCAGTGGGACCAGGAACAAGTGATTTGATTTTGGGGGTGATCTCGATCAGAGTTTACTTTTGAAGTTTATGCTTTAATACATAGGAATTAGTCTATTAATAAGCAGGTTTTTTTGTTGTATTAGAAATGCTGCATTTAATTGCTCAAAATTTCAATAAGTACATGGTAAAGATTTTTTTTTTTTTTTAAATAGGACAACTTAAACTTGCATAAGTATACTTATACGTGTAAGTGAATCCAGTTTTTATCAGAAAAATGAAAGGAGCAACATAATTTTCCCCCCTACTATTTAACCAAAGTTTTCAGATGTCATACATATCAGGGAAGTTTTATTAACTATAAAGTGCCTTTTCAATTACAATTCATTTCTAAATGTAAACACACAGTAACTGTTGTTTGGTTAAAAATGATAGTAAAAAAAACCCCAGATAATGACATATTTAATGTCAGAAGGGCTTTAAAGTGTCCTCTGTTTAAGGAGATATTCCTGAAATTCTGTTGCCAGCTTCAGTTTGACCCTCTTTGTCCTCACCTATCTCAACCCTGTATCCAAGGATCAGCTGAATCAACAGAGGCCTTGCTGCCACATACTGACAGCAGGCACGCTGGCATGGCACCATAGGCATTGGGCTTTGGTCTGCTGGGGGATGGGGGGATGAGCATGGATTAAAGATGCAGTATGTGCGTCATACGGTGAACTCTTAATGCACAAGGTGATCATACAGAAAGTTTTATGTTACCGTTGATGAGAGACTTGACAATTTCGGTCAAATGTGTGCTAATGAAAAACACCCCCATCTAAGCTTGAGTCAATTAAAAATTAAAGTTATTAGAGTTATCCTAGTTATTTTGGCATGATAGCATAACATTTTAGTTTAAGGATAATACAATAGGTTTAAATATTTGATAAGAATATTTATATTAATCTTAAAAAGGAAATTATGAAGCAAATTCTGTCAGCTTTGAAGCCCCTTGATGCAATTTTGCAAACTTTTGTTTTACAATTTGACTTGGTATGCTGTGTCTACTGTTCTTATCTTTACTTGTGAGTACATATCCTGGGAAATTACATTTTAATCAATAATGCATCAGGTTTTACTCTTCATATAGTTTTTTTAAATTCTTAGTATTAAGTAGTGGTTCCTTTAAGCTGACCTTTGATGATTATTTAGTGAGTTATTGTATACATTTGCAAATAGATCAGTAGTGTCTTTCCAGGTAGATTGTTGCAGTTATTTTTGTCCCATACACTGTGGATGTAACCCAAGATGCACTCATCAGAGTCTGGAATCTGACAATTTTCCCTTGATCACCTCTGATTGGTGATTGGACGGTTGATAGATCTGATTTTCTTCCCCTTATTCATTCAATGCAAGTAAAAAAAAATATAGTCACTGCCTTTAGTTTATAAATTCATCAACCAACATCATGATTTTTTAGTTTAGTAAAAATCAGATAAAGTCAAAATGCTTTGGTGTATAAACATAGGGATACTCTTGTAACTCCTTCATTTTCTTTTGGGTTTAAAATGACCTTCTCTATCAAGGAACCTGCAGCACATTTCTGTTTTATTTGTTATTTTCCTTAAAACAATTATCTAAATAAGCACGTCATCTCAGATGGGTGTATCTCTAGAGATAAAACATCACCAATGTAAGCTGTATAACATTTTACATACATGAAAAAAGGGAACTGCAGTTGAATCCTTAACAGGTAGTTCTTCTATAAAATAACGTTTGATATTTGGTAAGTTGTGTTTCATTAACGTTCAGCCGTACAGCCATTGCGATAAAATACCTAGAAAGTTGATGTGAAAAAGAAAAAAACTAAAACATTACATGCAGCTGTGTACAGGTAACTCTTATTTTCTCCATAACTTTGTTGAGTAAACCAACTTCCTGGTGTGACTCATTAGACAGTCACTACCAGTATTTATGCATTTCAGGTGATGTTGGATAACACCCACTGAGCTCTGAGCATACACTTTCAGGTTTAAAATGCTGATCCCTGGTAGTTCCGAGGAACTGACCCTCATGCTGTCAGGACAACTCGCTGATGCTGCTCCTTCCTAAGATGAGATATTGAGGGAATAGTAATTAAAGCTGCTGTTAGTGGCAGGTAAATCTGTACTTACATTTGCGATCTGCATGTCAGGAAGTGTAGCTTTGTTATTTAAAATGAAGACAAGTACAGTACAATCCCTTTATCCAGCTTTGCTTTAGGATTTTTCTTCTCCTCCATTTCCTTTCATGTATTAGTTTGTAACAGTCATTGAAAATGCACTGTGCTCATTTAATCAAATGGATAGGGCCGGGCGGGGATTTATGTTTGTTGAACACAACAATAGCCAAAGATTAGTATCTGCAAATAAATGAAATATCCTGTGCTAAGTTGTTGAAAGAGGAATCGTGTGAGTGATTCATCCAGTGATGAAGGTCATCCTCAAATAGCCTTCCTGGAATGCTCTTGTGCCAGATGTCTGAAATATTCATTTAATTTTAATTTAATATTTTTGAATACCCGTTAATTTAATTTAAAACATATCTATTTAGATTAAATCATTTGAATGCCAAAAACGAAGTGTGTTTTTGCTTTGCTGTGATTTAAGGTTGTGGTTTGCTTCATATCATAACTATGTCCTAGTAGAGCTTCAGAATGCAGAAAGGAGAAAGAGGTGATCAAATGTTACACTTAATAGCCTCAAAAGTCAAAATTTGCACAAAAATGTTCTCTTAGGATCTTACACGTTCTTAATCCCTGGATGGCAAAGGCAAAAGGGTTCTGTCTTTGAAAGAGTCAGGATTCTTAAAATGATTCATTGGTGCACATTCTTTGAATTTCCAATGGATATGTGACAGAAAAGCCAAGTGGTAGAACCATAATAAATTGACCTGTGTAGAACCAGATGATCCAACAGGGTGTCCATGAAGACACAGGTGGATCCGTGACCAAAATTAAGGCCTTCACTAATATGGACTAATATCCAGTAACAATAAAGTTAAGTCTCTCTAAGATATTAAGAAAACGACTTCATAGACAAAAAGCTCCTTCAGAGGCCTCATCTCCAACGACAACACAGACCTTCCCGTTTGGACTTTAAAAGGCAGCACCACAGATGGGACATTGTAAAGGGGAAGAAGAAATTTTATAAACTGAAATAAAACTAGTGTGGACTGTTTTTAAGTTCTTGGTTGATTGAACAAAACAGATGTCGCAAAGTGCTGCATTGCTGCATTGCTGGGGAAGTAAACGTTTTTGGTTGTTTGGTCAAGCTGGAAAACTTGATTGTTGCTTTGTTTCCTATCTGTTTATTAAATATATGTAGATGTTTTTTTTTTGGGTGAGTAGCCGTTTTTTATATATATATCTGACACGTTCTTAAAATGGGTTTGTCTTGTCTCTGGTTTGTCTTCAGCAGACACAATGTATGTGTATTTAAAAATTGTCTTTTTAAATACACTGAAAGGACCCACAAGTTAAAATATTATATATTCAAAGTATTTGCCAAAACAAGCTGTCTCGATTATTTAATGTAATAATTTTTTGATTGTTTTCTATCTGTGGTAGTAATCTTTTGCACTATATGCATACTTTCGGATTGCTGCTGCCCCCTCTTTTTTCCTTTTTACCAGCCTACCCTGATTGCTCACACGATTATCAGTCCATTTTCACTCCTTATTTGCGCTAAAATAGCCAATGGGCTGACCTTGTGTAAGCCTGTTAGTAGTGAAGTGGATAAGTAACTGTGGAGGGCTCATATATATATATATATATATATATATATATATATATATATATATATATATATATATATATATATATATATATATATATATATATATATATATATATATATACACTCCGTACCAATAAATTGTTTTCTGTGAGACGTCTTTGAGAAGGACATCTGTGACGCTGACCTTTATTTCTGTGATCCTACCCAGACCTTTGCCTACAGATCAACATAGTAAAGAAGAACAGGCTGAAACTTGTCTGCAGTTACGTTGTTACAGCCCACCAGTTTCTCACTGAGAATCTTTCCAGACTAATGAATTTGGTGAAACAATCGTCATACTTTCTACCTGTTGTATTATTTGTTTCAGTTTTATTTTAATCATAAGGCTGATTGACATTGAGAAAATTTAGAGCATCCCATTCTGCATCTACTTTGACCTTTAACTCTGCAAGTGTCCAATGTTAGACTCCCTCATACTACTTTTATAGCAACTTTGTGGATTGTGACATGTAAAAAGGCAAAACAAGAAGCTTGTCTGCAGCTTGTGTTGCTCACTGGCTTGTAAATGATTTACCTCATCTCTGTTGTTGTCTCTTTTCTTGCTGTTCTCCTCTGTTTCCCTCTCTCTCCCTCTCTCCACTTCCCCGTGAACTCCTCCTGCTGGTGCTCGGCTCTGATGGATGGCGTTTGTGTTCACATGCTTGTCATTGGCCAGAGCTCCAGGGCTCAGGCGTTAGGTTGTGTTTATAAGAAGAGCCTGCACTGATTCCATGATAAAACCAGATGTTCCCTTACAAGGCTTCGAGTCTTTCCTCGTCAAACTCTCATGTCCATATCAGGTATAACCTTCCTGTTGTGCTCAGAGCTACCAGCTGCTGTAATATCTGTTGCTCTCAGGCTCCTTAGTGGTAAAAATAAAAAAAAACAATTGCGTGGAGGGCAGTGAGCACTTCGAGGGTGCCAGCCCACTGCAAAAAGTAATCTCTTATTGCAGTTGCATAGTCTGATTGAGCTTCTTTTTCTTTCCTCATCGTCCTCTTCACTAAATGTGGTGAGAAGATAACCTTGGGTCCTCGTTCAGCCTTGTTTGTCACAGATCCAGTTGTTTTGCAATCTGTAATTGTTGCTACA